>JAYKKI010000021.1:28995000-30195000 GCA_039881145.1 Druceiella hillmani
TTTCCATGTTCACCATATTTTTCACAACATTGATGATACAAGCAATCTGGCACCCAATGTATATACTTTTAATTTTAGCACCTTATGGATTAATATCGGTAAATGGCCTAATATTCACGGATATTAGTCCGTAATATTCTCCTATATTTGGCATTTCATATAAAACTGCCAAATATAAAGCAACACCGAATTTAAAGCTTAGCATTTTTCACAGGATTGTCAACATAGTTCGTAATAAAGGAAAACTTAAACAAATACTTATTTTCTTGTCAGTTTTTCTAGGATTATATCCTTATGGATCGAAGAAGGTGTATCAATAACCAATTACGATATCACGTTTGTAAGTCATGATGATATTTAGTAAAGTTACATGTTTGCGGCAACTTTCAACGTATACATTTTTTATTCAGGCGTGCGTAAATATAACGGTGTCAGAAAATATACGGTCGACTCTCTAATGTATAGCAACAATACAACAGGATTTCTCAGTGCTTTACACAAGTTAAATAGTAAAGGTAATGCAAGCTTAAACCTTTCGAATTATAGTATTTAAAATTATCGTGATTCTTCTGCAATAATAGCTGACCATAATTGTGATCAAATCAGTTCGTGGTTAACTAGTTTTCTATAGATGTGGCTTTCATCCAAGAGACATATGTCTATATTGTCACTTACCGGCGGATTTCATTTGAAAACACACCATATTATTGATGCAGAAATAGCTATTTCAGCAAGTCGCTTTTTATGAAACGATGTGAAAACTAGACATGTAAAAATAGTCATAATAGTCATTGAATATGTGAAGAAAAATAAATGTATACTGTTTTTAAAATATGGTTCATAATAAAAGTAACAATTACATTTTTTTCCACTTTTCGTTTCCATTTGAATACAACTATTTAAAATTAATAATTGCGGTCGTACTATATTCTTATTACAGATAACCAAAATAAAAATCAATAATTTTCAATACTTTGCTTAATTTTTGGGTACCACAAGTCTACACTTTCTTAAACAAGGTAAGACTCGATAATTAAATTAGAAGTTTTAATCATATAAAATGAAACCATATATTCTTTTAAAACAATTGACTAATGTTGATTAATATTAAATGTGTACATTTTTCTCCAAGACTATATTTCCTATTCAAAATGTAAAATTACTAATACTTACAATCTCTATTGCCTTTTTACTAAACTATCCACTTTTGCAGACATCTTTTTAAATATCCTAAACATTTTTTTAACAACTCTATCTAGTTGGGACTCATTTCATTTGTCCCAAAGATTCCTTTGGTTGTGTATTGTAATTAGAAATATCTGGCTATGGAGGGAGATTTGGTAATGGGACCTTCCCAAATGCGGTTAATAAACTTCGCGAGTTTGAGCGTGTGGTTAAAACTTTTCAGTTTTTTAAATTTTATTTATAAATTTTTTAAAAGGCTCGATTAATTTATATTATATACTAAAATGCAAAAGCATAGATTATGATGGATTCAAGTAATGATATGTGCATAAAAAATATTTTCAAACAATCTGGTAAATAAAAATTACAATGAATTTGAACTACACAAAATCACATTTTTATAGACTTCAAACTAAACAAAAATGTATTTTTAAACCCATTAATTTCCTTATATTGAATCGTACTTTAAAAGTATGTCTGGGTCACATTTAGTTTAGGTAATTTATGGAAATGGACAAAAATTGCAAGAGGTTGATTTGTAACTATGCACACGCGATGTAATATTTACAATCTTTATGAAAGGCAGGCATTTAACATCCATTTTAATTGATTTATAACATGATAAATGTCAAAAGTTTTAATTTTCTAGGATTTAATAATACCCAAGATACTTAAAGTGAATTTTCAGTTAATTACGACACAAGACGCACTTAGCAAAGAAACAATATATAGCTAGGTTAAATTTCTGAAACCAAAATATACCTTCGTGTTATTTAAAATCAAGAGTCAACCTACAGTTAATTAATGTAAATTAGTTTTTGGATCTAGGACAGTACACGAAAGAAATTTTTCAAATAGGAAACAGCAAAAAGTCATTATTTGAGTTTATATAACTTAGATTGGTTTAATTGATACCTTAATTTTTATCAAAAAATCGAGACATCATGCTACCACACATTGTATGAAATTCGGCTGTCGTGATCGAGAGTTTATTTCAATAAATGATATTTTTATTAACTCTAGACTTAAATGAAAATATTCTTATCAGATTCAAAACAAGAAATAGTTTATTTTCAATTACGTATTTCATTTAACGTCTAATTTCAGCCGTAACTAATGTCTAGTATTTATCATGGTGCAAACAGAACCGAACAAAATAAAGAAATTAATTTATCATTATTATTATATAATAAAATTAATTTTGGAATACTAACAAAATACCGATGTACAAGGAATTTAAAAATCGAATGAAAAATGAAAAATCGTTAATGTGAAAAATCGTAAAATATTGCAGTTGGTTTATATATATATATATATATATATAATATTGCAGGTAATTTATTTGTGGACCTGCAATTATTTGACATCAATTTTAATTCAACAATGTTATTCTAATTATCTTATATAACTCCACAAAAAGAAAAATGAAAATACAGATCTTAACACCGATTTAAAGACAAATTTATATACAACTTGGAATTTCTTCTCCATTAACTTCTTCCTAATTTATTGCCATGAAACCTGAAGTGGTGGTATAATTGGAGACGGAGAATATCATGACGATGTACGACAAATCAACAAACCATTTGTGCGTGAGAGATGTCCCGCAGACGAAACAGAGGTATTTTGAAAGCTTCAGGATTAATCTTTATCAACCATTCACAATAATTAAAAAAAAATATTTTTGAACCTTGCGGCATGTTGCAAAAAAATGTTGCAAATTAAAATTTTTAAACCTTCGTATGGTTCTAATATATTTTGTTGTAAAATAATATCATGTTATAATATACTTAATATATTAATGTAGACAACTTTTCATAACGTATACTGCAGATATGTGTATGACTGGAGATTCAGTTTCTAGATTCATTTTTAGTTGTTTTTAATTAAATCTCCTTTATACTAAAGATAATATTCCTCCAATTATAATTTTTTGTATTTTCTAAATTGTACATTTACACGGAAACAGAAATCCTCTATATTCTCCAAGAGTAATGTGGAATCTACCGGAAATTTTTTATCAGTCTGAACTTTAATTTGTACTGAGCATTGCTATAGTTTTAATTTAAAAAATAAAAATGTTTAAGTAGTTTAAAATTAATGTGGATATCATTTTGTCTTATTGCGTAGATGAACCCGTAGGTGTTTATTTTTAAGCAAACATTTTTTTAGTAGATATTAAATTATTCGATAATAAATTAACCTCAATATATTCTAGAATGTAATGAAATTTAATAAGGCAGGGCCTAAACTTTATGATGAATCAAATGATTGAATTCTTATATGAATAATGCAGATAAACTTTTGAGTTTCAAAAATGCCCATTTATTTAAGAAATATTTTTTACGTAAAGATATTTTTAACGGGAGAATAGACGGACGAAAGACTGGCGCCATTGTTGCCAAAGAAATTTAGTGAGTAAAATTAAAGTATTCTCTTTAAATTAAATTTAGGTTATCTTGATGGGCCTTAGCTTTAGGGTCTTAAACTTTTATGATTTAGTTATAGACATGCAATTTTATTTTAATTACTTTCATGTATAAGAGAAAATTATCGGTAGTTGTTTTTTACTGAAAATATTACAATTTATTACTCAAAGAGGCTTCATGAACAATTAAAACAATGTGTGAAAATGCAAACGTCTTTAAAATTAATCTTTATGACTTTTTTTATATTTCAGGAACGTTTGTCTAATATGCCAGTAATGTGGCTTCGTTTCGCTTTCGTTTAATATTTCGCTTTCGAAATGTAAGGCGTTTCAGGGCAACCTGTCCAAATTCAAGAAATTACATGCGGAATATTGTTAAGCTTTACGAGAATAAAATTTTAGCCACGCAAATCGCATAGCCCACAATGAAACTCATCTAAAACACACAGTAATAATAAATCTTTCAAGAGCACAGATTTAGCAAAGTAAAACACCAGACACGAGTAAAAAGTATTATTAATATTTTATTATCCTTTCCCTTGCGGTAAAATCTCTGCATTTGAATTTGACAGAGCTTAGATAAAATGGAAATATATCACAGGCGGAGACGTGCTCGAGTTGTGAGTGAATTCAGTTACGAAATATTTCATTTTAAGAGCCCTATATAATTTTCTTGGTATATTTCAAAAGGAAGAATATCATATTATGAGTTTTCAGGATAGATGATTTTATAAAAATATTAACGTTTTCTTGCTCTTACTATTAAAGAACTTCTAGGTTAAAAAGCCTTTATTTAATATCTTTAACTACTTTGAAACTATGTAAAACGAAACAAAAAAATTAAAAGGAAAAACTATTTAGCTAACCAATGCCATAATTGATTGTGGCCATAGTTGCCAGCTCCAACAAATTTCTATTCCCGAACTTAGTTAAAACCTAGTGCCATATTTCAAAGATATATATGTATATTTGTGACAGTTTGTAAATTTTTTGGTCCCAAACACTCCAAGCTTGAAGTTTTTTCACTTCAAAAAAATATTAAGTATTGGTGTTATATTTATGTAAAAAAATGTTTATATGGATTTACTTAGAAAGTAATTTAAAGTATTATATTAAAGAATTGTTTTTCTTATTTTTTTCATTTTGGGGAAGTTATAATCGCAGAAACACAGTTTTTCTTGAAAAGTTTTTAATATATCCAATTAACTAATATTAAAAGGCAACAATGCAGTTCCGGATTTAATATTTTTGTTTCTAAAAAATCAACTAGTCCAGCATATTAATCATAGTTTATAAAAAGTAAACGAAAAATCATTTGGAACAATTTCATGAGGTTCCTTAAATCTTGTACAATGTATTTTTGTATAGAAAATATTTCAGTGAAGAAAATCACCAATATTAGGTGAAAAATCACCAGAGAGTGTTGACGGTGTCTTTCAAAGTTTAGCTTATTAAGAATTATTAGAATAATTATTAGAAGAATTATTAGATGTATTAAGCAAAATACTGGTAAAGATTAAGGTTATGTTAAAAATTAGAGTTCTAGAAGAATATAATTTTAGAGATTTATGATAAACCATAGTTGGTAAACAATTTTACCTAAGTGAAATAGGGTGGAATAAATTTCACAATTGAATGATGAACTTTTGTTTAAAATTATATTAAATATTATTAATTTTCAATGTTGGTCTTGATTTCAGTATGTTTTTTTTCTCTAATATAAAAAAAAATCAATGATTAAAAGCGCAGTTTTAAAATTCGTAAATAGATTTTTATAAAAAGTTATGAAACAAAAGGTCTCATGTTTTTTTTCCGTTACATGATTCTTACAGCGTGAATTTACCAATTAGAATTATCTTTTTAACTTATATTATAATAAACATAATGGTTTTTTTATAATGTTCTTCATTTTGACATGCATTTTCAATAATATAAATAAAAAATCAAATATTAAAATTCCATTTTTTCAAATTTATGTCGGAATTTCCTGCACTTACATGTAAATAGATTTTTTTAGAATGGTATGAAACACAAGGGCATATGTTCTTTTCCGTTACATGATTCTTACAAAATTAATTTACCAAGTAGAATAAACTTTTATATTTTCTATCAGCAAAATTTTAATAGAAATTATGTGGCGACTTACTACTGACTACTTTTGCATATGTAATAATATATCGATTTTTATACTACTTTTATTCAGCAACTTTTAACAATTCCAACTGGCGTTGCTTTGAGAAACGACGTTAACATAATTTTTCTATTAAATCTTGTTTTATTGGTGTAACATTACAAACTATATAAAAAAGAGAAAATGTGCTAAACTAGACAGAATTTAATCAAAAATATAAAGAAGCATAAATGTAATTAAAATTTAGAGTCATTTAGCTAGCCGTACGATCACATTAAACGGAGATAATGCAGGGCACGAGGTGGGCATCAGTGACGCATTGCCACGTCAAACTAATGTTCTGATGCGGTATTTCCCTCTCCCTTAGTCCAAAGGTATGACTTGCTAGACGGATTTCGTTTAGCGTTGTGGTACATTCAATTTATCCTAAGCTAAATTTTCTTCGCGGCCACGCTTTTGCGGGATAATTTATTTTCGCACTTCATTTAACTGGTAAAATAGAGCGAATTATTAATTTAAGTGAAAAGTAACCAGCTACGTAAACTAATCGCTTTCACTCGCAGTTTCGCTATTATTTATTATTTTTAATGTTTACGGGGAGTTTTTTTTGTCTGTTATAGCCATTTTTCCTGAGAATAATGGCTATAACAGACAGACAGCTTGAAAGTGAACACATGAAAGTTCCGTCTTTTAATCCTCCTGTAGCAAGAGCCATAATAGATTTATTGCTTATAGCTACGAATACACACATGTACAAATCTAAACACGACTTTCATAAATTATGAAATGTTAAATTTTTCACAGTTGAAAGATTTACTATTGTTAAATAAAACGATTGTTCTTCAAATATTCAATAAAAGCCAAAAAATGCATTAAAATTTGAATCGATTAAATAAATAATAGTAAATAATTCTAGACTGTTGTAGCCAGGACCGGTACGTTTTGAATAGCAAATATTAATACGTTTTCTTGCCCAAATGGATTTACGCATTCAATATAATAGGTCGTTTTCTCTTCTACGCATTTATTTAACCTTGAAATAATAAAGTCATATGATAATATATGTGTTTATTTATGCAAATATATAGTGACGTGCTCAATTTTATAAACTGCAAGAAACTGACATATTGAAATATTTTCATATACTTGTACTAAGTGCGTAAATTCAGTTGTCTTTAGAGAATTTTTTTTTTAAATTATTGCTAAACCCATATTCTTCAGGGATTAACTTAACAAATCTTACATATTGTTCATTTATTCTTAAATAATACTACAAATTGTGCTTAGTAATTCATAACTAAATGGCGAAGGGAGAAACCTCATAATGTCATTAAGTCCATGTATCCACCCAAATATCACAGTATCATAGCTATTTTAGTTAAAACCAATAGTGATGGAATTTTACCGGAAGAAATAATTGAATTAGCAAAAGTATGAAAATGAACATAACATTTTTAAAATTTTTTTTTCTTGGCGATGAACAATATTTTCGAATCAAACCCTTCATGGATTTGAAAACGTAAGGTGTTTTTTTAAAAGATCCTTTGAAGTAAAATCGAAAATATCAAGTAATATTTTCCGACATTATGTGGCGGTCTCTTCTTCGTGAGAGAAGCATATCCAAAGTATTTAGCAGTAGTTATCCTTCTTTCCCTAATTTACTATATATGCAAAAACTGGAAAAGTTATAAAAAATCAAATTTATGCTAAATATTCACTAATATATTCCACTTTCGTATTTCATGTCATTTGGAAGTTATTGTATTTTATTAAAATTACATGAGATATATTAAGAAATATGTTACATATATACCCATATGTGTTAAGTACTCTTAAATGCTTAAAGTTATATTTATTTAAATGTACGTAGATTCATGGCAGCACGAATTCCACTCGTATTTAAAGCCTTTTTTCATAAATTTAACTGAAACTAATTATTATAAATAATTTCATAAATAGCGTTTTGTAGAACATTTGATATGCTTAAATTTCATTTTTAAATCGAAAAAATGTATATATACACCTATGTATACTAGAGAAAGAAAAACGCAGTACTTTATTGTATTTAGCGACTTAAGTTTTGACTCAGTGGACGAGCTCGTTTGAGAACACTACTAAAACGAGAATGAAAAGTGTAATGTAGACGTAAAGGGGCAACTATAAGTGGAAACATAATTGTTATCAAGGACAAACGAATTTCAAATAGTTTGCTCATTAGCTCAGTGAATAACTAAACATGCAATTTAGAAAGTTAATAAAATTGTAACGTCTTCGATGTATATTTCGAGGCATATTTATGAAGCGTTGTTAAGAGATGTAGTGCGAAATATTAATTCCTCAGAAAAGTGTATGCTATAAAAATACGATCCAGAAATAAAAAAAAATTTGATGAGAAGCATAATTAATATTTAATATTTATTCTTGTTTCTTCCCTATTTTCCGTTGATGTTGAAAAATTAAGTAGCCTTATCTTTCACAGTCACTTATAAAAACTGTAAATTTTGCGTGTAAATAATAATTGAGAGACGCGATGTGAGTAATAGTTGTATGTCTGTTTTTATGTTTGTATGTCTGTCACTCGTATAATTGTCAATATTTTTTACATGATGAATGTACATCATGTAAAAATATTGACAATTCCAATAGACTTCCTCGAAAAACGTAGTAGTTATTTTGACGTAATATTAAATATTTACTTCGTGGAAATTAGGTTACTTAATCAAATTTAATATTTAAATTATTATTTACATTTTGTTAGTACATTACCAACAAAGGAGTGCCAAACTTTATACGTACTAATTAAACGAATGAATAGTATACCAACATAAATCGATCGATGGCGCTACATGTAGTTTATTGTGCTGTGACGTTTTCCACCAGGACATAAATTAACGGTATGGAAGTGACCAGGATTGTAGTGGTGTGGGATGGGTTGGTGGTTGAGTAAACAATGGGAATTTGAGCAGATGCGTAACGGCATGCATCATTGTCCGTCGTCTTCCGTAAATAAAACTTTTCCATGAATTTGTTCGATGTAAGTTTACTTTTTCCCCCAATTAATTGAAATTTTTAATTTTGTTATAGTATTTGTAACAATTTATCCAATTTTATGGCTACATTGCTTCAAATTAAGCAGAATTTTTTAACAGACAGATATTAAAATGAATATGGATATGACGATAATAATATCTGAGGTCCATGTCGCATTTATACTGATACATGTAGGGAATACTACTTTCAAAGCTTTTCTAGCATAAGCTGTTAAGTCAGGTAAATACGACTTCAATAAAGAGATAATCAATTGGTCTTGGCAGCGTTCGGTGAAATTAACCATATATGTGTTTCCAGTGGTAATATGTGGAAACGAAACATGGACTCTTATTATAGGCCTCCTAAAAAGATTTAAAGTCGCTCAGTGAGCTACGGAAAGTATCATACTTGTGATTTTTCTACAAAATACGATCCGTAAGGACGAAATTCGCTGTAGACCTAAGATTAGCGATATAGTTGGTAGGACTGGCAATTTGATTTGGTAATAAATGGGCCATAGAGTGCGCAGAACTGACGACCGTTGGAAAGGATAAGGTATGATTGATGTTCACATATTGGAAAATATAAAGTGGGGACTGATAAAGATCGTTGAAAGCTGATGGATTCAAGCCATACGAGATCTATCTTTGTGGGAATCTATGTTCAACAGTATGCTGATTCCGATCGATGATGATATAATCGCCTAAATCTAAACAATTTTAAAAATAAATGAGGAAAATGAGAATAAAATAATAAACTTGTTAGTAGAAGCTAATGTTCTATGTAAAGTGGAATAAAAATTGGTCATATCAAAAATATAAATGGTATATAGAAATCTATTCTCCTGTGTATGTTTCCTTTATATATTTATATAGAAAATTAAGCAATTTTTTATTTATATGTTACTTTATAATTTGGTTACTATTTCTTACAAAAAGCACATAAATATAACGAGAATTTATGGAATATGTACGGAATACAAAAAAATTAAACTTCAATTATAAAACAACCTTAGATGCTGTTAGTATTAATGTGATTTTACAAAAAAATTCTGTAATCTATCAGAACCTCTGCCATCCATTTCACTCAATCCAAATGTAAATTGTGTTCACCATCAAATATTAGAGCAACAAGCTACGGTCTTGACGCAATCCATTTAATAATTTCGCTAATGAATGGTCCGAGGTTGAAACGTTATTTCAAAGCCACAAAAGGTTATTTGGAGTGCACAGCATATTTAACTAAGTTTCATCTATTACGATTCAAAGGGTAGTAACAATATCAAAACTCAATAACGGAATAAGGGAAAAGTTTAGTCTTAATTTTTTCAGTCTTTTAAAATTATATTTCTTGATTTTGCTGTAAGTGTTAAGGATTTTCGGAATATAAGTAGGAGATAAGTAAGAAATTAGTTGTCGAAAGTACCCCATGGAAAGTATATTGCTTTGAAATTATCTTTTATTCGTTTGGTAGGACCAACAACTCAAGGTATGAACGTATTTTCTGCTATAAACAGTAAAGTACTGAAGTAAATTGTAAGTATAGTATATTAAAATCTTTTGTTTTGCTTAATACGAAAACGAAAAAAAAAAAAAGAATTGTAAACAATCCTTGCAAAACGTTTTATATTAGCATGCTTGTTTGAAGAACGTTTGTTGAAAAGATAAATTTGTAGATAAGTGTTCGAGTTGTACCATTTCCCGAAGAGAAATTTACAGAATCTGCGCTGGAAATGCGTTAACGAATAGTGGTAATAGTAATAATATATTCCTGTAAAACAAGTCGGAATAACTGAACTCTATATGGCATCTTGAGAATTATGTAAGTTAATAGTTAAGGTCTGGCAAAGCTAGAAATAATATGTAACATTTATAGTGATATAAAACGAACAAAAATCCTATCCGAAGTGTAGTAAATATAAATTTGGTTTTTTATGTTTTATAAATCCAGAGAGCTTTTGTCAACAAGAAATATATGGTAATATTAGACTTCTTGAAATATTTAAAAGTGGAAAAATAGGATCAACGCTTTTATGCTCATACATACCTGAATTTATAAATTTGTATCCAAGATTATCCGAATAAATATATGGTAATATCTTCTTGAAGTATTTAAAAGTGAAAATATACGACCACCGGTTTTGTGCCCATACATATCTGAATTTATAAATTTGTATCGAATATTATTCGTTTCATTTGCTGAAGTATATTTTAACAAAACGAAGTCTAAGCATTTGGGTAATGAACAGGTCGCGTATCTATAAGTAAGTGTGTGCGGAGAAAGTGGTCTGTAGAACATTGCATCTACAACATATACTCGCAGGTAGGAAAACGTTATCGTGTAGAAGGAGCTAGAGGCTGTAAACAAACAAATATTTAAAAAACAAAGTGGTTTGGTTATTTTAAGCATACGAACGCCAAATGAATAGTTTCAAATAATGCCGCTGCAACACAATAAAAATAAACAGAAAACCATGGTGAATTATCATGGAACAATGTCATGGAAAAAATAACTTATCGCAATTATTTGTATTTACGCCTAAAATTTCTAAATATCATTTAAGATAATCGAAGTTTCAAACATCAGTACCGTTATGTAAATGGGTACCAAAATTGCGCAGAATTCTTAAGCAATATCGTTTTATAATGCCCCAAATGCCATGACTAATATTATAAATCGATAGCGCTTACGACAGGAGAAATTCGGCCTTCAATTTATGAAATCTCTGTAAGTTACCCTCTGTTATTGCTATCGTAAGGAATTTTGTCGAGAAAATGTTACGAAACGAGTAACTGATGGAAATTGCTTTGTTCGATTAAGGCGCATCGATGCAAAGCTTTATTGGGGGTAGGAAAATAATTTGATTGTTAGCTATTTGATATCATTGTTTTAGAGTAAAATTTGTTTAGACAGATCGTGAAAAAAACTAGTTATGAAACATAAGCGCTCTACTTAAACAGCAAAAATACTGGAATCATAATAAAACCCGCGTATTTAATTCGAATTATAAGGTTTTTTGCTATAAAAGGGTGCAATTTTATTTCAGTATGTTTAATTGCAGTGCAGAAATAAAAACGCAAATATGTTTTTCTTTAGACTACAAACATTTCTGTCGGGTATATTCGAATTAAAGGCCAAGTCTCCGTTAATTCAATGAAATTAATATCTACCAAGCACTTCATTATTTGCACATGACGGTTCTGATAAATTTTAGGTAGGAATATCGGGGTAGAGAACCACTACTTACAAATGAGTTTGTACACTGTTTCATTACAGTTTAATTGAGTCATCGGGTACAGTGAAAATAGTATAAAAGTACTGTGATAATTGGATTTATGATAATTATAATTAATGGTAGCGAATTACGAGTTTGTCGGAAGGTTGGGAAATCTATTATACAACGTACTGAAAGTAAACCTCTAACTTTTTGATATACGTGGGGAGGTTCAAAACTCCACCAAATTGAGGGTCTATAAATTAATTCAAATAACGAGGATATTTTTCTAATTCAATATATTACTAAAATAAATTTTGTGTATACCTATGAAGGTTCAAATATTTCGCTTACTCTCGAAATTAGTATTTAAATTTTGGTAAAATTATATTCGAAGATAACTCCATAGTTACAGATTTCCTCCGAATTTACTTATTTGTAGGGTTATATCTTTTGAAAGAATGGCGTCTTTGGTCTAAAATTTGCCATGTATGTATTATGAATTCTAATCAGTTCTAAATGTCAGTAGTCATACCCCTCCTTTTCCTGCCATTCTGTAGATTATATAACCGACTCTTGTAAACTTACAGAAATACCAATATAAGTTTATTTACATCCAGCTACTGCTGAATAATGAACTGATATTGAAATATGTTAATTCTTTGATGATGATAAAAGTGAAGCACTTTTTTTTAATTCTAAGGGCTATTGAGTTTATGTGATATAATTACATAAACAAATATTTAATGTAGATGAAATAACGTAGTCGCGAAACTCATGGATTGTCAAAATAATTAAAAAGTATTTCAAGCAATGTGTGAAATATTATCACGGAATCAATACCAAAAAGCTAACAGCGAAACGAGAGAAGACAATATTTCAAGCTAAATTAGGCAAATTATTGTTTCTTTTTTTAACTCATTTTCAAATAGGGTTATTCGGAAATGGGGTGTAACGAATTATAGTGTTAGATAAAAATTATTATAACTTAATATTATTTGCACTCTAACAATTGAGTTGTTTGTTCGCTATATGCTTATAATAAGATGGACTCGTAATAAATTTACCCGTTATTTTAAATTAAGAGTTAAAATAAGTACTATTATAATCTGTTCTAATAAGTAATTTTGCAAAATGTTTAACTAATTTATCCAACTGTTTTTATTAATTTATCCAACGCATAAAATTGCTACCAAATTTTTTCATTTTTTTAGATTTTTCGTATATTACACACCTTGAATAAGGGCGCTAGTAGCCTAAGTTTCGGTTTCCACGGTTCTAAATGTTACAGATTAAAAGCATCTTTAATAAAAGTTTGCCAACCACAAGATGTGAGTCCGTTAAAATAACTCTATCAGCTAAACGAATTTGTGGTTATGTTATTGGTTATCGTACAAGCATTGTTATTAAAATTATTTCGCTCATCAATATTCGCTACTGAATTCTCTGTACAAACTTGCAAGTCGACTTAAGATAATTATCTGTATTATATTCAAGCTACCTAGAGGTACTATTTCTGAATATGTCTTATTTTTAGTAATATGAGAATGCGATATGGAATATTACTGACATAATCTTTGCTTTTGTTCCAAATATTTGTGTTAGCGAGGTCGCAGAATTGTAACACGAGAAGCTTCGGCGGATAAAGAAATGGGGGCTTCGAGTACTGAATTTACCCGTAAAACAGATTGAGAGTGTTTTAGTTTTCCATTTCTTTACTTTTTATTAGCTAACCATTTTTAATGAAGATAACGCGTTCACTTGAATTTTTATTCGTCCCAAACCATGAAATAGAAGTAAACTGGGAATACAGAACTACAATTGAATGAAGTTAAGATAAAGTATACTTTCACACTTGCGTTAGTAAAAGTAATAAAGAATAATGAAAAAGTCGGTTAAATGCAAGTCAAACTTGTGCGATTTTATATATATTTCGTGGACACATGCAGATCTCGAAGCATATCTCTGGTGCATATAATATTTCCGATTACTAGCCGTACGTACCTACTTTATTATGTCAGTAGGAAATAAATTAATAAATAATACACAATGAACAATACAGACGAAGTTAACAATCTATCTCAAGGGGCTGAACGATTTATTATAAAAACTATTCACTACACTTACCTTGACGACGTCGATCAGACTTTTACGCACACGCCGAATGCTTACGTGTAAGTAATGCTTGTGGCGTTTCGATAAATGAACATTTGTATAAAACTTTTTGATAATTTTGGACGCCAAGTTGATAGCGCTCGGAAGGTTTCGTCGCCGTTCGAATACGAGCACTTGCTTTTTCAAACGTTATGAAATTTTAACGTGGTGAGTTGACATGGACGTTGCTAAAGAATTTTCACATCAAAAAGAGTTGCTATTTTTGCTATGTATTTTAATGTGAGGTATTTACATAAATCATTCTTTCGCTGTCATTAGTACTTCGGTTCTTATTTTGATATATATGACGGATTTTGTTGCGGCTAACAAAAAACTCTGGTAATGCAACGCTAATTAATATTGGCCGACACAGACTTCAACACCAATATCCCTGATATTTCTTTTTGATTTTCTATGCGATATTTTCTAAAATAATGTGTCGTACAGAATTTTTTATGAGTATTCTCGAAAAAAATATTTCAAAGTATTTCAAACCAATTGAATTAATTGTTAGCATTCACTTCTGTATTTTGTTTCTACTCCCTAAACCAAAGGAAAATTTTTATTTTCCATGTCAGATGGTTGTTGAGAATTTTTCTTAGCTCGAGATATATAGACGAATAGAAAGACACCGTAATAATTCCGTTAAAATTCCTTCCTTATTATTTAGTAACGGAACATTAAAAGTATGAATTCCAGAAATGACAAAAAGTATTAATGATTGGTAATATAAATAGCGGTAAAACAAAAATAAAAATGAGGTAAATTAATTTTTTAAAATTCTGTATTTTTGCAAAATACAGAATTTTAAAAAATAAAAAATTACATTAAAAGTAAGTCATTCAAATCACGAATAAAACATAACGGGTGCGAGTCTAATTTGCACTCGAAGCTTACGTACAAACTGAGATACAAAAAATTTAACTCTATACAGTATTTCTGTTAAATTCTTAGCAATTAATAATATTATTTTGCACCATGTAAAACTTATTCCAGGCAAGATATTTACATTGCTAAATATATCTTTTCAAGGTGTATCGTGAATTTCTGAAAAATTTCGAGACTTAGTATTATAATTATAGTTTTCTTACCAATTTCACAAAATTTTTTCTTATGCTGTTTTTTATTAAATTTGACCGGAGCAGTTTGGAAGATCGAAGATAATATATTTCTTGTAAACATTTTCAGTAATATCTCTGTTACTATAATTATATTAGTTTTTTCTTCTATATTTCGCAAAATTCTGGTAAAATAGGTTTGAAATACTTCGAAATTTAAAAAAAAAAACTTCCCTCATATATGCGGACGGGAGCGGGTTATCATTGTGACAAATTTCAAGTTTCTACCTCAACATTTTTTAGAAGTTAAAAGAAATTATGGAAAAAAGGCACGAGAGACTTCAACATTACCAAAATTCATTTCATATCATCTGTAGTTATTTTATATTCTTAAAATAAATATTAAAATTTTTATAACTTTCTTTTTCAATCCACCAAATTTTTTCTTGGCCACTGCTCTTTCTCTAAAATTATTTTCTATAATTATGTTAGCTTTTTCTTCTATCACTTATTTTGCTCATGATATATCATTTAAATCCCAAAAATTTAACTAAAACTGATTTGTTTGAAAAGTAAAAAAAGTATTTGAAAAGTATGTTTCGTTTACTTTAGTGTTACATGAGTGTTATTACTATTTTTAATATCTGGAGCTGCGAAGTAATTCCAATGAAAAGGCAACCTATATGTAGATCACTCTTCACAATCAGTTTAGTAAACATTTATTAAGTAGCGTTGTAATTGCATCTCATATGAAAGCACTTACTAAATAATATGAAAGAACAAAGTAAGGGCGGACACGAAAGAACAAGGTAAAACTTGAAAATAAAAATTTGATATTAATTTCCGGTAAAAACTTTTAACATTTACTTGAAAGGAGGCGCTGGGGTTACAGCCGGATGCTTGTTTCATCTACTTCGTGTTGTTTGAAAAAGGTTCTCACGAATATTGCGAAAGTTTTAGTATAAACTGTTACATGTGGCGGCTGAAACGTAAGCGTTTTTTAATTTTCTTTTAACGCAAGCTTAAATCATGTTTCTAAAGTATTAGCTTTAAAACGCTTTATTAAAGTTGAATGAATAACAAATAAATTCCATGAGGAAGTTTGTACGAATTGATTTTACTGCTATTATGTAATTTTTGTGTGTATAATAAAATATGGAATTAAATTTTTATTTCAGGGTTATATAACAGAAAATTAAATTTATTAACTCGTTTAACAGAGATTTTTAAATGCTGTTTCCATCTTTTTTAATTGAAAGAAAAATAAATAAAAAATGTTTTTATTACAAAAAAAAATAGATACCAATTTACTAAAATATGGTGCAGGCATAATCTACTTTTACCTAAGTTACTTTGGTTTTTTCTGCGAAGAAAGGAGCAGGAATTAGTTCCATTTTGAAGGGATATTTCTTACGATGGCGCTTTTCAGAAATATACGGAAGTAAATTCGATGGACTGACACGCCCTAATGTTCCAACATGCATCTGTGATCGGACATTTCAGTGCTTCCTCGGTATTTTTTGTCTAGTTTTGTATATTTCTTATCAATGATTCTCATCTACAATTAAATATATGTAACTCGTGCAATTTGATTGTTATAAATTTAGAATTTTCCAAATTAAGCATTTGTAATTCAATTTAAGTATTTTATTCCTCTTTATTTCGTAATTTTATTTGAACACACGACAAAACAAAATTTGGCACTGCAACATACGTCACGTGGGATTTCATTAAGTAAATTTCAGAAACCTATACTTAGTCTAAGAAATGACTGACATATGGTCGGTTGAATATTTTAATTATTTTATAATCGTTCCATTTCACTTTTTGCAGTAGAAAACTAGAAAAATTTGGTATATATCCATTTTTCTTATTTTCTTAATATAATAACTACTTTTTTCCGTAGCTCTGCCTACATAGGAGTTCTGATGTTAACGGCTTCGCCGATTAGCCATTGACATTTTATATCTCACTGATGAAATTATTTCTGCAACCATCGAGTATCGATGTCGTCGTTCCTTCCGCCATCCTAAGTGCTTCATTTGTATCACCATTTAAGGACATGCCCCAAAAATAATAATATTGCTAAAATATTAATGTTGCTAAGCATCACACTGATCGTTTATAAAACGAAAGTTTTCTGGATAAATACTCACGATGTTTACGAAAACCGTACCAAAATCCATCTAACAGAACTCAAGTTATAAGCGCAGACTGCTCACTTCCTTCTTAGAAACTTTTCAAAATAATACTCTAAATTTTCGTGTAATTTATTCACTAGTATTGACATTACAGGCAAGCCAAAACCATGTACGGTTACCTTTAATATATAATTAATTAAATATGGTTTTATTTTCAAGGTTAAGCAAAATATAAAATATAGTAAACCGACATACTTCCTTAGTTACCTAAAATTTAAGTAGGGGCTTCATTTTACATATAATGTCATCACTTTATGTAAAAATAAAATCGATCGCAATTTCTGTTAAAAATATACTTACATCACAAAACATTGTCGACTAATTTAAAATATCGTTGGAACTAAAATACTGTATGAACCACTCCCGTATTTCGAAATTATTTGAAAACCAAGTAAAATAATTTTCCTGAATATCAAATATGAGATCTAATTTACAATTCAAATTAAACGAGTTCATTTACATTCTTCAATAATGACCTCTTTATTTCACTCATCAAATATATTTCGTCTGCTGTATTCAATTTAAATCAAAAATGGTCTGAAGATGCAAAATTAATATTATTGTTCAGAGGTTTGGAATATTTTATAGTATCTAGAGTTTTTAAAAGCTTCACAGAGAAGGAAGACGGTTCAAAACGGCAATACTTAGGAGACAGGTTGTTTATGCGTCGGCCGGGTAATGAATGGAGGGATGGCGTGTCTTGGTGCATTTCTCGTAATTTATTACCAGGTTTATTTGCAAACATTTACATGGTACGTGGTAAGTTAATTTTATCAAATGTTTAGAATACAAGTGGAATTAATTGCCTTTTCAAATAAGCACTGTTAGGAGATGAGTCTCATTTATGAAGTTACTTCAAAAACATTTATTTTTTTTTCTTTAATGGGAAGTTTTTTAAACTTGATTAATATATGATAAATATATGGTTGAATTCCACCACTAGTTTTATTTAGAATTCACTTTATGTGAAAATATTTTCGACCTTGTATTACTTTTCTTTATATTTTAATTAACAAAGTACATACAATGTACCAAATTATACTTGTTGGATTAGCTAATAAGATAGGGTAGGATTAAATGTAGTTGAATATAAGTTTACCATCAATAAGGCCGTAAATATACCATCATATAATTAATAGTTTCTTGGTAGTTCATTGAGTCTCAATTTTTAAATAGTAGACTTCGACAGTGCAAGTTATCGTCAACTTCTGAAGCTAAGAACAGTAGTCAGTAGTTTACGAAAATAAAGGTACTCTATCGTTATATACGTTATATGTTAATGTATATGTTAGTTTAAGTATTTAAATAAAAAAGTAAGAATTTAAAAAATCTTTATCCATTTAGGTAATATAATTATTCTAAATAAAATATGAGTAAAAAATCATCTATGTTTTAGTAATTTTTTTACAATATTAAGTACTTTTAAAAGCCAAAACATAAAATTTAGTAAGGGGTTTGAAAAGCTTTTTATGGTATAAGTTCATCGATAGATTAAATGAGCCACTTTAGATATTACACTAGTTAGGAAATAAAATATGATTACACCGGTTTTCCAGAAAAAATGAGACCACAGCTGAATTTTATTTCAATGTTTTTTTAAATATAATAATTCTCTTCCAGTAACTCATTATTTTTGAATTATTGTTTCTGTAGTGCTTGAGTCAAATTCATAACTGTGTAGTTGATCATTGTAATATAAAATTTTATAACTATCAAGCAGTAATACTTAGCCATAAATATCTGTCGAAACAATTATTAGAAACAAAATTTTTAATATAGGTAACATGGTATAAAACTTTAATTTAGAAATGCACCGGTGCACTTAACTCCCTCCCTTTACACCGTTAATGCTCTCCCACACCTTCTAAAATATATTATATGCCTTATGTCTATCTAGATACATTTCGTTATAAAACAATAATAGTTTTAATATCCATTGAAAAATTCATTTTGACTCCAAACCTTGAAAAACCACGTATAAACGAAACTTTCCTCGTTTTAAAATTCGATTGAGTACGATATTAGAAACTCTACTTAACATCAGTTGACCCTTGCAAATAGTTTGCAAGCCACCGAATGGTAATATTATGGAATCACCTTTGAAAAATAAGACATAGAATATAAGAAAAGGTAAAAAAAAACAATTTTTAATTTTTTGTTTATTTTTCGTAATTATCGGCTGAAAGGAATTGTTCTTTAGATACACCTCACTATTAGTATTTAGTCTTCCTAAGTTATAAAGAGAATCTGCATATTGTATTAATGTATTTGTAATAACATCAATAAGTTACCACGTTAATAATTTGAGACTTATACATTATACGGAAATATTCGAAAATCGTCAAATTAAATAAGCTAAACAGATATAATATGATAAAATTAAAATTGAATACTTAGAAATTTAAATGAATACCTTGAAGACTATTTTCAGAGTGGTAAAAACGGGACACAAGCAGAAAATATTTGATGTGAACAGTTGAAATTGTTTCATAGCTATGATAGATATATTTTTTCATAGATGTGATGTTTCAATTACATATTTTAATTCTTATTTTGACGGTAAGTTTTGGTTACTTATTTTCAACAATTCTAATGACTTGTACTTTTAGCATTTTGTACCATTTAAATGTATAGAAGCGTGGAAGAGAGAAGAGAGAAGTATAGTTTAGGATAGTTTATATCAGTCGCCTATTACTCACACAGATCTTTACAACGCAACCAATAATAAAACCGTATTACATTAATTATATTACTATAATGAAAGGAAAACTTTTATTTATTTTTTTTGGAACTCACGCCTAAATTACTAACTTTATTGAAATATGACTTTCACAGATCAATAGCTTATAGTATCCATGTTGCCACAGGTTATACAGTATGTACATATGTTGTATAATTTTTGAAATGTGAGTAATAACATTATCGTAGTCGGAGAAGAATGGCCGTTGTGGGTGGTTTCCAAACGAGGATTGGGAAAACTCTTAGAGTTATGCTAATAGTATCTATATGGAGAAATTGTAGGTATTAAAAAGTTCTAGGGGGAATTTAATACAATGACGAATTTATGTTAATTAATATATTACGCTGGCATGACTACGTCAATTAAACTTATTTAAGTCCAAATAAGTATTTTGTGTTGAGATAATAAAAATAAGGAAAGGCAGTAACAAATTATGAATGAAAATATGCACTGATTATTATAAGTAAAAATGTACACTGGTTATTGTATTCTGCGTGAAATTGGTACATGAAATATTTATTTCGGAATGAACTGGTTGAACGGGTCTATTCTTTCTGAAGAGCTACCATAAATATGTAAGCTGCACTTGAGTGGGACTAGATATCTGTGAACATAGATATTTTGAATACAAAGTGCATATTTTTGGTTAGGGAAATAAAATTGAAGAATTAAACTTGCCAAAATTCAAATTGAAACATGAAAAAACTACGTCCGAGGTTTAAGAAATTTTAATATATTTCTATTACTGCATGCATTTATTAATGTTACCATAAATTGTTTATTTATTGTCTTTAATACATATTTTTTTCGAAAGATGTTGCATTTTGGCGCATTACGTTAACTGCACGGATAATTTAAAGACACGAAAAGATTATACCAAGTCCATGCATATAATGTATATAATATTCTAACACATGACATATTTGCCACATTAAGTTCCATTTGGCACAGAAAATTATTTTATAACCTTTCGAGCGCGTATGTTACTTGTCGACTGACATGTGAACTAGGTCATTGAATGTTTATAATTAGGTTAAAGCAAGATAAATATAAATAATTCTACATCATAAGAAAGAAAACGAAATTATAAATCGAACGATCATACAATCGTCTGCAGCGGACGGTGACTTTCGCCACCACGCTCTTTTTAAAATTGTGTGTGATTATATTTTGCTTTAAAACTCAATGATAAAGTAAATTTTTTGTAGTACGAATTATTTCTCTTACTTTTAGATTTAATTATTGTCTACATTTTTTTAAGATAGTTATAAATAACATTTAATAAAAAGGTTTAATTTATACCCTTCGTTTCACTTAGAAACCGGGAAACTATGTTTTTCTTCTCTTGATATTTTTTTACACTCGTTGCTACATAAATATGGTATAAATGCTTTGAATATGTTATAGCATTTCTTCTCATAGTGCGTACGTGAAAGTCACCTGCATGCTCAAGTCACTTAGAATAACAACGTTGAATAGTTAAATTGCAATTTTTTTTCCTCTGGGTTATAGTAATTTTTGGAATAATATACTATCAAATACAAAAGTCCTAAAATCAAATACTCATCGAATTAAACTAGTTATATCAAGGGAGACAGTTTTTTTAGGATTTCACTATCAGAGCTATTTAATTTAATCTATAAAATATTGGTATTAAGATATTTAAAACAAACTTAAAGAGATATGTCGAGAAGGCCAAAAACTTATATTTGTCCATGAATAGGTTATGGTTATTACATGGTAACCAAAAAAGGTTAACACGTTTACTAAAATTAATTATAAATTAAATTTTTTAATTAAATATGTTCATAAATCAGAGTCGATCATGAAGTTATATTTATTTCAATCATCTTACTTAAACTTATGGATTTATTCAAACTTTTCGTTCAACCTGGTCCAATTCAGAACAAGCAGTTATAGATTGTCCACACTTATGTCCTCGTTGTTCTCTTATGTGAAACCGATGGTTTATCTCTGACGTCTGAAAAAAATTATTATACTCAGAGCTTTAAAATGCTGCAGAGTTTGATTGTAAAAACGAGAACTTTACTATTCTAAAATTCCGATTGAGACGGATTCCCAATCACTTTTAGAATAGAGCAACGAAGACGGAACCGTAGATAAATTTCGGTGAAAATTGAATAATATCCATTGGTATTTCATCATCGCGGCCCCAGAAGTTCTTATTGTGAATTGCAGGAAGACTAGTTGTAGTGAATTTAAGGATTCGCTTTAGGAACCTGATCGTTGGGAAAAATTGGTACTAATTGCAGAACCATTCATAGTGCAAAAGGGTACGAACTCTTCGATATTCAGCCATAAATAGAGTTTTTAGTTATTTTAGTCTTAGATATTATATGTCTCTTTTGCATTTTTAAAAGAGTTTGGTTGAATTAATAATTATTACAAGAGACCTGGATAATTGAAACAGCCTACAGATATCAAGTTTACCATTGTTGACAAAAATAAATGGAGGAAATTAAAATGACGTTCTAAGAACAAATTAATTTAAAAATGTAGACTGCCAATTTCAATGTCTTTAATTCAACAAATATGGCACTATTACACTTTTACCATAATTATGTATGAGTTGTACTAATTTGAAAATATCTATAAAGTTAAGTATACCTATCACGAATATATTAAAAAAATTTAAGAAACAATTAATGAACATTTTGTTTTTCTTTAAAATATTTGTGAAGGAAGAATTAGCTAACTTGGCCGCCCGTGTTGTCCATAATTCGGTTAGTGTGGATTTCATAGCGTTATGCTTAAAATACAGCTTATTATTTGATGTAAATTATCATATTATACACTATTCAGTTAAAGTAGTATTCAGCATATATGAATTAAACTCCAGCAAGTAATAACTGTGTCGTTTTGATTTTTTAGATTTAAAAAAAGAATGTCATAATCATTGACATATAAATACATAAATACTATTAAAAACAATTGTTTTACATGAACAGTAGTGTAATGATATTCTAGGAACTTCGTAATTTTTGAAATAATGGGCGATCACAGAAATCAATATACCCCAAAAAATAATAAGAAACCTATGATTAATACCACTTTTTTCTGTAAATATTTTACTTCTTACCGTAACTTATTTATCTTTAGCAAATGTGCTTTTAAACGGCAGTTACGTTTTGATAACTTAATACGTAAATTAGATTAAATCACAGGATAATTGTGCATGATTATTTCGTTAACATTTGGTTATTTTTTAGTCTTGAAACTAAAGGGTTAGAACCGCATTTTTCTCTCGTGGCGACGTAGTTTGCCCATCGACCTGTAAGGTCTTTAGCTCCCAAGCAAAATAAGTTGCTCAATTGAAATACACACATAATACCTAATCTATCGTGAGTCGTAAATAAACATCGTATTCAAAATTATTTATAATTTAAAGTGTCTCTAACATGCAAAGCGAAATAAAAAAGAAAGAATAAAGGAAAATAAATGTTTTTTATCTGGGCAGTGGCATCATTGAAACGAGCTCTTCGATTTGAGTGAAAATTCCTTTTTATTATTTTTTATCGAAAGTAAATTAAAATTAGACCTGTTTTTACTAGCTAAATTTCAAACATTAAGATACCTAGGAAGATGTGATTTATCTCTTAATTTATACATATTCTCTTCTTCAACAAAAAATATTCAAAATTTTTGTGTAAAAAAGTTTCAACGTAGTAAACAATATAAACAAAACGTTTTGCAGACATTTGAAAGAATAGTCTGGCAACATATTTACATGATAAAAATTACGTCATTGCTTACAAACAGCTCAACAGAAATATTACGCACCTTTAAATGTTCAAAATTTTACACGTACGCATGGAACTCTCCAAGCAAGAGTTTTCATCACATTTTATAGTTTTTGAGTTTCATACTTCAAAAGGAAAAATTATCCCTTTCGGACAACGAAATGATCCTATCATTTCGTTGTCCGTCCCTCTGTCTGTCTGTCAAGACCCTTTTTTTCCAGGAATGCGTGGAATTATCAAGGCGAAATTAATATCAACTAGTTAGAACTACTGTCCCTCGGAGTAAGTGAAGGCGATTAAAAAAAACTAATTTAACACTCGCGAACAAATTAAAACCTATAGGGTTCTTCCCGTTGACATAGAATCACGAAATTTGGCAAGAAACAAGGTCTATCAGCACGAGAAAAGGAAAAATTGTATCATTGAATTTAAATTGTAAATCGTTAATTTGTAGTTTCATCACATACATTTTTTCAATATGCGCCCGTTAGACATATAGCGAGCAATATATTTTCGTTCTAAATGATTAAAATGTATGTATATAATTTAATAGGAATATTACGTACCATTAAACATTTATATATGCTTAAATATCATGAAACCTACGTTGTGTGAGTTTAATTCTTGCTTGAGGGTTTTTGTCACTATTTACCTAGCTTGGTTTTGAAAAGGTCTTTATTTAGGGAATTTAAAAGTTCATCATTTAAACTAATTATTTCCGTTTCTTTGTCCTATGAACTTCATAGCATTATAAATTCTCGTCATGTTGCGGTATAAGTCTCCATATTGGCTTCGAAACTGCGGACTTTGAATTGAACTGGAGAAGTCTGAAATTCATCAAGTGTGGAGATATATAGGTGTGAGTAAATCAATGGTAAATACGAGCCGATTAGCGCTTCGACCTTAATGCGGACTAGCGGCATGTGTTTAATGTACTGTCGGCGCTTACAGCTGTGTAGCTAATTTCGAATAGGATTTTTAAACGAGCTTTAATGCGATTAAGTCATTTCGGTTTTATATTCAACGAAGGCATGAAATAGTGAAGGGAAGATTATTTTTGGTGACTTTATTGATCGATAGAATCAAGTGTATGAGTCAAATGTATTTCAATAGTAACGATATGAGTTTAATACAAAACAACTTGAATGAAATGTTTAACAGATTTGTAAATATTCATTGCATGTTTTTATAAAGGTATCCAGGGTATTTTTTGAAGTTTTGAATAAATTGTTTTTTTTTATTAGAATACAATAGCCTTTATTATATTTTGAGACACATATTACGTATATCAAACAAGTTACTTGCAAATAAATTTAAAAAATATCGGAGAATGTTACAAAAATTTCATGTTTTGTTCAGAACATGATGGACGGAGTGTAATAAAATATTTTATAATTTTACAAAATAATATCATATATTCCAAATTGTATTCATAAAAGTTAAATTAAGTAACGCAACATTTTTAAGTTGAACTTAAAGCAATAAAATAAATACACTATAGTTTAAGAATGAAGAAATGTAAATAAAACATAGGTTGTACTAAATGACACGAATTATTTTGTATAGGGATTTTTTTCCTTTTTTCTTCATATTCTATTATATTCACTGCCTTATGAATAAAAGAAGTATCGTACATGCATTTTGGGTCTCGATGATTCAACGTTGGAATTAAATTTACCTAACTTGTATTTGATCAAATGTCTGCACACAAAGGTCCGCTTTAACTTTTTGCTCCCTTATGGAATACCTGACCTGACACCGCATGGTAATTTTTTAATTATCAATTTAAAATCTATTATTATATAATCTATATGAGTTGTGTACAGTGCTTGCTTATCAAAGAATATAAATTATTGTAAATTTTGAATACTTATTTTTAAACATTAGATTGGAATTAAAAAAAATTGTTATATTTATATAGGTAGATGTTGGATTATTTATTTAAAAAAAAATATTTATGGAATATTGACTATCGATATTGTTGCAAAATTGTTTCGCTTTGTCTCTCGTGAAAAGTTGTATAACTTACCACGGCAGATTTAAGATGAATCGCTGGTAATATAATGACTCTTCTTGAATAAGGCTATACTGTAGGTTATGTTTCAATACGGTTTGGTGTAAGTCATTCTGTTGTTCAGAGGACATAAAAAATAATTCAAGAGAGCGATTCATTCAAACGAATACCAAGATCGAGAAGAAAGCGGTACACTGAGCTCAGGAACTACCGATATATTGTGAGACAAACTTTATTAAATCGGAAGTCTGCCCACACAAACTTCAAAAGTAATTTAAAAGAAGTGTTAGTTTATGGAAAATTAGGAAAATACTTCTGAAGATGATATCCATAATCAAAGATAGCTAGGGGTCTGAAATTACTCCGTCGACTCGGTATTTCAAAGTCAAGGTTTGCCCAAAATTTTGCGACCTGGACCCTTGTGGAGTGGAGTAGGGTTTTATTTTTTTCTGAAGCCAGAATCTTTTTATTTGGTTGGAGCGAAACGAGCCGCAAAGTACTCAGAAGATCTGGAAAGTATTAAGTTCAGACTCGGTAAGCGTAATGTATGTTTCCGAGAAATTACGCCTTACGGCGAAGGCGATGTTTTGGGCAGGCATAATTTCTGAAAATCGTACGAGGAGGTGGTTCGTGGAGGTGGTTTTTATAGAAAATAGCCATCTGAATGCATACAGATACGTCAGGGAAATCCCTCATGCACAATTAGCACTAGCTGTTACAGGAACTGCTTCTATCTACATGGATGATAGTGCTCAAGCACATTAAGAGGAAAAAGTAGACTCATACTGAACGAGGTCGGGATTCGTCGTTTAAATTGGTCTGCGTTAAGTCCAAACCTGGGATATTCTTCTGGATCGTTATATGTATGCTTACTAGCACCTAAGAAATTTTCAATCATTTACCCGAATTACTTAGTTTACCCTTCATGGAAAAAAACAATATTGTATTCAAAAACGTCAGATTGTTATTTAAACTAAGGAAGTTAATTAGACAATAATGCGCAACTTATTATTTCTACCTTAAGTATAAGTAAATATTAAACAGTATATGTGATTTCATTAAACTATTCAAAAGTGTTAATGATATTTTCCACCACGTAATCTTATTTTCCAGAACATCTTTCACAGATCCTTTATCCATAAATATTTATATAAGGTATGAGCCCCACGGAATGTCCAAGACTGAAAACAGTTATTTTGTCTGAATATCCCCAAAAACGACATGCACATGAAATAAACAAAACAACTGGCCACCAATGGTCAAAATTCAACAGTAATTCATTTTTTAAATTTTAATGTTAATGAGGTTCTTTTGTTAAAGAGTAATAATCATTGCACACACACACACACACACACACACACACATATATATTTTTCAGAAATGGCCTTGAATTTGATGCCCTTTTAGGATTGATGAAGTTTGCATATTTTTTTTTGCTAATGTACATTCATATTTGCTCTTATATCTACCAATATCTTACTAATAATTTCATATGCTACTCAGTCCCAAATTTTCACATTTTTCTGAAATTTTATTTTATACATATACCTCTGAGTCAAAGAATAAGGAATTCTGTTCCTATACCTCTGAGTTATGGAATATTATTAAAGCGTTAGAAATTTACTGTCCGTGTAGCTGGGGAGAACATTGTTTGAGAAGACCATTTTTAAATGTTTTATGACTGATGTCTATTTTACCTTAGCTGAAAAAAGTGCAGGTTATTTATCGATAAATAACTACATTTAAACTGTACTTACTTACAAGCTACGTTTAAACTGTAAAAATAAATTTTTGCTCATTACAATAAATATCTTAAGCTCAGTGTTACTATTTTCACAAAGGCTTATAAGCAATATTTAAATTGTAAAAATAAATTTTTGGTCATCATAATAAATATTTTAAGTTCAACGTTACTATTTTTACAAAAAGGTAAAAGTAATAAAGTAAAATCAGGATTTTTTATACAGAATTTACGAATATTACTAAGAATACAATTTAAATTTGCATATTTGCGTAAAATTTTGATATCGCAGCATTATCCTTCCCGGAATAAGAAAAGGTTTACTCAAGAATTTAAAGATTTTTAAGTAAATTTATGTAACTGTATCTATGCAGTTTTCAAATATTTCAAAGTTTTTCAGTATTCATAAGACCGGTAAACATAAGTATTCAACAACTCGTAATTACTGCTAATTTACGAATTATTCCCAAACAATCCAACGCAGATTATATGTAAACATGCAATTATATACAATCAATTAAATCTATAAAACATTTCACATAAGGCAAACATCTACCTTGCATAAAATATGCGATAAACTGATGACAAGAGAAATTAATGGCATAAATCTCTTATTAAAAAAACTTCTAGTTAAAAGGAACTGAACCCGTTTTTGAATTATATTGATGTTTTTATAATAAAAACTTGGAAGACCTGTCCATAATATATTCCATAGGATATATGATCGTGATGATAAATATATATTACGGCAAAGGATTATAAATATATTAAAAAACATTCACCATAACTTTTCATGTTGGGTTAGGTACATTGAAAACATACACTCGCAAAGTTTCGTTAACTTCAATCTAAAATTATGAAGTTGCAACGGACGAATGGATATACGGACGTGACGAAATTACTAGTGTTTCTTATTAAACAAGGAAACTTACGAAACCGTTCAAAATTGTAACGTTTTCTGCATTAGTTTAATATATAAATAATTTTAACTAATAAACGTAATAATACACATTTATACTAATACGATAAAAATATTTCAAATTTAGGTATCAAATTTTAAGGCTTGTAAATTCACAAATAATATAGAAGTAATAAAAATGCATATAGCCATGTGATAGAAACCGAATGAACTTTTAGCAACTACTGGATCTTTTCCGCTAAAATAAATAACCGCATGTATTCGTCGGGATGTAAAAGGAAAGTTCGTTTAAAAGCGTTCGTCAATTATCAGCGGTTATTATATTCTTTTCTATTATTATTAGCGGTTAATACATTTTTTTATTTAGTTGAATAACTTAAAATGAAACTGCTTTTAATTATTACGAAGATTACGGTGTTTTCTCTTTTCAATAAACAGAGGTAAAGTTAATTTTTCCGTTTACATCGAACTGAAGACTAAAGTAACTCATTCTTATTATTTCAGGATGAAAGAAGTTTGGATTGCTCGATATCTACCAACAACAATTTTTAAGTATGCTGTACTTACGTTTGGGAGAACTGGCTCCGTACACAGTTTGAAATTTACGAAGTAAAATTTGTTTAATTACTCAGACTGGTGCGTTACTCATGCTGGTAATTACTCAGACTGGTGTATTATTCCTATTCTTCTGTTTATCAATGTATAACCTTTGACGACTTCTGACGTATTTTTCTGGTTAGTGATGCCGGTGTCAGTATTTATATGTCTATATATAAATAAACACAGAAATATTATTTTACATATAGAACTTAAATAAATCCAAGTAAGACAAAAGAATAATAGTCTTCGATAATATCGAAACGTTATAATATTTCTTTTAAATTTGTGATAATTTTTTCAAAATATTCACGTTTTAGTTTAGAGCCTGGATTTATCATTGTAGAAGCTATTTCAAAAAATGTTTAAATTCATACCTACATGAAAAATAATAAACACTCTTAAAGGTTATCCGTTTTACTATTAAAGAAAAACGATTCAAAATGATTTTTTAAATCCCGTTTACTGTCGAGGTGATTTTAGTTTTTATAGTATAAATCAATAATCAAAGATAAATCAACTTCTTGCAATAAAACTTAGCTCAACCTCATAAAACAGAATAGAAGTCATAATAAAAAAAACTCATAATTTATTATATACTTTGATTGAGATTTATTCTGTTATCTTTCGTTTTATCACTTGCATAATCAGATAAGTGGATAGATAATTTCAAAAAATAATTTTATAAATAAGATATAAATTATGTCCTGACATTTTGATTCTTTAATAAAATGATCATATATCTAACTCTTACTCTCTCCTAAAGGTATATTTTAGTTAAAGCAGTTGAAATAAAGGAAAAGTGCAAAGGCAATTTAAACACCATCAAGTAAACAATTTTATAACTTACAAATATTTTTAAGGCATATTTGAATGTTGTATTCTTTTTAATAACAACATGTAGACAAACACTAACAAATCCACGTCTGCCACTTTTAACTTGGAAAAGTTATAAATAAAGTAACATATACTTACAAGTAACCGGGTCAAACACAATCTAATCATTTAAACGATGAGACTGCAAAATACTTCACTAAAGGTTTTACTTGAAACTGTTTAAGAGTATTTTATGTTTATAGCACGGCGTACTGACTAAGCCTTTTCCGTCCACTACAACTCTCATAAAATTAAACTATCGATAGGTAAATACGTTTGCACATAAGTTCATAGTTTCAAAATTTCCCATCTGTTTATTTAATAAACTTTATGGACGGTTTGCGGCCAAGTGGAAATAATGCCTGTGGGAAATGCCGTGGTCTATTGTTAGGAGAAGCAGGAAGTGATAGCGAAACGTAGTAGCTTAGTGTTGTGTGAAATTTATTTTATTGGAAAAAAATATGATTTGAATTTATTTTATTTATCTAAGAACCTTGCCTTTCCAAAGTTTATTGAAAACTATTTCAGCTTTATTTGGATGTCATCCTTAAAAAAGTAACGAAATATGTACATTAACCGAGAACAAACATATTTATATTATGGCACATGGTACATAATATTTCAGGCTTTTTAAGTACCATAAGCAAATAATATATACATTCGAATCGAGCTGATCTTATATATTGCGTCTCGTACACTTCCATAAAATCATAATACTGATTTTGAAGCAATAAATTATTGTCTCTTTATTGCTTTGTCATATGATAAAATAAATGAAACTATTAGAATTTTACCTTTATGTAACTGTGATTATTAAAACAACAGATACCCGAAACTATTAACCGTAGTTAAGTTCTTGGTTACGACAGGTATAATGTTCAATAAATCTATTTAATCTAACGTCATTTAGCCTTTTGCACTTTTTAAGAAAGGGGTTAACATCTAATTAACACCTTTTCACTAGATGTTAATTTGATTTCGTCATTATTTCAGGGAATATTATACAAGATACTTACTCCACATCGGGGTAAGCTCTAGATGTGCGCGGACTTTACACACTAAATAAGGTCCAGATACATATAAACGTATCACTAACGTTAGTTTTAACCAAGTGCCCGAAGTTGTGAAATGAAAATCATTTTTGCTGAAATGGTTAGATATATGTCATAACTATTGTTTGTCAGAAACTACTATTGCATAATCATTATCAGCGCTGTAATGTGTTTTCGCTAATGGCCTTGAATAGTCTTTAATTAGATGTTCATGAGTAATGCGTTCCGACATGATGTATATATAAGAACAACTAACAGATTTCAGCTTAAATAATGTTGATATAAATTTATTTGATTTTTTTTTATTTGCTTGTTCTAAACTTAACCAAAAGTACATCAAACTTTGATGTACTGTATATTTAACTTCACAAAGGTAATAATTCGTCGATTTGCTGTATGTATATAAGACTATAGCCATTAAATAATAGTGGTCGAAGTAAATGAAACGTCCTGATATATTGAAATTAAGGAAATATTGTTAACCATCTTTTATATTTATCTATTAAAGTACTTGCTTCATCTTCATTCATTAAAATATAATCAGCTACAGTAGCAAAGGTTTCGAAAGTATCACTAAGCATAAACTTATAAAATGAATAATTTTGAGAGTATTTCCCGAAAGATATAAAATTCCAATGAATACATAATAACCGACAGCGTTAGGGATGATAAGATTTCTTTTGTTTTTACATGTAATACGTAAAAACATAAGAATTTTTAACAATGTACTATGCTGTCTTCTTAGCATAGCAAATTGGTAGTCGGTTGTTTTTAGACACAAAAAAGATAATTGACGGCATTTTGCACTTACTTTGTAAACTTTTTTGAAATCGAAATGTAGAAAGCGACAATCATTAAAAAAAGACATCCAAAAAGTCGTCGTGTCTTTTATAGAATCACAAAATAAGGAAAGAATTTTTTCTAAAGCGCAAAAAATATCACAAATATACCAAAAATAAAATTATATTACAAAATTGTACCATTAAAAAGAAATCTTATCGGTTAAGATGCGAATTAATTTTAAATTAGTAATTAATCTACGGTTAAAAATGAAGGAAATATTAAAGAATTTATTAATATAATTTTTTTAATAATAATTGTAATAATAATAATAATAGTAATAAAAAAATGTAATGATGTTTATTTTTAGTAAAGATTCTACAATTTTTAAATTTTAACACACGTGTTAAAATTTTTAACAAAATTAAACTATGAGAAATGTATATAATGTTACGTAAAATGTTCCGGTAATCACACAACATAGTGAATCATGTGGAGGATCAGGTCAAGATAATTATGACAGAGAAATGAATGGAGAAATGAGCGATATAGAGATTGTTTGGGTGAATAATTTTTTCTGTATTTTTCTATTTTTTTCATGAACCTCACTGAACCATCATTCATATACGTATTTATACGATATTCGTCGTGAGTATCCCATGGTAAAAGCATTCATAAAATTGTACTACGTTAGTGCTTATTTATTACTGCTGCGATTTTTAAACAAAAATAGTGTATCGTCATACATCTTATTATACATTTTCACACAGATGCCTCAATAAGTATTCATTTTTTAAATATCACCAATATTGGTGTTACCCGTTCAATATATTGGAAGTATAGTCCTTAAGTGTTAAAAAGCTGCTTTATTTGAAAATCATATCAGGAAAATATTTAGATTATAGCTTTGTCAATTTTAAAGCTAAGAGCAATGTCTTGATCACATTCTGTTTTCCACTTCTGTACAAAAATTTTTTGGTTTCTTAAAATATGAAAAAGCTTGTCGAGTACGAGTAGAAATCATATTACGAGGGTTCTATACGCATTGAGTTTCTTATAAACGTATAACGTTAAGTAGTAAATTTTGCTACAAAACCATTAAACAAAATTTACCGCTACATAATATTATTGTGAATATTTTCAGATATTAAACAAATCATGGTTTAGCTAGCAGGGGGTGGGTATGTAACTCTTAAATAAAGCTTAATATTTCTTAAAAGGATATATCTTAAGAGAATATATATGCCATCTCCAATATTAGTTTTCAAAAATAGGATTCCACTAAAACATATATAAAAAGAGCAAATTCGGTAACAAGAATAGGTGAATTTATTTGCTTTTATATTGAAGTCAAATTCAATGAAACTTGTTTAAAAGTTACGGGAAAATGAATGTTTTATATGCTTCAGGGATTTATAATGAAATTTAGCCTTAATAGCTACCACAAATTAAAATTTCTAAACCAATTAAATTCTAAGTCACAGGGGGTTATTGAAAGTAACTAGAAATGGTTTCTTTTCCGAACTGGATTAATAAAACGCCATTGTGTGTAGATTAAAACCATGTATTTAAAATAATAATACAGAAATATTTGCAAATATAAAACTACAAAACGCAGGAAGTTACAGATAGGACAACAAAGGGAACATCATCTAATGAATAAGTAGATTAGAAGATTTTAATAAATTGAAAAGGGAGAGCTCAAAAAGAACAAATATATTTGTGACTGTACAATATTGGTAGAATTTATTACTGACTGTAATGTTGATAATACAAAAAAGCATGAACTGAACGATGAACCAGATCGTAAACAAGTATAAGGCTCCCATATTTTACGTCGCCTTTTCCAGTTAACTTTATAGGCCATTTAGTGCCGCCTGGTAATAATGTCAGCAGCAAATGTCGGCAGCTATTGCGAGCGGAGAGTAATTTTTGAGGAAATGTAAGGTGGTTTAGATGATACATTAGTATCAATTATAATGAAATTAAAATGGTAAATTAAATGAATTGGTGACATTTATCTTTTAAATGCCAGACTGTACCTTTTATTACTTCACACTTTAGTTTTTATCATACTTTTTTGGTTTTTGTTATTTTCAACTTCAATTTTATTTTCAGATATTCCTTATTTGTGAAATGATTTGGGTTTCCAAGAACCCATTTTGGTAAGAATTATTTGACATTTTTCGTAATTCAAAATGTTACAAAAGCTGTATATTTAAAAAAAACTGCAAACTAACCTGCTGTATTTTCGTCTAACAGAACCGTTGTTTCCAGAAATTACTCCATGGAGAAAATTACAACTTGGCATTTACGATATTAAGAAACTAAAATATATGTCTAAAAATTATAAGCATATAGCGGTAAGTCGGGTATACTTTAAGCTGTTGTTTTTGGTCATGTGGGGTATTAATGGAAAGGGTGAATTAAAAGGACATATATTTTTTTTCTTTCAGGATTTAATTTAAGACAATTCTGTAAATATTGCTGAAAATTACTTGTTAATAAAAGAAAAAAACTTTACGTCAATACATATGTATATGGGTTAAATTTAATGTTTATTCATTTATCTGTATATAAATATGTAGGAAACTCTCGAAATAACACTATAAAAAATTGTATTGATATTAACAAGTTATAAAAACCTTTCAGAACTCGATGAATTCCCATAATTATAACTTATTATTACTTTTGCATGGAGAAAAGGATGCCGAAGCCTGGTGGTAATGATCGGTGGAACGTAATGAAATTTACTTAAAATTCTAATATCACGATTGGTGCATTATAATACAATCAAAGTCTTTTTCTTCAGAATCCGCTTGATGTTAAAACTGAAAAATTCTGAAAAAAATAAAGCATATTCGCCAATTCTGAAAAAAATATTCGAATGGAAATTTTGGGCGGGAAAAATTGAGTACTCGAACATAAAATTTCAAAAGTCTGCTTATGGTATGGAGGTAAGTCTGCGTATGATATTCTCAAAAATGTTTTTTTTATACTGTTACATGTACTATAATCAGAGCTGTGTTGAAGAATATGACAAAAAATATGTTCATCCCCCATTTTCGAAAATACTGAAAAAATTAAATGAATCGCGAAAAAAGACTAGTTTTTAGAAACTTATGCGAAGGTGGTAGGGTAACTGTAATATTGATTCCAGAAGTCGCATTTTTTTAAATATGCATATGAAAGAAGAAATAATGTACTTAAATTGCAAAAAATTACAGTTATACCCTTACCTTTAAATATTAATAAAGGTCCCTCACATTGCGAATTCCGTTTACGGCTTACAGGCTTATTTAATTTTTTTTGGAAATGTACATAAAATTGTTTATTATTTATAAAAGCTTAATTACTTTATTTTTTTTTAAATATCTAATGTTGCTAATGTTTTACATGTAAATTTTTGCAATTTATTGAGAAATTTCGGCAAGGGAATGGTTTTCAAGTATAAAAAATTGTTTGAAGCTTTAAGTCATCCAATTTACTTTCGTGCATTTAAGGTTTCGCTCCTTTCAAATGATCAAACAATTTGTAACGTTAATAAAAGTGCGGCACACACTGATAATTTTGAATAAATTCAATGTCCAGAAATATTGTTGTAAATGAAGGAAAATTATGGTTACGACGATTTGAAATTATTCAACAGTATCCTTTAGATTTATCAAAATATTTTTAGTCAACGTGGTAAAAGCAATACATTTAAAAATTTATCAATTATTTACAAAATTTACTACTGTATGACTTTATTTATGTAAATAATCTATATTCACGTCAACGCGGTAGGTGTTAAACTGAGCTAGGAATCTACGAAGCTGCGACAGGTAATCAAACGGATGAACTGGATGGTCAAAATAGAATTGTGAGTATACACATTGATTAAAATAGCGACATTTTAGAGAGATCATAATTTATTACATTTTTATTGTCAACAATTGTAAAGGAAGGATAAAAACGATACAGTTATGGGCAAAACTTAAAAAAGTAACTTTGTTAAACAGGTTTTTATATACAAGTTGTTATAATTTTTACATCCATATTAAAAATACGACGAAAATAATATTTTGCTTCTGAAGTGTTAATTTTTTACATATTTGTAGTAAGAAAAACTAAATATACACTGGCTTATCTCAATATATAAAACAAACGTCAAAAACAAAAAAGTGTCAATTTTTTTTCTATTGCAATAGAAAATTTACAAATATTTTGTGCTAATTGGATAATGACACGGAAAACTTGTGTGGAGAACGCAAAATCGTGCAAGAAATAATTTTTCGTAACATTTGCATTGATATAATAATAATAAAATAGATAGAGGAATATATTGTCCGGTCCTTCGACTGAACAATGGATTTTGATCGGCGTATTCCGGGCAAGCCGTAGGTTAATTTACGACACTGATTTATTAACCGTGCAATGCCTTTCTCAATTTCACGGGCCAATTAGTTCTAAGGGTCGGCTACGAATTTGGGATTATTGGTTGAATTTATTCCCTAATACATATCTGCTATTGGCGAAAAAGGGTTATTTTTGGCTTTGACAAATGTAAGAGGCGACTTATTATTTATTCTTACCTTCCTCGTAATGACAATACTATCAATCACCAGTAATTTGACGAAACTAACCGTCACTTTACTGCAACATAATCTGTATTCTAGTAGTAAAGAGAAAGTTTTAGCTTATTGGGAGTTCTAACAGGAAAGGAGGCCACTTTTACATATTATTTTTGATTAGAGAATAAGATTCCTTAATACATATCAAAAACATTTATGTATTAAGGAATCGTATTTCGCATTACTTTGTATACCATATTAATAGATAAATTTGATATTAACCTCTATAAAAGCACTCTATTCATCTCGATAGTAGAATATAATTTTGATTACTTATACTGTCAAAACTTGACGTCAGCGCGCTAGTAAATAACAAAGTACTCATTCGGGGGGTGTGATAAAAGGCAGGGTATAGGAAACGAACTCTTACGTGTATAACCTGGCAGAAGTCGATTGATTTTTAATATAATTTTCACAATTAAGTTACGTATAAGCTTGGCTTTGTTCCTTTTTATCTAGAGCGCTCTACTGATATACTGATTGAGCTGAAAGACCTTTAAAAAAATAATATGAGACCATGAAAACATCAATAATTTAAAATAAATTATGAACAATTACATTAATAATATTAAAAAAATATGAAAAATTACATTAATAGTATTAAACAAATCACGAAATGAAAAGAACACCTTGACTTAAAAGAAAATAGAATAAATATCTTAAGAATTGCAATAGATCGAAAATTTGCTCATTCAAACTGTGAACATTAATTTATTCAAACTTATATAAGTAATGTCCATGCAGTAATTGAAACGAAATACGTAAGTAATATACTTACAGTACTTGACACGCTGTTTTTTAAATACATTATTAAAAATTTAGATATACCAACAATAGAATAAACCAACTTCCAGGAAGTCACGATTTTCAAATGTTAAGGGTATCGCAATCTCATTTATTTTATCTAACAAATTAATAAGAAATCGTGATAAACTTTTTCAGGTCTCATTTTGACAACTTATTGTTTCCTTTTAACTGTTGATGAAAAATTCAATAAAATGAATTTAAGTACTGAATAAATAATATTAAATTATCAACAATTATCAACAGATGAAATTAATAAAAAGACGACAAAACAATTAAAAATTTATCCAATGCTTCATGTTAGCAATATTTTAAACTGTGCGACAAGTATAATCGTAAATAAGTTTATTAAATATTTTGCAATATGTGATCCAAATTTCTTGAACGACTTATAGTTACGCAGAAATATCACCCGCGGAAAATGCAACTTACGACCATAAGCAAGCAACAAGGACACGAAATGGAATAAAAGCGTTACGTGAAAATCATAGGGACAAAAATAAAAGGCATAATGTCATTAATCCTTTATTCGTTTTATAACGTTTGACATCTATGTAAATATTAATATAATTACAGTCCCTATTTTGCCAGGTACGTAATATTGTAATTTGAAACCATTGATAAAATTATGTAGATTACTCTTTCATTAAATGAAACGAAAGGAAATATACAGCTCTTACAAGTAGTCCATATGCTATCTGACATATTTTCATTGTTTGACCATGGATAAAAACAAAACGTATTATTTCTAGCTGACAAAAAAGTAAGAGGTACTTTTGCAGATATTAATAACATTAAGGGCAGATTTTTCTTTAAAAAATCTGTAATTTTCTAATAAATGATAAGAAATTATTCAGAAATGTATTTAAGGTATAAATGACCTTGTCCTATTTTTCACGAATAAAATTATATTTTACACTTGCCTTACAAAAATACTTTTTAAGTGACATAAGAAATTGTCATGAAAAGTTGAAATAGCTTCTATTCTTATTTATTTCAGTCAGATGTTCACAATTGATCTAAGTCATTGAATCTTGGTATAAGGGAATTTAATACGAAGTGGTCGATATTCGGAACTCTACATCACTTTAATAATTATAACAACAAATTAAAGCACTATTTCTTTATAGATATTTTCTCAATTGTATGTCTAATATCACGCTTATAGATAGTATTTAAATTCATTGACTTGGATTATTCTCATAAAGGCATACTATACTCATAACAAATGATATGGCTGGACGAAATATTAAAGTGAAAAATAGACACTGCCATCATTCAAAGGGAAATTTTCAGTATTCTTTGATGATGTAAAATTATAATTGATTCGAATATAAATAAAGTTTCTTTTCATGTGTATCGTTTTTGGTTCTCTATTCCTTAAAATTTATGTGAGCTCAGTAACTATAATTATCACATGTAGTATCCTATAAGCAAAAAATAAATGTACTCAAGACACATAAAAAAGTTCTCACAAAATCTAGATGATTATAAATTGATATTACAAGAATTTGATAGTGATTCAGTTAGTTTCCCACAGCACTGCACATTCAGTGTTTTGACGTTGTATTATTAATATTCTAAAGTTTTAAACATTTCAATGAGTGAAGGAAATAAACCTGCCTTTAGGTAAACAAAATCCAGTTTTTTTCAGAATTATCTGTCTTCTTGTGGAGAGTGAGAGATAATTATTTACAAATAATTTCTTACAAAAACGATGAATTTCATAAATTTTCTGAGTCGTCAAGAAAAACACGAAATGTTAAATGAAGTTATTGTGGTTGAACAGATATTTAACATATATATTTTTCTGAAAAACTAGCCGCTTTGAGAAAAGAAATAATTTATATTATCTTTTGATTTTTAATCTCGATAAATAAAGGAAGATTAGTGCCTCCTCGAACAAACAGACCACTTCGCCCGCGTTTTTTTATTAGAATAAAGTCGGTTTTACCCCCGCTCGTTACTCATCCGCCAGATAGAAATCTGTGCGCTGGATTTAAGCAGAAGTCATTAATATTTATATATCTATATAGAATACATTTCAAGGCGAATCAATTCACCATTTTTTTATTTCCAGTTTTTCCTACTGCCTATGATTTTTAAAAACAAATTTTACAATTTTGAGACTGGTTAACACAATGAATATCAAAAATTGTACGTACTTATAAAATTCTGTATGTACTTATTGACTCAACAAAAACTGCAGTTATTTATCAAGCCACATAAAGTTATTTAATAAAATTGCATTGATATAAGTATAAGTTAATAAGAAAAATTGGGACCTGACTAATTTTATGGCAAAATGTCATGAAATTTAGCTTCATTTTTGCCTTTATATGTTTTTGAGGGATATATCTCTTTATACTTCACAAAATTTTAATACTATATTATAAATGTCGAGCTTTTAAGCAAATACATTTGCCTACATAAACCAATGTGGTTAAGTTTTTTTAATACTCATATTAGCATATCATTTATATAAAAGAATTCAATTCTGATTCATCCTTTACAGATAAACGACGTGCACGTACATTCTTTACAATATTTCTTGAAACTTAATTTTTAAAACATGAAGTTAAAGTATGAAGCACATGGATTTTTCGCCCATTTTCTTAATGCGTGATACAAATGTTTACAAAAACAGTAAAAAAGTTAAAGTATGATTGAGAAAATATCTTATAACTAAATATCTTCATATTAAAGTATATTCCTATATTTTAATATGAAGATATTAACACTCTCCTTTTATTTGTTGAAGAATTAGATTTGGCTTATGAATAATCAAAATATCTTTGATTCACAACCAAGTGAGGCTTTTGTAAGTTGATAAAGGCGATTTATCGTTCATTCTTAGACATATATTTAGGTAACTAAATTATTGATGAAGAAATACTTTATTACTAATTCATAGTTTCGGTACTGTAACACAATGTTAAATTCAGTCCATTAATTTGTCAAATGATTACTTCAGATGGATATATTTGCTCACCGTGAAGAATCTTAATAATAACAGGATTTATTGTTATTGAATTAGTCAGAAAATATACTTCAACAAAAATTTAACATTGCAAATATATTATGCTTTCTTCGTCATATTAGTGTCCTAAAAGAAAGAGGCCTTAGTAAATAGTCTCAATATTAGATTGGCATATAAGTATACTGTTACTTTCTGTTATTGCCGCTTATTCTACTTTGATAGATGAAAAGAAGAAAAATTCACTTATTTCAATTTATCCGCAGCACCGCCACTTCGTACATATTTTTAGAGATGAAAGTTATCTCTAGAAAAAATTTAAAAAACTTGTATTTTAATTTGAATAACATATGCAAGAAAGGGAAAACATTAATCTTTTATAATCACTTTAAAAATGTTTGCATCTTGAAAGTAAATGTTGACGGGGACAAAATATTTTATATTTTATCTCGAACTTAGCGCTGTAATAGTCTCGCAATTTCTATTCATCTTCTCTTTGAACGTTGCACTCGATCCTGCTGCATAAATGCCAATGATTGAATTTCGACTCTCTTAGGAAACATTTGATAAAAAGGAGAGATAAATTTAACTAAATGTTAAGCACTATATCTGAAAAATACCATTCAAGTATGTCTAGTATCTTTTGTGTGCTGTTTAAAGCATTAAAAAAATACGGGAAAACATACCGATAGACGAAAATTCCCTTAGTGAATATTTACAAATCGCAAAGGTAATTTCCTGAACCCTGAATTCTGAATATACCAGAATACTTTCCGGTAAAATTTTCTTTCAAATCGGTTAAATAGTCTCCAAATTGGATTAATAACTTCTTCCTTCCTTTTTAACAGACAGAGCAATCTTTTCAAAACTCTCCAAAAAAAAAAACTTATGGTTCTATTTCATCTTAAAGCACCTATGATTCATAATTTTTCAAAAATATTCGTAGTTAAAGTTAACTCCATCGTAATGATTTATGTAAGAAGTTTCAGATGTTCAACAATTATCTGTCGTGGAAACTGCCAAGTTTCATTAAAATACACCCAATGATTTTTCCTTAACATGCGTAAAACGCGATATTGTTACCAGATTTCAAAAATTTATAAGCCAAGATGAATCTAAAGGCAATTGTACAGTCCTGTGAATTATGACTGAAATTGGAAAGCGCGCGAAGAGTGCATGCATTGATACGTACCTACATACGTACATACATATATAAATATGTAAATACGTAAAGCACTCGTATATCCTTATTAGTTCCCAATATATTTTATGAACTTTTTCACCGAATGCTAACACAATACTTTCATCTTTGCGATGAAAATAAACTTATGACAAAAATTGTAATTGAGTAATAAATATCATGAACAAGAGAATCACTTAAAAAATTAAAGAAGTAATTTTATTGTATACAAATTCATATCATGTGTTCTAACCGCAAGTTATAATTTATCGTGTAATAATATATTTTATCTCGAGATAATTTTCAATTTTTATGCAAGCAAAAAAGATCCAAGAAAAAATCTTCCTCATTACAATGAAATATTCTTTAAAACCTGTCGTGAAATAAAACCGCTCAACTAAAATTATTTATCACCACACGGCGGCTTCGAGTACGGACACTCCCACATAAATATCGCAAGGATCGTGAGCTGAGACAAGGAACTGCGAGAAAAGTGAAATAAGTTCATAATAAACTTATCCACAAAAATGTCCTCTCTTCCCCTGTGTTCAAAACTTTAAAAGTAAAAGTTATATAAAACTGAAACTTTATCTAAAATTTGCTACAAAATAATAGTAATTATTCATCATTGTTTTTAACAAATTCGTGCCTTTTTTCTTATTCTTGAGAAAGATGTACTGGGTGATTTATTTAAATAGTTTTAATATTTATGAATAATGCAATAAAATCCAAATGTTTCACCTATGTTACTACCATTGTATTGATTTTATCGCATTTATCAGGAATGTAGATTTATTATAGTTTTTCGTCACTTATTATAAAAGGCTTTCTTAAAAGTTTATATAGTTTTTGAATATTTCTTTTTATAGCTTCTTTTTTGTGAGAAAATATATTTTAAAACAGGATATAAAGAATAGTAGACTGCTTTCTAATATTAGGACATATTATTAATATCAAATTTTATGTACATTTTGTTCCATTTCATTAGAAAATGAAATTTATTTCACTTATTCAAAACTGTATGAAATTCTCCAAATATTTGTTTTTAATATTCACCATATTTTTCATAACATTGATAATACAAGCAATCCGGCGCTCAGTATATGTACTTTTATTTTTAGCATCTTATGGATTAATGTCGGTAAATGGTTTAATATTTACGGATATTAATCCGTAACATTCTCCTATATTTCGCATTTTATTAAAATTCCAAATACAAAGCAACACAGAATTTAAAGCTTGGCATTATTCTCAGTATTGGCAACATAGTTCGTAATAAAATAAAAATGAAACATGTATTTATTTTCTTGTAAATTTTTATGAGATTATAACCTTAAGGATCGACGAAGACGTGTCAATAACCAATAACGATATCACCTTTGTAAGTCATGATGATATTAAGTAAAGTTTCATGCTTGCGGCAACCTTCGACCTGTACATTTTTTTATTCAGACGTGCGTAAATATAATTGTGTCAGAAAATACATGTCTCTCTAACGTATAGTAACAATATAACACGATTTCTCAGTGCTTTACACAAGTGAAATAGTAAAGGTTATGCAAGCTTAAATTTTTTTTAGTAAATCTGTCGAGTTGGGACTCATTTCCTTTATCTCGGAGATCCTTTTCGTGGTGTACTACAACTGAAAATATCTGATTGAGGAGGGAAATGTGGTCATGGGAACTTCCTAAAGGCCATCAATAAACTTGGCGAGTTTAAGCCCGTGGTTAAAAAAGTATCTTTTTAGTTTTTAAACTTTGTTGATAACAATTTTTAAAAAGTTCGGTTAATTTATATTATGGACTATGCAGAAGAAAAAATGTGATGAATTCAAGTAATGATATGTACAAAACAATATTTACAACCACTCAGGTAAACAAAAGTTGCAATGAAATTAAACTACACGACATCACATTTTTAAGGACTTTAAACGAAACAAAAATGGATTATAAAACCTAATAATTTCTTTATATTGAATCGTTTTAAACCTAACCTGAATATTTTTATTAATTAAGCATTATAGATTCACGATTATAAATAATGTGTCTGGGTAACATTCAATTCAGGGAATTTATGGAAACAATGAATACCATTAGGCAAATATTACAAGATATTGATTTGTAACTATGCACACGCGATATAAAATTTATAATCTTTATTAAAGCCAGGCATTTAACATCCATTTTAATTGATTTGTTACATGGAAGATATCAAAAGTTTCTAGGACTTAATAATAAATAAGATACTTAAAGTAAATTTTCAGTTCATTACGACATAAAATGCACATAGCGAAGAAACAATATATAGCTAGGTTAAATTTCTGCAAACCAAAATTTACCTTCGTGTTACTTAATATCTAGAGTCAACTTACAGTTAATGATGTAAATTATTTTTTGGATCTAGGGCAGTGAAAGTAAGGAAATTTTTCAAATAGGAATGAGCACAAAAGTCATTGTTTGAGTTTACATAACCTAGATTACAATTAAATGAAACTACGTGATGTAGCATTATTTCTACTTTCTTTAATTTCTTTACCACGATCTGGGTTTCGTTGTATTACAACATCTTCAGGTGGGATATTAGCATAGATCTTTGCTAATATCCCACCTGAAGATGTAATACAACGAAACCTAGGTCGTGGTAAAGAAATGAAAGAAAGTAGAAATAATACTACATCACGTAGTTTCATTTAATTGTGAATAATGAATTTCTACAAAATTTACGCCAAATATATTCAATAACCTAGATTAGTTTAATTGTTACCTTAATTTTTATCAAAAAATGGAGATGTCATGCTACCACATATTTTATGAAATTTGGCTATCGTGATCGAGAGTTTATGTCAATAAATAATATTTTCATTAACTCTAGACCCGAATGAAAATATTTATAGCAGTTTCAAAACAATAAATAATTTATATCCTATACCTTATATAAAACAATAAACAGTTTATATCCTATACCTTTTTAGCTAACGTACCAATGAATTATTAACATCATATTTCGTTTAAGGCTTAATTTCAGCCATAACTAATGTCTAGTGTTTATCATGGTGCAAACTAAATCGAATAAAATAATGAAATTATATTAAAATAATGTATTTATCATTATTATTTCTCAATAAAGTTAAATTTGAAACACTAACAAAATACCGATGTACAAGGAATTTAAAAATCGAATGGAAATTATAATAACATTTTCGTAGGCGATCATTTAATGTGACAAATCCTGAAATATTGCAGTTGGGAGCTAATCTATTTATGGACCAGCAATTATTTGGCATCAATTTTATTTCAACAATGTTATTCTGATTATGTTATGTAACAAAAAGAAAAATGAAAATACAGATCTTATCACCGCCTTAAAGACAAATTTATATACAACTTGAAATCTCTTCTCTTATAACTTCTTCCTAATTTATTGCCACGAAATCTGAAGTGGCAGTTTATTTGGAGACGGAGAATCTCTTGACGGTGTATGACAAAGCAAGAAACCATTTGTTTGTGAGAGATATACACGCAAACGAAACCACATGAACAGCTAGTCTATAGAAATATGTAACTCAGAGGTATTTTGAAAACTGCGGAATTAATGTTTATCAACTTTTCCCAATAATTTGCAAAAAAGGTTGCAAATTAAAATTTTTAAATCTTCGCCTATGTTTGGTAGTAAAATAATATCATGTTATAATATACTTAATATATTAGTTTACGCCACTTTTCAAAACGTACAATGCAGATATGTTCATGACGGCAGATTCAGGTTCTAGACGACTCATTTTATGTTGTCTGCAGTTAAATCTACTTTGCACTAAAGTCAATTTTTCTTCAATTATGATTTTGCGTATTTTCGATATTATATATTTACCAGAAATCGTGGATACTCTCCAAGTGTAACGTGGAATCTACCCAAAATTATTTTATCAAAATCAAAACTTTAATTTGTAATTGGCATTGCATTAGGCCTAATTTCAAAAATAAAAATGTTTAGGTAGTTTAAAGATATGAGGATATAATTTTATCCTATTGCGTTGATGAACCCATAAGCGTTAATATTTTGAACAAATATTTTTAGCAGATATTAAATTATTCGATAATAAATCAATCTCAACATGTTCTAGAATATAATGATATTTAATAGGGCAGGACCTAAACTTTATGCTAAATCAATAGTTGCTGATAGAATTCATATATGATTAATGCAGATAAACTTAAGTTTCAGAAATATCTATTCATTTAACAAACATTTTTTACTCAAAGATATTTTTAATGGGAGAATAGACGAACGAGCAACTGGCGCCATTGTTTCCAAAGCAATTTAAGTTAAATTAAAGCATTCTCTTAAATTAAATTTATATTATCAAAAAAGGCTTTAGTTTTAGGGTGCTAAAAGTTTTATGATTAATTTATGGATTTGCAAACATTTAGAGTCGATTTTATTTTAATTAACTTGCAAATATGAGTGAAAATTATCAGTAGTTGTTTTTTTTTTGCTGAAAATATTACAATTTATTACTCTAAAAGATTTTTTAATTAAAATAAACCATTAAATAATATGTGAAAATGCAAACGTCTTTAAGTTAAATCTTTACAATTTTATGATCAATATTTACCACTTTATTTACATTTCAGGAATGTTTGTTTAATAAGCCAGTAATGTTGCTTCGTGATGAAAGGTTAGGCGTTTAAACCAACCTGTCCAAATTCACTAAATGACACGCGGAATATTGTTATGCTTTTTCGGAATAAAATTTTAGCCACGCAAATCGTATAGACCAAAATGAAACTCATCTAACACACAGAGTAATAATAAATCCTTCAAGAACACAGATTTAGCAAAGTAAAACACCAGACACGAGTAAAAATTATCATCAACATTATATTATCCTTTCTCTTGCGGTAAAATCTCTGCATTTGAATTTGACAAAGCTTAGATAAAATGGAAATATAAATCACAGGCGAAGACTACTCGAGTTGAGAGTGATTTCAGTTACGAAATATTTCATTTTAGGAGCCCTATATAATTTTCTGGCTGTATTTCAGAAATGAGAATATCATATTATGTGTTTTCAGTATAGCTGATTTCATAAAAATAATAACATTTTATTCGTCTTAATATTTAAATATCTCTAGGCTAAAAGACGTTATTTAATATCTTTAACTACTCCTAAACTATATAAAACATAACAAAAAAAAGTCAAAAGCAAAACTATATAGCTCACCAATGACATAATTAACTGTAGCCGAAGTTGCTAGCTCCAAATTTCTATTCTATATGTATATATATATATATATATATATATATATATATATATATATATATGTATATATGTATATATATATATGTACACATATATACGTATATTTATGATAGTTTGTAAATTTCTTTATCCTAAATACTCCTAGCTGGGTTGCACCGGAATACAGGACAAAATTTAAATAACGGCAAGTGCAGTCATAACGAGTACTGAACCCTTTACTTAAAATACTTCTGGTAGACAACCCTGTAATACAATCGTGTAATACAATCAAATTATAAATATTCCTAAGCCTATATTTATAATTTGATTAAAATTATACTGACCATTTTAAATGCGGCCCTATTTAAACCGTGGGTAATGGTGTTAAATAACATTCAATTACACACATACATATACATATTATAATGGTAGAGGAATAATAAACCAGAGGAAAAATCGTTAGGCAAAAAATGCACTAAGTTTTTTTGACTTCTAAAAATATTAAGTATTGGTGTCATATTTACGTGAGAAAATATTGATATGGAATTAATAAGAAAGTAATTTAAATTATGATATTAAAGGATTAAATTTCGTATTTTGTTTAATTTCGGAAAAATTATAATCTAAGAAATACAGTTTTTCTTGAATTTTTTTAATATACCCAATTAATTAACATTAAGAGGCAACAATGTAGTTCCATTTTTTTATTTTTATTACTAATAAATCTACTTGTACAGCTATTAGTCATTGTTTATAAAAAAGGAAACGAAAAACATATTGGAGAAAATGCCAATTTTATGAGGATTCCTTAATTCTTGTGCACTTATCGATATTAGAGCGCATGTCGTTATACTTCATATTTTACTCTAAATGAAACTTTATTTAAACTGTGAAAGTTATAAAAAGTAAACATAACAGTTATCTGCAATAATAAAATACCATCGAAATCATGAGATACCTCGAGATATTCAGGGCATCTGAAGTGTGTTCGAACTTTGAGTAGAATTTATTCTAATGATGTATGAAAGGTAATGCGAAAGGTCGAATCGACTGAATGGAACAAGTATGCATATCTATTGTATTAGATAATATTATAGAGTCAACGAACTATTTAGAAAATCTATTTGATTTTCTTTTGACAAAACATTCCTTTAAAAACGCATTTATTTAATTTGAGAACAGTCGTGAATCACGAAGAATAATGTCCCAAAAATCCCTAACCCCAAACTCGAACTGTCGAACAAAACAATAAATATAATGAAAATTACTATTATACTGCATGCGCGAAGTTTACATAACCATTGGCAATGATTTCATGTCATCGGCGCTTAATTTACCAACATTTTATAACATGTCTACCATTTTTGTAAATGAACATATTCTCGAAAATTCAAGAAATGTCATTTGTAGACAAAATGTTCCAAAGAGTACTTTTCGTTTAACGCACTTTTTTCCGAAAAGAAAATATTCATAAAAATGTTTACTTTGTAACAATATGTACGTCGGAATTTTGCGTCAAAATCCTATTATTTGATGTTCTACTTTCAATAACATCGCATACTGCATCTATTGTAATGTTTTCGAGGTTTTGTACGGACGTTTGGGGACGATAAGGCGAGTTAATTAATAGGACGTTAAATAATTTAGCAATGTTCCCACATTTCTGTAAAAGCACATAATTATGTGTTATTTATATTTATGTATGTACAACGTCATAAACTCTAAATAAATTAATAAGCGTACAATAAAGACATTGTTATCACAACAGTAAATTTAATCAACTTTCTTAAAAAAATATGAATGAGAGATATAAATAGATGAATTTATTTTTATATAGAAACTCTTTCAGTAGAGAAAATAAGCAATGGTAGAATGCTAGGTGAAAAACCACCAGGGGGTGTTAATCTTATGTTTAAAATTTTAGTTTATTAAGAATGATTAGCACTGATAGTTTAAAAAAAACATTAAATGTTTTAAGAAAAGTATTCATAAAGATTAAGGTTATATAAAAATAAATATTAAAGTTCTAGAAGAATATAATTCTAGAGTTGGTAAACAATTTTACCTAAGTAAAATAGGATGGAAAACATTGTAACAACAATTGAATGATAAGTTTTGTTTAAAATTATATTATTTATTAACAATGGTCAATTTTTAACAATTTCAATATGTTTTTTTTTCTATACTATAAATAACACGAGGGCTTATGTTCTTTTCCGTTACACGGTTCTTACAAAATTAATTTGCCAATTAGAATTAACTTTTTAACTTTCTATCAGCAAAATTTTAGAAAAATTTTTGTGGCGATGGATACTTTTGCACATATATCAAAATTAATATTTGTATATTACCTTTATTCAGCGACGTTTAACATTTCTAACTGGCGTTGCTTTGAAGAACGATTAACATAGTCTTTTTTGTTAAACCTTTTCTGTTGAAAGCTAAGCCTATATTTAAAATTTGATTAAAATGATACAGAGCATTTTCAAATGCGGCCCTATTTAAACAGCGTGTAATAGTGTTAAGTAACGTTAAAGCTAGATATCATAATGCGAATATGACCATGTCGTAAGGCTACAACCTTAATATTAAATGACGAAACCAGATAAGAAATCGTTAGGTAAAAAAATGTGCTAAGTCTTTTTGACTTCACAAGAATATTAAGTATTGGTGTCATATTAATGTGAGAAAAAATTTATATGGAATTAATAAGAAAATAATTTAAATTATGATATGTGGCTATGGATACTTTCGCACGTACATCAAAATAATATTTGTATATTACCTTTATTCAGCGACGTTTAACATCTCTAACTGGCGTTGCTTGGAAGAATGATTAACATAGTCTTTTCTGTTAAACCTTGGTTTTTTCGTGTAACATTAAAAACTATATATAATTAGCTTTCATCTTGGAAAATAAGAGAGAAACGTCAAGATAATGAGAAAAAGAAACTGTTCCCATTTTACTTTCGCTGCTCAATTATTGTAGACATGCAGGGCAAAGCAAGGAAATGGCTTCTGTGAAGTAATTTAGTGAAGGAAGAAATATATGTAAGCATTCCGAATTCATGGGTAAATATTTCACCTTAAGAAGTCAGTTTAATGTGAAATCTATTATAGTTGTCGCTATGTTGCTTGGTGTGTTAGCATGTCACTATACGATCCTTGAATATGTTTCGAATGAAAATATATTATTTAATTTTAAAACCAAAGTAAATAAAAATTATTTTACATGAGAATAAAAATATATTTCTGCAACTTTGGTTTTCAAAAACGGAACATTTTTAATAAAATAGAAAATGTGAACAAAACTTGACAAAATGTTTTTTGTCATGAAACATTAATTGCAATTACTATATATTCCAGGTTTACTGATAATATCAAAGTTCAAAGTGTTACCAATTACTCGAATATATACTTAGTAAATTCTGATAGAATTCTTTGAAAAATTATATGGAATCAAAATGTGACAAGGGAATTCAATTCTTGGTTTATATGTTATTTATTATTGTTTGATATCTTGAAGTATTATCAAAAAGTAAATACTAAAAAAAAATCGAAGGCAGTCTTGAGGACTGACGACAGAAGTGAAAACTTAAAATCGTGTTTTGAAATTTCAAACTGATGTTCCTATTGGAAAGGTAAAATGAAACCTCCCCTTCCCCTTCCCCTTCCCCTTCCCCTTCCCCTTCCCCTTTCCCTTCCCCTTCCCCTTCCCCTTCCCCTTCCCCTTCCCCTTCCCCTTCCCCTTCCCCTTCCCCTTCCCTTATATATATATATATGTATATATATATGTGTATATATATATATGTGTATATATATATATATATATATAGAAATCAGTTTTCATAAATTTGGTAGCTTTGTAATTCTTCACTTGATGATGAAATTTATTTAATTTTTAACAATTATTTTCCATTTAATAATTTATACATATTTACACATAAGTAAATATAGTGTCATCACTACCTATTAGATTCTAGGTTCTGTAGGTAGATTCAAGGTCCTGGGTTTACACCAGAGGTAGATATTTTGAACATCCAGGAGTACATAATATAGAACCACGTTTAAAGTAAGAAAATCGGAAAGAAATGCTAATTTTAAGTTGATGTAACAATTTAGAAGAGATCATTTTATTTATCATAAAATATAAAACAATTAAGGAAAATGTCAATAGATGCAGACTTGAATAATACATGTCTTTTTGAAAGACGTTAATTACAATTGCAAATGGATATTGATATTCATAATAAAGCGAATTGACTTGAAATATATTCATGTATACTGATTGATTCAGGTAATATTTTGGATTCGCACCCTCCAGTGGTAACCTCTAGAGCCATAACGATGATGTAGTCTGCAGTCCATTAGTATAAAACTTTCTTTGTAATTAACATCGAGAGTAATCAACATAATATTGCCCAAGATTACACAAATGTGCTATTATATGATATTAATTCAAATACGTATTATTGATAGGCACATCAATATTTTTGAGATGATGTATATTTATATCTTTGTAGAGTAATTTTAGAAATATTTCACAGGATATGTGCAATAAGTATTATTGCTGTGTGGAGAACCTGTTCAAATTTTGAACTAAATTATATTTTTATTCTAAATATATGTCATGTCATTATATATGATTAAGCTAAGATTTCCTTGGAAAAGTTTCTTGAGGAAATCACAGAATTTACCTCTGATTATAGGGTCACGGAAAAAATAACTTATCGCAATTATTTATGTTTGCACTCAAAATTTCTAAATATCATTTAAGATAATTGAAGTTTCAAAAATCAGTACCGTTATGTAAATGGGTAGTTAAATTGCACAGAATTTTAGACAATATCGATTCATAATACCCCAAATAGCAGTACTAATATTATAAATCGACAGCGCTTACAACGGGAGAAGTTCAGCCTTCAATTTATTAAATCTCCGTAAGTTACCCTCTGTTTTAGCTATCGTAAGGAATTTTGTCGAGAAAATGTTACGAAACGAGTAATGATGAAGATTGCTTTGTTCGATTAAAGCGCATCGAAGCAAAGCTTTATTGGGGGTAAGAAAATAAGGGCGGTGGGGGAATTCCCAGTTCGAAACAAAAGTGCGATTCCGAAAATATTTGATTACATTTTAATAAGTGTTTTTTAATATTACTTCTTTATTTCATTAAAATTCATTTTGACGTTTGTTTGATCTGAGTAGTTATAATTGTTGGTTATTTGACATTATCTTTTTTTGAGTAGAATTTGTTTAGACTGATTATAAAGAAAACCAGTTATGAAACATAACCGCTCTACTTAAACAGCAAAAATACTGGAATCATAATGAAACCCACGTATTTAATTCGGATTATAAAGTACAATTTAATTTTAGTATATTTGAAATGGAAATGTAAATATACTTTTCTTTAGACTACATACATTTCTGTCGGGCATATTCCGGCCTCGTCTCCGTTAATTGAAAGAAATGAATATATTTAAAAATATTTACTCGGGAATTCATTATTTGCACATCACGGTTCTGATAAATTTTAGGTAGGAATATCGGGGTAGAGAATCATTGCTTAGAAATAACTTTATACACTGTTTAATTACAGTTTAATTGAGTCAACATGTACAGTGGTAATAGTATAAAAGAAGTTTGGTAATTAGATTTATAATAATTGTAACTAACGGTGGCGAATTACGAGTTTTTCGCAAGGTTGAAAAGAATATCATACAACGTACTGAAAGTAAACCTCAAACTTTTTTATAAGCATCGCATCCTTTATGTTTGAGTGATATTACCGATATACGTGGAAAGGTTCAAAAGTCTATAAAATTGAGGGGTTATAAATTAATTGAAATAAAGAGGATATTTTTCTTATTCAATATATTTCCAAAATCAATTTTGTGTATACCTATGAAGGCTTAATAATCTGGTTTACTCTCGAAATTAGTGTTTAAATTTTGGTGAAATTATAGCCGAACAGCATGGTTGCAGTAATAATTTCCTCCGAATTACTTATTTGTAGGGTTATATCTATTGAAATAATGGCGTCTTTGGACTAGAATTTGGTATGTATCTATCATGCATCTCTCATAAATATGAAATATCAGTGGAAATGCTCCTCTTTTCTTGCCATACCGTCGATTTATGAACCGACTGTTGTAAACTTACAAAAATGCCAATATAAGTTCATTTACATCCGGCTACTGCTAATTAATGAATTGAAATTTAAATATTTCAATGCTTTGATATGTTAATAAAAGAGAAGCTGTCTTTTTTTGTTTAAGTTGTTTTTTTTAATTTCAAGGTCTATTGAGTTTATGTAATATAATTACCTAAAAAAGTATTTAATGTATATTAAATAACCTAGCCGCGAAACTCATGGATTGTTAAAATATAATAAAAAGTGTTTTAAACCCATTTGCCGGGAATCGAAATATTATCACGGAATTAATTTGAAAAAGCCAACAGCAAAACGACAGAAGGCAATATTTCAGCTAAATTCGGTAAATTATTGTTTCTTAATTAATTTTCAAGCGGGGTTATTCTGAAACGGGGCGTAACGAATTAGAGTATTAGTTAAAATTACTATAACTTACTTCATATTATTTGCACTCTTACAATTGAATCGTTTTTGCACTATATGCTTATAATAAATTGGATATATAATAAATTTAACCATTATTTCAAATTAAAAGTTAAAATAAATAATAGTAAAATCTGTTGTAATAAGTAATTTTACGAAATTTTTATCGAATTTTTTTATTAATTTACCCAACGTGTAAGTTTGCACCCAATTTCTTTTATTTTTTTCAGATTCTTTCGAATATTACATACCTTGAATAAGAAACCTAATAGGCTAAGTCGACTTTTCTTTAAAGTCAACTCTAGGTTTCCATGGTTCTAAATGTTACAGATTAAAAGCATTTTTCATAAAAGTTTGGCAACTGCTAGATATATGTCCGTATATATATATATATATATATATATATATATATATATATATATATATATATATATATATATATATATATATATATATATATATATATATATATATATATATATATATATATATATATATATATATATATATATATATATATATATATATATATATCCCAAGTTGACGGTTACATTGTTGGTAAGTTAGTTACGTACAAGCGTTTTTATTGAAATTATATTCACTCAACAATATTCGCTACTGAATTATCTATTTAAACCTGCAAGTCGACCCAAGACCATTATCTGTATCATATTCAAGCTACCTGGACATACCATTTCTGAATATGTCTTATATTTAGTAATATGAGAGTGCGATATGGAATATTACTGACATAATCTATACCTTTGTTCCAAATATACAGGGGCAATTGTGATAGCGAGCTCGCATAATTGTAACAAGAGACGCTTTGGGAGCTAAAGCTCCTATGGGGCTCTGAGTATTAAATTTAATCGTAAAATTGATTGAGAGTATTTAATTTTTACGTTTGTTTACTTATAATTAGCTAATAAGATTATTTTGATTCTTTTGACTATGTACATCTAATGTGACTTATATAAAATTGTAAATGAGATTCATTGCGTCAAAATGGGAAGTATATGACTCTTGTATTTAGTTTAGTAGTAGACTCTTGTATTTAATTTAGCAGACATTCGTTTTCTTCTAATATTTGAGCATTAATATTGGCGTTGCTCTTAAGCATGAATGTTTTATTTATCTGCGGACAGACATTTTAAAATTATTGTTATTAATTTTTTTTAAGAAATTTATTCAAATGCAACGCTAGAAATATTATGCTCGAAAGTACTAAATAACATTCTTAAAAATTAGTCTTTTAAATTACATTTTTCACGAGGATTTTTTTTTCATTTCAGTCGTTGAGTTTGTTATATTAATTTTAGTAATATTATTGGCATATGTATTATTGTTCTATTTTCTTTATTTTGTTATAAGTATAATAAGCAGGGCTGAGGATAACTCGTTCACTTTAATTTTTATTCGTTCCAAATCATAAAATAGAAGTAGACTGACGTTACAGAACTACAATTAAATAACATTTAGGATAAAATATACTTTTCACACTTGCATTAGTGAAAGTAATAAAAAATATTGAAAAAAGTCGGTCAAATGCAAGCAGAACTTTTTGTCTGGACACATGTAGATCTCGAAGCGTATCTCTGGTGCGCTAATTTTGCAGTCTATAGCATGCATACCTACTTTATTATGCTAATAGGTAAGAAGATAATAAATAGTACAAATCGAAAGAGACAAAGATATGGATCTCTTCACACAAATTTAAGGATAAATTAAAACTGTAATAAATACTTTATAGGAATCAGCATTTATGTATAAATCTTTTATTCTCACAAACACACACACACACACACATAGATATACACACATACTCACACACACGGGAGGTGGGAGGAGGGTAGGGGGGCTGAACGGTTCACTTGAAAAACTATTCACTACGGTTATCTTGACGACGTCGGTCTAACTATTACGCACGCGCCGAATGCTTACAAGCAATGCTTGTAGCGTTTGGATAGATTAGCATTTGTATAAACTTTTTGACAATTTTGTACTCCATGATGATAGCGCTCGGAAGATTTCGTCGCTGGTCGAATATATTCAACACTTGCCTTTTCGAACGTTACAACATTTTAACGTAGTTGGTTGACTCGAACGGTGCCAAAGAAGTTTAACTTCGAAAAGAGTTACTATTTTTGCTATGTGTACTATTTTTGGTGTGTTTAACATGAGGTATTTACAAAAATCATTCGTTAGCTGTCAGTAGTACTTCGGTTCTTATTTAGATTTATATGACTGCGGATAACTAAAAAGTATTTTTGATAATGCAACACTAATAAATATTGGCCCACACAGACTTCGTCACTAAGATCCTTGATATTTTTTAGATTTTCCATGCGATATTTTTCAAAATAATGTGTAGTACAGAATTTATTATGAGTATTCTTGAAAAAAATATTTCAAAATATTTAAAAACCATTAAATTAATTTTTAGCATTTCACTTCTGTATTCCGTTTCTACTTCCTAAACCAAAGGAAAATTTTAACTTTCTATATCAGATATTCCTCGGCAATTTTTCTTGGCTTGATACATATAGACGAATGGTGAGACACCGTGATATTTCCATTATTATTCCTTTCTTATTTTTCAGCAACGGAAAATTAAAAATATGAATTCCAGGAATGACAAAAAAGTATTAAAGAGTAGTAATATAAATAGCGGTAAAACTAAAATAAAAATAGGACAAATGAAACATTTGCATAACACAGAATAATACAATTACATACAATTATATAAAAAGTAAGTCATTAAAATTACTAATAAAATATCATGGGTCAAATTTGCACTTCCAAGCTTACGTACAAATTTTATTCAGTATTTACATTAAGTTGTTTGCAAATAATGATATTATTTTGCACCATTTAAAACTTATACCAGGCAATATATTTATATTACTAAAAATATCTTTGGAGATGTATCGTAAATTTTTGAAAAATTTCAAGACAGTATTATCACTAGATAAAGTTTTTCTAATGTTGTTTTTTTTAACTTTGCCTGGAGCAGTTTGGAAAATCAAGGATATCATATTTCTTGTGGAAATTTCCAACAACATCTCTGGAACTACATATATTTTGTAAAAATATGGTAAAATAAGTTTGAAATGCTTTGAAATTTAATTTTCGTAATACATTCTGATCGGTATGTGTTGAAATTCTGGAAAAAAAAGCACGAGAAACTTCAACAATATCCGTAGTTATTTTATGTTCTTAAAATAAATTTTAAAATTTTTGAAACTATCATATTTTTTCTTGACCACTGCTCTTTCTCTAAAATGTTTTTCTATAATTAAGTTAGTTTTTTCTTTTATCACTTATTTTGCTCAAAATATGTCATTTTAATCCCAAAACCTAACAAAAACTAATTTGTTTGAAAAGTAAAAACCAAAAAATGAAGTATGTTTTGTTACTTTAGTGTTACATGAGTGTTATTAGTATTTCTTATATCTGGCGCTATGAATTAATTCCAATTAAAAGGCAACCTATATGTAGATTACTACTCACAATCAGTTTAGTAAACATTTATTCAGTAGCATTGTAAATTTCATCTCACATTAAAGCACTTACTAAATATTACGAAGGAACAAAGTAAAGGCGAACACCAAGGAACAATGTAAAACTTGAAAATAAAAATTTTGATATTAATTTCCGGTAAAAATTTTAACATTTACTTGTAAGGAGGTGCTGGCGTTACAGCCGGATGCTTGTTTCATCTACTTCGTGTTGTTTGAAAAAGGTTCTCACGAATATTGCAAAAGTTTTAGTGTAAACTGTTACATGTGGCGGTTTTAACGTAAGCGTTTTTTTAACTTTCTTTTAACGCAAGCTTAAATAATGTTTCAAAGGTATTAGCTTTAAAACGCTTTACTAAAGTTGTATGCATAACAAATAAATTTCGTAAGGAAGTTTGTACGAAATATTTTTAGCGCTATGATGTAATTTTTATGTGCATAATATAATATAGATTTACATTTTTTTTTTCAGGGGTATATAATAGGAAATTGAATTTATTAACTCGATTAAAAGAGATTTTTAAATGCTGTTTCCATGTTTTTAATTGAATGAAAAATTAATGAACTTTTTTTTAAAAAAAATTTATACGAATCTCTACTGTTCATATTTGAATATATGATGCAGGCTTAATCTATTTTTTCCCTAAGTTACTCTGGTTTTTCCTAAGAAGAAAGGAGCAGGAAGTAGTTCCATTTTGAAGGGAAATTTCTTATGTTGGCGCTTTTCAAAAATATACGGAAGTAAATTGGCCAGAGTGACGCGGTCTAATGTTCCAACATGCCATCTGCGATCGGACATTTCCGTGCTTCTTCGGTATTGTTTTCCACATTATATGTGTCATCAACGATTTTCAACTCAAGTAAAATTTTCAATTCAGAATTTCCCAAGTTAACCATTCGTAAATCAAATTCAATGTTTTATTCGTCCCTTTTTCGTAATTTTATTTAAACACACGACAAATTAAAATTTTGAACTGCAACATACATAACGTGGGATTTTACTAGGTAAATTTCAGAAACCTATACTTATTCCTAGAAATGACCATTACAAACGGATCGATGAATATTTGAGTGATTTCATGATGGTTCAATTTTACTTTTTAAAATAGAAAACTAGACAAAAAGATTACATATCAATTTTTCTTATTTTCAAAATATACTACTGCTCTGCTCGCGTAGAAGCCGTGATGTTAACGTCTTCGTCGATTGGCCATTTAGTTTGTACATCTCGCTGATGAAATTATTTCTGTAACTGTCCAGTATTGGTGCCGTCGTTGCGCCCTACATAGTGCTTCATACGTATAACCATTTAAGGACATGCCCCAAAAATAAAAATATTGCTTTCCAAAATATTAATGTTTCTGAGCATCTACACAAATCGTTTACATAAAGAAACTTTTCTGGATAAATACTCACTAAGTTAATGAAAACCGAACCAAAATCCATCCAATAGAATTCAAGTTTTAGAAGCAGACTTCTCACTTCCTTCGCAGGAAGTTTTTAGAAATATTACTATAAATTTTCATGTAATTTATTCACTAGTCCTAACATTAAGTGCAAGCCGAAACCACGTACCGTGATGTTTTTCGACGTACGTCCTTAGTGACTTAAAATTAAAGTAGGACTTCATTTTACTTTTAATCTCATCGCTTTATATAAAAATTAAAAGAATGCTCAATCATAATTTCTGTTAAAATTAATGTTATTGTGGTATAACTTCGTTGACCAATTTAAAATATCGGTGAAACTAAAATCCTACATGAGCCACTTCGAAATTATTTTAAAACCAAATAAAACATTTTCCCGAAGATTAAATATCAGATAGTATCTACAATTTAAATTAAACAAATTCCCATATATTCTTCAGTCAAGAATTCTTTACTTTACTCCTCACTATCTAACTTGTATTTGGTCAAATGTCTGCACACAAAAGTCTGCTTTAATTGTTTGCAGAATACATTAATGAGAAGATATTTAGGGTCAAACCTGACACCGCATATTAATTTTTTACTTATCAATTTAAAATTTATTGTTATATAATCTATATGGGTTGTACAGTGGGTATAACTTTTATTGGTTCATTAAATACAAAATCTAAATTAAATGACAAAAACAATTCAATGTACCTTTGTTTTCTAAGAGATTGTAACAAAATGTCGATACTAAAATCACCAGATACTCCAACAGGTTTATAATTTTTTAGTTTACTTAAGTTAACTCCTAAAAGGGTCAAAAAGTCTTCTAATATAGACAAAAATAAAAAGGTAGTGATTATTCTGGTACCAGTTCATTTGCGTACAACGTAAGATACATTAAGCAAGCTAGTCAAATTGATCCTTCAAAATTACACTCCTTAGCAAAAAACGGGAACATAAGACTTTTTTTATAGCTATGGAAATCTTAAAAGAAGAAGTTTTACATGCATTCAAATAATCGGAAATATTTTCTTGGGTATTAAAGAATATAAAATATTGTAAATTTTAAATTTTTTTTTGAAGACATTAGATTGGAATTAAGAAAAATTGTTAAATTTATATAGATAGATGTTGGATTATTTATTTAAAAATAAATGTAGTATGTAATTTTGACTATCGATATTATTGAAATTTTTTTTAGTTTGTCTCGTGAAAAATTGTATAACTAACTACGGCATACAAAAAACCCCATTTTCAACAGGAGTCTATAAATATATATCTAGTATATGAATTTTACTATATAGTATTATGCCTGTATGAATTGTATTATATTATATGCGTGTATAAATTGCATTATATAGTATTATGTACTATTAAACGAATGTCAAACTGTTATAAAAATCAACCCGAATATCTATTACTGAGTGTAAATCAGAATAAATATTATGTATTATTTTCCATAACTAATTTTTCCTTACACATTAATATCCCGGCGGAACCAGGCTTTCATTCAAAACAATAGTGACTGGATGTTAAAATTCCCATTCCATCATTCTGTTTATAGCATTTTGGAGATATAATCAAATTAATAATACAATGTAAGTTACTACAAATGTGGCATTATTATTTTATCAACTCTTCCGTCATAGAAGTAAAGAAAGTCCTAAAACCTAGTTTTAAGAGCTCAAAACCGCGAAAAGTATGTAACTACTAAATATAAATTTTAAGCATAGAAACCATAATATTTAATACGCTTTAAAAAAAAGCTTCAAATTCTATGAAAATGTTCAGACCTAAACTTGTATCTCGTAAAAATTCATTGTAATTGGCATTTTAATTAGTATTGGAATATTCATTTTAAAATATCAGTATTCTAAAAATAATCTCGAAACCGATTTTCGAAATTTCCCGCTTCGGAACAAATAGCTTATGCAACTCTATATTTTTTATTGGAAGCAAAATAAATCAATAAATTACTGGATAAGTGTTGCGATAGCATGTTTAGTACTGGCCACAAAAAATCCCATATTGTTATAACACATAATTTCTAAAAAAAGGATTTTTTAGTAAAAGAAGTAGCCATTGCCAAAATTAGTTAAACATAAATCGATAGTTGACAGAACGAACATAAATACCTTAATCTCGCGTAGTCAAAATAAATGATATTTTAGCTCTTTTAAAGTTAAACGTGCATTTTTTGACGACCTTATCGATCCTGCAAGTTATTTGGATTGTTTTGTTACAATCGTTTCTAGAGTTTATAATGAGACCCAATATGCTGTTTGTTTTATCTTGCTTGTTGAAAGAATTTCTTAATAACAGCATTTGAATAATAAAAATTCGTAAATTGTAATAAAAAATAACTTGACTTTTTTGTAAATTTTTTTTAACAACTAATCCCAATACTACAACGACTTTTACCCTTCTCATTTTACAACTTGTTATAGTTATTTTAGTAAATTAAGTTGTTTTTATCAAAATTGAATGGATTTGTAAAATATTATGTGAAATTGGAAATAACGTACTCTATATTATTAATAAAATAAGTATAGAGTACGTTATTTCCAACTTTATATTATTTCAAACCACTATACAATTAAATTTTGGCTTCAAAACTCGAAGTTAATCAATGTTGCATGCGACTTATCTTAATATTAAGTAACTATTTGATTCAGACATAACCTTTACTTACAAATTAACTGTCGTAGAAAAGTTAGCAGTTTCGGAAAAGTTTCTCAAATAGAGATAACTTTTGACCTTTTCAAAGTATCTTTAGACTTCATCTTCGTCGTTTTGGTGCACAAATAGTTGAAGATTTCAAGATTCACTGCGATGGAACTGTCAAATTGAAACGAAGTTTGAGAAGTTCCTGATTCTAAAGTGTTGATAGAGCTTTATCGGCAACTGTCGAAATGTATTTAGATATACTTGAATGTGTCGAGTTAGGTTTGTTCCCTAATGAAAGAAAATGTTATCATGAATAGGTAATTAATTCTCCTTTCCTTTACATACATATGAAAAGTAACAGACAAAAAAAAAATATATATATATATATATATATATATATATATACATACATGTAAAAATGGAGTATATATAAATGAAGAACTGTTCAGTATAAATATATGAAGTACAATTTTATTTTCATTTAAGCAGGCAAACAAATAAATATATTGAGTAGAAGTAAGCATTACATATGATAAAATGAATTGAAACATTTATATACAAAACAAGAAAAAAAATGAGGCAAGCTACGTGAGAAATGACGTGTACTTGTACTCGGTTGGTTGAGGATAAGCGTTGTCTTTTACTCTATAAGCCCTATATCTTTTTGGCGGGTATAAGTGGCACATTTTTTAATTCTTCATTATCTGAAAAAGCAAGTCTTTTTGGTTTTTAAAAATACATACTTCAACTACAAGTAAATTTCGCCTAAGGAAGAACCTCAATTTATTGATACCATTTTAAAATGTTTTTAACTTCTCCATGTTTAATTTTTAAGTTGTTTGATGCAGCAAATTTACAATGAGTACATTGTAAATTTGGTGCAGGTTAATTGTTGGTTAACACTTTAAGAAACTTGGATTTTGGTGATGGAGAACAATATAGTTTTTAACTTATGACTATCGACCATATTCGGTAGCTTTTAAAGCACTAAGAACCTGAAAACAATGAAGTCATTTTTCGGATAATTGTATTTGCAAAATGATTTGAGGTGCAGATAAAAATGTAAATTATGTCGGAACGTAAAATATAAATTTGTATAAGGAAAAGTTTAAGGATTAATTTTTATTGAACTAGAGAAATATTTTATCCGTCCATCATATTCGCGTTTTTTCTGTAACGATATTTTATTGATTTTTCAAAATTTTATAATTGATAATAAACATCTGAAGTAGTCCAAAAGCCTGAAAAATTGCAATAGTTGTAAAGGTGATAATATATTTTTATGTTGTGAAAGAGTATCTTATGAACTATTTATGTATTCATACCCGTGTGATTTTATTTCATTTTGATGATGGTATTTGTTTCGTAGAAATATATGAGAGATAAATCATATCATAAATTAATTCTATATAAACTTTTGACAGAAAAAGAAAAAAAATTATTCAAAATTTAGCGTAAAATATTATCAAGTCATCTTTATGCTTGAAATTATATAAGTCTAGCTTATTGTCTGATCACGAATTGTATGTGCCAAACAGGAAGTATATCGTATACATATTGCTGTACAATAAATCAATCTACCCATAAGTCTTTTATCTTGAGTCAACTTCCTGGGATATGAGAAAATCTATCGTATTGTAATCAGATTAGAAACAATTTTGGCGTTGATAATTGTATGATAATAGAAATCGATGGCAAATAAAACTGTCACGAAATATTATTTGAAATATTAAAATATGGAATTACTTATCTGACGATAGTTTATATGGCGGTAGTCATAATGTATATATTTATATTTATATAGTATTCTCAGAAATTCCACAGAGGATAGAAAATGTGGTTAATTGTGAGTAGAATTAGCACTCTGGTGGTTCCACACCGTTATATTTTATTAACTTAAAAATTTGTGGTTACATAGTTTATAAATATAAGAAAGAACGAAGAACGGTTAAAAACATTTTTTTTATCAGGTAATATAATATTTCAACGTAGAATTACAAATTCATGTTCTTTGTGTTTTTTCTTCTACGTGTGCTGTGAGATTTTCCATACAAGAAAAAGTTAATAAGATCTTAGAGAAACAGGGAGTTCTCCAATAGTTTCGTTGAGCGACTCAGTGTCAAAGTAAATGATATTTAAAAGGCTTTAACTTTTTTATTGCATTGAGCTAGAAATTACTCACTTATTAATAGAGCTACAGACATTTGAGTTTGGTTAATTTGAACCTAATACCTCTGGCCGTTCGGAGAAAAACGGTCTTGAAAGATAAGTATGCAGACAGACAACAAAGTGATCCAGTAAGATATCCGTTTTTTCATTAATATGTACGGAAGAAACCCTTTAAATATTTAATATAAAATTTTCTGAAGGTATTCAATTACTAACGAATCAATTAAATAAAATTATCATAAGTACGTCACCTTCAACTTTTATCTAAAATATTTACGAGCCTACTTTAATTAAACGAAAATATTTAGCTGCACATTTGTAAGGCGAAGAATAAAAAACAAAGTAATTTGAATGGAAAGAAGTAGAATAAGATTGTATGAAATTATGAAAGGTTATACATTTATTTTTATCAAACAATGTTAAAAATTCATCAACATTGGACAACTTGTCTTGAGACTAAATTGTTTTACCATCAAGTATAAAATGATTATTGTATGCAAATATTCATAAGAAATCAAAAGTTATTAATTACGAAAAATCTCCCACTAAGAAAGCTCCGTCTAAATTTAGTATGTACAAATATTTGTGGACATATTTCTGATAAACTATTTAGAAATATTATTCCTCACAATGTAAACTCATTGCCTATGTCCTTTGTAGGCGTAAAAATATCATGAATTTCTTAAAAACCATTAGATTAAGAATCATAGTCATCCAATAAACTGTAAGTAAACTTCTTTTAATGTTATTTTTAATGATTTTGACTAAAAGTTCAATTAAACTAGTAATCAATTAAAAACAATGGGTTATAATATTATTTGTGCTAAAAAATATACCGAAAAAAGGTTTACAACAATAAGCAATTCAGTTATTGTACTGATGAAGAAATTCCTTCTTTTTTTCTTTTCTTCTTTCTACGAAACCCAAAGGTGTCGTAGCAAAAGGGTCGGAATAAAATCTGTATTATTTCGACATGTTCCTTTATCTATTTGTTCATCTGGAAATCATAGAATCTTAGGTGTGATCACGATTGTGACATGATGGCAGAGAAAAAATATTAAATTTTGTTTTATGTATCTTCCAACCAATTGAAATTGAAAATGAATATTTTCCTTTCCCACTGTTCTCATTGAGCAGGATGTCACAAGACATATTTTTACATGTCAGCATCCAGTCTAAAAAGTCAACTCTAAAAAGTTCTAAGGTTCACTGGTTATTCTTGCGGGAATCAAGTGATCCACCTTAGAGGAATCTTTAACAATCCCGCCTACTACTACGCTTAATAAGATATTCAGTACACTCGAGATACGGGCAGCATACTTAAAGCTTCTTCAAAGCGTCCAAATACCTTGGCGACGCCGCCGAAACAACATCGAATATCAGAACCGGCAGATACCAGATACGCGGCTGCGAAGACAAACCTGTTTCAAATTACCTACACACTAATCAACTTGAATTAAGAGACATCAATACGAAAGCGTTGAGTTTGAGTCCATTAAAGACTCCACGATAAAAGCAGTTCAACATGAAAAACGGAATCCTTAGAAGGTCACTCATCTTGACCAGTTTTTATCAGGCATTTAAGTTAGGTCGTCTTGTGTTTGATTATCATTTTAAGTGTTACATTTCTTGTATAGGAGGGGACATGGACCGGATAAAACAAGATATGTGATAAAAGCATGGCAAGGAATTAAAAAAATATGTTTAAACATAATAATTAGCTAGATTCAAGTATATTTCACAACTGGTAGCTCATACAGCGAAGAAGTGCTTATAATGATTAGTGATTCAGTATGTAATCGTAACACCATGAGCGAATAATACCATATATTAATAGCGGATTACATTACTTGCCTGCTCACAATTTGAAGCTACGTTCTGAAAACCAGGCAGTCTCCTTTTTTGTCAAACATACAACCAGCTTCTATTACAGGACCTTGTTTCTTCGTGCTATTAACTTTGAAATTAGCTGGATCCTGATAGCAGTAACTCGCTCCCTATAGATATTTTCGAAGGCTCCCTGAGAATTCTTTCCTTTCATAACTTCTTATTCTTTCACTTCCTTGATTCAATTTGGTTAACGTACTATTTCAAGTTTTAATTCATATTTAGTTAATTTTATAACTAACATGATTTTTTCATGTAACCTTGTGTTTTATTCAATTATTTTTTGATACATGTGTCGCTTTCATTTAAAGAGTGTTTGTTCTAATTTGTAAGTTTTATATAAAAGAAGATGTATGAATATCTTTACAGTCTTCAATATTACTAAACTCTGATACTAATATATTGTAGCTCATTGAAAGTTATTTCTCATGTGACAATAAGACCGCTAAATGTATTTATAAAATTTTATGGACACATTTAATTTCCTGTCATCTACTTCTTAAAATATATATAAAATACATATTTATATGTAAGTTTTTCATAGGACAAAGCCTTGGTCTTGATAAAATAACTTCTGTGAGCTTTGGTTCAAATTTGGATTCTGATTTGATTTGAGGCAGTAAGTGAGAAAAATAATTTTAAACTCCTCATAGTATTGTCTTATATTATCATTTGGAAGAAAAATCGACAAACATTATTTATTGTGTGAGCTAAGATTTCTATCCATCAACATGATCTTTGGTTATTTATTAGAGAAAAGTCAGTTTTTATAAAACCGAACACTATTTGTTGTAGTCGTAACTTTGGATCATTTTGAACCAAGCTATGACATGTATGTCTTCGAATATAGACATTGTAAATATCACAAAGTGGCTGTTGAAATACATAATTTCATTAATTTTTAGCGCAAATTTTAACAAAGGGAAGTTTTGAATCAATGTCAAATTTTTAGGTCATCCCGTTAATGGTAAATCGATAGCGCTTGCCTTTGTTTTGATAGCTTTTTTAGCCACTAGTTCAAAGTAAGCTTGGTGTACATATTGATTGTCAATATTTAAGCAACTGTGTTAAAAAAATTTAAACTTTCAATGAAGAAAAATTGGGAAAAGTTTGAAATTCCACTATGATAAAATATTAAATAAACATTTGTGTTAAAAATTATGTGGTGACACAGGTTAAGGATTTAAAGTTTTTCATTGTTATTAGTAACTCTTAGCTTCTAATAATATGTATGAATAAATTTTTTTGCACTTGTAGTTTTTTTCTCTTTTTTTTACAAAAACAACTACTTACTTTATTTAATAAACCTAAAGCTTATTCTGAATCAGTTGACGTATTAGTAACTGTCTTGAATTTATTTGTTAACCATGTACAATCACAAACTTATTTCTTTTTATTTGACGAGATGCGTAGAACCTATCACGGTAACAACATAATTTTTTTATTTATTTGTCACACCTTAATCCATATATAAAATGTGATCTATTCGTCATGATAAAAAATAAAAGCTGAGCAAATAAGAATTCCATTAGAAAGTGTAATTCTATAAGAATTGGAAGTAATAATGACCACAAATTTCTATAAATTTACTTTCACTCATCTTAAACCAACGACATAGGTGTAAGAGCGATCAGGTAAGAAAGCAGTTGAATGTCGCGGGAAGTTGAAGAGATCCGGTATAATTTGGTTCTGGATGGTGGTATCTAAATGACAGATATATAAACAAAATAAAAAAGTAAAAATCCTATTTTTCGCTGTTTGCGAAAACCAGCACTTGGGTCGGGAATATGTAATGCTCTCACAAAATTTTTGTTTGGAAGTCGTTTGAATTTGCATTGTTCTTCTTAATCTGCTATGCATGCAACTTTACCTAGTAAATTTCTTTTCATAAGACAGTTCTTTTTAACACCTCGTCAATGTCCCCATAACTGAATATTATGTAATCTGTCTTACTTTTGAAAATTAGGTTATCCGGTTATTTATATTTATATTTCTAAACTCATTTTATTTAATTTTTTCTTTAATTCTTGATATTATACTTTCATTGCTTCCGACACAATAAATTTGCTGTGTAACTTGGTTTCTAAGTTATCTGTAAATAAACTGAGTTTTCAAATAAATAAATGAATAAAGAAATGTTGTCTTTATCTATTGTGTATCAAAACCTCAAATTTTATAGGCACATACGAGTAATACAAGACTTGTTGATTTTATCGGATAACTTCCACTGTCCCAATAATTAAATTGTTTACATTGTAGGAATTCTTCACGTAACAAATTTTGTATGAAACATCATACATTCTCAAATATCTCAAATATTTACAGATTTTATCTCAATACACGTGTAAGTCTGTGTAATAAAGTTGTAGTAAATGCACAGTAGCCATACGGATAGAGAAATGTAATCACCATACACCGTCAGAATTAAACCGTTCTGGCGGCCAAATTGAAATTGGGTTAACTCTGTAATAAACCTATTGTCTGACCGTATGTGAAAAATTTGGTAGGTCATCGAGACTATTTACAGATTTTTGTACATGCCCATGACGTAAAGTCGAAGTGCTAAGTTGTATATAAAGTAATTATTATTTTCATGGGTTAGATAATTGTAATGAAACAATTATGGAATTGCAAGGCAATTTAATTTTTAATATTTTCCCATCTTTATTCGAAATGAAACTACTTTATACAAAAAATGTATATAGGGTGGGACACATGCTTACTTTCCTATAAAATATTTTATAGCAAGTTCCTACCTTTAATATCCACCAATTTTTATTCTAGACATTGTTAGTCAGTACAGATGAAAAGATTATATAATTTCTATTATAATGTTAAGAAGTTTCTAAAGGTTAAGATACTCTTTATGCGGCTATACACGCATTAGTTTCTGCTAGTAAGGTCTTGTTAAATATTATATGAACAAGAGAACTAAATTACCGATGTCTTTTGTAAAAACTTCATGGAATTTTAGTTACTTAGTTAAACGTAACCAGAATGAATCAGCGCAATAGTAAATTTCTTAAGATTTGATAAGTATTTTAGCATCCTGTGCTCATATTTATTTAAGTATTATAATTTTTCGTCATCACGTTTTATAGCATATTGACATGCACGCCCATTTTAGATTACTTTGATGAAAACCACATAAATCTAAAAAATATTGGACAATTTTCTAGTTTATAATAAATTAATAATAGACGTTGAAATTAATTATGTCTTTAATAAAAAATAGAAATTTATTGTGAATAAAATGAATTTAGGAGATATTGTCAACATTTCTTTCATGAAAAATAAATGTAGTTGGTATTATAATTGGTTTCCTTTCTTCAGCGTTTTTCCGTTATAAATGATCATTCTTGCTACCAATTTTAATGTTTTCTGCCTTTCTACTTTTCTCTATCCCTGATCTAGTCTTTTTCGAAGTAATCTTCTGCTATCGGTAAATATAACATTTATTCTTTCATTTCTTCATTGTTTTTTGATCTACTGACATGCGTTGGGACCTTAAGGTAATCAAAATGTAATTCTACTGCATAGGGATTTTCCTCTGATTTTGCTAAAAATATAAGGTGAGCAATAATCCCTTATAAAGGTATAGAAATATTTTTATCGGTTTTTGGAAAATTTGTGGAGAGAGAGATGTTATCATCTTTACCCCAATCCATTGTATTTTTTTAAATTTCTATCTTTGATACTTTAAAATGGACACTTTCACTCCACAAATTGGACCTTTATTTTAGATTCATAAGAATACATTCGGTTTTTACCATCTCCATTACGTCAAATATAACACTTGATCGTAGTTATTCCTCGTCTAATTTTTAAAGTTTTCTAACTCAATTTTATGTGATTTTCGTAAGTTATGGTGGGTCTATATAATAGGAAATTTTTATAGAGATTTTACATAATTATTTTTATTTTTAGTTCATATCAATGTCTATAAAGTACTATATTTTTTATACCATCATCATAGGACTTTCTTTTGCAATATTAAGACATTTGAATTAATTAAACTAGTTAAACAGAAGGTAATATGGAGACCTATCACGAAATGCTATTCACAATAATAAAAATTACTCCATGAAAATTTCTATGAATTATATTAATTCTCATGAAAACACATAAGATTTTGTTTGGCAAAAAATTAAAGGGAAATCGCATGTGATTATTTTCTTTTGAATTAAAAAAAATTAAAACAATTAATTGTAAAATTCTGTTGTAATTTATTTCCTGAGTGCTAAATAAATATTTTTAAGAACTTTCAGTGCCACTTTATATATATATATATATATATATATATATATATATATTTTTATATATATATATATATATATATATATATATATATATATATATAAGATTTGTGTGTGTGTGTGTTTCTGCGTGTGTGTATATATACAATTTTTCGACATATTGCCAATTCCAAAAGAAGCAAAGAAGGAGTAGCTGGTGTAACTCGTTGACACAAGTTAACTTTTTCGGTACGATGTTGTCATGAGGTTTTATCGAAAATCAATTATTGAAAAGCACTATAAAGTGATAGATTTAAATTCAGAACATCCTTTCGAACTATATTTTTGTATATTATGTATATTTTTTTTAAAAATATCGAATTATTTATGATAAAAGAATTTAAATACATTCAGATGTGATTATATCTAATAAAATAATTAATTGAAATACTAAATAATAAATAAAAAACTTACAGATGTAAGTTTATCTATATACTGGTAAGTTATTTTATATATATTACTATTTAAATTTTGACATTTAGTATATTTTTCCTATTCTAAAAACACAAAATACCTTTTTTTCATTTTATCAAGACAAAACGGTATATTTAAAATACTCCACTCTAAGTACCATTATATCTATTACTCTAACACCTTACTGTAGAGTTGCGAGAAGACGCCATGAAATGAAATGTAGGTTCAAATTTCATAAAAAATTTGTGTCCAAACTTATTTTGAAGTAATTAGACCTTTTTATAATTCATCTCAAGAAATCGATAACGAAACTTTGATACATTAGCAGTGACGAAAATATATAGCATCGTAATATTAAAATACTTGAAGTTATAATTAATGGAAAAAGTGAAAATATTGATAGCAAATCCATTTTAAGAATGATAGTTGCATGCGACTGTGCATTATCATATTCATTGATACATTGCGCTACGTACTTACATAAAACTATACAACTAAGATAACTATTTAGCGCTATTAGAATTCTAAATTATAATATATCAGAGCGAAATCATTGATTGTATCTAAATTTTTAAGTATTAGTATATATATGAACATCCACCACTTGTTATTCAAACAAGTGGTCAAGTGTTTCTTGATATTTAAATTAGTAATGGGAAATAAGTACAAGAATGACTGATGTGTAGTGCAAATTTTAATAAAATAATTTTTTGAAATCATGTCAAATTTTGAACCCATCTTGATGATTACATATCAATTGAACAAGGTGATATATCGATTGTCCGACAGTTTTTACGACTCGCTGTCAGCAGTAAGTTTTTTCCATTCATATCCTAGTTGCGTTTTATACCCGGCACTTTACATATTAACTGTATACGCGGTTATTGTAGCTGAAATTGGCATAAACGCCTTAGATATCTTAAATTTTAGTGGATGCAGCCTCAATGATTTAATATTATATTTTTTTGGAAAATTATACATTTTTCTAACGACTGTTTACTGGGAAACAAATTATTGTTATAGGTTTATTATATTATGTCGAAGATCTTTAAAAAATATTGCATTTAATAATGGGTATAGAAGTGTAAAGATTCAAAGCGTGTTAACGAACATCTGTGTTATAATATTAGAGGTGAAAATACACATAAAAATAGTTCGAGAAAGAAATTAATAATATATGTATATATATATATATATATTTATATACATATTTATATAAATATATATATATATATATATATATATATATATATATATATATATATCTTTTTTAAGAAAATGTTTTTATTAATTTTATCTCAAAATCTTTTCATATGTAATTTTAAAACGAATAGAAGGAATATTTTAAAAACTATATGTTTTAATTTTCTATTACCTTTTTTTTTAATTCTTTACTTTTTTAAAAATTTTGGTCAAAGATTAGAAATTACGGGGTTTAAAACAAAAAAACATAATTTTACAATTTGCAAATAAACCTATTACCTTGGTACTCGTTTTAATTTCAATTCCCCTTTTCTAACCCATTTTGAAGAAAAAATTTTGAAAAGAAAACATTTTACTAGAATTTTTTGTGAGACAAGCAAGCTAGTCGAATAACAGTGCCAAATTTCAAGTGAATAGCAATAGCGATAACGTTATAAGATCGCGATATGTTCGCCGTAATACCAGTTTTTCTCCGGAACCGTTCAAGAAAATTTTAATTTTTTAGGAAATTTAAATTTGGCACGGAAATAGAGTTCAATGACTACAAACTTTGCAACAGAAAGAACCGAGAAAATATTTATCTGAGAATTTTGGAGGGGGTAAGTCATAAAAATGATTTTTTTGCTTTTGGTCGGTTAGAACATCAATTGAGAGGGAGACACATATGAATTCTATGTCACTTTCTTTTATTCATTAGACAGATAATAATATTTATAGCGAAATATTGAAACATAACTAAATTCGAAATTACGAAAAAAATAGTTACCAAAAAGTAGTTTACCGGAAATTTATAACAGCTATTCAAGATCTTACAGTATTTGAGAAATTTACAACAATTTCAATGTGAAATATGTGCCCAAGATTACTTAAACGCTGATAAATTTATAAGTTAGTACGCTTCTTCCTTCACATAATTGTTATGTTCTACAATATGTAACATTTTTTGTTACAGTATTTGAAGTGTAACAACTATTAATAATAACATAATTAAATGTACAACATGTCCTTAAAACGGCCCAAGTACATAAAATATATCGTTTTTGCCGAAAAACAAACAAAAACTAAATTATATTTCTCAATAAAATTATCTGAAAATGTTTGATTTCTTTGTCTGTATTCTTATATTATGGCTGCTGATTTGTAGATTCAAAAACATAATAATACAAATTTTGTTCTATTTATTTGTTATTCCAATTTTTATTTTTAAATTATTCGAAGTTCAATATTATTTATGTCGAACGGGAAAATTATTTTTCATCTACAAATTATTAAAAAAAAATCAATGAAGCAAGCCAAATATGCTGATTACGTGAAACGAAATTAAAAAATCCATTAAATCTCTTGCATTGCTTATATATCAATATTGATAACAATCATTTGTACCCTCATTCCAGATGAGAAGATATATTACTAAAATTACCTCAGTCTCAGTCAATTCTCTTTTCATCAAGTGAATTGTTTCCTTTCCTTTTAAGCGGTTCTGAGGAAATAACGCGGCAGAAACTTAATGAAGACCTTAGCTCGTTGACTTGGGATTAAGATGTAATAAAATATATGATGTTGCGAATAAATAATGTAGAGCGGATCACATCGTGCCTGGTGACAAATGAAGTACGATACACGTAATTATTTGCATGGAAAATAGTTTTTCAAGCACATGTATATATGTATATATATATATATATATATATATGTATAGATATATGTATAGATAGTATATATATATAGATATATATATATATATAGATATATATATGTATACATATATATATATATATATATATATATATATATATATATATATATATATAAATGTATGTCCATATACACATACGTAGAGAATATTCTTTTTAATGATAACATCATACTTCAACTTTTTTTTTGTGTCAAATGGACGGATGAAAAAAAGCTGATACTAAATTAAATAGATAGAACGATATTAAGATGTATCGCCTCTGTTTTGAATATTATATTTATTTAAATAAGGACTATTTAATTAACGTTGAATCTAATTATTCATATACTTAAGGTTGTCTCATATACTTCTAAATATATGAGACAACCTTAAGTAGATGAAGAATTATATAATTTCACTTCTGCTGGTATAATTTCACTTCATTAAAACTAAATATTAAATATGTAACGAAGCAAACATTATACAAATCCGCTTATTTGTTAGATATGATTGAATGATTTGCAAAAAAGGAGAAATATTTTATTTCCTTGTATGAAATATTATGTTTTTTGATAAATTAAATAAAATGTTGCTAATTAGATTGAAAATGATTCCTGGTGACTGTGTTAATGTCAGGATCATGGTGTGTTGGTTTGATCGTAGGTGGCAAGGAGCATCACGAGGTTCCGGATTCGATTCGTAGCCGATTATTTAGTGGGGTCGAAGTAATGTTTGTAATCGAGTAGCTAAAATACCACAGGCAAGTGACAGACGGCAGCGCCATTAGTGCAAAAAGCTCGGCGATTGCCAAGTTACCTGCCCAACCTAGAGATTAAGGCTCCAACGATATGCACTTTGGGAAAAGGCTATAAGCAGCAGTGGAAAGAGACAGTTTGTTGATGAAGACGATGATCTGTTTTAACTGGATTCAGTTTACATGTATTTAAAAAAATGACTTCTGATATAAAGGTACACCAAGCTAAAAAACTGCTCTCTTTTTCAAACATGTTTGTATAATTACTTGTGAAAAAAAATTATCTAATAAAATATTTCCACAAAATATTTATTTCCATATATTAAATCGTTTTATTAGTATTTGAAAGCATCAGCATATATATGAGCCACTAAAATGAAAATAAAGTATACTTAAGAATATCTGAATCAAAATTCCATTTAGAAATATTTTAGGTAGTACGAATGTAGAAAGCGATGAGCAACGCGAAGGTATCCGATCTTGTCATAAGTGAGATTGTGTTCCTCTATAAGCGCCACTTGCATATCTTACTTGAAAGTCAATCATCATTTTAGAACGATGAAGCGTGAAATTACTGGTAAGATTCTTATTTAAATACATATTTAAGAGTATACTTACTGGTAAGATTCGTTACATCCTATCTTCTGTATGTGTATAAGTAAATATGCCCATTCGGGTGTTTCAACGTGTTTAAGTTTATCTAAGATATTAAAAGAAGAATTCGCGCGTGTTTTCTAGCGGCCTGAATTAATGAACTAATCTGAATATAATTTGGTATTTAGAAGTTTCTTACCTATGTTTAAAGCAATTTTGAAAAGTTGTTTGTACCTAGAATTTAGAAATAAAACGTCCAATTATATTTACTTTTCTAAGTTAAAAAACCTTGAAAGGAATCACATTAACTTCATAGAAAAAATAACGTATTATCTTATATAGGACATAGTGCTTGAGAAATATTTTATTACAGAAAACGTATTTTTCAATCCCGACATTATTTAGCATTGTATTTTTTACTATTGATAGTAAAAACAAGTTATTTTGTTTAACTTGCGTATATGTTGAAAAACGGAAAAAGATTTGTAGAGATACAAAAAATATATTTTACTTATTTGTTAAGCCAATTCCCATATCAAAAAATATAACTAGATATCACCTCTATTTATTTAAAAAGATTTCCCATTTAAGTAAAATGAGTTACAGTTTAGGACGAGGATTTAAAAATAAAGTAAAAAAAATTGGACCAGGTATATTTTACATTTTTGAATTTTAATATATTTTAACTGGGCTGCAATTATTATTTTACAGCTTACAACACGTGAGCAAGTAATTTGAGTTGAAACAGAAATAATCCGAAGGAGACGATTTCTATTCCTCTCGGGCAGTAAGATAGAGTCAATTTGGTTACGATTTAGATAATAAGAGTAAGGTAAGGAAAATATGAATTTTCATTAATTGACATGTACGTGAAGAAAATTACTTTGAATTTTTAGAATTTTCACCAAGAAATTAAATTTATATAAATTATCTCGAATTCGTCTTTAGGCCATACACATTTTCTTTCAGAACTAATTTTGAAGCTTGCCGTTATTACGGGAAGTAAATTCCTTATAACGTAAAAATAGACATAATTTTTCAAGTATTTTTTTAAAGAATTAGTGTGAGGCATAAAATAAAATTGCAAAATTAATGGGAATAGAACGAAAAATGTATTAATTGTTGTTAGTTGTATATGACTGCTGGCAAGTGTGAGCGAAAGACAGTTTCTTCCGCTGCCATTACTCAGTAAATATTAGACCACCAGGTATACAAGCTTAGCTTCTTTCAGTTTTTATTAAGATTCCTATCGTAGAAAAGGATATACCCGTGTTTGTCTACAAATTTTATCAACATATTAATGTAGTGTGAATATTTTGGATGTTTTACTCCATTTACAAAATTAAAATAATAATATTTATGCTGAGGCAACAACATTGAGATAGTAGTTCAGAATCCTAATCGTAACTAATGGTATAAAGACAAAAATGAGTTTATTTGTTGTTAGTTTATTAGTCTCTGGTTTACACCTTAAAGGTTTATCTGATATTCATCAAATTTTTACAAAAAATTGTACAAGAATTATTTTTCATAAATGAAAAAAAGGCATATCACGGACAAGAATATGACCATAAATATATAATACCACATCCGGGCAACATGTTAGTCTACATCTATTTACTGAGATCTTGAAAATTATCGGTGGGTTGAGTATCAATTTTTCAACCAAAAATAGTAATGTATTTAACACGATGAGATATCATATTTACATATAAATATTTAATTTGTTTTCTTGAAAGTATAGTAGCCTAATAGCAAACGTAATTATTTCAGTATGAATTATCCAAATTGATTAAATAGAAATAAAGAAACATTTAATATCCTTTAATCTTTTTTATACAACTTACTGTAGAGGAATAAACAATTGTATTACCTACCACTACATCGACATAAAAATTTTGCTAATTACGAGTCATAAGAAATAATTCCGGTCAAATACAAATAGGTCATGCCTTGTAAAATATTAGTAAATTTTTCTTGTCGCTTTAATCAGTAATTTAAGGTAATATAAAATTTAATTCAACATTTCGTGAAATAAAAAGTATATTTGCTCACAAGAAATATGTGAGAAACTAGCGGTGTATTTTTCCAATATAAATTTTAATAAATTTTCTTGTATTTGTTGAGTGCAACAGAACACAAAAATTGTTTTTCAATCGTTAGGGATAAACTCTTCACTAATGATATAATTTTATAATAAAAACAATTTCCTAAGCGAATTGTATGAAAATGGTATTGAGATAAAATGGAATCTGATGAATTTTTAGTTTTAAAGCGTCGGGAAATTTTGCAGTTTAGCTACAAAATTCGGGGAATTTTGTATCTTAGCAATTGTTTCCTTTGAATTAAATTAGTTATTGCAACAGAGGCTGCTTTACTATTTTTAGCGTACAGTATTCGGTAAGTATTAATGATTTTCTTTGTTCAATAACTATTGTTAAACAAAAAAAAGAATAGCTGAGTAATTAAAAAAAGAACAAATTTTAGTGATTTATTTCATATAGAAGAATTTTGCTTTTTTGACATAATTTTGGTTTTAAAAATATTTTAGCAAGGAATGTAGAAAAAAAATTTAAAATTATAAAAAAATCTCACTAGTGATAAATGAGGGTCTGTTTTTGTAATATATTTTCTTTAATACTAGGCTGAAAATAGTACAGATTGATTCGAATACCAGGAGGGTGCTTCTCTGTTCCTTTCGGTCTACAATATACGCCCTCGGATTTGATTGGGTCGTTGGTTCCTTAGATTTCTTTGATTTGTTATCCATGTTTACTTTGAATAACAAATTACAGATTGAATGGCGGAAGTTCGCAATTACTATAACATATATATATATATATATATATATATATATATATATATATATATATATATATATGGACATTTTTGACTCCTTATTATATAATGTATACTATATAAATAATGGTTTTATCGAAAAGCGATACTCATATTGCAATGGAGATATGAGTTCTCCACCTATTGCATTTTACAATAACTCTCAGTGTTCATGCACGAATAAATATTTAATCAAAATTTGTTTCCTGTCACGCTTATAAAATATTTTCCTCACCGCCACGGTCTCCCGCACACAGGATTGCCCCCTGTCGCCAGCAGAACATGAATAATAAATGTGTGTCGCAGAAAGCATTTTATCTTGAAGAAATCTGCGAAAAGGTGCGTAAATGTCTCTCAACAAAAAGGTACCCTCGTAAATGTAAATAAATTACGACTTACTTTTTTTGTGTACTTCTATAAAGACAATTTGTTATAACGCAGGTTGACTTATAAAGAAAACGATGAAAATGTCCTAAGAAATAATAAACGAGCGATGACGACCGGTTACCATGACCGATGCATGTATCATCGCATGAATGTATATAATTACGAAAGAAGACACTGTTCCTTGAATATTCTACTATTTCCAGTATTTATATCAGTGCTTTCTTTATTCTTATTGGGTTTTAATTTGATCACGGTCCGAATAATCTACAAAACCTAATATGTCTACTACACGGTGATAAAATTAATGTCTATGAATTAAAATTTAAGGATGATACATTAAGGGATACGTTTAGTAGAGAAAATCTGATTAAAGCTGACTCAATATTTTGAATAAAGCAAAAATACTGCAAGATAAGGAAAGCAGCAAAAAGTTAAAGATTATTTGCGATATTTATTCAAAGCTTCTACAACATAATATTTTACGCAGAAAAGTATATTATTAAATGAAGGTATTAAACGATAATATAATATATAATATAATACCATGCGAGTTTTTCTCTATGTCAACAATTTAGTAGCTATTATTATTTTTTTCAACAATTTGTTCAGTGTAATTTGAGATACTTTTTTTAACCTCTAAATCAATTGATCTTAAACAGAGTGACTACTTCATCATTAATATAATTAGCTTCAGTCAGTTCATGATATATTTAATCATTTTGAACTGAGAGTGTAATTGCTAGTATAATTTAACTTCATTAAAACTAAATATTTTAGACATTTGGGGTACACACCTGAACGCGCGCTTTCTAAAAATTTTTAAATTTATTGTTATAATTTCATTCATTTCCATGTTAAACTAATCATGAAAAAATGAGTTTCGAAAATTATGATTTCTTCCTTAATTTAATTTAAAAAGTATTGAAGACGTGGAAATGAAGATATTTGGCGGGATTCATAAAATTTTTTAAAGGGTCGTTTAGAATGTAAATTATATTTGTATATAAAATAATATTCAATTGCCAATAATATTTATTGGCATCCATACTGAGAGATGACTACGGGATGTATGTATATATGTGAATCATTTTACAATATATAAATTCCATTTTTATATAATTGTATACTTTTTCCAACCATTTGATATCTATCTATATGATTCTGAGCTATAGCGCTGTGAATCAAATCGCAGCGCGATGTAATTATTTTACATATTAATCCATAGAGATGGTATTAGAGTTGCAAAGTACACTTATTTTCTTTACTTTAAGAGTTCAAAATTGGTAAAGTTTTATTTAAATTATTCAAGGTCCATTCGTAATGTTTAAAGGAAAGGACGGAGAGGAGTTTGGTTTGTGTAGTTAGTTTGAATAACTTTTTTTCATTAATTTAAAGTAAAATATTTCGTTGATAGACACTACTTATTTTAGTAAAAAACTGCAGTATTTTTTTTGTCAGTAAAAAAACTGCATACTAAAATTTTACTTCGAAATAATGAAAAAAGTGTGAAGACGCGCAAAAGTTTTCGTTTCAGGCAGTTGTAGCTTTTTCATTAAAAATAAATTTACATTTTTTATTAAAAATCAAAATTTAGACCATAACTTTCGATTAAAACAAATACGTTAAAATATCAATTACTTAATTACTGGAGAATGTTGCATTTTGGAGGGATTTTACTATTTTATTTTTTTTGCTAAAATTGAGATTTAGCCTAAAAATCATTTTTTGAAGTACACTACAGAAAAATGCTTGTATTACTTTTTGTTTAAAAACGACAACATCAATTAAGCGTCGGTTATGAAATAAAATAAAAGTATTCAAAAACCATTTTGAAGTCATTACTAAAAAATGAAAACGACCCTTTTAAAAATTTTCTTTTAACTAGCTCTGTTGCCTGTTTTATAAATTTCGCACCGATTAGTTGATTAATTTCTTTACGAGTTAGAGAAATTACACTTGGAACACATAATTATTTCTAGTTATGATTAATGAGCCAGGAACTGATTTAATAGGTGGAATGCGAGCAAAGGATCTCTTTAATTGTGAACAAAACCGATAAATTCTAGTCTATCGTCTGTTTTTACAAATTCCATATTTTTTCATTTTTGGCAAATTAAAAAAATAAGAAATAAAATTTGTGTTAAATATTTATTTTTTTCTCATTCCAAATAGGCAAAATCCTTTATTTGTTTTTTTTCATTGTATTTTGAATTGACTTTGAAAATTTAATTTCCAAAAAAATTACATCAAGTTCTTTAATTGCAAATGATAGTCACTTTTTAAAATGTAATCCATACTCCTGAAACTACTAGAAATATCTCAGAGGTTTTATATACAACACTATATTCAATAACCACTTCAGATGAATTAAGAATTTGTGGTTGTCTCACTATCCTTGATTTTCTTAAACAAGTCTAACTTCAGGCTGCGGCGGTAAATTTCCCAATGATGAATTAAATAAACCTTTAACTTCTTATCTCCGCACAGATTTTGGGATGGCGTTTTTATTTAAAACTGATGGAACTCAACGCCGAAGTTAACATTTACCCCGCGACATCCTAAAAGTTTCTTACTTAAGGTGTCTAATTTGTCAGTCTGCTGACATTTCCTGTTGAAGACTCATCGCGAGTTCGTAGTTGACTAACACTCAACGAAGCAGCTTTCTTAACTTCGAAGGCGAGTTCATTTATGTCAGTTCAAGGAAATTATTTGTTGTAATTATCAAAGCTTTTGTTTTGTTGTATTAAGTATTACGTCATATCCAGTAAAGAAGTTGCGAATATTTTAGACAAAGGTTCAGATATTTGTTTATGTGAGTCGCTAACAAGAACAAGGAATATATATATATATATATATATATATATATATATATATATATATATGTATGTATATATATATATATATATGTATGTATATATATATATATATATATATATATATATGTATGTATATATATATATATATATATATATATATATATAAGTACCAAGAGTTTTAGCATTTCATTGAGTCTTTTAATACGTGAATTTTGAGATCGGTCAGCTAATTGGAAACATATGGCTTTCCAATTAACTGACCTAGCTTTTTATCACTATTTTCGTCTGAAAAAGCAGTAAATGTCTTTTCCAGATTTCAACCTGGGTGTTAACGTTTATTTGTTTTGGAAACCTAGAAAGTAGAACTGAAAATAGTCTCGATTTTAAAATTTTCTTCAAAGGCAGTCACTAATTATTATTATAATAGTGACAATGGTGCGCTCATCTATATCCAACTTATGTTTACCTTAATTAAGATAAGAATTTATTAATGTTCACGTGAAAATTCTATGCATGTAAAAATACTTAGTTTAATATTTTCCATCGCAATAACCCGTATTTACTAAACGTTACGTTAATAAAAATAATACAAAGAAAACTAAGAAGTACCCTTCGAATTACTTTTTCTTAAATTCTATCACGAATATTTAATTTTGAAAAGTTTTCTCTCTAAGATGTACTTTGGAGAAAGTTTTAAAGACTGAAAATTAAACTAAAATAATTGTTAAGTGTAATATTATTATAAAATAAAATAAATACTTCATTATTATAGAGAGATGTAAACTTACATATTTATTATCGTTGCTTAAAAACGAAACATATGTGGCTCTTAATTAATAAAGACGCGATAGAATTTAATAATATACTATTCTAGATATTTATTTACTAACGTGTAAATGTAAAAACTTTTATTAAAGTATTTTAGCTTTTTTTTAAATTTCATTAATTTTTTTTTTATTTATTACTTTTAAGGCATGATGCCTTATTCCTGATGATGCCTTCACGGGAAAAATTTACATCAAAATCTCCGCTTAGAAATATTGGTAACTTATTTTCTTCTCTACCAAGATATTCTCTTCCAAATCTCAGTTACTATTAAAAAAATTGTCTTGCTGTCTTCCATTTTGCATTCCGCAACATAACATTGACCTATATTTAAATTAATAAATTTGTTTACAATATGAAGTTTAAAATAAATTAAATTAATTTTAAATTTAATTTGACAGATAAGTGGGTCAACATTTTATTTCTCGTCTGACTTTCCATTGTAAGCCAATCACCTCTCAGACTTTTTCCAAATTATAGCATTTCTACTTTATTATATTCTAATACAGAATAGTAAAAACTTTGATCTTATGTACAAAAAAATTAACGGGGTCTTTTTTTGAGGGCTTTACGTGATGAATAAAATGATCGATCCATTTAGAAAACTCCTTTTGAGTCATCCATCCTGATTTGATACCAGCGCCTGTGCATTCTGGTGGCCCGTTTCTAATAAATATATCCTTAAATTGCAGACGAGGGAAGATAAACATACAAGGTATGGAATTCCCAACAGCATTCGTTGCCACTGCAAGTGTAACTAGTACATCTCTTTCACCAGACGTCACAGCACCGACCTGCTTTATGCCTCTTTCTGCAATAATTTTCTTATTTAAATAAATATGTATGTATGTAGGTACCTAGTTACAGTATAAGAATGTATAAATTCTGAAAATATAGGAAGAAGAATTTAATATGCGGATAAAAACCTGTTTCATCAACGTTCCAAATCCGGGATGGTTGAAAGCCGTATTTTTCTAGCACCGATCTGTATTTCTCAAAAAAGAGATCAACATTAGTTATGTTGAAGGAAGTAGCTCTGCTTAAGCTGGTGGCTTCCGGGCTTCGTATCGATAACCTCGGATTTCTTTTCATAAAGCCCGCAAACCAATCATTCCCCGCCATTTCATTAGTTTTCCAGGATTCTGGTACTTTCTCAATATTATAAAACATAGCACATTGGTATGCTAGTTTTTTCACTTCAGAGGGTAGCAGTCCAAAATAAATATTAGCGCACTTTAACAAATACTCTGCTATGATTGATTCTTGTTCAGCATTGAAGACTAACCGAGTTTTTTTGTAAACCATTTTTTTTTGTTTTTTTCTTTTTCACAAAATTAAAAAGTGAGACGTAGCAGATCTCAAATTCTTTTGCTACATCTCTGTAATTTATTTTCTTCTCTATAACCTCTAGCGCAGCCAGCTCATAGACTTCTATTGATGTGGTTCCACGCGTTGTTTTCCGTTTGTAAGTTCTTATCCTGTCATAAAAAAAACGTAAAATAATCATTCAGAAACATTCAACCACCCTGTTAATTATAGCCCCCACAACTGGGGTAAATATTAACAGGTTAATATTAGCCCCATCTATGTGTTAATTATAGCCCCAAAGGTACATTTTAAGTATTTAAAAACATAATAAAATATTGGTCAATAGTTTTGTCAAATAAGAAACTTGTTACGTATTAAATATACTACAAAGGAAACTAGAAACATAAGCATAACTCTTTATACTTCTTTTAAATTACAAATTGAAAAAATATAAAATAGAAAATGATCGTTACCTGCTTAAAAATATCGACTGGCACACAGCTCACTCACATGACGCGCGGAGCGCAACTGACCGATACTGTAACATGCGGCGCGATCTAAATGACAAGTTAAAATATGGACTGGTGCTGTAGTAGGTATACTTTTAAAAAATTTGCTTGTTAATACTTACCTCTGTTACTTGTAGCCCCGGTCTCCCCTAAATACGTGGGTATACCAAATTTCCAAATACGTAAATAAAGTCCTAATATTCTTTTTTTAATGTAATGAAACCTATATACGTATATATTCATACCATGATTTGTCAAAAATTCGAAATTGTTTATGAAATATAAGTTGAAACGTTATAATAAATGTTAATTAATTAATGTTTCTATAATTTAATAAGTATATATATATATATATATATATATATATATATATATATACTTATGTACCTACTAAAATAAAAGAATACAGGTACATTGTATTACGAAGATGTACCAGGCAATATACTGTGAACATATTTTGCCAAGCATATCTTCGGTAGGCAAATTATTTTATTACCTGTATCTCTCTAATTGTACCAACCAAAATTATTTTCGTACAAAATGTTTGCAATAGGTTGAGATAGGTACTTAAAAAGTTAGAAGGGTGGAGTCGCACGTTATAACACGTTTGGAGACACGAATCTCGTGATATGGCGACTTACATATTAAAAAATATTTCTAAAATTTTTGAGTGAATTCAAAAAGACCCTTTGAGTGATATTTTATTGCATGGAATCCGTGAGATTGATAAAAAATATAACATTCAAAGTAGGTAAATTTTTTCTTCCACTCACGAGGAATTTTTTTCTTTATTTTTGTTTGTCCAAGGAATTAAGTTGTATCATTCTGACATGATGAAATTGAAAGATATTCTATTTTTGTTATTTAGCTACGAAATCATGAAAATGTACGAAAGAATATGGTATATTTAAAATGAGATTTAAATATTAATGTAAACATACGTCAAGTGCTTGATAGTAGAAACAATGTCAAAAATTCGATTTAAAATTTTTTTTAACTGTTGAATAGGTAATATATTGCATTTTGATAAGAGTGCTTTTACAGTGGGCAACTGTATGTAGCGGTGCATAAAATGGAAAGGAAATTTGTTTACTTGGTCCAGAAAATTACTTTACTTCAATTACATCAATTTACAAATATAGTTCAGAAAAACAAACCCTCATCAATTAAAAGTATATATAACAAAACATACGTAAATAAACAAAAACATATATAAAAGAAATGGAAGTGCAATAAAACAACTCATACCACGAGGGTTTGGTAGCATTATTATTTAATTAAGAATATGTAGTTTTAAATATTTATATATTTAATTAATAATATTTAATATTAAATAATTTGATATTAAATTTCCGGAACGTAAAGTTATTGCCTACTATACCTTTCACAAGTGTTAAAAGAAATTAATTATAAAAATGTATAATTCAAAAAAGTATTAAATTTACTGATTTTTGCATTTTGCTTGTGCTTGTACAGTCTCCCATTATGTCAACTAATAAGATTATAGATCAACCGGAAGTACCCTAAAGATGTTAATGATCATTTAGTGAGGTTATTGTAGGAATAAAAAAAATATTAATTTTATAGGACCGTATCCTTATTTGCGCAAACCGGAATATTCGAATATTTACGGTCTCAGTAGACGACGTTATTTTAAACTTGATATCTTAAGCCGTTTTTGAGAAAGGAGGCTTTGATAGACAGATGAATAGACTGATGGACGCACATCGACGTGATCCTGTGAGAGTTCCGTTTTTTTTATTTCGAGGCACGGATCCTAAAAGCAAAAGAAATAAACATATAAAGCCATTTCGCGGATAATAGGAAGTTTTATAATAATTTGAAAAGTCAAGTAATGCCTTGAATGTTAAAACTAATTGAAATTAACGATGACAAAACTTCGTAAATGATGGTTTTGACTAGCTGTACTTACTAAAAGCAAATCAATAATAATTTATTTTGCTTTTGTTACTATTTGCTTTTGAGGGATATATAAATTTAAAACAGATCTTTATTAATGTTTAATACCCGAAACGATGAAAAAGAACCCTGTTACTATCGCTCGGTCCTCAAATAGGTTCTCAGGTAGGTTCTGTTAACACCATTTAGCTTTAAAAGTATAAATTATATGCGTACAAAATTTACAGATCCTCTGTAAGTTTATAATCCAAAATTACAACAAAATTAAAATCTATCAAAATTCTTTATAACAAAAACATATTTTTAATACCTACATAAATTTTAAATATTAGCTCGTGATTTCAAAAATTAATATGAAAATTATCGTGTATTAGAAAGTAGGCAGAACACAAATTTTGAAAGATCAATATAATTAATCCATTTCAGCGCTAAATATTTGTGTACGGAACTTTTTATGCGATAGCCAAATTTTTATTTTGTTATTTTTTACGTAAAAAAATAACAATATTAACAAAAGAGTTCAAAACTCGCCGCATACCTTCGACTTCTCCTTACAAATTAAGTCGAAAATCATAAGGGTCGCAAATTTTAGGTCTTAATATACATCCAATAACCCTAAATGCTTTATTGTCCGTGATTACTGAGGAACGAAAATAAACGAAGGCTTATTTGTTATAATTTTCAAAACACTGTGTTGATGTGTATAGTTTTATTGTAACAGTATTTTATGTCTTTTATTTATCTCAATATATTTACTGTTTTAATGTTTCTATTTCAAATAATAGTTTGAAATAGTAGTTTTTAAATTAATAATTAAATGAAATAATAAAAATTAAATGTTCTATATAAAATAGTAGTTTTTCAATTAATCTCATTAATTTATAAACAACAATATTCTGATATAAACTAAAATATTTTACTATCAAAAATATTCTGATAGATATTAAAATAATGTCCTATATAAAATATTTTACTAAAAAAAATGTCTATATCAAAATGCAGTCATATAAAATATTTTTTAAACGATGTTAATTTTTTTAGATAGAGATAGGTTATTAATTAAGTCGTTTTTAACTATGTATAATGTAACTGTATGTGTATGATGTAATTATACACTATGTGTGGATAACGTAATTATACGTCCGATTTTTGTGAAATATCACGGGAACGCAAAATTTTATTACATTGGCATAAAAAAAAAATATTTTTTGTGAAACTTCTTTTCATACATTAAAAATTAAAATATAAATAATTGCGTCACATATGTTACTGAAAAGATCTTTCAAAATACGATTCAATATATGTAACTGATAATATTTTTAACGTGGAGTCTCCTTCGTGATACAAGGGTCTCTAAAGCGTTTTAGAGTATTCGTATCTTCCTAACTTGCATCTATAAACTCAAGACTTAAAGGCACAGGGGTTATTTGCCTTACTCCCGTCAAAAAACATGCTAGGTAGTAAACATATTTACACAGTGAAAAATCATTTCAATAATTACAAGAATTTAATTAAATTATCATCATGAGCCGGATCATGACCATGATCTTTATGAGCCGGTCCCTCTCTGCTGAGAATCATGATTCTCTCTTCACAGTATCTACTCTTAGACAATGTTTTGACATAATTCCCTTTTCTTGGTGCTACGTAGAGCTTCATGTAATGCCCGCCCAATCGTTTTTCTAAGCTAGTCCGCCCAGTGTTTGAAATAGCGTTCTCGTGGTCTACGTCCTTCAAGCATTCCGATAACAATGAGTTTCTCAATATTATGAACAGATTTCCACGCAATATATCCGAAATATTTTACGGGCATAATAGGAGAATTTTGTTTTCATTCCAACTTCTTTTCGATACACTTCTCCTTCGCATTCACCTTCGTTGGAGGTGTTGGAATCCAGTAAAATCAAAATTTTGACAACTTTAAGAATCGATGAGCCTCCTGGAAGTTCCTCTAACGGTTCATTATCATTAGTATTGATGTAGGCCTATTAATAGATAGTCCCAAGTGAGATATCATTTTTGACTCGTTCGCTGAATATTCGTATCGTTCGTATGGTAGTTTTACGAAGTTTTACACCAGGTATGATAAATTTTCTGCTTGTATGAAAGGGGACAAATGATAGAATGTATCGTTACTAGATTTCTCTTGCAAATTTGTAATGTTTGGATATTGTCCTATAAACTTTTATCGTTCCAAACTTTTTACATTTATAGTATACAGTTTGAGACGGAAAAGGGTGACCAAATATTTAGGCACGCCTAGTACATACAGGATTCTCCATGATTTGTTCCACTTAACAAAGTCAAAGGAATTGTTCTAATCCACAAGAAAATGACCATTGACGTATCGTATTCGTAGTAGTTCTTTACATGTTGTCATTCAGAATACACCACGAGTTCCCCTACTTTTTACCATCCTGGCTAGCTCTTGTAGTATTTGCCATTCCATGAAACTATAAAGACGCTCGTTAATGGCTTGAAGGAAAATCGTTATAGAATATATATTGGTAATACAATCCGGAAATTGTCGCATTCTATGTCGATCTCTTTTTATGTAAAAGAAGGATGGTTGACTATTATGAAGGCCAGATACAATTTCTCTAGATGTGAATGCATAAACTGTGAATCATGTGGTTTACAGACTCACCATGGGGTTTAATATTCTCAGCACGGATTTGGTCAGGACCGAGAGCTTTTCTAATCATTAGGGATGCTGTCGCTGGTTCAATTTGTGACAGTATAACTGACGGTTGAGCGGTTGAGCGTGATAGTAATGATACTATCCCATGAGGAAGATGTAGATCGTTCATGTGCAGTGATCCGCAACACAAATGTCATTACTCTGTGAATTTTACTCAGCTCAGATATTGGGTTGCTTTTCATACCTTCGATGATCCAAATTTCTGGATTAAACTCATCTGACATTACGTGAACTTTTTTAAAAGGTCGCCTGTTGTTCTTTAGTCGAGTGTACTTAAGAGTCTTAACAAAGGCCTTCTAGGAATTGCTTCTTATCTCGGCTACAATTTGTCTTGACCTTCAAAATCTTGTCAAACTCTTTCAGATCTCTATATAATTGACTCTTTCAGATATCTAGATAGCTGGGATTCATAAGGTATCATGCCAATGAAGAGCTATTTTCTCTTTTGTTCGAGTTCATGTGTGCTTTCAGTCATCCATATTTTACACGATGTAAGTTTGATGTATTTTTTTTTCAATATATCTAAAGTAACCATGATAGTGTTTTGTTCGTAATTCTCCGGAAAATTCCCTTTTCTCCGAATTTTAATAGGTTGGTACATTCATTATGGATTTTTAAACCATCATGCCATCAAGTCAACACGCAGTATGTGGTCTGATCCACAACTGAAAAGTTTTGATTATGCGTACCGACGACTTCCAGTAAACGGTTATGATGATATAATCGATTTGAATATGCAATACAATAATTTGGGTTACAAAAAATGTAACAATCTCGCGCCATGATCGTTTCTGTTTCTAGACCAAATTTACCCACTGTTTCTCTGAAGTGTAATCTATGTTCATCTTCCCTATACCCGCATTCCAGTTATCAGTAATTATGTATAAAATTTTAACCTTGAATACGGTGATTGATGCAATTGTAAAACTTTTTACTTTCAATATTGGACATCGAAATATATTGAAATATGTTTGATATCTTATATACATATATATATATATATATATATATATATATATATATATATATATATATATATACATATATATATGTGTGTGTGTGTGTGCGTGTGTGTGTGTGTGTATGTATGAATTAATTTCATTTTAACGCAATTTTTCCTCCAATATGACTGTGACAGTATTCAGTGAATTGCAAACGGAGAAGGATATCATTTTGAGTATATTTCAATAGCACCTTTGAAATATTTGTTAACATCCAGATTAACAAATAGAGGCAAAAACAATATAACAAGATGAACTAGATGAAGTAAACTTTGGCTTACCGTTGCCATAAATCATAGGCGGACGCAATGAGATATAGTACCATTGTGTTCTTCTGGCAACAAGAACTAACTCAGGTGAATGCACTCAGTCGGAGTCATTGATAAATAGGTATTGTATAGACCTTTAATAATGAAGCGGTACACAAAGAAATTTTAACCTAGACTTTTTTCGTAATGGTAACATTTTGAAGATCCTTGTTGTGAAATTACGTTTGTTGGTAATAGAATCCTCTTAAGTATGTCATGACTTATATATACCTACTACTTGTCGCTATGCGTCATACATATTTCAATATAATGAAGTGGAATACACCGTTGAAATATTAATACAAAATAGATTTTGAATTGTTTCAAGTAATTTTGTTTAGAGAGTGTAGAGTGTAACACGGTCACAACATATGTTTACTAAGCAGATAGTAAATACTACAAAGGTAAATACTAATATAATACTAATTAGTATGTACTAAATAGAAAATACTAAATAGTATAAAAATATGAAAAAGTGGCTTGTTGGGTATTTTTAATTTATGAAAAACTATTGACTAAATATCATCTTTACCCATAAGTGCGATGGCGCAAAATTAGAAATTAAGTAAAAAATATTTATGTATTATATGAAATACTGCACTGTAACATGCAGATATACATTCATTAATAAATTATAAATTTTAAAATAAAATAATATGACTATCTAGTAGAAAGTTTTAAAACTATGACCGCTCACGAATTGTTAGTAACTTTTAACGTATGACTTTTTTAAGGTTGGTTATAAAGAAATAGATGTTTACTAATAAGAAAAAATCTTTCTACTATATACATACACATAGCTCTCAGAAATAATTTCAATTATGCGTGATTTTTCTTGGATTATCAGTTACCTTCGTTTTATAATTATTTATATTTAGTCTTTCTATAAAGAGGAAATAGCAAACACGTCTATACTTAAATAAAAAAGAAATCGTATCTTGTGCAAATAACATATTTCTAAAATCTTTTACGATATAAACTTTGAAATTTTATGCTTTATATGTAGTCACTCATACTTTGCTCTAATTAAATAAAATTAACAATATTTAATTTTATCATTCATATAATAAATTTTGAATTTTATACCTCTATTTGCGCACATTCTAATAAATTGTCCAAGTTTTTTCACAGTTATTAAGAAGAAAAATAAATTGCTTTGGAATTTTTACAAAAACATACATTATTTTTAATTGTATTTCGCATTAGTTGGTGCAAGTAAATCATATTAAAAATATAATCGTTTGAAAATAATCAATTGTAAAATGTAAATCTTCAATTATTTTTAACTTTTTCATATGCATTTACGTTTTACCTATTTAATATTATTTAATAGAAATAGAGAAAAGGAAGTCGCTACTTGCAAGCAATTATTTTTTAAAAGGAAAATGTTTGAATTAAATCGCTGACCGATTAAAATATTTCAAATATTGTACATCATCAAGAGTCAGAGATATCTTAAAAATGAAGTGATTTATAATCCAATTAGAAATGTATGGGTATCATGGTTAAGTCGCTAGGAATAAAGTATTAGTTACTAATGAAATAAGAAATTATACAATTATATTATAAATGAAAAAATTAATAGATAATTATTTAAAATAAATAAATGTAAAATGAGCATTTGTGGGTAGTAAATATAGCTTGAAATAGTTTTCAGCAGAAATAAACAGATGAAAACAAAGGTATATATTTTTCCCACTTGTTGTTTAAAAACATTTCTAAATATTGAGAGAAGACCATCATTCAATCGTCGATATGTGCTCTCATTGAAACGTATTTACTAGTCTACCGCCTAGAAATAATTTGTGTGAGAACTTGGCCCGGATGCCCTTATAACCCGTAAATATAACATGACTGAAAGTTTCTACCTTAGTGGTACATCAGCTGACCGATGAATTGGTTTAAAGTATTTCATTTTATGGACGTGATTTACGCTCTCTTATGTACGTATTTCTACACAAAGATAAATGTTTCTGTGGAAATATTTGTGCGACATTCGATTTTTAAGAAGGTTTTCGTATTTAAATTTTCAATTAAAATAATAAATATCGTACACTAACCGTATAATTTTTACTATATAAGAAACTTCGCAGTGGCGAGTGAAAGTTGATAAACAGCTCCATCATGATGAATAACATGACGTTTCGCTAATTGCTGCACGATTTCATCACGTACCTTTTTTAAAGGATCTTTTTAACGACGCCATGCTTTTACTTCTCTGTTTCCAATTTGGTTCCTTTTCGATACTTTCGGTTAAAATGGTTGCAAAATGTTAGCAGCGGTTATCCAATCGACTTTGAGTACTTCATGCCATGTGCTTTTCCCTTATTAGTTCCTTTCAGTAACTTCAGCTTAGGTTACTGGCTCTCTATTTATTAGTTCTCACTAATACTTGTGTCTTCGAGTTTGAGGAAATGTTTCCATTAGTATTTCAATTATTCCCATTTTGCACAAAGAATGTAACTTTACTTATTTCTTCCCGATTGTTGCTGTTACTAATTTCGTTTAACGAGTATTTTTTATTCGTTTGATCGTGTTTTTGTTCTTTGGAATTTCTTTAATGAGCTAATTCTTCAGCGACGATAGGAAGATTTCTAACCTACTTCATTTTGCCCCCCTTTGTTTCTACTGAAGCTCCTCTTTAAGGTAAACGGCAAGATGTTGAAACTTAAAGGTGCTTCGAGTTTACACTATCATATCGGTGTTGCATTTGCACATTGCGTCACCTTCGGTTGGTTCAATACCGTGTATCATATCTCAAATTATATCTTTTTCAATACTTCTCTGTATTCGAATCTCAAGACATTCACTCTGCAATTTGTTTCACATTATCTAAGAAGATATAATATTAATTTCTTATAACCTACAAATATTCATTCCAAAGATAAAATACACAATAAATACTCGTCGGTGGGTTACCAAACTGGCTATTCAAGTAAAATAGATCATGCTATAAATTTTTAAATACATCATAGTATTCAGAAATTGTGATCTTTTCATATTGGTGTACGGTAATGATATTCAGTGTATCTGGGAAGTAATAAAATCGATTCTTAACTTGAAGGCGTGCCTTATAAGCTTTGAGAAAAAATTGTAACTAGTTAATCCCAATTATCTTTAAACATAATCCAATCTCGTTGGATTTCAGTTTGTAAATTGAGAAGCATTAAATGTTAAATCATTTACATTACATTATTATTTCTGTATATTTAATTTTATACTGTATATTTAATTTTTCACAATGTACACATTTACATAATGGATATTTTCAATAAGAATATATATTTCACTAATTAATATTAAACAAAATTTAATTTCTTCGCAAAAAAAATTATTAGTGGTTATTGCAAAATAATAAAAAAATAAATAGAGTAATTGGGAACTCATAAATTAGAAACAATCCTAAATAAAAGGAAGAAAAGTTCATAAGTAAATTTAATTGTATTAAATCTTACAGTTAAACGGTACTTTAAGGCAATTATTTTAAAATTATTGGCAAATGTGAGTTTTTCAGATAAGGATGTCGTAGGTTGAGGCTTTGACACAAAATATTTTTTTGGTAAAGAAAGTAGTTTATTTAAAAAGTTTTGAAAGACGCTTAACTAGCATGTTTTACAAAACCCTTATTCGCACTTATTTTACAATTGTTGTGGTTCTGTATCTTAAAAGAAAAAAAAAGAAAATCTTTATAAATCACAGCTAATTTCTCCGAAAACTTTGTACACAGTTGTAAACATATTCTGATAATTAGTTCTGTTAGGCGCCATACCATATTCTTGGTTATATATATATATATATATATATATATATATATATATATATATATATATATATATATACACATGTGTGTGTATGTTGTTTACATATTCGCTTCAAGTCAAAAAGGACTCTCGTGATCAATTCGCCAATTTGATACTTCATCGTCATTGCCTAAACAACAAATATAGACGGGAAATTGAGTAAAAATAATAACATATATATAATTTTGTTTTTTCATATTTCTGACAGTTTTTTCTAATTCGACTGATATTTGTGACATATTCGGTTCACTAAATTTAGAGAGGTCTGCCAAATACAAGATAAAATATTTAATCATATTTTATTTTATTTAAAGAAGAAAGGAAAAATGTGTATTTCCAGGACTGATCTTTGACTGACTAATTATTTAACCAATTATACCATTTTCAAGTAGGTATGTTGTACTATATTTTGAATTTGACACATAACAATTGTCGTAAAACTCTTTCGTAAATTTTGGTTTTTGTCGCCAGATGTAGATATGTATTTAATTTTTACATTGAGGTTTACAGGACATTAATTTTAGGGAGCTTTTGAAAGTATCATTTAAAAAAAAAATGGACAATAATAGAATTAAACACTTAGGCGAAAAGTGGTATGATTGGTTGATATGAGGTTCAGTTATTACATAACGAATAAACTGGCATTTAAAATTTTAGCGAAGATGTTAAAGCGTACGAAATGGTATACGTGTTACGAATAATTTATGCCACCTTCTTTCTTTCCACATACTCAGTTAGAAGACATACCACATACTTACACAAGTCTTAGTTTAAATATACGATGTGCGTAATATTAAACAAATTAAGTTTAACTTCTTTTAAAATGTTCATTTTTTAATCTTAATTTTTGACACGATTTAAATAATATCATGTTAAAATAATACAAAATAGATAAATAAAATTTAAACTATTTAAATAAGATGCTGAAATCAGCGAAATCATTCAGTGAATTAAATTCCCTTATGTCTAGGGTTGTAGGTGGGGATAATTTAAAATTGGCAGTGATATTAAATTTATAATATAAAACTATGTAAAATATGTAACGGAACCGTACTCGTATATGTATAAGTACTCTAAATTTCGTTACCATCACGTACCAGTACGCACTGACATTTGGAAAATGGTTTAATGGTTAATTAAGTGATAATTAATTCCTTCAAAGCTTTTCTTTTAATATAATCTTCGGTTCCAAATTCAAATTCCCTTTTAGGTATTTGGTAACATAAATTGTTGTGCTTTTTCCTCATATGCGTAATTTTTCTATATATACATTTATTTGTGAATTAGTATCAGGCGGTATTAGTATCAAGAACGTGTATTAATATCTCAAACTAATTATTAACAAGTGTAATCAAAGATGTACGTGTATGTAGGAAGGCGTCTTTATCATATTTTAAGAAGTGAAATAAAGGAAATTAAAAATTCGTTTTTGTGATAAATGCTTTATTTGAAAAAAATAATTTATCGTGATAAAGAAATACTCGTAAATGGAGATTAAAACAAGTGAATAATGCTTGCTAATACTTTTTGTAAATTTAAAACCTTTAGATATAAATTACTGTTATTTATAAGATATTTTTGTGTGTGTTCAGGATTTACCAGAAGGGTTTAATATCCTGCTGAATAAAGGTTGTGAAAACTAAAATATTGTCGAAGGTTTAGCTCACATAATGATGGGGATGGCTTCATCTAAATAAGAAATGACGTTTTGTTTTGACTCATAAGTTAACTCGTTTTATCACATTATTCAAACCCTACTTATTGAGAAATATTTTAATTTCCCAGAGTTTTACAAACATAATTAATCTCAACGTCTCTTTTACAATACATATACGTTATTCGTCCAAAACAAAAGAATTTAATATTGCCGCGGGCGTTCAATCAACGCGTTTAAAGCAATTTTTTTTATGGCAGTGTTTGTAGTTGGCGCTGCACCAAAGGATATCCGGCGTTTGATTGATTTGGGGTCCAGAAAGTTCAAAGGATATTAATGATTGTGGTTGTGGGTATATTAAACTAATACATACAACAATAGGTAACTATGAACAAAAAATAATCATATTAAAACTGTGTTCTATCGGAAGGAAGATTGAAAACGATTTTATGTTCAATAGAATATAATAAAATTTGAAAATTCTGGAGGTTTAAAAACAGAATCGGCAGTTTATGTATAGTAAATTTGTAAATATTTTATTATTTTATTCTAATTCTCTTTACCACAGCTAAAAGTAAGTTTAATTTTACTGATTTCATTAATATTTTTTATATCGATACGCTAGTTAGAAAATTTATGATTGAACAATTTATGGGTATACAAAGTTAACCTTTCTGAAAACTGTTTGATTGAAAGGTTTTTATATCATTTAAAGTTTTTTAGAAAAATATTGTTTTGCCTTCATGGGGTTGTTTTCATTTAAATATCACGCATATATTCTTTTGACATTAAGATTAAATTAATAAAAAAAATAAACTACTAGAAATGATTTTATTACATCTTTTGCATAACATTGAAGCTTCTTTTTAAAGTCTCACTGTCTCACATCTGTCTCACTCTCCCCTTCCATTACCATTACCTTTATATCTTGATGGAATCTCTCCCCTCGATATTTACTTAAGTCCCCAAAACTTTCTGAAAAATAGTCTAAGTGAGATTTGAGGAAATAGATTTCTAGGCTTCTCAATTTCTGGTTCCACACAAATGCCTACTTTAAGGTTAGCCTCTCTTACCGAAAAACAAACTACGTCTGTTTGCCACCTTTACTAACAATGGCTGACATTTTACTATATATATTTTTGTTAACTGCCCTCAAATAAAATAGATACACAGAAGACCGTAATATACACACACATACACGTCTATACACACACACACATATATATATATATATATATATATATATATATATGTATATATTTATATATATATATATATATATATATATATGTATATATATATATATATATATATATATCAGGCGTTCTTTATTTTTTTGACGAAAAAAAATTAACGCATACCCGCTTATTATGTTTATAAAGGTATAGTAAGCACTCATAATAAATTTTTGTTTATTCTATTAATGAGAAACCGCACCGAATTGATTTTATACACGTTCATACAAGCCGCACAGGACAAGGCGCGCATGCCCGCGTAATTATACATTATAGAGTTAATTTTGTGCAATTTATGCGTGTTATCTTCTTTTAAAGTAGCTGTTGTTGAAAAACGAAATGATAAAAAAAAACCATTTATTTAGTAGGAAACGTCAGTCATCTGATAATAGATGGAAAACTGTCTTCAAATCAACAAATTTCAGCTTTTTTGTTTCTCAATATATGGCTAGTTAAACGAACAGCAAGCGTCGTAGGGAGACATTTAAAATGGATTAGGATAATTTATTTTATATTGCATACGCCAATACCCTTGATAGAATGAAAATGGAGAAGGATAAAATATTTTTACAATGACAGAGAGAATAAGAGCGTCCAGGTAAATTCGCAGACAGCAAAAATTAAGCTGAATCAGAAAAGCGAGCTCGGCAAAAAAGAGGCGCTCATCAATGACCAAATCGTTTCCTCTCACGACATTTTGTCATCTCGAGATCAAGAGTCTTATTATCTATTATCCAGTAATTCTACAGAAAGTTTAAACGTGTTTACTTGGACGATCCCGCAACAAAGTCTCAAACTTCTATGAAATGTGGTAGGAAAAATTATATTACGCCAAAAATAGTTACTGCTCTAGATATATATTATTTTAGCATAAAATATAATGTTTTCGATCTTTATGCTGCAAAAAAAGCTCAGTGTTGATCAATGTACAATAAATAAGTCATCAAAACAAACAGTTCGAACGTGGACTCGGAAAGTGAGAGGAGAGGCTATAAAAACTTATTTTTAGAATAATATTTCTGAAACCGTGACCGTCTATTTTGATGGCAAATTATTACTTAATCTAGATGTCAGAAGTTCGAAGAAAGAACGGTTGCCGCTTTTTAATTTTTATGAATGCAAAGAGAAACTTCTCGCTGTAACAAAACTAGATAGTTGGTAAGTTAAAGAGTATTATTTAGCTCTTTCAAAAGTACTTGAAGATTGAGATAAAAATAACAAGGAATATATAATGAGCTGCAATGTGACGGCTTCTAATACAGGCCATTTTGATGGAACTTGTACTCTCTTGAAAAAAAAACTAGACTGAAAATCTCCATTTTTACAGACTAGTTTTGAAACGTGTTTTTGAAACAAAAATTCCTCAATTTGCTAGGAGTCCAGATATATCTCTTTTTAAAAATTTTGTGCAATTGGAAAAATATTGATCAAAATATGAGCACCTGCACGGATTTTATAAAGATACTTATGAATGAGAAGAAAATTTACTAACTCGTAAAGTTTTATAGGATCGAACTAAAAAAAACTTTTATAAGAAATGTTTATCGCGAACTTTTGTAAGAAATGTTTATCGTGAAATATGTTTTTCTATTCTTTGAAAATATATTTTTTACAACTTCAGTTCAAAGTCAGTGTCGCGAAAAACGAACAAAGATTTCCAAAATTAATTTCTCTCATTGTATTTTCAAATGTTAAACCTTGTCTCGGATGCAGTTTGGCATTAAAAGGGCCAAATCAAGACTTATGTTTTTCGAAGGTTTGAAAAAATACGAAGAAAATCACCTTGTTCAAAGCTCCTTTTGAAGTCCGTTTCGAAAGGAGCTTTGACTAAGTTCTACCAACAGTTGTGGTATTTGTGGAATGAAATTGCCGTCTCTTTGCGATGACGAAGTTTATGACTGAACAAAAATGGGAGGGATTATTAATTTACAATATGGGAAATCGTATGTACGAAAGAGATACAACCCGATATTTATTTACAATATGAGAATCCGAAGATACATACGTATGCACGAGATACAACAAGTAATTTTACTGTAATAATTAATTAAACTTTGTCTAAAACAACTGATTGCAAAAAATTAATTTAAAAAGATAATATTGGTAATAGTTAAGTATTTTTTTAAATTATAAATTTATTTTAATATAAATAATTAATAATTCGATGCTGCTCAACTTTCATTTACCTATTAATTTCAGTCATTGACCAAACTTTATAATTTAAAAAATGTTTTCATATGATCTTCTAAGCAAAACTTTGAAGACAAGTCAGGACGGATTCCCACTTCATAAAAACCTGAAATTTTACATTTTACTATATTTTAGTGATAAGAAAGATTTAGGGGGTACGCATTTGGGATTTCGGGAAAAGAATTACCATTTAAGAGACACCCTAATATACCCTGTGGCCCATTAGTTATTATTAGCAATATTTTGGGATATTGTTACTTTGCTATTAGAATGACACCCTGATGGATTAAATTTAAACCTGATGTTTATTCATAGTCACCATAGTCTTTAATGGAACATGGACTCAATAATATAGTTCAAGCATGTATCATAATATAAGATTAACAACATTCTTAAGCGGTAGATCCAACGCGTAAAATAGTGGTATCATGAAACGAATTATATATAAAATTTGTACGTCTGAAATTAAATATACAATTTACAAATGATAAACAATTTCATATATTTTACAGTTTTCATGCTGAAGGAGATAAACTGGAATTTATATCTTAGGCACTAATTTTAATCAGCAAAACTAACTAGAAAAGTATCTAGAATTTTTTCTAAAACAAGAAATAATAATTAAAGGTTTCTGTGCTACTTCTTATTATATCTTAAATATATTGTATATTTCTTTAAAAATACCAGATTTTAAATCTTATATTCACAGTATGCCTTCATAATTTCCCAAAGAGAAACAAAAGGTTCTTTTCCGAATAACAAAAATTTTCTGAAGTCGTCATTATACAAAACTGCTGTGATTTTACTCAAATAAGCAAGTTTTTACTTAAATTACTAAGTTATAATTTACTTACAATTCCAAACTTTTCGGATCATTGCCAATGGGTAAGGCTACTTACTGAGTATCAAATCCGATCTTACATAAATATTAACCAGGAGAAGTCGCGGCTAACAGGAAAAGGTAAGGATACACAACGGCTTCATGAACGCAATACGTAAATAACAATTTTAATACTCAAAATAGGAACCGCATTTCTTCAGGTAATTACCAAGGGGAAAAGACATTTATATTGTCATAAAGGTTCCGTCGTAAAGCGTCATATTACATTATGTTCATTTGGCGCACGGAAGCGCTCATTTACGTAGACTTTTTGTTAATATTCGGGGCAAAGAGATAGGGAAGCTTCATTCTTTAATATTTAGTGTATGATATTCCATTTTGTACGAGTAATGAGACAAGAAAACTTTTTTATGACAATTCTCAAGAAATGTGAAAAGAAAATAATATTAATGAGAAAATACATAAGTAAGAGATTTTATTGAGTTTGTATAAATTACTAATAACTGACAAGGCAAAGTAAATAAAACAAAATTATTTATTTTTCTACTTATTTTCAATATTAACTAATTTCAATCCGCCAACTGGTATGTGTCTAAAGCTATGATAGTTGATAAGACGACAGTTTCACTTAGTATACTGTATAACTTTAAAAATGTTGATAGTTTTATCGAAACAATTAAATGTGTTACAAAATATTACGCCTGCTCACAAATATAACACCAACTTAAAGGAATTAATGATAATTAATTCCTTTTGTTGTGTACGGACATTTGCGCTATTCAATTTTGAAAATGAAATTAATTATGAATTCGATAGTCACTGTTAAACTTTATATGGATGATAATTGCAGAGTTGGATATAAGTTTTAGCTGTAAAAAAGTTTTCAATTTGTGTAAAGAAATTTCGAGTATTTTTAAAAAATTTGTTAGGACCTTCTTTCAAAATTTTTAAAATATATGCTTTTTAAATTCTTATAAGTGGCTCCCACAACTCATTTTTACCCTGAAAAAAATAAAAAAAATATCTTAAATATTTTTGGTACCTTCTGAAATTATAAGTACGTTTAATCCCTATGAAACATTTTAAATTTCTTAAACGGTTCCTAAGAAATATGGCTGTGGTAGATGGACTGATGGAATTTTATTTTTGAATTATTCCAATTCATAAAAATAACCAATATTTAAAAATTCATAAAAATAACCAATCTTTAGGAATTACCAATCTTAACAATTATTAATCAAATAACCAATCTTCGAGTTCATAAAAATAACCAATCTTTAAGAATTTCTTCGAGTTCATAAAAATAACCAATTCTAAGAGAAAAATGAATAATCCTTAACCTGTTGACATAAACAATTACAAGTTCATAATGTTTCTAATAATATCTCTCGAAAGGTGGAAGGAAGGTTAACATAAAAATATTAAAATATTTGAGATTTTTATATTTACTATAAGTCTAATTTTAGTATAAAACTCATCACATTAAAAGCTCATCACGTAAAATAATTTCTCAACCTATAAAACTTAAAGTAAAACGTATGCATTTGAAAAAAATACGGCACGATATGTCTATTGGCTGGGAGCCAATTTCTAACTCGTAACAGTTCAGCGAGTTAGTCTGAATTCATTAATTTTAAATGTACTGATTAATGTCAAAAATTAGTTCTCGTCTAAATAGTTTATCCTCTGACTCTAGATGGAGATTATTTTATTACGAATCTTGGAGAAACTACTGGAGTAGTACCGTATGAAATAATATGTTGCATTTTCAAGGTAAATTGAATTAAGCTGTGATTAATCATATCATGCCATTAGATTAAACCCTTTATGCGAGTAATATACTGTTTTGATATTAACTGGTGGTGAATAATTATGTATGGAAAGATACTTTCAAAAACGATTTTTAAAAGTGTCTGTCTGAAGTATGTATATACGTCAAAGAAAATCATAACAGGAAATAACAAAATACCTTTTAATTTTTACGATTCTATACTCCAAGAGAAAAAATAAATTTCTATTGGATCACTCACGCGTTAACATGTCTGGAGACTGCAGACATTTTTCGAAGAAACTGTTCAACATATTTGAGCTTTGGCATAGCAATCAAGTTTATTGATTTACATATTTTGATATATTTAGAAACCAAACAGGTTTTCTTAGAATTTTGGATGAAGCTAGTTTTATTTAAAAAAATTTACTTTTAGTCATGTACGTTTTCAATTTAAAGGACGAATTACAGAGATTCCAAAACTATTTATGAACAAGTATAATCCACGATACGTTATTTAAAATATTTATAAAAAACATCCGCCCAGTTAATTTCTTCCAACCCCATTCTTCCTCCCTCAGTGTACCTTAAGAATTCAAGGGTCATTCGGGCTTGGCAAATTTGTATTTATCTACGTATTAATATATATATATATATATATATATATATATATATATATATATATATACATATATATATATATATATATATATATATATATATATATATATAAATATATATATATATATACATATAAATTTATATATATACGGCAATGTGACAACTATTTTGCTGTTTAAACAGGTAATTATTATATTTAATATGGAAAAAAACATACAATATACTTTCTTACAGTCATTAATAAACAAATTATGTTCTGGTCTGAGGATTGATCGAGTAGTTGAAAGCCGTGAGAATTTGAGAATTCTGGCAAAAGTATATTCTTATTATAGGAAGATAAGAGGTGGGCATTCCCAAAAAAAAAATTATTTACAAAATATAACAATGGTTTTAATATCATTAGCAACGTCTTTGCTCTCGTCAAAAGTATAAATTTAACCTTCTTAGAAGGCACTGATTTTTAAAAATAAAATAGGGAAACAAAAACCGCGTTTCGTACCCAATCTAAGTTTTCGTGGAGGCATTTGATAAATACTCTAGGTAAACTCGAAATAAGCTTGCGTAACTCATATTATGCCACAAGCCACTAATTACGTTCCATGTGATGACGATGTTAATATATTGCTGTATCCTTTTTAAATGTGCCCATCTCTGAAAATGGAAAGTATGTTTGTATCGTTGACTAATAATAAGTGATGTGCAGTCGTTGCTATAATTCCACTTAAAATAAAACTTCTTGTTACTGGAAAATTGTTTTCTGGAGCAAATGATTGGAACATTTGTTCCAGAAAGCAATGACGATTAAAAACAAAACATCCATGAGGACTCGGTATATTCAATAAAATCAATATAAGATTTTAGTTTATAAATACTGGTAAAAATATTTTTGCTTACAAACTACCGTTCTTTAAATATTTAATTTCATTTGCAGAGGTGTTGTGAATGAGATTTTATTAAATAATTAGATTTTATTTTATAATTGTTAAGTGAATCAATTGATAAAATGTTTCGTTATTTGTATTTATTATCTCCCACTTAATTTAAACTCTCTTTCATTAGAAATTGTTAATTTCCTCTTAATTACAATATACGTACAAGTTTTTGATATGCTAATGTTAGATGGTGAGTAAACCTTACGTCTTAAATATTGAACTCGATTTATAGTTTAATGTAGTTATTTTTAATAAGATAACGTTTAACTGGCAAAATTTTAATTTCAAGCCACCTGATATTCCTATTGCGGGAAGGTTAAATTAATATTTATTATCTTTCCGACGTTCAATATTGAAATTATAATTAGGTCGATAAGAGCTTGTTTCATTTCATACTTCGATTTGGCCTTTATTAATATTTAGGAAGTTCTCAGTGTTGAGAGTGTGCATAATTTTATATGAATAAAGTCACGGAAAATTCTTATATTTAAAGAACATGTGTAAAGTACAAGTTGACGCAGAGTAGATTCATTTCATAATATAGTGAACAATTTTACTAGTATTATTGTGTCAGTTAGAACTATTCAATATGTTGCCTGTCATTTGAAAATAGTTCCAAAGGGTACTGTTATTACAAAAAAATATCAGTAAAATCGCGAAAAGTTTTAATGAGTGAGTTATTAGATTCTTAAAAATAGTCGATTTTTTCGTAAAATTGTCATTAAATATTATTTATGTTGAATATAAAAAAAGAGAAAATATTTCAACAGAATATTATTTCAGCTATAAAGGACACAACATGCATTGGAGAAGAATTATATATTTTCTATGTCCTCTTTTTTTAATTTAGAATGTGATAGCCTATAGGCGAAAAGATAAAGTTACATTTCGTTTACGAATTGTAAAATATGTAATGACAAATTTGTTACCTATTCATAAAAAAACTCGGAAATTACCAATCCCTGCTTTTATTCTGTTTCTATCCTTAAAATGTAATTTTTATTATTTCCTTATTTCTTAAAAGATAAGCACCAATTTAATTACAATCCTTTGTTTTTTTAAGATTCCGTAGTAAACACGAAAATCATATTTCTGCACTACATTTATTACAGCCTGACAGTCTCTATTGTTTTACACTCAAGTTTTGGATATTTTGCAAGTCTTTTCTTTGTGTTTTTGCATAGCATAATTAAAAAAAAACAATATTTTGAATGAACCTCCCCATACTTACATGTGGGCGGATTTTTATACATATTTTACCAAGTTACATATAATTGGTCTGGTTTTTAAGAGAAGTTGGGGTTTTATTTCAATTCTTTTATTTCTAGCGAGACGCGGCTAGCGTTTACAAAATATTAAACTTAAATGTACTTACGATGATGGGCAATACGTCTTTGTCTATAATTTTCCAGCCATAGGTTTAAATAATCTGAAAGAAATATGTATAGAAATATATTATTGTTTTATAATAGAATTTTCATTTAAAATTAATTTATTTAACAACGTTTCTATCAAGAGATACAGTCAGCTACGGAACCGTATTTTGTGCGTGATTTGTCACGCAGTTGATCGTTTTTTTTTATTCAAAGAACTTGAAGATTGAACTGCCTGATGTTTTTGACGCGGCGAATTTTATGAATTGGTGAATGAGTTTTTATGCTATTTTCACTATTGGATAGCTTACTATACGAGAATAATAAATATAATAATAATCAAATTGAATAATGAAAGATAGAAAATTGTTGACAAAAAGGTGTTTCATTACACTAATTTACTGTATCAAAATCAAAGATATGTCAGTATATCGAAATAAAAGATTTATCGGATGAAGATATGAAAGATATTTAAGGTTTTTAAAAATTCGACAAAAAAGTAAACGCCAAGCTATAAACAATTCAAAACAAACATTCGAAATAAACTATTATCAAGAACACTAATTATGCCACAGGCAAGTACATAAATTTTACTGAAGCAATTGCTTTTGTACAATGCACTTAAGATAGTTATGATATTATGTAAGTGGTGTAAAGATGAACTGGTATGAACTATTTTCTGTAAGATGTTTATATAACTATATAAAATGGTGTTAACTATTGAGCTCGGTTAGGCAAATAATCATGGAGTTTCAAGTTTTTTTTCGATTTTGGGGTAGGGGATTTCGAATTGAAGTTTTTTTATATAAATAGAGTTAGAATAGATTTTCAGCTACTAAATTATTCCGTATGGTGTGTTACATGATCATTTTATTTACATCCGTTTAATTGTAAATTTTATTTTACAGATTGCCTGTAAATAACATTTATTGAAGTTGACGCTTCATACAGTGAATCAAAACGGGTTATCGTGAACAAGTCAAATAACAAGTGAAACTTAAACATTGAACTTTATCAAAAAAATATTTATTTAATTATGAAATAAAGCTGTATTTGCATAAAAGTAAGAAACACACAGCCTAATACATTCAATGAAATTTTAAAGTTTTCAAACTGAAGGAATATTGAAAAAACACTTGATAAGATAATAAAATATCAAATTACATAATATCAATTAGTAAGTGTGCCGTTCTTAAAAACAATTTTTAATTTGATGATCCCTGCAGGTGTCAACGTAGCCTTTTATACATATAAATGAGCAAATATCAGTGCAGGTTTACTGTGATATAATCTCTGTAAATATCAAAATTTTAAAGTAACTGAAATATTACTATTTAAGTAAGAATGAAACGATGACTAGCTTTAATATATAGTACAAAATAAGTGCGTTTAGATTAATAACCAACATTGCGTTCGTAAAGACTCTTACGCTGATAAATTGCTTTACAAATTGTGGCGATACATCAAACTGCAAAGATCGTGGTGACTGTAGCTGGGGATGCTGAACTGTCTTGATGCGTTACGCAATCGAGGGATAAATGTTTCGACTAATCTTATTACTAACTTCCGATAAATCATTCGACTAAATTGATTTTAATTACGTGCGTTGTTCGTTGTAATATTCCTCAAGTTATTTTTCGGTATTTTTATATTAATTATTTATGTTTTTTAAATAGCTAGTCATGGAACGAGAAACTTGATCTCTGAAAATCACAGCCTTCTTGATGGTATTTTATAATGGTTCAGACTTTGAATCGTCATTTTATCAATTCTTTTCTTATCAAACCTCAATTATAAGAAAAAAGTTAGGTCAACGGAATGACAATTAAAATAATCTATTAAGCTTGAGTGGAAGTGGCATTATGATCGTTTTTATACACTTAGATATTAAATGTAACTGTTCAATGGTACGATGCATTTTCATTAAACTCTTCATAAATATTAATATTATTTTTACCATGTAAATATGCTGGTTAATATATGTTTCGCTGGTTTAAAAAACATTGTATATTTCTCAGAAAACTGTAAAATATTGAATTAATTTTATCATAATTTTGCCTCTAGCAGTTTCAAAAATAGGGGGCAGGGAAAAAGAATATATTGTGCGGACATTGTCTGAAGCTAAATTTCATAGCACTATAAAAATAACTTGAAAATGAAAAAAAAAATTATTATGGAATCATTTTAAACCACCCTTTAAGTTTTGTCCCACTCGACATGAAATTAAAAAAAAACTTTACATTCCTATTATAAAAATTTCTATAAAATATTTTTAACCCTTAACTTTACTATACTTTTAACACTTAACTTTAATTGGGATATATAAGAGATAAACTGCAATATTTCAAAATTTCTACATTAATTAGTTTCTGAGATAAACGGCTGGAATGTTCGCGAACACATGATCGATCTAATAAAGGTTCCATTTTTTAAATCAATTTCAACATTTTAAGTACGCGTCGTGAAGAGATAAACTTTGTTCCTAAGTTGGATATATATATATATATATATATATATATATATATATATATATATACACGTATTACGCAAAGTTTGATGGAAGATAGTATTTATTTTTTTTAATTTTCTTTTATTAATTTTGCAATTATTACAAGCATAATTGTAAATATACATTTTGTGTGTAATTAACGAAATACCAAAAAATATGCAAGTTATTTGGTAAGTAACTTTTAAATAAAATGTGACAGCCATTTGGTAAAAAAAAACTAGTATTGGTATCTGAGGTGCAGCTTGATACAAATTCCTAAATAATTTACCGATTAAACGAATTCCTATACCACTCTGGCCGTTGATGAACAAGACATCAATAGTTGTCAACAATCGCTATCCCTCTCTTATTTTTGAGTCTGTAGAATGATTCGAATCGCATAGTCTAGTCTATGTTCATGAACCAAACTAATTGGGACAAAATTATTTCGAGGATAAAGAATAATCGAAAGTTCTACCTAGCAATTGTTTTGTTTACGATTGTTCAAAAAGTTACATTTTTGGTTTACTATAATATATTTAAGAAATGATCGTCCTTCCTCCTTGCTTGTGTGTTCCCGTAAACTTAAATTTGTTTATATATTTAATGTACATAATAGTTACACATGACGGGTTTTTTGCTACAAAAGCAATCCCTTACTGTCAAATAGCACATTAGTCCAGCCCTCAACGAATGAATGGATATCAAACCCAAGACCCGACCTTGCGTCGCACCATCAAATACAGTAATCTTTTGATCACCCCAACACACAAATGCGTTATGTTTTTATGTAATATGTTTTATGACATACTCGTAGGCTATATTGTAGTTAATGGTTTTATATTTTAACATTCCAGCGGAACGTGATTAATTGTAAGCCAAGATTATAGAAATTTGATAAAATAATGTAGATAATTCCCTGAAAAAAGCAAGTAAAAGTATTTTTTATAAATACTAGCAGTCTTACCAATAACTGTTTAAAATGGAATACAGACTTACTTTTAAATAAAATGAATAAAAGGATTTATATCTTACTTGCCAAATTGTATAAATACCGATATATTTGTGAAAATACGAAAAAAAAATTTACAAAATAGGAAAAGAGAGTAAGACTTATAGCAATTAAATCAGAAATCATAAAATTTAAAGGAATCGAACCAAATGATTTCCAAATAATAACCATATGTTTGAATTCACAGTATCCAAGCTATTAAATAGAAACAGCAAAAATTAAATAACTTCCTTCATGTCAAGTGGTGACATTGACGAATGAATTCTGTTGTCATCACAGTTAATAATATGCAAAGGCGAAATGAGAGACAGCCTCACAGTTTTCAGCTCGCAACAAGATCCTGCTCAGACGGAAGCGGCCGGTCAGCATTATAAAAAACAACCTTTAAATACCTCTAAACAAATATTTAATTAAGGATGAGCTACAAGGGAATATAAAATTGATAGATCGTTTTTCGTATATGTGACGGGTATATGAGAATGTTTTGTATCGAGATTTATTCTTTACCGACATTGTTATATTTTAAATAGATGACTGTGTATGAGTTAAAGCAAATATTTATAATTTTTATACATATTATTAAAATTATTTTGAAAAACCTCTAAAGAAGCTCTTTGCTTAATTTAAAAAACGTAAATTAAAATTTGAGGCAAATGTTTATAGCTTTTCCATAATTGAATCATTGAGTCTTTACAGACTTCTTCGTTGCGTACTCTTGAATAATTGTATATTAACAATGTATATATATATATATATATATATATATATATATATATATATATATATGAATATATGTGTATATACATATATATATACCCATACGCACACACGTTTATGTACAATAATTTTGAGAAGAGAAACGATTCTAAATCTATCCAGTGCCTTTGCTGATCATGCGAATAGACACGTTTTTCTGAACTGAGACTCAAAGAGCACCTCAAAGAAAAAAGTAGAAAAATAAAGTTGTGAAAAACATTAAGAAGGATCAAGAAATCTAATTTAACTGTTAACATTAAAAACACTAAGAAATCATTTTCAGTAAAACAACACGGTAAATTAATGGCTATTATTCGCCAAAAAATTTATGTTTTAAGATAGTTTTAAAATTAAAATATCTAATCTATAGTTAAAACTCTTGCTAAAATTAACGTGAAATTCAGTTAAACTAGCGCTACAGAAAACGCATGCCATTTTTTTTTCTTTACAAACTTTTTTTTTGATTTATTTTGCGTCAGACGGAAACAAAATAATAAATACCCAAAAATGTGAAATCATAAATCGATATTTATTTTTGTTATTATAATGTGGATCTTAACTGAAAAACAAAGCAAATTGCTTATTATATTAGAATAGAAAATTTTAGGTAAAAGGCTTAGTCCGCTTAAAATAATAAAAGACGGGGTAAATATTGCAATGGGTTTCAATATATCAAAAAAATTAATAATAAAAGAGTGGAAAACTGGTGTAAAGAAACAATTTATGGTGAAGGAAATATTAGCAGATTTAGGAAGAGATGGTTAGATGAAGTCACACACACATAAGGGATTGCGCGTGCATTTGTAACCCCACACTCGCACACACACTCAGCCGGACACACTCACACACGTATTTACGCATGTACGCATACGCTCTCGTGGGAAAGCGGCATGAGAACCTCTCTCAAATAGAATGGCTTCCCCTTTTAAGCTGCGATGTCACCGCCGACGTAGCGCTGTTCATTGCACTCATAAAGAATGACATTTCTCCACAATTTGAGAACTTATAATAATTGTTTAAACACAAAACGCGCGTAAGCTCTCGCATACATGCACATGCATACGCACGTGCAAACAAACGCACACATGCTCGCACACGCACACAAGAAGCCACGCACGCCCACACACGCATCAACGCACGCACGCACACGCTCACATGTGCACATATGCACATAGTCGACATTGAACATGGTAGCATTTAGTAGCAGGTTATGTGTAAATGTATGTAGCAGATTGTGAGAATCGTAAAGCAGTTCCGCGCGATAATCGTTCCGCGCGGCGTTATGCATTGGGCTATAACGGCAGTTGAATGAATATTATAAACCATATATACTCGATAAAATGTTTAAGGTTCACCGCGGGAACACAGCCATCCACTCAATGAAAAAATAAATTATATTTCATCCATCGTGCAATTGTATCCGTCTATAATTTTTTACATAGTAGTAAATTAAATGAAACAAATTAAATGAAAACACCACAAAACTTTATATTGTCTAGTGCGACATCGCAAAAAAACAGACTTTTATTGCAATGTATCACTTGTGATCGTAATTTATTTTCAAGAATATGTACAATGAAACTATTTATTACTATCGTATTAGAGCTGAATCCTATGGTAAAACGCAAGTACAATACATCCTAAATTTCTTAATTTTGGAATAAAGAATGATCCGCACATTGATGTAAAACGTTTTATTTGTATACGTCTATTAAACTCTTTTATGCAATATTTATTTATGTCCATTAAATGCATTCACTTGAACTATTCTGTTATAGCTCATGCTGTATAACAAATCTCATGATTACAGTATTTAAACAAAATTAATATTCATGTTTGCTATTTCCAAAAACGCATGGGAAATAAGAAGAAAAGCAGTTTGTTGATTTTTAACTTTTACAATAGCAAAAGTAAAGATAAATAAAACAATGCTTCGATACGATGTTAATTTTATTCGTAATCCAATTATATAGATTTTTTCTCATCTATTATATATATATATATATATATATATATATATATATATATATATATATATATATATATATATATATATGAATTTTGGTGTTCTGTTACTGAAATCAACAATATATCCATAATGTCAGTATATATTTGTTTTTGGGTACTTTCTTGCTTATTTCATTTCAGGTTATAAAGCCCCCTTGTTTCTAATTGATATGTGCTTTCAATTTCTACTATCTTCCAAATAAGTTCGTAGAGTCATTTCAGAATATTAAGGACTTTAGTCGAGAAAGGTTGTAGAAATGTTTTCTAATTAAATAAAATATATTTTATTTTATTGAACATTTTATTATAAAGATGCAATGCCTAATGATATGTCATCCATATATTTACTATACGTGTAATGATACTAATTTTATTAATGGGAACATATGACGATACTTTCATACTCTTACAGATTATGGTACCCATGTACAGTATATGTAAATAGTGAGCGTAATGATTTAATATTGAACAGCGCCGGGTTTGTGTTAAACGTCAAAGACGTTATTAGTGACTACATTAAATTAATATTTATAGATATTTTAAACAATAAGAAATTATACAGACATTGACATTACCATTTGCGTTGGTAGTTATTATAAACTATTATTACTCACTTTTTCCTGCAAAATCTCAATTTAGAGACATATAACGAGATAAATCTTTACCGCTATATAAAAAATATTTTGAAAAAATTGTACATGACAATGGAATTAATTTGAAAAAGGTTCCGAGATATGTGTAGTTGAATATAATTACTTACAGATTGTTTTATTATGGCCATTTTTTTGTTACAAAATGGGATCCTACAGTTTTGTACGAAATTAAATCATGTAATAAATGGCTAGACGGTTTAGAATATTGTTAACAAATTAACGGCAAATAAATTGCTACGTACTTGGTAAACAATTCAACTGAATGCAAATTTAGGACCTCTATAGTTGCCCAAACGAGCCAAATGGCATGGTTATATATAATGTGTGTGTATATATATATATATATATATATATATATATATATATATATATATATATATATATAACGTTCATAATATAAGATTTCTTATCAGCATCATCAAGTTATATTTTGCTTTAATTTACAACAAAAAAAATATGTAAACACATAAGTGACATATATGTAGATGACTACTGTCTGTACTGTAGTAATGTAATTTTTTCAATTTGTAATTTTTAACGGAACATCTTTTACCAAAATTTAGTAAATAGGCACGTACAACGGTGTATTTGCATACACACATGTATGCTCATACATTTAAAAAGTCATGGAATTTGAAGAGAATTTAAATTTGGTTTCGAAATACTTGTGTTCTATAGTCTTGGTGGGATGTACATAAAGAAAAAATTCAATATTCAGAAAATTATTTCATTACCCTCAATAATATTTTAATAGTATATTTTATTAATAATTATTTTTATTGTCATTAATATGAACAAAAATTATTTCAAGACAATATATGTTTTGAATTGAAAGAAACTAGTAAAATATTACAATTCTGGAAGACAAATTTACGATTTAAATGATGTTTTTTTTCCTTTTACGCATTTTTATATTATTTTCAATCACTTTTAATTTTCCGAAAAGGTACTTTCTTATCGCTTTTTTTTAAATTTAACCCAAAAACAGTTTACCCGATAGCCATACAAATTGTCCCATGTTATGTTATACAATATGTGAATGGTCATAAAGAATATGCAATTTTTATTAAAACGTATGGGTAATGCGTGGAGAATTAATATGTGGAGTCGAAGAGTGCGGGTGCATTTTTGAGTTAAAGTTTTAAACGTTTTAGCTACTTTAAAACAATATATAAAGACATAATATATAAGACGAAAATTTATAAAAAATCCTCCATGATTCGTTTTCTATTCCTGTTGAAGTGAATCATTTTCTAAAGTATTTTATTAATTTTATTGCCGTAAACCAGTGAGTAAATTACTATCATAGACAAGCACTAGAGAACCACAGACAATTCTTAAGTTCACTGTAAAAATTCAATGAACTTAAGAAGACGGTAATTTAATATATTTACTTCAACAGTTACAAAATCGCACCGTATAAATATTGTGATGTTAAACACAATTGTATCTTTATAATTACAAAACAAATGACGTTAAAAAGAACTATACACATTAACGAAAACTACAAAAAATTCCCAGGATTATGTATATATGGTTAATTGTGATATATTTTTTGTTGTTAGCGTTTCTATGTTGCAAGATTGTTCCGTACAGTTTTATAATGTACTAAATCACAGATTAAAAAATCTAAACCATTGAGAATATCGGGAATAAACTAATGGCAAATGGCTATAATACAATATTTAAAATAAAACAAAGTGTAAGTTACAACGACCGTTTTGCTCGGACAAGGCCGATACGAACAAATAGTTAAAAACAAATTTGCGGTAAATGATTAGTGATAAATGTAAGTGTAAACTAGATGTAAAGTAATAAAATGTTGTTTTGTATTCAACTTTCATCGATGAAAAAATTTAAAATATTTCAATATTTCGAACAGATACTATTTTATTACACTCGTATATGATACTTAATCTATTGTAATAAAAAATTAGGTGATTGAAATGTTAATTTAAACTACTTGAAATTTAATTCGCTTAATAGAGGGACGAAATAGACTTTTAAGCAAAACAAATTATTCTTTGAATTACTTTGGGCATTATATTAACGAGTTCATAGTAAGTATTTCAGCTCTCAGGTTTTAAACTTGGTTCCCGGCAAAGGAATAATTTTTTGTTTAATTATTTAAAATACTGTAAATTTGAAGAATCATGGCGGAAAAATCGTTTTAATATAGTTCCACACTGAGAGCAAATAGTTTTCAATGTGAACGGAATGAAAGTTATATTAAATTATAATTTTTCACGATAAAATTTTTCTCGATTAAATTTTCTCAATTAAATGTTAAATTATAATTTCCCTCGATTAAATAAATTAATTGAATAATTGAATAAAATTTGATTTTGTTAGCAGCAAAAATAATGTGAGTCTAAAAATGTCTCTATTTTTATAATTTAGAACGATTTGACCGAGGAATATAAGGATAAGGGTTGTGATTTGGTGCCAAGGAAGATCAAGTGATACATTGGAAAATTGCTATAAATAAAATTATTTTTATTTATGTTGCTAATATCCTTTTAACTATAAGAATTTGTTTAACTTAATATTGTCTTTGTTATATAAATACACGATAATTATAATATAGGGCGGCTGCCAAAGAATTGAGTTTATTAAAATAAACACAGTAACAAATATACCTCAATTTCAAGAATTTTGCCAGTTTTCCGTATACTTATTTTTTTACGAAAATAAGTTAAAAAATATGTATATATATTTTGCATTTGAGAGAAATATTCCGAGGAATATTTATTGTTGTCATAATAATGGAGCACTATTCAAATCATATCAATAACGAAATTGAAGCAAGTAAGAAAAAAATTAAGTGGGATACATTATAACTAATTCCTTTCCAAAATTTATAGCTTTGTTAACGAATGACGAATTAGAAAAATTCTTGTCAATATGGGCGTATCATATGACAATTAATATTTGATAATAAAAATAATCTCTATTCAATTTGAGATAGTTTTCTTATAGAAAAAATTATCCACATTTGTGAATGCGTATCATTTCTAAAAGAAAACTATATAAAATTTCAAGCAAATTATTTTTATTAACAATGTCTAATAAAGGTGAGGAATACTCTTTACGCGTCCAGTTTACATGAAACTTTTAACTGTTATATTTTAAATAAAATATCACATAATTCCATAAAAAAGCAGGCCATCTACTTACTCCTTGCATCATTAGGTCGTTACAATATGCTATAAATACATTATTTGAAAGGGTTTGTTATAATACAATTTTTCTTTCCATAATTTTAATTCCTTATTAAAAATTCTTTTCCAATAAAAATATATAAAAATAAGGTACACTTATCTTATTTTCACATTTATTTCAGATTCTACTCTATCAAAACTTATGAAGTAGTTTTAAAATCTAATCTGAATATTCCAGAGGAAATTATCTTTCAACCTAAAATTTTTTTAAATATGCACCAAGTTTTTTCTTCATAAAAAATGTAGTGCGCAATGAATATACGATGTGAATTAACAGTTGTAAAATTTTAGTTGATATTAAATGTTTAAAATTTCTGCAGATTTATACATAATATATAGATTAATATGAGTTTTTTTTGTTTTTTTGTAGAGCGAGATTCATTTGACGCGAACAGTCGATGTGACATGGGAACAGTCGATTAGATAATGAGTTTTATATTAAAATATTTTTATTCTGTAAAATTGAAATATCGAATATCCAATAGTAGGAAGAAATTACATCCATCAAATATCGTACTTTAAGTACTTCATTCCACAGCTGTTGCTTACGAAGTTATTAAATTAGGTCGAATGTTTAACGTGCAAAAACGTCACTCATCTAAGTTTATCATCTAATTTCTCCATTTATCGAAAGAAAAAAATTGAAACAATCGACCACGTTGCTGCCATAACTTAATTTCGAAGGGAAGTTTTAACTCGGAGTGAGGGACCATGCAGCCTAATCTTGTTTAATACTCGTTAATCCAATAAATCGAGTAAAAAGAAAATTTAAAAATTTTATTAACTTGGTGTATTGCATGGTTTAAACATTTTTAACTACCGGTGCGTTGATGTCATTACACTCATTGACATATTTATCAGTGGGTATATGTATTCGACTTTAGTATAATAATGACTTATTACACGATATTTAATTAAAGCCTCAAAGTGTGTCACTATCATTTAAAAGGTTCCATTGTATAATGTATTAACGAGAATATTTGGCAATATTTTAATTGGCGTGGACAGGAATATCACACTAATGTGAAAAAGAGGAAAGTTTGGTTTGTTCGTTTCTCAAGATTTAGCATATAAGGGGACAAAACTTCACTTTTGTATAGTTTGTAGTTTCCAAACTGACATTGGCTACATAACAACTCTTTATAACTTAACGATATAAGTGGTGGGAGTCGAAGAGCATCGGGTTTACTTTTCAGTTAAGATTTTAATTTATATTAACATTTAAAATAGTGTATTTTAAATGTAAATATTTAAATACTTAAAATGGTTTATTTTACCTAGTAAAGAAAATAATGTAGGCAATACAAAATATATGAATTAAGTTCGGCATTGCACACTTTTTTCATTGTAGATTGTATGTAACGATCAGTTGTCCATTATAGAATCAGATTAGAGAAATATTTTTGAGTTATAAAAAGGAGATAGTTATAGCTTTATCAAACAAAGGTGTGATAAAGTACAATTATTTAAAACATTATAACAAGAAAATAAGATATACAAAGCAGTTTTAGGATATCTTTAACTAATTTCTTATAGGTTTTTGCTTCAACAATTATCAGATTCGAATGAAACGTATTGAAGATACTAATTCAATAAAAATATACTTAACGATACTTTTTTACATTGTCCTACATAATTGCTTGAATTTTTAGCTAAACATTTACCAACATGCAGTGTTTTGTAAAGTACATTGACTATACATTTATTTGAGGATATTGTTAAATGTCGTTTATTTCTTTTAAATCAATTACTGAGTAATTTCTTGATCTAATGTACATGAAACTTTTGAAATTTCAAATTTAAACAAAGATTACTTCACTAATTTTTTTTAAAAAGAGAATCAATACGAAGTGCTGTTAGAGTTGGAGCAAAAATAGTATTTCATAAACTTGTAGTATTCCCAGTATTATCATTATTTGTACAATTCATTGCTGTGATAATATTGCGTAACAATAATACATAATCTTACACCTTCAATTAGTTTATATCTATTATAGTGGTAGCTAATTGCTCGAGATATAATTGACGAGAACATACTAAGTTTATTATTATTACTATGACTTCTTATTAATTTTCCTATTAATAATAATATACATGAATTTGCAATGATTAGATTAGAATTTAATACTGAGTGCTTTAATCAATAGCAAGTAATTTGGAGAAGAAGTTTTTCAATAAATAAAAAAGTCCAAATCATATGTTATTAAAGTATATTTACTTTTCTATATTTAGCTAAGAACGTGGGTTATTTAATAATATTTTACGGCTTATGCGGCAGACTTACTGAAATTAATAAGTTTTAGGCGTTCGCTGTATCAGACTTACTGAATCTATCAAGAGAGCAGATTTTTTTAATTAAATTATTTTAGTTTTTTTTTCTAATTAATCTAGACTTAACTTTTTTGTTATCAAACTTCGATACTTCAATTTATTAAATTTGATCAACTCTTAAAGTCACGTTAAATCATAACAGTACCATACTATAAAACTTTCCGCCACAGCATGCAGACAGACAAATAGACAGCGGCGAACTTAATTATGTATTACATGTAAAATTTAGGCCTGAAATGATGGCGAAGTCATTTTCCTGGCATTAAAATTGTCTTGCAAAATCAACAAAGTTGCAAGGTTTTAAAATATGCATACCAGTATCATGACTATGATTGTCTCAAATTGTTATATTTGTATTTGTTCCTTAATATTTTACACCAAATGGATACTTCGCTGATTTAATATTCTCTAACTATTATATAATTAGGGTCGCTAATAAATTAGATATCGAGTTATATTTTTTGTGGATCTCGACTGACTTATGTTTGCTGTGATTAAATTCTTTCGAGCGACATAACAATAAAGGAAGTATTGAAACCATATAAAAATTAGAACTCAAACTTTTGATTGAAATCGTATAACTATTACATTACAATAGCCACCCGGCCTGGCTTCGCAAGGGTAGATGACGGACAGATAAATTCTCATATGCATGAATTTTTTCCGACTTAGTCTGTATTTATCGACATAGCCCGATACATCAATTATAAACCTTTTAGATAACATTCAGTATATACCTACGGATCATTTTTTTGGCGTAATGAAGTATTAAGTGTATCTATCGGACTATTGCATAGAGCGTGTCGATTAGATCAAAAGACGATTGTTGTGGAATTTTTTGAATATTTTTATTAATTTTTTGCATTGGCTGTCCTACTTCTTGCCTTATAGTATAGCATATTCTGTAAACGAAAGTCATCTAAGATTTTCGTTTATAGAAGTAATAATAAATCTTTAATCCACCTGGGTTTAGAAAAGTAACACCAGACATAATTAAAAATTAATATTAATATTATATTCTCCTTTTCCTTGCGAGGAAATCTCTGCATTTGAATTTGACAAATGGTGGATAAAATGGAAATGTGAATCACAGGAGACGTGTTCGGATTGAAAGTAATTTTAGTGACGAAATATTTTAGTTTATGAGCCATGTGTGATTTTGTGGGTACATTTAAGGAATAAGAATATTCCATTATGTGTTTCCAGGAAAATCGACTTCACAGAATTAATCATCAGTTTATTGCTCTTCAATATATTTACAAATATATATATATATATATATATATATATATATATATATATATATATATATATATATATAAATATACATATATATATATTACGATTTTGTGTTCTGTGTCAATTTAAAATCAACATTCTGATATATTGTTAATGTATTAAAATAAAGATAATAATTAGCGCCATCTATTGACAACTGTGTATTGACTTATGGATAGTAATAAAGTTTAAATGTCAGTCGATTCTAAACCGCATACCGCGTTTTATTAGGTTACGGGCCCAGATCCATTTTTTTTACGTTAAAAATATTAGTTCTCGTTGTGAAATGGCTGGTAATTACATTGTAAATGTGCCGAAACTGAAGGGGCGCGAAAATTACGATGAGTGGGCGTTCACGGCTGAAAAATTTATGATTTTGGAAGGTGTCGATGTCGTGAAATCCGAAGAAGCCATCGCTGAAAATGACGTCGATATTCAAAAAGCAAAAGCAAAGCTTGGTATGACCATTGATTCCTCTCTTTATGTGTACATCAAAAATGGAAAGACAGTTCATAGTGTATGGAAGAAGATGAAATCGCTTTTCAATGACTCCGGCTACACGCGCAATATAACCTTGTTGAGAAATTTGATTTCAATTCGTATCAAAAACTGTGAATCAATGACGACGTATGTTACTCAACTTGTTTATACAGCGCAGAAATTAAAAAGAACTGGTTTCGAAATAAGTGATGAATGGGTTGGTTCTTTGCTTTTAGTAGGATTACCAGATACATTTTCGCCTACGAGCATGGCCATCAAACATTCGGGTATTGTCATTTCCGCTGACGTCATAAAGACGAAGCTTCTAGATATGAGTTCAAACACGGATATTGGCAGCAGTGAATCAAAATGTGCATTCCTGGCAAAAAGTCGGCAGCGCCATAGACACAGCGGCAAAGTTGGTAAGACCGTAGAAATGTCATCTCGATATGTCAACGCCAAAAGAGTAAAATGGTATCGATGCAAAGATATCGGTCATTACAATAATAAATGTCCATTGCTGCAAAAACGATCAGTCAATACATTCAGTGTCGTATTCCTAAACGGAAAATTTGATCGAAATGAATGGTACGTCGATTCAGGGGCCTGTAATTACATGATAAATTACGAGAACAATATTGTAAATAAGTCATATAACCATATATAAATACCATATATATATATATATATATATATATATATATATATAAATATATAAATAAATAAGTCATAAACTAAGGAAATAATTATTGCAAACCAAACGAATATACCAGTGTTGTGTTCAGGAGACACACAGATTACTACGGTTGTGAATGACTTATAATAAATATGATATTATTGTTCGAGATGTTTTGTATATTCCTAATCTAACTACGAATTTATTGTCTGTTAGTAATCTAATAGAAAATGATCACAAAGTGAGTTTCCAGAAAGAAATTTGTTACATTAGAAACAAGCAGAATAAGCTAATTGGCGTAGCCAAGTTGTTTAACAGGGTATACAGATTAAACATAAAATCGACATGTTTGTTAGCAGCTCCAGCGGAGACCTAAATATAATGAAAAATGGTGCAGTAGAAGGAATTTCGCGCAAAGACAAAGCTGATATCAGTAAATTCAACTGTACAGTGTGCTGTGAAGGTAAACAAACAAGATTACTCTTTCCACATAGCAGAAATAGAAGTGAAAGAGTGTTGGAAGTGGTGCATGCAGATGTATGCGGCCCAATGGATGTGAATCTGACTATCGGACTATCCAGGTATTTCTTGCTTTTTGTGGATGACTACAGTAGGATGTCATTTGTATACTTCTTGAAAAATAAAAGTGAAGTATATACACATTTTAAAGAGTTTAAGTTGATGGTTGAAAAACAAATGAATGCCAGTATCAAAGTTATAAGATCTTATAATGGAAAAGAATTTTGTTCAAATGAAATTACTAATTTTTTGAAGCAATCTCGTATTTTACAGCAGCGTACAAATCCATATAAGCCGGAACAAAATGGTTTATGTGAACGGCTAAACCAAACAGTTGTTGAAAGAGCTAGATGTATACTTTTTGATCCTAATTTAAATAAAAAGTTTTGGGCTGAAGCAGTACATACGGCTGTATACCGAAGAAATAGATCGTTAGCTTCACGGTTAAACCACAAAACGCCTTTTGAGCTCTGGATAGGAAGGAAGCCAGATGTCAGTCACATACGTATATTTGGCAGCACAGTCATGACCCATGTACCGAAAGAAAAGAGATTGAAATGGGACAAAAGGCAGTAAAGCATTACTTAATTGGATATACTGAAAATGTAAAGGGTTACAGATTGTACAATCCTATTACAAAGAAAGTCATTATCAGCAGAGATGTTACTGTTATAGAGCCAAATAATGACCCTGATATATTTCAGGTCAGAGTGGAAGAAGTATCAGAGTCAACATCAGATTCTGCAGTGGAACATCACAGGTATAACAGTGAAACTGCAGATTCTGATCAATCACAATCTACAGCAAGACCTTATGACAGTACTTTTATAGAAGACAAAGTAACCTCAGACAGTTCCTCAGATGAATTTTTCGAGTCTGTTTCCAAGAGAGAGTTGAAAAATCTGAGACCGATTGATAAACCGATACATCAACAGCAAGAAAGACGGAAGCCTGCCAGATATAGTTTTGGCAAACTGTGTATAGAAAGTGAGTTGGGTATACAGGAAGACCAGATAACTTTCGAGGAAGCCCTAAACGGTTCAGAGTCCAAGAAATGGTGTTCAGCTATAGAAGAACCAGAAGACCAGAACAAGGAACAGTTGTTCAGTGCAAGTGGGTGTTTTATAAAAAAAATTAGAAAGTGACAATAAAGTGCGGTTTCGAGCAAGATTGGTGGCAAAAGGTTTTACACAGCAAGCAGGAATAGACTATAAAGAGACATTTTCAATAGTGCTTCTTTGTTCAACACTAAAACTGTTATTCGCTTTAATTGTTAAATATGATTTAGAGATAACAAATCTTGATGTTACTACAGCATTCCTAAATGGTTACTGAGATGAAACAGTCTATATGAATTTGTCTATCAACTTTGTATCTGGTACAAAAGAGTTGATAGTTGTTTACAAGAATTAGGTTATAAAAATTCTATGTCGGAACCTTGTTTATATATTAAGCAGAATGGAAATGTTAAGACATTTGTTGCTTTATTTGTCGATGATTTTTTTGTGTTTTCAAATTGTGCTAAAGAAACAAAGTATCTTAAAAACGAGTGGCAGTCTGGATTCAAGTTAAAAGATTTAGGAAATGTAAAGCAATGTTCAGGTATGCGAGTTAGAAAAGAAAACAATGTACTCATTCTTGATCAGCAACAATTTATAAAATATTTATTAAAGAAGTTTACTATGGAAAATTGTAAAGAAATGCCTGCCGATATGTTGACTAAAAGTTTAAGTCCATGTAAACATTTGAAATTTGTAAATGAGTTAGGGAGTATAAAGGTTGTCAATGTGTAATTTTAATTTGTTTATTTGTGATATGTAAGCATGTGTTATCGCATTATTTTAATAAGGGGTATGTTAATGTATTAAAATAAAGGTAACAAGTAGCGCCATCTGCTGACTATCTGCTACTGCTACTGCTACTGACTACTGCTGGCTACCTGCCATCTATTGACAACTGTGTATTGTCTTACGGATAGTAATAAAGGTTATATGTCAGTCGATTCTAAACCGCATACCGCGTTTCATTACATATATATATATATATATATATATATATATATATATATGTATATATATATATATATATATATATATATATATATATATATATATATATATACATATAAATTATATTCTTCTTCGTCACATTTTTCGTTTATGACAGTCGTGTCGGTCCTAAAGGGTTCTGGTGGGTTCGTATATTGTTCTTTCGAAAGTTATAAAAATTGTAAACGGATACACTCCGTCAATCTCCATTATGTGTTTTTCGAGACTCTCCAATTAGGTATAAATCAGGTATTCATATTTTATTACAAATGATTATAATAATTATATTTATTTATTAATTTTATATTCATTTATCATATGTTTTATTTTACATCTTCTTAATCGACTTTAAAAACGGAAGAGGTTATACGTGCGATACATATTTTTTTTTTAATGTGTATATACCCATTTCTCCGAGATTTATGGACTGATTTACGTGATTTTATTTTTTTTTTAAAGTATGTACTAGTAAGTGGTCTCATATATAGTGATGATCTGATTATGGGATTCGAAAATTAAGAATCGAACTTTCTAACGGATGGTAGTAAATCGACTGGGTCGACAATCAACAGCAAATCATTCAATAAATTTACTATTGGTAATTATTACTCTTCAAATTATCTACAGCATAGGCCAGGTTAGAGGTTAGAGATAAGTTCTGGATATGAATAATGGTACTAATTAACGGATGTTTGTAAAGTCAACCGTGTTTAAAGATATTTGCTACTGATAGTTGTCACTTTTAAAAAAAACGACACCATTGACCACATCAAGGCCAATGAATTCTGCAGATGAACAATGAAACTCATTAACGGATGGTATTGACTCAACCGTGACTCAAGTGTTTTGCTACTGGAGTTATTACTTTGCAAAATGACGGTATCAACGACCAGGTTAGGTTCTGATAATGAGTTTTGCAAACGAGCGATGGAAGTCCTTAACTTATGGCAATAAATCAACTGTGATATTTGTTATTTTTAAAAATTAACTACACAGTCAAACAAGTCCCATTGTGATGATAAGTTTTGGAGATGAAAAATTACATTCTTTAACTTATGGTAGTGAATCAACCGTAATTCAAGATATTTGCTACTAGTAGTACCTATTTTGACCTGATATTGAACTTTTGTTATTAAGAATCCGTTCTCTGTATTCAAAATTCAAGGATCCGATCTTTATATCCAAACGCCTCAGCGGCTAAGTACTATCGCTTGTGTTTTTGATAACCAAATTTAGGCAGAAAGGAATAAGTATGTAATATTAAGTAAGAAAATAATTTCGTATTAATTATAATGTAAATTATTATTAACCATTAAAAGTTGTAAAATAAAATATTTTTAACAAAAAAATAACCAACTTCGGAAAAAGTAGGTAACAAAAAGAAAAAAAGAACTAACTCAACATAGATATATAATTATTCACAATAACTAGATTATAACTAGATTACTTACTTATATATAATAACTAGATTACTTATTTTTGAATTCGGTGCCAGTACTGTCGACCGACTTAAACAAATGCGATTTTTTTTGTTATAAATATGCTCTTTATAAAACTATTTACTCTCGGTATATTAGAAGTCAAGGTTTTAAATTGAAACTATAAAATAAGTAAAATAATAAATATTAAAATCTCCAGTAATTAGTTCTTTAAATAAATGAAATATTAAAAAAGAATAATGGTTCTTATATAATCGCAGGTGTAACAGCACATTTTACATGACGAAGCGTTTTCCAACAATTAAAGGTTCCATTATAAAATACTATTGTATTGAAATATACCATCGTTTGAGATATTGTTAAGCCGGGTTTTAGTATTTTTATGTATTATTTAAGTCAAATTATATTAATTTTTATATCTTAGGTGATTGTATCTGCCAATATATATATATATATATATATAATGTTCAGATCAAGCAAAATATTATCTCTGGGTCTGGGGCAGAGCGAGTAGCAACATAATGAACAAATAGATGATCAAACTTTTGTATCAGATGGCACTACATTAAATAATCTTGAACTTTTAAATGATAGTTCAAATAAAGAATATGTTCATTAAAGTGAAATTCAGATAGATACTTCAAATTTTAGTAAAAAATTTAATAAACCAAACATAGAAGAGAGACTTGTTATGATTGAACAACTGAGAGAAAAGAAATAAATGATAATGTTGGAGATCTAAATTATAACAAGCCTCATAATAAGAGGAAGAAGAATAACGCCGGAATATCTGTCGCTCATCATTATTATTCAGTACTTTAAGTTCTTTGCCGTCCAACTCCAATTCATCCTCATCCAGTTCAAAATTATTCTCGTATAGGCCGTCATCCTTGTCACGTGGTGCAAACCTCATATAAAACAATCGTTACGATTGTCTATCAACTATGCAGGGCTCAAATTTAAACAGAAATCAGCAGCAAGCATAAAACGAGTCCATGACAGGAGAAAACGCGTAAGAAACTAAATTTCTATGAAAATCAGGTATACCTTATCAAACTAAATCTGGACGAGCTATTATTAAAATTCTATTAAAGATCGTTGCGGAGAACGTTGCATACTGAAATGCTATTCTTTTCTTAAAAATGAAATAAGGCTCAAATTATTTGAAAGTTTCTGGGTTTTGTAAGATTTCAAAAAGGAGAGATTCAGAAGTCATGCCTATACATGTAAGACCTGTAGAAGTCATATATCCAAAGGCCAAAGCACAAAAACCATGAAGAGGTTATCTACTTAGAAGCTATCTAAGTTATCTACTTAGAATTGAAGACGATTTGCAAAACTATATTTAAAAATACCTTGGGTATTATTGTATAACGATCAGAATTGTACCAGAGAAATCAGTGGACGTATTTTTTTAAGAAAAGCAAACAGGGAAACATAACAAACACTCTGTAGAAACAGAAAATATTAAAAATGAAATTAGAAATCATATTAAATCAATATTGAAGATTGAAAGTCATTATTTGACGAAACAAACTTCACGAAGTTATGTTGACACAGGGAAACTACTTATTTGCACAGGGATTAGGTGAAATAGTGTAAACCAGATGATCGTAATTATAGAAATTAGGTAATGTGAAATTAGGTAATAAAAACAAACACAAGGAAGCTCTTAAGATAAACGAAAACTAGATCGGAGCGGTATATGACTTACAAGCTGTGTTGCGATCGCCTCGTGAAAATGTTTTTGCTTTTTATTATAAATGTAAACTGGATAATATGAATTTCACGGTAAGCAAATTGAAAGCCAAAGAGAAAGAAAAGGGAAGAAATACAAATCAACCAACAACAACTGAGAGTAATAATATTGAACCAATTGTAAACTACCGTATTGGAGAGTGCCATTTTTGGCACAAAGATGAAGGCAATCGAGATGCAGGTGAAATTGGTAGCTGTTTGTTGAAATTAATTGAAAAAGAATTGATTAATTATATGGGTGACGAGTCTCTTAATTTAGTGTTCCATTCGGACAACTGTTGCGGACAAGAGAAGAATAAGTATATTATCAGGGTATACATGTATGCAGTAATAAAGCATAATAAATTAAATTCGATTACTCATAAATGTTTAATAGCGGATCACACCCAAAACGAACGCGATTTTGTATATTATGTGATAGAAATGAAATAAAGCGTTCATTGAAATAGGGTTCAATTTATGTTCTATGTCAATACGTACAGATAATTAAAGAGGCAAATATGCCAGGAGAAACACTGAGAGTAAATGAGTTTTCACATAAAGATTTTATTTCGTTGAAAAGTTTAATTAGTGATATATACGATTCTGCATAAGATAAAGGTCTCTGAAGTTAAAATGATGATTATTACAAAAGGTAGCCAAAATATTTTAAAGACCGAAATGTTTTACACGAACACCGAGTAGTCAGAAGGTAGTAAGTAGTAAGAAACCGAGTAAGAAGACTATATATTTATGAGACAAAGCCTGCTTACACTACTAAATTACAGATTAAGGAGAATAAGGAGATTGATTTAATGAATGTAGTACAAAGTAATCACATTCCAAGTTTTAATTTTAATTTTTTTAAATGATTGAATTTATTCCTGCTTCAAAAATTAAAAGAGGCAATCTTGTTTATCAAATGATACAATAAATTAAGGAAACCTGTAATAGGCACAGACTTAAATCATATATTTCGATTTATAAGACATTAATTACAGTTGCAAATGGCCATTAATATTCATAACACAACGCGAATGGACGTGCAATATATTCATGTGTATTTTGATTAATTCGAGTAATATGTGGCTGGAATCGTACTACGCTGAAGTAAGCTATAGAACCATATTGACATAGATCCATAGCGATGATGTCTGTAGTTCAGGAATACAAAACTTTCGTTGTAGGAAACCTTGGAAATTATTTTTAAAACATTACTCAAGATTGTACATATTTGCTGTTATATTTTGATCATTAAATTGCGTACTGTTGATAGGGAAATCAATGTTTATAGTAATTTTAAAAATATATACGAGTCAAGCTGAAACTTTGCTGAGTTGAACACATATTCGAATTTTGAGCAAAATTATATTTATATTCTAACGATGTAACTGTAAGTCTCTTGTTTGTTTCCTGAAAAATCTTTGTCCTTTTTTAGTTATATATTTAAATAAAATGTTCTCTTTTTGCCTTTTATCAAAGATGAAGTGGATTGTAAAATAGTTCATCCAATTCTAAATCTTATGACTCGTAATCTCATTACTCATAACTCATGATCATATCCAATTATAATGAGAATCCGTAATAGAGTTAAAAAATTATTTGATTACATAGGTCATAATTTGCGTATTTTTTTATATGTAAATGTTATCAAAACTGCTGACCCAAAACTAACTTAAAGAGCAAAAAGAATATTTTTATATTCCGGAACACTTCAGGAGAGTTAAAAATAGTTATTTAGGCTTTTAATAATTTTAATTGAATGTTAGTAAATTTTGGGATTTTTGTCAAATTTAGTATTATTGTAAAATATTAGTATTAACGTAACTTTAAATTTTAATATTAAAAATTTAATTTTTTCCGCATGAATTTAAGTACAAAAAAATAACAAATTTAATATTAATATTTTTTGCTTACACTTTGAAACAGTTTAAAATTCATGTCGCTACTCGCCATTATTAAACTTAAAAACAAAAAAATCTATGAAAGTATTATACAATGAATTGGTTAGAATTTTTGGGAGGATTGAAGATTTTATTAAGAAAAATCTTCTTTATAAAAATTGTGCTGTAACAATTATTTCACTATTAGGCCTGCTTCCCTTTTCCTTCTCTTCATCTAATGCCCTCTGTGAAACAAGTTGCGATAACTGAATGTGGCATCACAATAATATTAATTATGCAAAGTTAGTGCTTAAAATGTGGCAAAGTTAGCAGTAATAATAAATAACGTATATGGTGATATGAAACCATCATAAAACCTGTCCAAAACATCATGAAGGTGAGTTTGGTTTCCTATGTTTTATAAATCTATGTTTCATAAAAATATCGGAATATTATACTTTTTAAATATTCAAAAGTAGAAAAATACTGATTACTGTGCATATCAATATTTAGTTTGTAAACTTGTGTCCAAGATTCATTTACTGAAGTATATTTTAATAACAATAAGTCTAAGAATATTTTTAATGTACCTATCGCGTTCATTACGCATATCCTTCCGTAATTTTTCCGTTAGTCTAAAAATACGGGGTGTGCAGTGAAAAGAAATTATCATTTTCTAAGTAGTCTGTATATTAGTAAATCTACAGTATGTAACTGAACGATAGGAAGAAATAAAGTTAATTGATTATTTCAAGCATACGAATAAAGCTAGGAATGTAAAATAAGTAGTTTAATGTAATACCGCTGCAATACAATAAAAATAAGCAGTGAGAAAACCACGGTCTTTAAGATTTCCTTAGACAAATTTCTTTAGGAAATTGAAGAACCAACTTCTTAACAACATGTCATGAAAAAAACATCATATCATATTTATTTATATTTATACTTAAAATTTCTAAATAAGTTTTAAACATAAGTACCATTATGTAAATGGGTACACAATGTGGTAGAATTCTTAGGCAATATTAATTTATAATTCTCCAAATGGCATTAATATCATAAATCGATAGCGCTTACAAAAGGAGAAGTTCAGCTTCTAATTCATTAAATCTTCATAAGTTACCCTCTGTTTTCGCCGTCGCAAGGAATTTTGCCGAGAAAATGTACCAACGAAACCAGTAACTAATGAAGATTGCTTGTTCGATTAATTCGCATCGAAGCAAGGTTTTATTTAAGTCGGAAAATAAGGGGAGTGGAGAATAATTGAAAAGGAACGTACAATTTTGATACTTTTTTTCATGTATTTTCATAATGTTTTTTAATATTGCTTTATAGTTCCATTAAAATTTATTTTTTATTGTTGTCTACTGAGCGTAGTTTTGATTATCGACTATTTAACAAAATTGTTTTAGGTTACAACCACAGATTATGAAGAAAATGGGTTAGAAAGTAAAACTGCCGTATTTTAACAATGAAATTACTAGGATCCAAACAAAATCCGCATATTAAATTCGGGTTATAAAAATACTTGCCATAGGGGAGTTTCATTTTAATACATTTCAAACAAAAATATAAATATGATTTTCTCTCGATTACATTTCTACTATCTTGCATATTCACCTTAATGAATATCTTATCTTTTAAATAGATATCTTTAAAAATATTTACGAAGGATTTCATTATTTGAACATCACGGTTGTAATAAATTTTAGGTAGGAATATCGGAGTAGAGAATCACAATTTACAAGTATAAGTTGGTACATTTTCATTACAATCACGTGATCATCACGTCATCGTGTACAGTGATAATAGTATAAAAGTACTGTGATAATTGAATTTATGATAATTGTTATTAATGGTAGTGAGTTAAGTGTTTTTCGGAAGGTTGGGAAATCTATCATAAAACGTACTGAAAGTAAAACTCAAACTTTATAACTTTACGTATGACTTCAAAAAAATGTGTAATAAGATGACACATTACCACGGGAATAATTTTGAAAAGCCAACAGAGAAACGACAACAGATAATATGTCAAGCTAAATTAGGTATATTATTGTCTTTTTTCCACTCATTCCCACTTTGGGTTATTTTGAAATGGAGAGTAACCAATTATAATATTAGTTCCAACTGACGATAAATTACTTCCTTTAATTTATATTCTAACAAAAGAGTTGTTTGTTGGCAATATGCTTGTAAAAAATGAGAAAATATCTTCTCGTAATAAATAATTTTACAAAATTCATCAACGATTTGTTTTATTTATAGGCCCAACGTGGAAGTCTCCGATTAGTTTTCTTAACTTTTTTAGATTCGTTCAAATCTTCAATATCCTGATGCGAGGAATAAGAACCGTACCATCGTTCTGATTGCTCACGGACTGAGCTAACTTTTCTTTGAAAGTAAGCTTAGACTATCATGGTTCCGAATATTAGAAATTTAAACCATTTTTCATAAAAGGTTGCCAACCACTGAGATGTGCGTCCGTTGATGGTTAAGTTGTTGGTATGCATATTGTTGTCGTGTGTTATCGAAATGATATTCGCTACTAAATTTTCTATACAAACCTGCTAGTCGACTTAAGACCATTATTTGTCATATTCAAGTTACTTGGAAGTTACTATCTATGAATATATCATTTAGTAATATGAAAATGCGATATAGAACATTACTGGCTTCATCTTTATATGGAATATTATTGGCTTCATCTATCTTCGAGATATAGACGGGCGATTATGACAGCGAGGTCGCTTTGTTGCAACAAGAGGCGGTTTGGGAGATAAGGAAATGGGAGCTTCGTGTACTGAATTTAACCTAAAATGGATTCAGAGTATTTAAATCTTTCATTTGTTTTACTTAGTATTCGCTAACAAAATTACTTTGATCCTTTTGCCTATATACGTAAAATGTGGCATATATGAAATAGTCAATGAGATTTATTGCCACAGATTGGGCTGTATATAACTCTTGTATTAAGTTCACGTACACATTGTTTTTGTTTTAATATCCGAGCAGGAATATTGGTATTAACCTTTAGCATGAATATTTGTTATCTAGTGGCAAACATTTAGAATTGAAAGTTAGCAATTTGTGTATTTAAAAAATTACTCGAATTTTCATTCAGGTAATTTCTTAACTACAGTTAAAAAATATTCTTCTCAAAGATAATAAATAACATCTTGAAAAAAGTTGAATGTGATAAATACTAATGAAGTTTAAAAAAAGAACTTAGAATTTTAATCTACTTAGATCAATGTGACAAAAAGATAACAAATTTTTGTTTGTTTTATTGTTAAAAAACTTGATTCGAATTTTGTTTGGAAACTTTATTTCTCATTAGGATTCTTTTATCTCACTCATTTAGTCCATAGTATTAATATCACTGATATTATTTGCGTTTTTGCTTTTTTTTCTTCTATTTTCTCTATTTTTGTTATAATAAACAGGGCTGACGATAATGTGATCCCTTTAATTTTAATTCATTTCAAATCATGAAATAATAGTAAATTAATATTACAAAGCTACAATTGAATAAACGTAAAGATACCACATACTGATGAAACAAATAATAAACAATGATATAAAAATTATGTCATTCAAGTTAATAATAAAATAGTTCGCAGCTACACACACATTCATGTACCAACAATTTAAATTTACTCAATATTTCTATTGAACTATTCACAAATAATAACATCATTTTGCACCATGTAAAAGGTATACCAAGCAACATATTTGTATTGCTATGTAGACCTTGCAATGAAGAGAAATATCGCAAAATTCTGAAGAATTACGAGATTTAATATCATCACTATAGTTTTCTAGCTAACTTAGTAAAACTCTTCTAATATTGTTTTTTTTGTAACTTCAGCTGAAGCAATTTTAAAACTCGATACTGACGTATTTCTTGTGAACATTTTCAACAATATCTGTGGAAATATATTGAATTTAGAATTTTCCGAGTAATCTTTTCGTAATTTTTCTCCAATATTTTATTTCTCCTGATTTCGTGGTTATATTTGAACAGATGACAAATTAAAATTTGGCACTGCAACGTATGTAACGAGGCATTTCATTGGGTACATTTCGAAAACATTCGTGTAATTTACTCACTAGTCTTAACATCACGGGCAAGTTGAAACCACGTACAGTTATCTTTAATATATAATTAATCAAATATGATTTTCCTTGCAAGGTTAAATATTGAATAGAAAAAGACATACCTTAGTGACCTAAAATCTAAGTAGGGCTTCGCATTACAATCGCTTTACACAAAAGTGAGAAGAATACTCAATCGTAATTTCTGTTAAAAATAAAGAACAAATTGTTAAAGACAGTTCAAAGCGGCAATACTTTCGGGACCGGTTGTTTATGCGTCCGCTGGGTATTTGGATGGAGGGATGGTGTGGCTTTTTGTATTTTCAGTTAATTTAATACCAGCTTTATATGGAAATTTTTTATAAGATACGTGGTAAGCTAACTTTATATGATTAGACTAAAAGTAAAGGTAATTGTGTTGAAATTAATTATTGACAATTAAATAAAACTGCGTGATGTAGTATTATTGCTACTTTCTTTAAGTTCTTTACCACGACCTAGGTTTCGTTGTATTACAACATCTTCAGGTGGACTATTAGCAAAGATTAGCAAAGATCTTTGGTAATAGCTCACCTGAAGATGTCGTAATACAACGAAACTTAGGTCGTGGTAAAGAACTTAAAGAAATTGGAAATAATACTACATCACGTAGTTTCATTTAATTGTCGGTAATTGTGTTTTCAAATTAGCACTTTTGGTAGATGAGTCGCAATTATGGTTTTATTAAACTTTTTTTTCAATTTTTAAATCTTGTTTAAAATACCAAATAAATGTTGCATTTAACTGCTTGTTTTAATCAGAATTCCCATTAAGGGAAAATATTATCCAAATCGTATTACTTTTATTTAAATTTAAATTATCATAAGTACAAATAAGATACCAAATAATGTTTGTTGTGGAGGGCGACTGAGATAGCACAGAATTAAGCATAGTTGAACAGTTAAATCAGAAATGAATGTTATGTATTACTTATGTATGAACCCAACTTAAATGCAATTTACCGAATAGAAATAATACATAAGTTATAAGTAATTTAAGAGGCTAAGTTTAAAAGTATACTATCATAAAATTCTGAAAAGCATTCTTACTCAATAGTTTCCTAATAATTAACTCAATCTCAATTTTAAAATAGTAAACAGAGCTTCTTATCGTCAAGTAAAATTACTGAAGCTAAAAACGATAGTCATTAATTTACGAAAATAAAGGTACTCTCTCATGGTATAAATAATTCGCTAATGTACATATAAGTTTAAGTATTTGAACTAAATATGTATATTTTAAAAGTCTTTGTTCATTTAGGTAATATAAATATCCAATATAAAACATTTGTATTGATATTTAATTATATGATGAGGAAAAATGGAGGTGTCAAAAACAGATGTGGGTAAAATTCTTGAGCAGAAATTTTGATATGAATTCATGTCAAATATTTTTTTACCATGTAGTCAGAAAAATAATAAAATCTAACTTTGTGGCTTTAAAGTGGTGTTAGATTTAATTTACATTTTTCTGTCAAAACTAATTTTATTTATCGCGACAAATTGTTTCAACTAGCAATCCAAGCACATTTATTCGATTGTATCGATGTTTCTCCAATATAATGAAAACAGTCATATTTCTGGTTATTTATTCATTTAAAAGTAGAATCAGGACAAAATAAAAAAATAACACTTCTTATGGGAATTGACACTTTTTATTCTTAAACTTTTAGGAATTCGGTAGTACTCGTGGTGGGAATGGATGAAATATTTGCCTCTATATTTACCCGAAAAAGATTATGGCCACATTAAAAATTATGTTTCCTCTATGGTTAATTTAATAAAGTCATTTTACAATATTAAGTACTTGTAAAAGTCAAAATATAAAACATAATATTTTTTTTTCGAAAGCAGACACAATTTCATTCCTTTTTTTATTATACAATATTATAAGTTCATTGATGGATTAAATGAGTTACTTTAGATTTTGCGCTAGTTTGGGAAAAATGTTTGTTATAATACAGGTTAATAAAGGAAACAAAATATTATTACATCCATTTTTCGGAGAAAATAAGACCTCAGCTGAATTTTGTTTTAATGTTTTTTTTAATAAAATATATATTTTCTAGTAATTTATTTTTCTTTAAATATTTATTTCATGCTTGAGTCAAGTACGTAACGGTCCGGCCTAATATTGTAATATAAAATGCCTATAAATATCAAGCTATAATAATTAGCAATAAATATCTATCGTGAACAGTTTTTGGAAACAACATTTTTATGTAAATAACATAAAAATTTTGTTTCCAATTGCAATTAACTCTCTCTATTTAAACGGTTATTTCTCTCCCACACCTTCGAAAATATATTATATGCCTTATGTCTACCTTGATGCATTTCGCTATGAAACAGTAATAGTTTTAATGTCCTTTGAAAAATTATTTTTTACGACACACCATGAATAACCAACGTATATACAAAATTTTTCTCGTTTTAAAACACGATCGAGTACAATCTTAAAAACTCTACTTAACACTAGTTGGCCCATGCGAATAATTCGCATTTAACCGAATAGTAATATAATGTGAACACATGTGAGAAATAATATATAGAGAATTAAAAAATTCAAAGAATTAATTAGAAATTGAATTTTGAATTATTTATTTATTTTTCGTCATTATCGGTGAAGGTAATCTTCAAAATTATAGATTATCTTCAAAATCATTAGTTTTGATGAAGTACTAAGAGAAATATGGCGTACCAAGAAAAAAAACACCTTTGAGAAATTATATATGAGGGTTGTAGTAATGGTTGTGAGGATCGCTGCAAACTCAGAGATGTGGCGTACCAAAAAAAAACATGTTTGAGAAATTATTTATAAAGATCGCTGCTAACTCACACATATTGCTAATTGAATTGTAATTATTAGTATTACTTATTTATGAGTTATTTACTCATATTGGCGTTCATTAATTGTAAAGAAGTTGATAGGAATTGTTTTTGATATATAACTATTCACTGTTAGTATCTATTCTTATCAAGTCATAGAGAGATTCTGCGTTTTGAATTAATATATTCGTAATGGATGTACCATATGTTTTATAATATTTATAATTACATCAATGTGTTGTTTAATATTGTAAGTGTTATAAATTATACGGAAATATTAAAAAATCATAAAGGTAAATAAGCTGGACCAATATAAAATGATATAATTGAAACCAATTTTAAATTAATTGAAATTTAAATTAATTCCTCGAAGACTATTTTAGTATTTTGTAATAAAATGGTGAAAAACAGGATAAGCGATGGAATTCATGCGGAGTCTTTTCATCTGTGAGTTACATATATTTTCTTTAAAAAATATTTTACATAGAAAGTTAAAATTGTTTCATAGCTATAGGAGAGTATGCTGTTTAAATTGAATATTTTAATTCTCATTTTGACGGCCAGTTTTGGAAAACTTAAGGTAAAGGGGAAAATAATTGTATTACAATATTACTTTGCGGTTTTAAGCAAAAGCTTGACATAAGACGAGTTTGACATTATTTAGTTCGTTTTTGAATATCAAATTTATGTTTTTAAAATGAAAGTTCTTATAAATTGCTATGAAATCATACCACTTTAATAAGAAGTATTCCTCAGGCAAGAAACTAAATTAACACAAGAAATTTCGTGATGAGTGGTTATCAGTACCAGAGGCAGATTGTTTTATTAAAAAAATGAATTACGAAAATCTGAATAACAAGCGAAGTATTAATGAAATGAAACGCCGCACGTTATTCCATGAAAATGTTGCGGAAAGCAATTAAATGGACGTTGCAAAAATTGCCATATATATATATATATATATATATATATATATATATATATATATATATATATATATTAATTTTCGGTGCGTAAAATGTAAACGTATTGTCATTAAATCGCTAATCCAATTCTTAGATATGAAAAAAATGTTGAATTGGCACTTTTAGCATTTTGTACTTCTGCATGAATATATAAAGGCATGGAACCATATTTGAGGATAATTTGATCTTTACAACGAAACTTTGTTACAATAATTCTATTACTAGAATGAAACGAAAATGTTAAGTTATTTTTTCAAATATTGAAAGAAAGTAGAAATAATACTACGTCAGGTAGTTTCATTTAATTGTGTTATTTTTTCATTAAAATACAACTTTCACAGTTAGCACAGATAGCTTAGAGTTTCCAAATTATCACAGGATATGCAGTATGTATATATGTTGTGTAAGATTTGAGATGTGAGCAATAATATCATCGTAGTCGGAGAAAAATTTCCGGTTTGGGTGGTTTCCAAACGAGTGTTGGGAAAACTGTTAGAGATATGTTGATAATATATACGGAGAAATTGTAGGTATTAAAAAGTTCGAAATGAAATTTATAGTATTTTAATATATTTTCTCTATATAGTTTACGATAATTGTTTTAAATTTAAAAAGTGCTTTAGCTGATAGCGACAATTTACAGGACAGTTATTCCTTGTTACAATAAATGATATACATTTATTAAGATTTGTAATAAATAAATATTGAGTTTTTGGTAGTAAATAAAAGTTTATTTGGTGGAAAAAGAATGGCCATCAAAAAATCTTAATCAATACAATTAATTGTATCTGTATGAAGTCTTCGTAGTAATTTTGGCATCTAGAGAAATGTAAAGAAATATTTTAGACTATCTTTTTATATAGTACAATGTACGCGTGTGTAGGTGTAACGAATCTCTAGTGTTTTAAATAATTGAAAAATAATGAAAGTATGAAAGAAATTATTGTCACTCTATATATTTTGAAATGACGAATTTAGATCAATTATTGTTTTACGCTGTCATGAGTACGGAAAATTAACTTTGGATTTAAATAAATCTTTTATATTAAAATACCAAAAATAGGAAAAATAGCAACAAATTATAAGTTAAAATATGCACAGGTTATTTATTGAAAGTAAAAATATACTACGGCGAATCTTCGGGAATGAACTAACTGAACATGTCCGTTCCTTCAAAATAACTATCACAAATATGTAGGCTGCATTTTGGCTGGCTTTATATCAGTAAAGATAGATATCTTAGGTCACAATATATATATATATATATATATATATATATATATATATATATATATATATATATATATATATATATATATATATATATATTTTGGTTAAAGAAAAAACAGTGTAGAATTGTACTTGCTGGAGGTGAAGCCGTTAAAACAGTCTCTTTTAGTTGAATAGAAATTCCTGTTTATTTTTTTATCAGAAATACCTATGCGGGAGACGACGAAGTAGGTCATATCTCTCTTCTGTATGTCAAACACAGCAATATTAGGAAGAAATGATTTTTCTCTTATTATATACACATTCAATAAAAAAATAAAAATGATTAGCTTTTTAATAGTTTAGAAGTAATAAACAATATAAGCAATATGAAAGAATAGCCAGGCTATATATTTACATGATTAAAATTATATCATTGCTTAAAAATGACTCAAAAAATATTATGCACCCTTAATTTTTTAAATTCTGTGCGCACTCATGAAATCCTCTCAGCGCGAGTTGTGCCCACCCTACAATTTTTATTTATAACTAAATTCTTAATATCGATTTTAGGGAAGTTCTTATTTCGGGGTTTAAAAGTCTGTCATTTAACAAAACTATTTCCGTTTCTCTTCCCTATTAACGTTCACATCATTACAAATTCTTGTCATGTTGCGGTACACGTATCCATATTGCCTTCCACTCTGTGGACTTTGAATTGAATTAGGGATATGTGAAGCTCAGCGAGTGTGGAGATATATGGTGTTAATAAATCGATGTTAAACGCGAGCGGGTTGGCGCTTCGCCATCAATGCGGCCCAGCGGCACGTGATTAATGCAATTTCGGCGCTTACAGCTGTGTGGGTAATTTCGAATATAAAATTTAACCGAGCCTTAATGTGATTAAATTATTTAGGTTTTATATTTTATTTTGGCATAAATATAGAGACAAGAAGGTTATTTTTGTTGAATTTAATAATCATTAGAATCTGGTATATGAGTCAAACCACCGTAAATAAGTATAAATAGTAATAATATGTATTTCATATAATATAACTTGATGGAACACGTTTGATATATTTGTATATATCTATTTTATGTTTCGATTAGCGTATTCTTTAAGTTCCGTATAAATAATTTTTTTTAATAAATAACATTGATATTCATTACTTATTATTTTTACACCACAATATTTATTATATATTTACAATTAACATAATGATAAGAATTCATTCGAGACGTTTATTGACCGCAAATTAATTTGAAAATATAAATTAAAATATTTCTTTTTTTGTTCAGAACACGATGGGCTGTGAAAAAACAAGTATCCCAAACTATATAAAATATTCAAAATCATATTATTAAAAATGTTTATAATCTACTTAATATTTGTAAATGTCAATTAAATTAATAAAGTAAATGCACTCTAGTTAAGAAAGAAGAATGCAAAGATAACGTAAGCTGTAGAAAGTAATCCGAATTTATATGTAAAAGTCACTCATGATATTATACAAAAAATAAATCTTTGAGTTCGACTGGAACCCACACTGGTTCCGTACGCATACATGTATGTAAAAAAATTTAATCATTTATGTGTAGGTACAAAGTACCTCTATTAAGTCATCTGTAAACAATAAATAACACATATACATTGTTCCGAATTTTTTTATAATTGTGAATGCTGATTTGTTCAAATAATTGACACATACGATTAAAAAAATTGAGGGTGTGGGTAGTACTCAAAAGGCAGACTTCGTAAGACTTTGGAGATTTGTGTCAAAAAATATTCAAATATCTTTTAATGGTACTCTGTTTGATGAGATGTGACCATAAGACAATAAATAATCTCCGAATCCGACATATGAAGAGGAATTGAAAAAAATAAAAAACCATTTTTTTGAAATTTTGACATACATTTTCTTAATTCAATGACTTTTTGATATTGCGATATATAGATAGATAGGTAGATAAAACAAAATTATAAATATTTCTTTTTTGCCATTTGGCTTTAATATTCTAAAACATTACAAAATCGCATAACATATTTGAAAAATAGAATGAGACGTTATAACAACGAAAAAAGCATAAATCATGTGGGTGATTTCGTGAGATAAAATTGAGATTGTCAATTGCAACAAACATATTAGTAAATATAAAGTCAAAGTCGGCGTGTCAAGGAAGAAAATTTGAGGTAGTAAGTACAGTACCCTATTATTTTTCATCATTGCTGTCTCTGTGGAAAATGAGACAATTTAAGAAATTATCATGTTCAAGATAATTACTTAGTTAAATTAAAAACATTAAGTTAGTATTTGTATAAAAGTCAAGATTTTGAAATAATTTTTAGTTATTATTGTATTTCTTTGTACGCGTTGTACCCGCTGATAAATACGCCGATGACGCGTTTATAAATGTATTTTAGCACAGTTCACTTTTGGAAACGCCAATTTCGCCAACGAATGTTCGCATAAGAAACTTCATTGCACGTTTTGAAATGCATTTAACACCATAAATTGATGCACTTAGAGTTAAAATATATTCTTGTATATTTATTACCTGTATAGCACTTTTTTTCTTGTATTAATGCGCTTTCTTCAAATATTAAATTGGTGCTGATTAAATAAAACGGCTTGTGACGAAATTAAACTAAATATCAATAAACACTTTTCCAATTGGGCTCTTAGTTTTATGTGTATGTAAAAGCAAACACATAAACATATGAACTGCCACAAATTTAAAAAAAGTAAATATATGTTCTAACACTTACCATTCATCCAATCTTATTTTGTAAATTGTTCAATGCACAGATACACGAAATTTACTGTTTTATTACATACGTATGTCAAGTTCATATATTGTTTTATAAACTTTATATTTGTACATTGTGTAGTTATCCTGTTTAAACTCCTTAAAATCGTGTTTTACATTCTCCAGCATACGATTCAAGTGAATAAATTATTTATGTCTTTAAATTTAAGAGGTTTCCGTAACATTACATCAAGAGGCACATTTAGGCATTTATAAACATTCAATTGTACATAGTATTCCTACTAATCTGTTTAAAAAATTTTAATCTTTAAAGTTATACTTCTTCGGGTGCATTACGAAAAAAGGATGAGAGGGAAACTATACGAATGCAACAAAAAATTTACAGAATGAAATTTCTCACTATGCAACATAAACTCTGTAGGAAATCTACACGATGTCGCCAGACACAGGTTGCTGACGAAACATATATTTAATTTTTTTTACTCCCTTTCTATTTTAAACCAATCACCTACCACATCATTTATTAAATACTTAAAGTTAATAATTTAAAACTAATTTTCAGTATGTTATTCTATTTTCATTACTAATTAAATTTTACTTAAATTGTTTTACTACATTTGACAATTAATTAAATACCTGTGTACATTAAATTGAATACTGAGTATTCATTTCTAAAGAATGATATTAATGAATAATGAATTACTATGACTTTGACAGACGCATATTACAAAAATATTTTTATGTGATATAACTAAAAATTAATAATTTTTTTCTTTACTAGTGCTGTAATACCTTGGCTTTTACCAAATTTAATTATTCTAGGTCAACGGAAAGTACCTTACAGGTTTTGACTTATTTCCGAGTGTCAAAGTATGGCGACATAAATGGCCTTATTTTAAGGATTCTTATTATGGAAATCAAATACCTTTAATTTTTTGTAATTTAAGTAGCACGACCAAAATAGAATATAGGAAAAAATAATTTCCTCCTTTATTTTAGAAAAAATTATAAAAAAAATCTTACTAGAAAATTACAGGGAAACGATGATTCTAAATTTCAAGATATTTATGCGATGAAAAATTTAATTTCAGTACTTGTAAATAATTAAATATAACGTTTATTTCATTTACTAGGACTTTTGTTCTTATTTGAAAGATTTAATATACGTCTTTCATTTAAATCCAACTCATATTTTGTGATTTTTAAAACAGCATTTGTTCAGGAAACTTTTTCAGTGGCGATCCGACTTTGTACCATATTTGCAGGCATGGTCATTATTTGTGAATTGTTTCATCGTTGGAAAATATCAATTAACAGATTTTAAATATTTTTAAAGGGTTATCCGCATTTATACCACATATATGACCCAGTTCGTTTTGGTGACCAAATCACAAAATAAATCACCAAAAACTTACGATCTCAACTCTGTGCACAACGTAAATTAAGTAAAACTTTAAAATTGGCGATATGTTTATATGCTAATTAATAAACAAAAACTAGTAAAGTTTGTGCTAATACTCGCTAAAGCAAATTTCTGCAATAATTTAACAAAGAAAGTTATGAACACATCACATCAAGGTCATACAGCATATCAAGGAAAACACAGAAATTAAAACACAAAAATATACTACTTTGTGAAAGTTAAACCACTGAAAATTTTATTGGATATGAAGACGTTAAAATACTCAAGTGACTTTAAAAAAAATAGAAATAAAATTAAGCATATTAAAAAGTCGTAACAAAGCCGTTATTCAGCTTGTGATGTAATAAATTTCAGGGTGTACTGCCAGCTATGCTTATCTATGTTATTAAAATATTCTTTATATATATATATATATATATATATATATATATATATATATATATATATATATATATATACACACTTACCAATCACTTTACTTTTGTGTTGTAATTTTGTACTGAACTTATTAGTGTTTTAACTATCAAGTATACGCGTAAATTCATAATCTTTCCTTGTGCTTATCTTAAAAGAGCGTAGCGCGCGGGCGGGTGGCGGGTGCTATGAGTTAGGGGGGGGGGGCACAATACCGCTATTGAGAACAAGGTTGCGGTAAGCCAGAATTGTGCTTGATGGTAGCTTGTTATTACGCTTCGGCAATATGGCTAATATAATCGTATTGATATCGCTTTCGTTATGTGGTTAGGGCGAGAGACGGTTTTTGCCATGTAACTATGCAACCGAGATTTTGTCTGCCCTGATTGGTAAGGAGGTGAACGAGTTGAGCGTTATTAAAGTGACGTTAATGCTCGTTAACAGACATTGTATATTTCTGATATTATTATTCAAGTGTACGACATGAAGGTTGCACCTGTTTTTATTATTTTCCATAAATGCCCAGCTGTGCATGATTGTGAGGGAATGAGTAACTTTAATAATATTTTCTATGTTTTCAAAACAGGTAAATTGATTTGAGTGTTTAAAATTAGAAAATTATCAACGACCTCAAGGAAGTTTTATCAATTATAAATAAGATTTAAAAGTATTTTATAATTATTTCAATTTATTTATTTGCAATTTAGCATCTCAATAACTTTTTTTAAGATACCATGAAAAGATTTGGAAAACATTCTCTCTTTCAATTTAAAAATTATTAAGATTTATACTACTCGGATTTCAGTATGAAAACATTATATCACTCTGAGTCACATATATTTTTAGTATGAAATTACAAACTAAATTTTATTTCACTATCTCACGTGTTGGCTTAAATTATTATGTGTGAAAATTCAAGTGGAAGTTCCGTTTGATTGTTTACGTTAAATTTCAGTAATATTATCATGATCATCGTATACGGGCAGATTTTAAAACTTTTATAACATCTAATAACCCGTTCATGAACGTGCCTGACATTTTCTTGACCAGTTGCACTTACTTTCTACAGCAATAGATGAATTAAACCTTCAAAAGTTTAGTGATAAGTTGAAAGACAGAAACCGTTAGTTACATTGCAAAGTTTAAATAACTTTTTTAATGTCCCTCATCACGAATCTCGTAACAAACATGAAATCGTATCACACATAGGTGAGAGGAGAATATCACCTACACGCAAATATGATGTCTACGATTTAACGTGAAATATATAATTATGCTAAAATATCTCCTTTGGAAGGATATGTAAAATTTCTACAATATGTTTATGATATAGCGTTAATATTGTTACTTACTTACATAATCTTTAATCAAAAGACCTTGAAATTATTGATTTTTTGGATTTATAGTTTGATAAATTTTTTGATCAAAACGTTATTTCACTAAATTACTAAGTTATCTTGAAGGTGAATTAGGAATTTAGGTAGATATTAATTTATGAACAAAATTTCTTTTGCGTTTTTCTGACATTTAATTCAGAAGTTTGGGAAACAGATTTATAAAAAAATTAATGCAATTTTTGTTTGAAATATTTTTGTAACATATAATATTATTTGTATAAGTTTAGGAAGGACGCACGTCGTACTATGTATATTTTTTCTTTTCTGCAAAGATGACGTAATTGTGTTTTGTCTGAATTTGTAACTAAAATAAATTCTATCTGCTAATTAAATTTAGTATTTTGATTTTACGTGTTCCCGGCCACTCACCACAGTTTATATGTTCAGAAAGACATTGAAATACTAAGTGATAACTCAAGCATAGATATGTCTTGAACAATACAGCTCTAAATTATAGCATTAAATAGCTCTCAAATATTTTTTTGCAAAATATCCATAAACACAGGCAAAACGCTAACATATTACAGTAATACAATAACACCATAAAAATAACTTAGAAGGAAAATAATAACTAATTAAATCATATCAAACATGTGAAACAAAGAAAAAAAATAACCATTTGACTTATGTGGTTTGTGACGCCGGTCCCACGCGCCGGGTTGGGGCCAAAACTCCGGAACGAGCGCCCGCGTCGCCGTCGTGGCAAGGACTCGCGGTAGGGGTTACGTAATAAGACAGCTACTCGAAATGACAAAACTAATCGATGCCAGATCAAAGAGTTATTCGACTTTATCGGACCGTCCGGTCTTACAGACATATAAGTCACCAATGGCGGGTTAAGAAGAAAACATCCAGAGGAAAAATAATCGTTTCCTCTACTGGTGGTTCTACCTATATTTTACCATTACAGTACTAGGATCAATTTGGGAAAAATATAGTGAATAAAAATAAAATAAAAAAAAATAAAAAAATATATATATGAAAATTCGTAGGTTTTCGCAGTGAAACCAAGATCCTATATAATTACCCCATTTTTTTGGTCCGCCCGTCTATCATACTCTCAAATTATTTAAATTAATATAGACAACTACCGAGTACATGCTTTACATAACAATGTCAATGGATATGTACTACAAAAATTAAAAAAATAGTATTCTTATTTAGGTATGAAAAGTGAAAGGAAAATTTTCATTCCCTCTATTCCACCGAGTGGGACAGCATTCGACAGGAATTTCAAAATAAAATCAAGGTCCTGTTAACTCTTTTCATTTTAAATCCCGTTTGTAAAATATTGAGCCTCATAACTATATTGCAACATGTTCTCCGCAGTTTCTTTGATAATGCGATTTGAAAATGTGAAATATTTTCACATTTTAGTATTATGTCATGAGTGTCAAATAAAATTATGTTGATAAAATTATGTCAATATTTTCATTTAATTTTTTAGGCAAAAATTATCTATGTTTTAAACTACAAACCACAAATAAAATTTGTGAAGTCAAATTTTATTTATGGTTTGTAGTTTAAAAAAAAGGAGACAAAGTTTAGCAATCGAATATAATTTGTTCGTATTTATAAAGGTTTTATTTGAAACAGGTTAAGATAACGATTTCTATAATTTTTAATTGTACATTTAGGGCTCTCAAGAAATACTCCGTTGACTCGTCTTTTATAGTCTAAAAGAATTATTTTATGACAAGAAATCTTCTCGTCAAAACGGTATACGATTAAAATAATGAAAATTGAACTTCAAAGTTTTTATATTGATTAGATTTTCGGTTTTAGATATTCAAAGAACTAACTTTCATGAAATATTTAACTGAGTTAACTATCTTGGTGGTGTATAGTAAGTACTTCCTAGCCTATTACCAAGATGATATATACTTCAGTTTTTTTCTGGATTTTAAGCATTGTGTAAATGATAGCAAAACTTATCTATGTTTTGTATTCTTTAACCGGTACAAACGAATAAACACACTGAAAGACCAAAAATACAGATAACATTTTAAAAACACCATATTTATATTTCCTCTAGCCTTTACATGTAATAAAATTATAACAGACTAAATTCTGCACATGGTTGTTTACCTTTAACTATATGTCTTGAATAATACTTTGCCTCCCGCTCTAGTATTTATGTTATGATTTTACATTGATTGAACTCACATATTAATATTGGAATCATATATATTTAGACATTTGTCATCAATGCTACTATATATCTGATCTCATTACGACTAATTGAAATACTTTTTTTTTTATTATACACACTGTTTCCAACTTAACCAATTTTGCTATATTGTTTTTTATTTACTAACTTTGAAACTAACTTTTATAAAAATGACTTCTTTAAAATTTATTCGATACATCATGGAAAGCGTACTGTAAAGACGTATCTTTCAAGACTTCTCTAGGAATCGTGTGTAAACATTTTATATTAGGAAAAAATCATTAGTGCGACAGTTAAAATTTACACTATATTGTTTCTTCATTCACACTCATATTTCAGTGTCGTCAAAACCAAAAAAAAGCGAATTATTTATAAAATTACTTAGGTGCCATGTTCATCCCTTATGCTTCCCAGGTTTTCAGGAAAAAAATCCAGGTGCGAATATAAAAAATGAATTTTTAAAGACATGTTGACCCCCGTGTTTTGGTAATTCCTCGATAAATTGAAACAATTTCTTTATAATCCTCCGATATATTGTTACCCAAGAAATGTTTCACTATTGCTTTCAATAAATACCAAGCATCTTTTTCGACACTGGATAAGTGGCCATCAAAATTTTGATCCTTCAATATCTTTCTTATTATGTGGCTGGTTTATTGACTTAAACAGATCACAAGTATCATTGCAGTACTCATACTCATCATTTGATTTAAAATACTCAGTAAATTGATCACTTCTCTTGCTGTAACCTGCTCGGGTATCAGAGACTAATAAATTCCATTGCCGAAGACGTGAAGCAACTCAGATTTACTTTTTGGAAGCTGCAAGTTTCTTATAAGGTCATTTAATTCACTCTGTGATATTAAATGTGGTTCATTATCTCTAGATTTACATCCATGAAAGTCATCCAAATTAGTGTTCTGGCTCGACATAGGTTCATCTAATTCAGTCTCTATGAGCTCTTCGTAATTTTCTGTACTTGAACTATTGAGCAATGCTGGATAAAGAACTCTTTCAGAATGTAACACAGGTTTTGTGACTGACGAAACATAGAGGTATTGTATACGATTTTTGTATTTGCTGTTAAAACCTGAAGTATTTGTAAGGCAGCAGTAATAGTGAGTGAATGAATAAAATTGGATCGTTTTTGTCCACAAAATTATAATATTTTTGCAAAGTACCAAATACATCCCATTAAAATTAAATAAAATAACGTTCATAATATTTGATAATATGTTATTTAGGATATATTTTCTATATATATATATATATATATATATATATATATATATATATACATATATATATTTTTTTTCCATGGTATAAATTAAAGAGGCAATATTTTTTGGAAACAATTGCGCACAACGTATCTTCAATATAGTTAGAGCAATCCTTCAAAATAATGTTAGGGCGTTAAACATATTGAGTTGGAATGTAATCAGTATCTTTCTAAAGTTAAGTAAAGGAATAATTTTTTGCACTTAAAGACCCAAGGAGAAATTATTTGTATCCAAGCCACAAATAGATGAAAATAAAGAAGGTTATCACAAAATAAAATTTAGTATTTTTACACGAAATAAATGAAGTTACATGAAATATTTAATATAATTAAGTATAGAAACACCAAATGATGTAGAAACAAAATCTTGCATAATTAAAATTAATAGTACAATTAGCTTTAAGTATGTGTTTTGTGTCTGTTGATTTTTAGGGAAAAAACGCTAGTGATCAAAATTGTTTATTACAAGATATGTTTATTATCAAGTTATTTTATTGTTGATTGTAAAAGATTGCTCTCGTAGCAACAAGTCTGCTATGTAAATCAATTAGATACATTAAAGTAAATAAATAAATAAGATCGCAATTGTGCAGTGTATAAAAGTAATGTTGACGTAGTGGTGAATCTAATAGAACATAATGCATATTTGTAGTGGTGAATTTAATAAAACATAATGCATAATGCATATTTGTAGTGAATCACAAATATTTTAATTTTTTTTTGCATTAAAAAAATGTTTCCTGAAACAAGTAGTTGGTCAGATTTTTTTGTGTTCTAATGCTTAGCTGTGTATTATTTAATTTTGACCTTTCTTATTGAATTATTAATATTTGCTTGAAATTTTAACGTCAAAAAATTGCAACTAAAAATAACAAAAGAATAAATTAATCCAAGCTAATCATAGTAACGTTTTCCCCAGGGTCGACACGTAGTATATTGCTACAGAATTGGAAATAGATTGCTACATAAAGAAAACTGAGCTGGGGATTACACGTCCTAAATTTGTATTGACTCTTACTTCATCCTCAAACTATAGTTATTCAAAAATACAAAGCTTATGATGTAAATATTTTCAACCATTATTTTAGAAGAAAATCTATTTTATATTACATTGCTGACATATTCACGCATAGCTTGAGTTCGGACGTCTACTACTGAATTGTACTTAGTAACAACATCTGGATCGTATCTTTTATAACTGTTTGATAGTACATAATACTATTTAATTCTGGAACATATCATATATGAAGGCGTCTATAACTGAACACATTGCCTAAATAGCAATATTACTAAATAAAAAATGTGAATGTATTATAAGCGTGGAATAATACTAGATATTGTTTATTCTTTTTTCACAACTAATCTTGTCTTACACATTAATACCCAGCAGGCCATGCTCTCATTCAAAATAACAGTCACTATATGTTAAGATTTCTATTGTACCCTTTCATTATTAGCATTTTAGTGATAATGGCAAATTAACCATATAGTCAACCTTATTTATGAAAGGGATTATAAAAATGTTATCCCAACTTAAAAACATTGCCAAGAAAAGTATGTACTCAATTTTCTATACACTCACACTCAAAATTAATAAGATTTAATTTTGTCGGTATTACGAATAAATTTTGGATTACATTGAATTATATTGAATAATAATATAACGAACAATATACAGACTATATTCACATGTTATCAAAGATGTAAGGAGTAATACAATTTTTTTGAGATAATTCGGATAAGTGGAAAATATTAGAAGTGACCAAAAAATTAACGACTATAGACTTTGGTAAGCATAAAATTGCTGGTGTATTCATATATGAAATATTATAAGGTATATTATTAGATATGATTTCAAATCTAGGAAAAAGAATGTAATTTAAGTTGAATATCAACCGAACGCTTACTACAACCTATTACTTGCGTGATTGTCCGCAGCACGATTTTAATTGTTATTATTTTTCTTGTTTCGATGATAGTTGTAAATGACATATTAGGCAGAATGAGCACGTATGTTGAAGTTCAGAAATTTCAGGTCACCTTTGAATTATATCTTTGTGACATACACATGAAAATTATTTCTAATGAGAAGAGAATATTCAGTATAAAAGAAAAAATACCTATGGAAACGGAAGTTAATGATTGGTATGAAATCAATAACATTATATTTTTCTTTTTATGCTGATTTCCTACAAAAGGGTTTCGCGTGTCGTTAGAAGAATGTGAGAAATAAATTTAAATAAAAAAATGATAAACATTAATAAAAAACATGATTTATATTTTATGCAACACAGCTATTTTATACCAAACAGAAATAAAAAACATGATTTATATTTTATGCAACACAGCTATTTTATACCAAACAGAAATAAAAAACATGATTTATATTTTATGCAACACAGCTATTTTATACCAAACAGAAATAAAAAACATGATTTATATTTTATGCAACACAGCTATTTTATACCAAACAGAAATAAAAAACATGATTTATATTTTATGCAACACAGCTATTTTATACCAAACAGAAATAAAAAACATGATTTATATTTTATGCAACACAGCTATTTTATACCAAACAGAAATAAAAAACATGATTTATATTTTATGCGAAAAATATACAATATTTTGTTCACATCGTAAAAAGTTTTTAAAAAAGTATCTCTCTTATTACGAAGCTTTCTTTAATACCTACGGTAAAATGAGTTATTTTTACGGCAATAAAGCCAAAATGAAAAATTATGTTGAAGACGCTAATGTCAAATTCAAAATTTATTGCTTACTCGGCAAGGTTGTTTGGAGCTTCCAACTTTAATTATAATAGACCTTGAAATTATAGACAGAAAATATTTTTTTAAGCTAGCTTCTTGTTATCGTTTAATGATTTGTAATATATCCCATAAAATAAATGCATATCACATATTCCAATACACACGTACATAATTATATGTGTATGAATTTCTAAGTAAGCAAAAACTTGTACTGTTTGTATAGAACCTGTCATTAGAGAGGCACAATATAATGTCTAAAAAAGCTTTTTAAAGTAAGTTAAGCACCGGAAATATAATAGCCTCGTAAACAACTAAACTGCACAGTGCTAGAATAAATTTAAACATAATGATAGAAGTTGAAAATATCTTTGGTAATATTTATGCAAAATTGGAAATAAATCTACGCCATATATCGCCCTGTCCAACAGGAATAAAAAAAAATGTATATATATATATATATATATATATATATATATATATATATATATATATGTAAAAATAGAGTGTAAATATACGAAGGACCGAGAAAATCTTTTGAGTACAATTTTTTTTCATTCAAGCAAGCAAACAATTATACTATACTCACTATATTGAATAGAAGTGAGCTTTATAAATGATAAAATCATTTTTTAACATTTATACACACACTAAGAGAAAAAAAGGGTAAGCCACTGCGTAAAACTGCCATATTTTATACGTTATTATAACTTTGTGAAGAAAAATATAAACGCGGCGCATTATTTTTCAAGTCATTGTTCCATTATTACGGAAACGACGCTGTACTTGTACTCGGTTGTTTGAGAATATGTGTCTTGTTTCTTACACTATAAACCCTAGATCGTTTTGGCGGGTATAAGTGGGACATTTTTTAATTCGTCATTATCTAAAGAAGCAAGTCAGTACATTTTCTCGAATTTTGTTTATATATTGTCCACCTATTAGGAGACATCAAGGAATTTCATGTATTTTTTCATTATAAAGTAAAAAAATATTTTTATTGTCCACTTTAATATAATATTTTACAGATTTCGCGTCGATTAATATCATTTATTACCGATTATTGTCAATATCATATGGCTTCAAACTATTACTACTTAACTCCTAACCAGATTTGGATTTCCAACAATAGTATTTTTGAATGTATTGTTTGTTCTCGGTACCGAACTTAAAGACGTATTCATGTCAACAAAAATATTCAATTAAAAAAAATTATTAATAATTTCAAACTTTGATAATGAAACTGTTCAGTGATAGCATTAATATTATTGAGAAATGTACCAGTCAAAGGTGTTTTTTTTTGGAAATTAATCGCGTTTGAGAAATTTAGCGTGGCTGCGTATACGATATATATTTTAGTTTGGTGAAGAATAGAATTTAAAAGCACATAAAATAGAAATAAATTATCCTTTGAATTGATTACTTCTTGTATATACGGAGTCCAATTCGAGTACTTCAACTACCAGTAAATTTCACCTAAGGAAGTATCTCTCTTGTCTATTTTCTTAGTTGTTTGATGCTGCTCATTGCTCAAAAATAATTCCAAAATTTGGAATTATTTTTATACAACAGCTAATATGGCGGATATTTTTTATATTTCTATTTACATTTATATAGTGTTATTACAGAAGTTACAGAGAAAAAAAAGGTGGTTATTTGTGTGTAGAATTCGCACTCTGGTGTTTCCACACCGTCATATTTTATTATCTTAAAGCTTGGTAAATATATATTTTGTAAATATAATAGAGAACGAAAATTGGATAAAAAAATTATTTTGTTTGTCACGTAATATTTCAATGTAGCATTACACATTCATGATTGTTTGACTTTTTTCTCTATGTGTGCTGTGAGAACTTCCTTCCACGAAACGTTAAGAATATAGGCTAACTGGGAGCCCCCAGTAGTTTTGATGAGTAAATCAGTATCAAAGTACGTGTAATTTATAGACGGTAACTATTAATCATACTCACTTACAAGATCTTGAATTTATCACAAAACGATTACTATAGACTTCTGTATTTGTTAAAGTATAACCCGATACGTCAGTCCATTTTTGGGAAACGTGGTTATGACAGACAGATACGCAGATGGGCAACATAGCGATCTTATAATTGTTTCTCTTTTTCATTCTTAGGTATGGGATCCTAAAAATATTTCATTTAACATTTTCTAAAGGTGTTCAATTATTACCTAAATGTGTTCAATTAATACTTAAATTAACTAAATGAAATGTCGCCGTTTTCTTTTATTAGAAATATATATGTGCCTGCTTCAGTTACATGAAATCATCTATACTCCATTCAATTTCAAAAGAGAATGTTTATAAACAAACGAATTTGATAGTTACTCGTAAAATATGGTTGGCAAGAATATAATTTGCAATCAGCTGAGGACTATTTATAAAACTGTATTCTAACCAGAGTACTATTAAAGTATATACATAATCAAAACATTAACTTCAGAAAGTTTCACTATGAAAAATGTACAAGTATTACACTATTATTTTATTGACACGAATTGCAAAATTTTACACAACTCTTCATTCTTTGCAAAATTAGCAGGCGTTTCTAACATTTCGTGAAAATAATCGAAATTTCGACTTTAGTGTATTATGTACAGATATATTTTTGTTAAATTTGGCGTATGGATAATTAAACAAACATTGTGATATGTTAAAATAAGTGTCGGAACTACAATATTTTGTGGTGTAACCTACGAATTATATAGTATTTTAGTATAATATTTTTATAAAAACCAAGCTTTTACTCTTATTTCGATGTATATTTTCGGTGATTATTCTTATTATTAGACACATTTATTTTAAAAACATTAGACAATTGTTTAATGTTAATATCTGTTATAAGTTGGTCGCCCATGTAAGGATAAAATGGCCATTTAATTTCTGGGTCACTTTTTCTCTCCTTTTACCTCCTTCATTACTTTTTTCTTTGTCCCCGTGTAATTTTTTATTTTCAGTTTATTGTTTCTTCGTTTTCCTGCCACAAGGATTACAAGAATTGTGGAACGGAGTGCAATTTTCATGCAGCCATAATTTACAAAAATCACGTTGCAACTATTCTTCTATTTTTTGGTCTCGTATTAATTTTCGCCGCATCTCACGTAATCATTTATATTATCTTCGCGACCGGAATTTTCACTGGCTAATTCCACTGTTTTTGTTTTTTTGGTTTTTAATATTAAGCTTTTTCTTCATAATCTTGCTATTTTTACTTTTCTTTTAATTTTTTTCACTAATATAATCCGGAGATGTGATTACTTTTGCTATTTGATTGAACTATTTCCGAACGTTAGTAAGCAGTTCTACAACTGGGCACGTGTCAGTCAGATACTTTGATGGCGTGTTTTTGTGGTGTTATTTTCTGAGCATCGTTATTAGATCTTTATATTAGATAAGGCACTGTTGGTGGTAGTTCTTCTTGAAGCCTTTCAGTCATAATATTCTCAAGCATCATTGAAACGTCTTTAATAACTCTGTTCTTTTTAAGATTATCAAATACGTAAGCATAATCTGAAAAGTATAATTTGGCACCACTTTTGAATTTGTTATTCGATTTGTGAATATGTTATCGACACGTTCAATGAAAAAACAGTCAAAATATAATAAATTTTAAAAATATTAACACTACAACATCAAATATCAATGTGCTAAAAAAATCCAATATAAAATGAAACATTTAAGTTGGAAAATACATACTTTTTATTTGTTTTAATAAAACAACATATACAGTAACGTACACGTTCGAGTAGCAATCGCTCACTAATCTTAACTCACGATATCTAAAGTAAAAACAATAAATTTTTCGGTTGGTCGTTTCATCGGACAGGCCATTTCATACTGAATTACCGCAGGCTAATTACCCCGGACGCCGAAAGGTGGCTGGGAGCCGAAACGCAGCCTTGAATGTATTTATATATATATATATATATATATATATATATATATATATATATATATATATATATATTACAATGCATTCATAGTGATTCGTTATTACGCATTTCAATATTCTAGCAAAAATAATGCATTATGGGCGGCATAGTTTACTAAGTGGAAAATAATATTTTAATTAAAATATTATTCTGAAAAAAAACATACAACTACGTTTGTAATTTTGTACAAGTAGTTTAGAAATTGTTATATGTATATTCAATGTCTGCGGAAAATGTGTTGTTTCTCTAAATTATTTTGTATTATAAGAAATTTATTAAATTATTATGTATTTTATAACATCAAGTTCGTTTCGTTAAATGTGTAATATTTTTAAGTACGAGTGTAATTAAAATGGCGGATGTTCTAAGCACGAAACCTATACTTATTAATAATTTTTTGTATAACATAACAATTAATTAAACTATTATTTCTGTCGAAATTTGTATTATTATTTCATTATGTTTTTTATGTAACACTAATCCTTATAAATTGCTGGGAACACTTCATTTTATGTATCTGAATTTCTCTTAAATTTAAAAATGCAACCTATATAATCTAAGTTACTATGTATATAGTATAAATAAGCACACTGAAACAAAATATTTTTTATCACATATACCAAACAAAGCGAATGTAAGAAAAAGGTTTACAAAACCTGAACTGTCAAATCTGATTTTTTATAAACATTACCTTTTCAAATTTAATGGAGTATAGTTACATATTTGGAAAGCGGGGAAGCGAGGAAAGGACAAATACACCGAATAGAAAGGAAGAAGATAAAATTGAAGAAAAGTATGGAAGGTAATACGTTTATTTTTTATAACGGTGTTTAAAAATATTTTCGGTTGAACAGCTTGTGTTGAGGGCAAGTACACTATAAGTACTGTAAACAAATATTCATACTATATCAAAAAACTTTCAAGGCACGAAAAAACTACAACTAAAATTGTTCCGCATAAATTTAGGTATTTGTAAATTTTAAGGGTATTATATTTCTATTAAAATATTTACAAATATTATTTTTACCATGTAAATACTTTTTATACAAAATATGCTTCATAGGCTCAAAAATATTACAAATTCCTCAAAAATCATTTGGTTTAAAATTATAGCTATACTTCCCGATAAATTTTATTTAAACATCAAGTAATGCTGGTTTAATAATTTTTACTAAAATTCAATTAAACTAGTAATCGTGTAAAAGCAAATTATATTAATATTAATTGTAATAGAAAATGCAACGAAGGAAAGCATACAACGGTAAATAATTCAATTTTGGTCTTCATAAAGAAATTCCGCCTCTTTTTTCGTTGGTTCTTTTGGTATTTTGTAGTTGGAGATTTTATGTTTATTTTTCATTTTTACAGGAACTTTTAGTATCTGGTGACATGTGTGAACGATTTTTTTCATACTAGCGTTTTTTCTTTACTCTTTGGAAAACATCCACTTACTTTCTTTAACATACTTAAAGCACATTTCCAATAAAATGACATATCACTAATTGTCTTGATTTGTTTATTTGTTTATTCCTATACAATTACAAATCTATTTTCCTTCATTAGGCGAGTTGTTTAAAACATATCGCGGTAGCAACATAATTTATTTATTTTATTATCCCACCTTAATCCATACATCACTGGTATTCTATTCATAATAATAACGAAGCAAAGGCTGAGCGAAATTTAAAACTATGAATTAGATCCGAATTATACTTTCGGATCTAATACCACATCGCGGTAGCAACATCATTCATTTATTTTATTATCCCACCTTAATCCATACATCACAGGTAATCTATTCGTAATAATAGAGAAGCAAAAGCTGAGCGAAATTGAAAACTATAGATATAACGTATAATTGTAAAATAATTATAAGTAATAATGGCTATATATTTAAATAGAGAGCAGTAAATTATCGCTTGAAATTGGAGAGTCCCGGTATAATTCGGTTTCAGAGGCTGATAAGAAGAATGACAGTTTATTTACAGGGTATATAATTATATGTTTAAACATTTGGAAAATAAATATTATAAGCGCAATCGCTTTTTATTTACAAAGAATGCAAATCTAGCATATCTAGGAGGAGATAGACAGGAAAAATAAGAGGAAAGTAACCACATTTTGTCATACATAGATATCACAAGAACGCCTTTTGTGTACATTCAACCATCATCTGTGATTGGTTTTGCATGATTTGTCTTTAAATGATGGAATCGGATTCAAATCGAAGTTGAAAAAAATATTTTGTTAAAAATGATTTTTTATTATTCATGTATGGATAAGGTATTAAAAAGCATTTTTAAGGAATGAAAAGATGTAATGGCATCAAAATATTAATAAAATTGTAAACCAAGAAAAATAGAGAGAGATATGTTCTCTCCTAACAATGCCTCCCACTAATGTCAAATAATTAAATAAATAATACCATAACTCAACAATTTATTTATTTATCGGGGTAACGATGTAACGAGATGTATGTATGTAAACAAAATGAAGACGTAAAAAAGCAATCTTTCGCTGCCCACGCAACTTCTATTGAACTTTACTTGATCCGGGAATACGTAATGCGCTCAGGATTTTTGTTTAGAAGTCTTTTCAAATTGCAATGCAGTATGCAATTTTTCCTAGTAATTTTTCTTCCGTTAGACGGTTATTTTTACCATCTCGTCATTGACAATATCACACAGCTGAGTATTGTGTACTTAGTTTTATTTTAAAAAATTAGAATATCCGATTATTCACTTTTATATTTGCAGATTAAATTTATGTAATTTTTTGTTCAATTGTTGATATTTTTTAAATTGATTCTGATGTAATGAGTTCACTAACTATGTCGTTTAGTTTCCAAGGTAATTGTATACACGTAGAGTTTATTAAAAAAACAATTTAATAAGGGAGTGTTTTCTCTACGTCCACTCTGTATTAAAACTTTAAACATTTTATGCGCTCAATATACGACTTTCTGTTTGTATCATATAGCTACCTCTGACTAAATAGTGTGACGAATTTACACTATATTAATTCTTTACATTACAAATTTTATCGCAAATATCCTATATACTCTCAAATAACTCAATAAACTACAAATTTTGTGTAAATATGTATATAAGTCTGTGTGATCTAATTAAAGTAATAGCCCAGTAGCCATACCAACAGAGCACTTTATTTATCATATATTGTAGGAATTAAACTATTCTGACGGCGAAGTTCTAATAGGATTAATTTATACAAACTTATCGAATATTTTTTTATTACAAACTTATCGAATTGTCACATGTAAAAAATTTAATTAGTTAATACGACGGAGGCTATTATCATATTTTTGTATAAACCAGCGGTGTAAAGTTTAGGCGTTTGTATGAAAAATGGTTTTTATTTTTATGGGTTCAAAAATTATTATAAAACAATTATCAAAATGCAAGGCCATTAATGGTTTCCACTCTTTTTTCGAAATGTTCATGGATTTATGTGGAGAATGAAACAATATTTATTCTATACACCCAAAATAATTATGTTTGTAAGGAGACACATGCCCATTGTCCTCTTAAATAATTTATTATATGTTTCTGTGTCTAAAAGCCAATTATAATTATAGACATCGGTGATCAGTGCAGATGAGTAGATAATGTAGTTCCTATTATAATGTAAGAAAGTTTATAGAGATTAAAACATGTTTGTGGAGCTTTATATACATTAATTTCTGCTCTTTAAACTTTGTATATTAATAGAACAACATCGAAATAAATGAGGAAATTGTCGGTGTCTTATATAAAATTTCACAGAATTTAAATCAGTTAGTTCATGGTTACCAGATTGAGGCAGATCATAACTAAATTTTCTAAGGCTTGCTGACTATTTTAGCCTTCTCTACTTATATATATATATCTATATATATATATATATATATATATATATATATATATATATATATATATATATATCTATATATATATATATATATATATATATATATATATATATATATATATATATATATATATATTCATGTATGATCATTTGATGTTATCATGTTATATATCATATCAATATATATACAAATCTCAAGTCACTTTTATGAAAACTGCCTAAAAATTTTACGAACTTCACTGTTTTTCAAATGAAAAAATTCACTGTTTATAGTTTATTATAAAATCATAACAGACATTGATTTTTTTTTTCTAAGTAATACAGAAGATAGGAGATATTTACAACAGTTTTTGCAAGATGAAGGAATAAGCTTTAGTAAATACGATGGCTTCCGTTTTCCCAGTCATAATACATCTTTTCCTTACAAAATATTCATTCTTGCTGTCAATTTCTTTATCTTTCTTTCTTATGTTTTTAACTGAGATCTAGTCTGAAAAAGGTGAGTTTACTCTTAGCTTTAACAAATTTTTAACTTCATGCCTACAACTTAACATATTGTCACTAATAAACTTACCTATGAAATTTGCTATTTGTTTTTTTTTTGGAGTAACCTTCTCCAATTGATGAGTATTTCAACTATTATTTTATTATTGTCTCTTTGTTTAGTGGAATGCATTGGAGCATTATCTTAGTGAAGAGCGAAATTTACCGCCCAGGCATTTTTCTTCGGTTTTGCTTAAAATAAAGAAACAACGATATTCTCATATGAATAGTAGTAATATTTTTATAATTTTTTGGAGACTTTCTAGAGAAAAATGTTGTCATCTTTATCCCACTTCCTTTTGTTTTTTTTTTATTTCCAACGATGCCTCTTCAAAATAAAAATTTCCGCTCTACGCATTACCTTTTTATTTTAGATTCATAATAGTACATTCAGTTTTCATCACATTTAGAATTTCAAATATTATGTTTAACTGTTGATCGTTAATTTTTTACCATTAGACAACACAATTTTACGCAAGAGTGTTTTACTCATCTCTTAAATAGTGGAGTATGTAAGTAATATGAAACTTTCTGGAGACGTTAAGTAACGTTATTCTCTTTGACTTATACCAACGACTATACTGGTCCATATTTTCATATTATCAACGCTGGGTATTTTTTTCCAATATGGAGATTGATGCGACCGATTAAGTAAACTAGTTAAAAAGTAATATGAAAACATGTCTCAAAATGGTAGGTATTCGTAATCATAACAATAACTGCACAAAAAATTAATGAGATACATTAATTTTATAACAAACATATATTATTTCAATAGTCTTCAAAATTGAAAGGAAATCTCATGAGATGCTTTTGTTTTGAATTACAAAATATAATAAGAAGGGTTAATTATATAATTCTAATATCATTTCTATAACTATAGCTTAGAAAATAGTTTCAATGACTTTTATTCCCATTTATATATATATATATATATATATATATATATATATATATATATATGCGTATATATATATATATATACATATATATATATTTTTATATTTATTTCAAGTTCTCGCACTTATTGCGAATTAAATAAATTAGAAAAGATCTACATCATACAGTCTAATTAAAAAGTAATTAAAGAAAGAAATCATAATGAAGTGATAGAATTTCAATTAAGGACATATTTTAAAGCAATTTTTCTGGACTTTTTTTGAAGAAATGTAAAATAATATCGTATAATTTATACTCATAAATTATTAAGGTATCTAGACGTAATTATTTACAAAACCCTTACACATATACGTTGATTTAAGTATTGGTAAATTATTCACATATTACGCCTTAAATTTGATATTTAGTGTATTTTTACCTATTTTAAAAATACTAAACACTATTTTTTTCTTTTTAACAAGACGATAAAGTATAATGAAAATACTCGAAGCCAATCATCCTAATATCTATTATTGTAACACCCTACTATATATTTGTGAGAAAATGCCTTAAAATCAAATGTAAGTTCAATTGAAATTAAAAAAAAGAAATAAAATATTTTGTGCATAAAGTTACCTTAAAATTTTTACACCCTTACCTATTTAATACCTTGATAAATAACAACTTGTCAAATTACAATTAAATGCGATACGCATGTGAACGCAAATTCTATGTGTGCAAAAATACATAATGTTAAACGTTGGATATGTTGAGATTATGGCCGAAGTTCCTTTTTACTTGGAAAATATGCTGCAAACTTTAGTTATGATGCCTCACCTTGCTTATTTCTCGATCACTACTCGTTGATTCACTTAGTATATTGATGAATGATATTTATTTAATCTTAAGATACTCGTAAGTTTAATTCAAGTACATCGATCAGCTTCATATCGTGACTTTCAAATAACAGACGCTAAAGGGTTAGAGTCTTTAAAAAAGATAAGAAAAACGAAGAATTGCGATTGCTAGTAACATTAGCTTTTTATTTCATCGAAATTTTATTACTCAATCAGAAACTATAAAAGTTGCATAAATATATTTCTGTTGCGTTAGTACAATATAAAAAGTATCTAGCCACTCGACATGTAGCACATACACAATTACAGTGTATCTATTTACAGTGTATCTATATTAATTCTGTTTACAGTGTATCTATATTAATCAATAGTAAATCCATCATAACCAAACCTAACCAAATAAAACCCAGCTGAATCCAACCCAACCCCAACAAACCTAACTCAACCTGATCCAATCCAAAGTGAACCCAACCCAACCCACCACAAAATAAAAGCAAACATAGAGCAAACACATCCAAACGCATTCCAGCCCGAAAAAACCGAGTCCAAAACGATCCAAATAAACCCAACCTTACCCAACCCAAATTAATCCTGTCCAAAAGCAGACCCAACAAAACCCAATCCAACACTATTCAACCAAATTCAAAGCAAACCCGTTGCAAAGAATCCAGAAGAAAGAATCAAAAAATTATTTCATATCTTTTTTAAACCAGAACATCGCATGGCAATGGAATGAGACGATACATTTACGAAATATATTTAAAAATTTATGTTTTAATTTCTGGTCAGTGTTTTTTTTATTTAAGGTTGCGTAACAATTTTACTTTTATTATTTTAAAGAGTTTAATTTGGGCATACAATAAAAATGTAAAATGAAAATATAATATACGTAAATTATGAGAACTTTAAGTGAGGGATAGAATTCCTTCCCCTGTTATTACTAATTTAGCACATCAGTGAATATTAGAGTACTAGGTTGATTAGTAAGCTTAGCTTCTTTAATTTTTTTCTTATGATGCCTACCGTAGAAAATGATATATTCTTGATGTATTCATTTTATCGAGATATTTAGGTAGTGAAAATAATTTGATGTTTTGGTATGTCGTTCTCTCTATTAGTTTTTGCATTCCACGCTATTAAAATATTAATATTGAATTTTGTATTTAGAAGATAATATTGATATAATAAGCGCAAAAAAATTCGATAGTCTCAGTACGTTTCTTGAATAATTCAGAATCCAATTCATAATTAATATTACAAAGATAAATTGTTTTTGTTTGCTTATTTGTCTTGTTTTCACACCTTAACGGCAAATGTGACATTTAAAAAATTTTGCTTGCTATATGTCATGAAAATTAGCATATTATATTTATAATATTGAGGAAATAATTTATTTCTTTAGTAATTAAATAAAACACCAAGTTAGTTACAAGAACGTGACCAGAAGTATTTAATATCACATCAGAGCAACATGTCAGTTTAAGACTACTTATGAGATTTTGAAAACTATCGGTGGGTTGAGTGTAAATATTTCCATCAAAAATATTAATGTAATAGTCATTTAATACTATTAGATCTTATATGTAGATATAAAAAATTTGTTTCCCCTTCTTAAAAGTTTAGTAAATATAATAATTTTTTCATTAGCAAATATAATTCAATTTTTCGAATTTATTAACCAGAACCAATGAAAAATTTTATATATTTCACTCTTCTTTTAACAACTTAATGCAGATGAATGAACAATTTTATTATATATCACTATATCGACATGGAAATTGTGCTAATTATGAAACACGAAAAACAGTTCTAGTAAAAAAATTCATAAGGGCTTATAATATATTGTTACATTTTTTCTTGGGTTGTCTGTCAGTAATTTTAGCAAATGTAATAATTTTATCTATGGTATGGTATGAAAATTTGCAGAGCCTTTATCGCTTCATTCAACATTTATTTCATAAAATAAAAGTGATATTTGCGCACAATAAATATACCGGAGCTTTCGTCTAAAATAATTTCAAAAATTTCATTGAGTGAAACGGAATACGAAAATTGTTTTTCTGTCATTTGGTATGAATACTTTATTTATGATTCAATGTTATATTAAAAACTAATTTGTAATCGAATTGTATTGAAATGGTGTTAAATTAAAATGTAATCTGATAGATTTTTAATGTCATAGCGTAAAGAAATATTGTAACATTACTACAAAAATAGGCTAATGAATCAAAGAACTTTTTCTTGCTGTTCCAAAAAATATTAATCATAGCCTTGTTAGTTTAATGGCTGTTAGAAGACAATGACTTAGAATATTATAAAAATTAATTTTATAATATATCGATAATCGATGTTCGATAACTATTGTTATACAAAAAGGGGTATAGTTGAGCAATTAAAAAAAGAGCAAACTTTGGTACATACGGTATTTCACATAGAAAAACCTTGCTTTTTTTACATTTTTATTGGTTTGTGAATATTTTAGCAAGGAATGTGAAAAAAATAAAACTATAAAAAAATCTCACTAATGACAGTGAGTCTCTATTTTTGTAAGATATCTTCTTTAATACCTAGCTTGATTCGAAAACCAGTAGGTAGCTTCTTTTCCATTCCTATCGGTCTATTATATGTGTCCCCGAATCTGATCGGGACGTTAGTTTTATAGATTTCCTCAATTTGTTGTCCCAGTTTAATTTGGTGTTAAATGATGGAAATTTACAATTACTGCAAAATATATGGACATTTTTGACATTTTATTAAATAATATACACAATTTAATTAATGGTTTTACCTTGAAACGATCCTCATAATGTAATGAAATATGAAATCTTACCTGCTTTAGTATACAATAACTCTCAGTGTTCATGCACAATCAAATATTTCATGCAAATATGTTTCCTGTCACGTTCATAAAATATACTACCCGCCACGATCTCCCGCAGACAGAATGAGTAATAAATATGTATCACAGGAAACATTTTATCTTGAAGAAGTCTGCGAAAAAGGTGCGTAAATGTCTCAGGGCAAAAGGCAGCCACAAAAAATGTAAATAAATGAAAACTTACTTTTTCCTGTATTTCCATAAAAATGACTTGTTAAAACGCAGTTCCACTTATAAAGAAAACGATGAAAATGTGTAAAATATATATGATATAATTATATGACCATATATCATTAGGAAAGGAGACACTGTTCCTTGAAGAGATCTATTCTCTTGAATATGTTCCACTTAATATGTTTTAAGTTTTTGAAAAAAATTACTATTTCCAGTATGTATCAGTGCTTGGGTCATTGTTGCAGCGTCTAAATTTGATAATGGCCCCAGCGATACACAAAACCTAACATGCCTACTAAATGATGATAAAACTGATATAGATCAATTCGGATTTAGTGGAGGTATATTAAGGAACTGGTATAGTAGGACAAATTTCATTAAGTTTGACTCAATATTTTAAATAAAGCAAGCACGAAAACATTGCAAGATACTATTTATCAATAAAGAAAACAGTAAAATTTTAAATGAAAGACAAGATTAATTACATTGTTTATGCAAAACTTCTACGATACGATATTCTGCCAAGAAAAGGGGGCGAAATTATATACTAAAATTGTTCAATTCCATTATAAATATATTCCATTATCAGTCAACTTCTAAATAAAAACATAATTAGGGGAAACCATTTTATTAATCGGCATTTTAAGAATGCACCCATTAAAATAATTTGAGCCTCAAGATTAACAGGGGCTCGTATTACAAAAAATATTAAAAACCAGAAACAAAAGGTATTTTGTTATGCATATATATGGTATTTTTCTAGACGATCTTTTAGAATTAAAATAATATTTGAATGTAAAGCAATATTTATTATTTTGTATTCATATATGATTTAATCGAATCGATCGCAGTACCATGAAATTTTTTTACATATTATTCCAGAAAGAAGGTATTAGATTAGGGCATTAGATTAAGACATATTTTCTGTAACGCTTCAGAATTGTCAGTTTTTATTTAAATAATACAAGGTTTGTTTCAATATTTTTAAGGTTTGTTTCAAAATTGTAATTAAATAATACAAGGTTGTTCAAGGCTGACGTTTAAAGGGGAGAGAGGAGAGAAGGTTAGTCTGTCTGGTTATTTTGACTTATTTTTTTCATTATTTGAAAGCAAGTCATTTGAAAGCTTACTTTTTCACAGGTTTAAGTCATACGAAAAACGCAAAAGTTTTACTCCACTCAAGTTCCACGCAGGCAGTAGTAGTTTTTTACTAAAAATAAACTGGAATTATTTATTGCAAATCAAAATTTAAACCAAAATTTCCGCTCAAAACCAATACTTACAAAAGAAAAGCAATTATTGAATGACAGGGGAATATTCTATAATGGAGAGATTTTCTGTTTTTTTTATTCAAATTAAGATTCCTCTCTATATTTGGGGTAGAGCCCAAAACTCATTTTTAGGAAACACATACAGGAAATGCTTGCTACAATTTTTGTTAGAAGGACGAAATTATAAGTTAAAACGTCTGTTTTGAAATAAATAGGAGTTTTCAAAACTGCTTTGCAGTTATTATAAAAATTTTAAATAGACTTTTTATAAAGTTTTTCTTTAACTTGCTTTATTAGTTAACCCACTTCCTGATTTAAAGAAATTATACTTAGAATACATACTTGTTTCTGATAATAATAATTGAGTCAAAAACTAATGATAAAAGTGAAATGTGAGCAAATGATATTATAACAGCGAAGAAAATTGTTAAATTCTCTTTTGGTATCACCTTTTACAGATTTCATATTTTTAAATTCTATTCCAAATAGGCAATATTATTTGTTAATTTTTTTATGATTGTATTTTGTCTTTTTAAAACGTAACTTCCAGAAAAATATTTTTCTTAAATAATTACACCTTGTTCTTTAAGTACAACTGATAACCGATTTCCTAATGATGAATAAAATAACCTTTAACTTTTACCTGCGTACAGATTTTGAGGTGGCGCCTTTATATTAACAGATGAAACTCAGCGTCAAAATCAATTCTTACTCGGCGACTTCCCAAAAGTTTCTAATTTCAAGGTGTCTAATTTGCAAGTCTACCGATATATCCTGTGGAAGTTTTATCGCGAGATCGTATTTGACTAACTTTTTAAAAAGCTTTCTCAACTTTGGAGGCGAATTCATTTATGTCAGTTCGAGGAAATAATTTGTTGCAATTATCAAAGTCCTTGTTTTGCAATATCAAGTATTAGGTGACATTCAGTAACGAGATTTTGAATATTTGTGCAAAAATCGCCAACAAAAAGTGAAATATTCTTGTTAATATTATTATTATAACAGAATTGTTAAACAAAATACTATTATTAAAAATAATATAAATACTATCCTTTTACCTAACACCTTATAAATAAACCTACACATTTATTAATGATGCTTAGTAAAGAAACAGATGTTGGTCTTCATTTATAAAAAAGCGATAGTTTTGGGAAATATTGTGGATAATTTCTATTCCCGATATTTGCTAAGTTACTAAATAAAAAACCCAAAACTTTTAATAAAATGTTTTAGCATTTTGTGCCCACAAAGTTTCATTATTATTTTGTTACGTGCATGTACTTATTACCTTAAATATGAACAAACAAAATTATATTATAGATGGAAAGTGTGGCTTATTTGAAAAAAAAAGTATTACACAAAGCAGTTTAAAATGCACACGCTTTATTTAATCTGGAGTAAGCATGTAAAATGTAGCTTTTCAATTAAAAGAAAATTTATATTAATCAAGCGTGAAATGGCATATGGATGTCTTTTTAAGGCTAATACTCATATACATCATTTCGTGACTTTTTACTTTAGGTATATAAACGATATGGTGGTTACATTATTACATTACATTATAAAATTAAATTAAAACTTTTAGTATGTCAACTTATAAAATAAACTAATAATCATCGACTCGTTTCAACTTTCGAAAAGTGTATGAACAAAAACCATATTTAATTGATCTATCCTACTGCATTACTTTATGTGTAAATATATTTTAAAAGTATCCTAGTAACTGGTAACAAAAAAATGACGATTGATTCTACAACAGACTTTATTAAAACGAATTTTATAATTCCCGACAAATTTTAAGGCAAACTCATTAATTACTACATGGACGAAACCAGGTTGGCGTTTTCTCGTTCCCATTTTGTAACGGCTGTTTTCATCTGTTATTGGCAGTGAAATAATTTCTATTCATATTCTTTTTATTTTCTCATGCCTAGAGCTAGCTATGTTGATTTACGCAAAGTGCAAATTCTAGTAATGTCAATAATAGGCACAAAATTTGCGTGAAAGGCTTGAACTTTATAGTTTAAGACTATTTTTAGCGGATCGCATCGTTCATTAACATGGTATGTAGATATATTCATTACGTACACATAGTAGTTTTCAAAATAATCATTTTTTAGTTTTTATAAAATACCTTTTACAAAATATTACTAAATGCTACGGAAAAAATATTTATTGGGTGCATTTTAATATAAAATTATTTTTGCTTAGTTATTAAGAAATGAAATAGCTCTACCACATAGTAACATAATGAGTATGTATTAAAAACAATTACATTCCACAAATGAATATTTAAACAGGACAGTGATTTCAAATTAATTAGATCTCTCCCTAAATGAAATAAATATTAAATGGTTATTTATAATTTTGAATATTGTATTCTCTTGTGATTTCTCAAAACTCAGACTATGTAGAAAATTTTCCGTTCAGACAAATTTTTCAAGGAATAAATAAATATATGTTTTATAGAACATAATTTATCTTTAATTTGAAACGTTAGGTTTTCTGTACCAATTTTAAAAATAGTATAATTAGAAATTATTTAAAATCGTTCTTGGGATATAAAAACCATAGTAGTCTTTGGTAAATATCATCCAAATATCTTTTTTGATTCAAAATTAAATAAATATGTTTAAAAATTATAATTATTTCTCGATGAATATTTAAGGGCTGCTGCATGAAAAATTAAGTCTTTTACACAAGTTTCTCAAACTAAAACCATTTCCTACAAGGGCACTTTGATATATCGTGCTGATAATATATACATTTGTGTAACAAGTTCTTATACCATACCAACATCGCTACACGCACAAAGCATCTTCTTTTGCTTAGAATACTTTTCCATTTAGCCAGTAAATTGTAGAAATCAAGCTTGAATCTTTACAACATATTACGGAGTTACACAAAGCTCAATACCTGAGAAACTTCAAGAAAGGAAACTGGCAAGTACCTATATTCCTATAACCACGACCTATATTCATATAAGGCCACGATTGCTATTATAAGGCGTTTAAAAGAAAATGGACAGGTAATGTCGTTGATGGGATTTAATACATATTTCTAGATATAATTCTTGAGTTGCCTTTCAAGTATTATAACTCTTAGATAAAAGTACGTACCGATATAAATAACGCTTTTCTTACTTAAATTTTATGCAGTAAAAAATATTTTTTTTAAATAGAGAGTTTCAATGAAAACACTTTTTGATGACATGCTTTTTTGTTGACTGCGTAAATTATTACGTTGAGAAATAAGACTGTATAGAAATTTAACACATATGATAGATCGCCAGTATAAGAACTAATATTATTGTGGCAGGAAGAAACAAGCAAATAGAGCACAGTGTGGTGCTGAACAATCGAAGTGAGATCCTGAATAAAATCTAACTTACGGGTCTGTTTTACTTACAGCTTAACGTAATATGTGCAAGTCAAGTAGATACCTAAGTATATCGATTTTCATTAAGTAATGCGCAGATGTATAGATTAAATTCTAATATTCTTTTCCGAACAATTGTATTTGACAAATTGTGTTGTTTTCACGAAGAGACCTGTAGTGGAATGTATACATGTATATCTTCATGCCATGATTTGTCAATAATAAATATTAATAAAGCGATATTTCTCCCTTATAATAAGTAATCGTACAACTCAGTACATACTTAGGTACATATAAAAATAAAAGAACACTGGTATATTTTATTACATAGATATAGTAGACAACATATTATAAATATATTGCTGAGTATATCTTCACCAGGTTTAGAGCAAATTATTTTATTATCTGGATATCTTTAATTTATTGATGTATCAACCAATATATTTTGTACTATATTATCTGCTTAATCTTACGGCCCGTAATTTTAATTTTTTCAGCTTTTGGAGACAGGTATTTAAAAAGCTAGAGGGGTGAAGGCGCACATTATAATACTTTTTGAAAAAGCGAATATCGCAAAGGAGACGCTGTACTAAAAAATATTTACAAAATTTTGGATTAAATTTTGAAAAACTGGATGGAAAAACTGGAAAAAAAAGTTGAATTCAAAATAGTGAACATGTTTGTATCTTCTTCTCATGGGCAAACTTTTTTCTATATTTCGATGTATTCAGGGAATTCGGGTATATCGTTCTGTAAAATTTTACAATCGGTTTTAAACTAATATATTTCTCAAGTCATTACCAGCCTATGAATAGATAGTCATGACAAAATTATAAGATTAATCTGTTTTTGTCATTTGACTACGGGATCATAAAAATAGATTATGCGATATTGTATATATAAACTCAGATTAACAATATTGTACGCGAAAATACGTCATGTGCTTGTTAGTTCTAAATAATCTGAAAACTCGATTCTAAAGCAGATTTTATTTTTTTTATCTAGTGAACAAGTATCACTTGACATATGAAGGTTACATTTCATCCGGTTTTATAAATTGTGGAAATTCTGAGAAACACGCCAATATTTTACAAGAAGATTTCTGGACTATACAGCATATTCGGTTGATGAGTATTCAGTTTTTATTAGTAGCTTCTACTTAAAAGAAAACATAAAATGTAATTTACTATGGTACATTTGAGGATAGCTTTGAAAGAGAATATAAAGTGTCTCAAAAAGACGTTTTGTGACGTAGTATATAGGTGTCTTAAAAATGATCCCCTATGGTATAAACTGAAATAATCCTCCATTTACATATGTCATACAAAAATTTTCGTCTTGGCTGTTGTTGACCACGATTGCGACTAACAGAAGAGTCGACGGACCAACAACATTGTAAAACCAGGTATTTCACATATATCAATGACTCCAACTGTTGAATCCTTCGCTTTCAAGTAGTTGTAGTTTTTAGTAAATGTATCGTTCGCTCTCCTAAAAATTCGAAAAACAACATTAGAATTCTGAGTACTTTTATTATAGGCAAGTGCATGTAGGTTTGAATAAAGTAGAAATAGTGGAAAATTACTTTACTTAAATTATATTAAATGATGAACATAATATAGAAAAATCTCTCACCAAATATAATAAAAGATATATAAATGAATATAAAAAATATAGAAAGGAATAGAAGTGTTTTAAATATTTGGGCACTTCTTAACATTTAAAAGTATATTTATTCCTAATTAAACTATTTACGAATATTAATTTTTCACAACATAAACATATTGCCTATTATATGTTTCACAGCCGTAAAAACCAATTAATAATAAAAATTTACAATGCGTACTCGTAAGACTGATATTCTTTTATTTAATTTCAAGATTGCAGATCATCCGGAAGTACCCTAAATATTCTGATGATCGGTAAGTCAGACTATTGCATGAATAAAAAAATTAATTTTATAGGGCCATATCTTTAATTGCGTAAAACAAAATACTTAAATTTTTACAGCAATATAAGGTTATAGGTCTTGGTATATGATATTACTTTCAACTTGATATCTCAAGCCATTTCTGAGAAAAAGAGCTTTGATAAACAGACGGATACACCGATGGATGGATGACCAAGTGATCCTGTAAGGGTTCTGTTCTATTTTCCTTTTCAAGTATGGATCCTAAAAGCATAACAAATAAACACATTAAGCCATTTCTTGTATACATGCGAATAAATTAAAGGTAAATGTAGTTTCGTAATAATTTAAAAGACAAATGCATTGAATGTTAAAAAGTGAGTGTGAGTGAGAAAGAAGTGAGAGGGCGTTAACTACAATAAAACTTCGTAAATTAAGTTTTTTTCGAAACATACAAAAATTTATGCAAAAACATGATAAACATGACTGATAACGTTTACGATTCTTGTGAATGAATTGGAAAATCAATGGTAATTTATAACGCTCCTAGCTAATACATACCTGATTTAGAGGGATACATCAACTTAAAAAAAAAATTATTGGATTTTGTACTCGAAGTGTCGCAAAAGACCCTATTACTCTCGCTTGGTTCTCAACCAAGTTCCAGGGTTCGGTCTGTTAACATTTTCTAGCTTTTATACTAAAAATTATACAGACATGAAATAAACAGAATTTCTCGAGAATGATAATTCAAAATTAGAGTTGAAATTAAAACAATACATTTTTTTTAATTGATAAATTTTAATTTAAGCTCGTGGTTTCAAAAATATATATGGAAATGATTGTATATTCTGAATTAAACAGAATAAAAAACTTAAATATCAACTTAATTAATTCATTTTAGAACTAAGTGTACAGATATTAAACTTTTATTATAGTAGTCTAATTTTCACTTGCTCTTTTTTTTACGTAAGAACATAACATTATTAACAAAATGGTTCAAAACTGGTTGCATTGCTTCGATCTTTCCATTCAAAATAAGTTGAAAATAATAAAGATCGCAAATTTTCTGTCTTACTATTTTTTCGATAACTCTATATGCTTTATTATCTGAAGTTAATGAACGAGGAAGATAAATGAAGGTTTATTTGTTATATTTTTCGAAATATTAGGTTGGTGTAGTTATTTTTTGTGCAATTTTATCATAACGACAATTTTATACCGTTTATTTATCTCATCATATTTCCTCTCTTGGCATTGCCAAATAAAGAGTATTTTAAATCAGTATTTATTAGTTGATACCATTAATTTATAAACAAAAATATTTTATACCTATTACCGTGCATTTCTCTTGAAAAGGTATGAAAGTGGTATATGCTGCAAATGCAACCACATGCCATATTTTTACAATGATACTTTCTATATGTACTTTTATTAACTAATTTATTGCATAAAAAAACCGAGGAACGGACGCAAAATCTAACATATGAAGTTAAATTAAACTTTTAAGATTCAATTTTCCTTTTTCACTGCATAAAATAAATGATTTAATCATACCCTGAACCATTTTAACTGGGAATTAAAATAAATGTTCATTAATTGAATTTATTTTTACTATTTCCTCTCACAATAATGGATTTAAACAGTTTAACTAATGTTTTAATATGATTTATTCTTAAACAATCACGCTTATTAACTGCGATTACTTATAGATCTCAAATTTGCTTCGAAAGAATATAAACTCAATTACACGCAAAAACGGTATCAAATCATATATAATACGTGTTCTTAAAATCACTTAATGAAATTATTTTGCGTCCAAAGCATCAACTTTGTTAAGCAGAACCAGAAACATAAAATAATTTTAGACGTAAGGGTGAGTTAATCATGATAAGTCTACGTTACTGTCATTATCAATAACGTACGGAATTCAGCGAGGAACATTCTCGCTGTTATCTGCGTGATGAAAAGAGCAATTCAGGGAAATGCAGTCGGTTGCTGTTATTGACAAATAGGTTCGAGAAAGGTCATTAATTAACTCGTAGAAAAAGAGAGATGTAGGATCAGGACGATTGTTTTTCCGTACGGTTAAGTTGTAGCCATATGTATGAACTAATAGTGAGCGAATGTGGAGGCATTTACGACCAGAGATCTTGTTATTTGTTGATTTATTCATGCTTTAATATAGGTGTAAAAAATCACTTCAATTTAGTTATGTATTGGATAAGTATTTTATAATAATTTGCTTAATAAACGAGAATATTTAAAAAATAACGTTTTTGTAGATAATCGCATAAATACCGAAAGCCTGTTTTAACTATATATAATGTACAAGAATCAAAATTTAAATTTTCATTAACTTTTATAAATTCCCAATAATCATTAACGTTTATAAATTCATTATATCTATATTCCCACAAATGAAATAAATTTAGAAAAACAAGGTAAATATTGAACAAAAATTTAAAGTATAACTATTATAAGATTACGTCCAGTACTTACAATGAATATTTTTAATATTGCCGTGATTACCACAGCTACCCTACGATATCCTGAAATAAAACCTTTATCTTTATTTTGCAATATTTCCTAATCAATTTTGAACTTTCAAACATAAATCGTTATGACATATCAGTTTCGCAACCTGGAGTATAAGTGAGACTAAAAGTCATCAACAGCCCTCATCCATGCCGGTAACATGAAGTTTCTCAATACTATAAGCAGGTTTCCACGCAATATATCCGAAATATTCGACGGGCACAGGTTGACAACTTTGTTTTCATTTCAAGTTCTTTTACAATAGTGACATACAGTAGAAAGGTCCGGTAAAAATGTTAACTTTGAAGAAGGCAACTGAAAGAATTGTTAAATTTTACGGTTGCTTTTGGACATCGAAACATCCTGAAATATGTTTATTATGAAGCAATTGTTTACATATATATATATATATATATATATATATATATATATATATATATATATATATATGTATATATATAACTGCAATCAAGGAGGTATACCATGTTAGGTAAATTTCAATATAATATGATGAACTATACGCAGAAAACTTTGGTCGCCCTATAATATGCGGACGCATTGAGATATAGTCCTATTTTCTCCTGGCAACAAGAACCGACTCGGATAGATGCAGTCAGTCGGAGACTTTGGTAAACGGGCATTGTATTGAACATTAATACTGGAACAATACACACAGAAATTTAAACCTTGACTTTTTTCGTAACAGTGAAATTTTGAAGATCTTTGTTGTAAAATTACGTGTTTGGTGTAATAGAATCCTCTTAACTATTTTATGACTCCTGCGTGCCTACTTCTTGTCACAATGCATAATTCATATTTAGATATACTGATGTGAAAAACACGGTCGAAATATTAATATAAAGTAGATTTTTAAGAACTTCAAGTAATTTTAATTAAGCCATGTTTATAGCGTAATGCGGTTTCACTTCATGATATGTTTATTTAGCAAACATAAATAGTCATTTGGATTAAACAAGTTTAGTATATTAAGCATATGAAAATATGAAAAATGGCTTATCGTGTATTTTCAATTTATAAAAAAAGTAGTAAATAAATACCATCTTTTACCTGCAAGTCCAATCGGACAGAATTAGAAAATAAATAAAAAATATTTATGTCATATATAAACTTAGTAACATACAGATATAAATGCATTATTAAATTATAAACTTTAATTAAAATAAAATGAATATCCCCACCTAATCGAGATGTATAAAACTACGACTGTTAATGAGATCACAAGTCGTTAATAACGTTTATAAAAAAATAGATGTTTATTAATAAAAGAGTATCTCTACTAAATACATACACATAGCTGTAAGAAATAATTTTAATTATGCGTGATCTTTCTGGTATTATTAGTTACCTTCGTTTCATACTCATTCATATTTAGTATTTCTATGAAGAGAAAATAGCAAACACACTTGGGTTAAAAAAGAATCGTGTTTTTTGCAAATAACTTCTTTCTGAATTATTTTACGAAACACGTTGGGAAAATGTATGCTTTATACGTAGTCACCCATACTTCAATGTTTTAATTGAATAAAATAAACAAAGTTTAATTTTATTATTAATATAATACATTCATAATAATGTATGTCTCTTTAGGTACATACTTAATGATTTGTCTAAGTCTGTTCACAGATTATAGAATCATAAAATTTATTGAAATTTTTATAAAAACATATTTCGTTTTAGTTGGTACGTGTACATTGTATTAAAAATCTAATAGTTTGAAAACTATTAACTGTAAAATGTAAATCTTCAATAATTGTTAACTGATTCACGTATATCCACGTTTTATCTGCTTAATATTATTCAAGAGAAAATTGGGAAACAAAATAGATGAATGCAGGGCATTATTTTTTTCTAAAAAGAACAAATAAATTGAATCGGTGACTGAATAAGTTATTTCAAATATTATATATTATCAAGAATCAGAGATATTTCAAAAGTGAAATTATTTATAACACAATAGAAATATTGATTAAAGCAAAAATTATAATTACGTAAATAATTATATAATAAATAATATAAATAGATTTAAAATGATCATTTTTAAGTAATAAAGGTACCTTGAAATTGATTTCCGTACAAAATAATTGGAGGAAAAAACCATTATGTATTCTTCCGAATTGCTTTTTTAACAAAATTTAAACAGTAATTTCATAAATATGGAGAGAAGTCCATCTTTCAATCCCCAATAGGTGCTTTCGTTGAAACATGTTTACTAATCTACCCCCAAGAAATAATTTATTGATTTAGGACTAGGCCTGATTGCTCCTATAACTGTTAAACATAACATGGCTTAAAGTTTCTAATTTGGCAGTATATGAGCAGACCGATAAATTTGACTAAAACGTTTCATTTTACAAATGTGTCTTACGCTGCCTTTTATGCGCATTTCTACACAAAGATAAGTGTTCCTATGGAAGTATTCGTGCGACATTTAATTTTATTTGAAGGTTTTATATTAATACATTCAATGAATATAAGGAATAGCATAGACTACTGTACTGTATTTTTTACTGTATATGAAACTGCATAGTGGCGATTGAAATTCGATAGACGACAAAGATGATGCTTCGCCCACTGGATTACCTACCTTTTATTCAGGATATAGTATAAGTACGAGTACTTAAGTATGAGTATTTTATGCAAGTTATTCTTCCTCCAGATGCTTTTCCTTTATTTGTCCCTTTTAGTGTTTTCACTACCTCAGTTTTGCTTACTGGCTATATTCTATTTATTAATGGGACCGTGCCCTCTTCCTCAGTTTTATTGTCTTCTTTTTATGTACCAGAATGTATCAAGGAAGTGTTTTCACCAATGTTTCCATTATTCCAATTCTGCATAAATTAGATAAAATTGCTTGTCTCTTTCCGATTGTTGTTGGTACCAGTTCCATTTGGAGAGTATTTTTTATTTGAAATAGCTGTTTTTTTGTTTTTTTCTGTGCTAATTCTTCAGCAAAGATAGCAAGACTTTCAACCCATTTCATTTTGCGTCTCTCTTTGTCACCCCTGAAGACCCTCTTTAAAGTAAGGGGCAAGACGTGGAAACATATAGGGGCTTCAAGTTTCCACGTCATGCTGGTGCCACGTTCGCATTACGTCAATTTGGTTGGTCCAGTACGGTCCAACATATTTTAAATTATATATATTTCAGTGTTTCTCTTTATTAGAACCCAAAGTCCATTCACTCTGAACTTTATTTCACTTTACCTAAGATGATAAAATTAAATTAAAAATCAAAGTTCAAATAGGGAATATTTATCGTTGCGTTGCCAAACTGAATATTCAAATAATATAGTCACGCTATCAATCTTTCAATGCATCAACGTATCTCAGTCGCGCTTATAAGGACAACCTATTCCTTTCATACTGATGTAGGGTAATGGTTTTTAGTGTGTAAGGGAGATAATGAAATCGATTCTTAACTTAAAGGTGTGCCCTGTAAGCTGTGAGAAAAAGTCACAGCTACTTAATCCAGTTATCTGGAAATATAGTCCAACCTGTTTGAGTTTCACTTAGTAATCATAAGAAGAATTAAATATCAAATAATTCACATAATTTGGTAATTACTGTGTATTATATTTCTCTCAAAGTACACATTTATACAATGGCTTTTTTTAATGAGTGTCAAAGACAATTTAATTTTTACACTTAAAAACTATATTAATGGTAATTGCAAAATAATAATAATTTAATTAGGGTAATCGGAAGCTTTTAAATTAAAAACGATCATAAATAAAAATCGAAAGATATATATGTGATTTTAATTATGTATTAAAATTTATGCCCAAACGGTACTTTGAGGTAATTTTTTTTAATGTTTGACAAGATTAAGTTTCTCAGATTAGGATGTCATAGCTTTCCAATTTTTGAGACTAGCACAAAATATCTTTTTGGCAAAGAAAGTGGTATATTTGAAAAGTTTTTAAAAACTATTAATAGTCTGTTTTACAAAACACTAAACTGCAGAACCTATTTTGTAATTTTTAGGGTTCTGTGTTGCAAAAGACACAGCCGTTTTCTAGAAAATTGTATAACAATTGAAATTTAGCTTATTGATAAAATAATAACCTTGAGAAATCCATCACTATCATTAAATAAAGTATTTGAAAAAACTTATTTCGATTTATTGTCTTGTGAAATATTCCATTAGAAGCATAGCTATGAAAGTTCTAAAATATTTTTAAAATTTATGTAACTAAGAGCCCAAATTGTAATCAAAAATGCCCAAAAAAATATGTCGTTATGTTCTCAAAAATTGCCACAGTAAAAATACTATTAAATAATATTTCGAAAAAACTAAAGTAACAATTCAGACTTATACAGTGTTTGAGATATTCAAAATAGTTTCATGCCTGGGTTCATGATCAATATATTTATATAGCGTAAAATTTTATTATTATTTGTAAATAAATTAACAGAAACGACATTTACCCTTAAATATTAATATTAGATATAAACGATTTTTAATTATTTACTTAATATTCAGGATATGTAATTAACATCTGAAAAGCTATGATTGTTTCTGAATATTTTTTTTACTTAGATAAAGTCCAAATGGAAAATAAAATTCTTGTAAGGGATAAGTGTTTATTTTCCATCAGTCAAATATGATAATGATAACTCACATTCATAAAATATAGTAATTGCTTCTTTTAAAATAAACTTTTTGGAAAAACATATTAATAACAGAGAAACTAAAATATAATAAATAGATAACGACTATAATTATGGTTGCGTGATTTATGTTTTATATTTTGACGGATGATTACAATATGAAACATATTATTGTGTTAACTGAAACTTTCAAATATTACTTGTTTTATCAGAATGGGGATGAAATCAAGAACATCAATAATGTCACTTGCTGCATTGCATTTAGAAATATCCTAATAAATACTAACTCTACAATTCCTATGTAAATGGCATCATTCGTTTATATCACCGTATTTAATTTATCATGCTGCGTTTTAATATTGTTTCATAAAATTTAGTAGAGGTTAGTTTATTTTTGCAGCGTGCGGTTTCTGAATCAGAGTGTGAGGTTAGATAAAGTTCACATTAAAACTATTAAATATCGCATTTTTTCTAAAAGGCCTTCTAGAAAAAAATTTAACGATGATAAGAAAAATAGAGAATGTCTGGATTTTACGTGATTGGGCAATGAAATAAACAAATTAAAAAAACAATTTCTTATTAACTTAGTTTTATTCAGCCATAAACGGCAACAACTCTTTATATCATAGACACTCTACCTTTTTTTATATACACCTTTAAATTTATATTGCCTAATACTCCTACTTGAATTTAGAAGGTATTCATGAATAAATAAATGTTTTATTGATATATAAAAGATTTCATAATACTATCTTTTATGTAATTAAACTCATTAAACAGTAAAGGTTTGGTAAGAAAATCAGCCTATTGACATGAGCTTTCAACATATTCAATATGGATCTCCTTCTCTTCAACCTTTTCCCTAATAAAATCATAACGCATATCAATATGCTTACTTCTCTTGTAAAATTAAAAATATAAAAAATGTAAAATTGTCTACGTACAATTTTGTGATTCACGTATATCTAATAACAATTATTTAAGCCACAATATCTCTTTCGCTACATCACTAGAAGCCATTTACTCAGATTCTGTCGCTGATGATGTTACTGTATTTCGTTTTCATCTTGCCCAAGTAACAGTCCCACCATTCATTAAGAAGATATATCCATTATTGAATTTTTGTGAAGCTAAATCGCTTGCAAAGCCAGAATCTGAATACCCAATCAGCGTTTTATTGCAATCTTACAAAATCAACGTATCTTTTATATATTTCAAACAACAAATTATTCATTTCACAGCGTTTATATGAATAGCTCCAGGATTACTCACATATCTACTTTCTAAATTTACTGTATAAGTTCTATATACATAGTCTAGTCTAGACACCGAGGACAAAAATAACAGTGCTCCCGTTGCTTCCCTATATAGAAAATGTTTAAGAGTTTCATTTTCATTTTTAGACAATTATAAATTTACATCTACTGATATACTACAACTCTTAGTTTCAATTTTATTTATCTCCATGCCAATAAAAGAAGTGAAATTTAAAGCCTTTATTTCAAAATTGTTTCCTAATTCTTTCAATAATATAGATGGAATATAAAATAAATAACTATAAAACTATAAAACAACCTAATAGAGTCATACGTGGTAGTTGCTGAGAATATTTCCTAGTCAATATCTCTAGAAAACTTATTTGAATGTAATTCTGTTCTGGTTGTTATCGTATACGTATTGTTCTCCTTATGGGAAATAAAGTCATCTTCAATTACTTTATTCTAATTCTGTTGGTTAATTCCAATAACAGCCTCTTCATAGGTACTTGGTATATCCACCTCAGTTAGGTTCATTTCCAAATGTCTATCTGTTTGAAGTCTTAGAGTTACATTGATACGTTCTTTCATAATTATGTTCCTTGGTGGATGATAAGTAGCATCATTATCCTCAGAATTCTTCATACTTTAATCTGAATAAACTTCAGATTTATCTGTTTTACTTAGTTAGGGTGACAACATGAATCTGGTCTTCATTTACATACTCTTCATTAATATACATCTCAATGAAACCTTGTCTCTGTTTGATTATATTGCTAAGTTCATTAAACGTTACGTCTCTTAACACATATATCTTCTTTGTATTTTGTTTATACATTCTATAGTTTTTCTAATCATATCCCACTAATATCATTTTAGTACTTTTTTTACCTAATTTCTTCCTTTTTTCTTTCGAGACACTGAACCAAATATTCGAATATATTTCAAGTTTGATTTTTTATTAAACCAGAGTTCAAAGGATGTAACATTGATAATTTCACTACATGAGCTTCTATTTAAAAGAAAGATAGCACAGTTGATATATTCAGACCATAAATTCATGGGTAAGACTCTTGCATAAAGTATTGACCTTGTATAGCATTGACTCTTATTTTATGCAGTTCTCTTTCAGCCCTGCCATTCTGTACACTCACGTCTTACACTCACCTTTACTTTCAAGGAAATTCTTAAATTCATTGCTTACATATTTACCACTATTATCAGTGTGTAGAATGCGTACACCATGTTAAAATGGATATTTCATTATGGCATCATATTTCATGATACACTCAAGTATCTCACCTTTGCGTTTTAGAACATAAATATGAAAATAATTCGCAGTATCATCCTGAATTAAAACAATGTAACACTTTCCTGATACTTATCATTCTTAGACGGATCCACAAACATCACTATAGGGTATATCACCTGCCAGAATTTTACCCTTCGTTAATTTCCTAAGTGGTATATTTCTCAAATGCTATACTGACATGCTTCGCATATAAAATTGTCATTACCAGTCAAATTAATATGAATTTCTCCAGTTTTAATCATGTTTCGAGTCCTGTAATATTTAAATGCCCCAAACGGTCATACCACACTTTAATATATGTCTGCACAACATTACAAGTTTCCTGTTTAACTTGTTTATTTTAAATTTATCAAGATGATTTTCTTTCAAATGTGCACATACGACCGCTCTATTATCTTTAATTATTAGAGCAATTTCATTACTTTTCATAATCCTGTAACCTCCTCTAGTTGCTGGTCCTTCAGAGAACAAATTTCTATGTAATTATGGCACATGAAGCACATCTTCCAATATACTCTCCACCAAATGATCCTTCACTTTTCTTCTGATTAATACCGATCTCTCACTAAGAATTTTTATGTCTTGCATATTTCCCAGTTTGACAGTTCTATTTTTATCATAGCCATTATACTTTTTATATTCACAGAATAATTCACGGTTGTACGTTCAGGAAGCTCCGCTGTCCAATACTCAAGTATTATCTTTATTCAGATACGACAAAGTCTTTTCTGTACTGAACGCTAACATATTTTGCTGCACTCGGCCCTTACGAACAGATTTCTTGGGTGTTCTACAGTTCATTGTGAAATGACTCCTCTTGTTTTATTACAATTACAGCATACAAATCAATGTCATGATTTACTTTCATCGCTCGTGTAAATACTATGTGGCTTCCCACTGTATTTAATTTGTTTTGAATTTTCTTAATGATTACTAATGCGGTTTCATCGTAAGTATTATTGCTTAGACGTGCTTCTTCTTAGATTAAACGTGAAGTTAAATTTTGGATAGTCTGATTATCTGGGTCAAGCGATAACCATGCTTTTTGTAGAGAAGAGTATGTGGGCGCAATGAACTTAATATTTTGGTAATCACTGCTGTATCACTCAATTTATCATCACATTTCCTGAGCTATTTTGCTAAACTTTTACTTTTGAAACATGCTGCACCATTGCGTCACTTGAACAATATGTATACTAGCAGAATTTATCATGTACAATCATCTTATTGAATTCGGATTTCTGTTAATGTATAGCTTCTTCATCAAATCTTTCGCAGTGTTGCAATTTTCTACCGGAGAAATCTAGTTTAGATCCATTAACGACGTCCAAATGACGTCCAACTGTCCTTGGTCCATAGTACTTATGTTTCATTTTCTGTGGATTTTGGAGTATATCTATTCAAACCTTTCGCTCTCAAAGCACATTTGATTTGAAAGTTCCACTGTTTAAAATTTCTGCTGTAAAATCTTTCAATGTTTATCAAATCTGTTACTTCCATATTAAAGTGGGGTTAAGTTCTTGACAGCACGTGCCACGAAAGGTTTCAACTTAAATATATTTACTCTTTTTTCATTTTTGCAATAAAACATTTCTTGTCTTCTGAACCCGTAACCAACTAGATTTTAGGTACAACAAACATTAACAACTTTTTATATCATAGACACTCATTTTTTTATAGACACTTTCAAAGTTATATTGCTTAATATGTAGGATGTGATGAAAGTGGTGGTAAAAAGAACATTGTTGTCAGCATTTTAAAAGATATTTTTATTGACAAAAATACAAGGAACCTTAGAGCTTAACATAAAAAAAACAAATATGCTGCTAGAGGAAGAAATTATGTTATGAAATGAGAACTTTCAAAGACTTATAGCGTTATTATTCTAAAACAAACTTAGTTTTTGATAGCATATAATTATTTATTGTGCTCCGGAATACAAAAAAAATTTCTTAAAAATGTGGATTGTATCTAAAAATTAATTTAATTAATATCCGACATGATAATAAAAAAATTCAACAATCGTATTCATTATGTTACGAAAAAAGAGTGTTTACATTTAAAAAAAATACAATATGTTACTTGAATTTAATGCAAAATAATAAATAAAATCTTAATATTTATGTATATTACCAAACGAATATTTTCTTCAAACATATTTTAATTACTTTTTTATATATTTAATTAAATACTTAAGTTTAATTTCAAGCTATGAATTGTTGAATGGGGCTATGACTAATGACTTCATTAAATACTTAAGTTTAATTTCAAGCTATGAATTGTTTCTTGAAAGCTCAAAATGTAAAACAATAGTGAAATAAATACCTTCAATCTAAACAAAAATTCTTGTTAACTTGTCAATTCAAAATATGTCATATTTATGGAAAAGTTATTGACACCTTTTATTGTATTTCCGTTAATAATTTTTTTTTTTATTAAGCTTCTTTTTTTTCTCTTCTTTAGTAAGCAATTAAAATTAAAAATTACGTATTCGTTTTATTAAATATACACATAAAAACGAGGCCCAGTTGCCTAAATAGTGCATATATTCAACAAAAATGCCAAAAGGTCTTTCTTTACAGTTTTCACTTTTGGTACCCCAAATTTCATGTTTTGTTTTTGTGAATTTTTATAATAGATTTTAACTGCCGTAATAAACGTTATTTTTTTTTAATAATCATATTCTAATATTAAAATATATTTGGGGTTAATTTTGTTGAAATTCATTGTTTACAGTTAAATGAAACTAGGTGATATAATATTATTTCTACTTTCTTTTATTTCTTTGCCACGACCTAGGTTTCGTTGTATTACAACATCTTCAGGTGGAGTATTAGAAAAAGAAAGATAGATCTTTCTTTGCTAACAGCCCGTCTATTCTATTTATTGAATCATATTACATTTATACCGTCTTTGGTCTTAAATTTGTTATGTTAGTTGTCTTGTGATAGTTTACAAATATTTAAACTTTACTCTCAATAATATTGTTACTTTATATATATATATATATATATATATACATACATATATATATATATATATATATATATATATATATATATTATTGCTTTATAAGGTTACTCTCGTGATCTAAGCAACATTTCGTCGTCATTGCCCAAAGATCAGTCATACGTGGGAAATGGCGTAAAATTATCAGAATATTAATAGTTTTTTTCTTTCATATTTCTGATAGTTTCTTTCGAGTTCGGTTAATATATTATATATATGCTGTTTACTAAATTTATAGAGATCTGCCAAGCAAGATGCAATATTTAGTCATATTTTATTTTAATTAAAAAAGAAAGGAAAGGTGCGTATTTCCAAGACTGATCTTTGCCTGCCTAATTATTAAATTGAATTTATTAAAATTGAAACTCGTATATTCAAATAAAAATTGGACAATAATATAATTAAATATTTGAACGCAAAGTAGTGTCATCGGTCTTTACATTACGTAAATTTTGATAATAGTCATTAAATTTAAATTGGTACTTGATCATTATGTAACGAATAAACTGGCATTTCAAATATTAGCAGAGATGTTAAAATAAATAATATTGTATTCTTGTTACAAATAATTTATAACGCGTTGTTTCTTTTCTCATACACATAAGTAATTATCACATACTTGTACAAATCTTATTTTAAATGTACGATGTGCATAATATACGACAAATTTAGTTATAATTCCATGAAAAGATTTTGTTTATTATTTAATTTCTTTTAAACTGTTTTATTTTTCAATCCCAATATTTGACACGATTTAAATTATATCTTATTTAAACAATAGAAAATAAATAAACCAAATTTAAAATGTTTAATTAAGATATTGAAATCAACAAATTCATTCAGTAAATTCAATTCACGTGTGTTCTGGACACACGTTGTAGGTTAAGATAATTTAAAATTGGCAAGGATATTAAATAAATGAAGAAAAATTACGTAAAATCTGTAACAGAACGGACGTTTGTGCTAGTATAAGCACATTCTATATTTCGTCACCAACACGTACCGGTACACACATTTGGAAAACTTTTTAATGGCTATTTAAGTAAATATCAATTCCTGCAATACTCTTCTTTTGATATGCACTTCGTTTCCAATTTATTGAGACAGATTACCGTATTTATTATTTGACATTTCGTATTTGATAAAATTAAGTATTTTGCTTTTTAATTACATGCATCTTTTTTTAATATGTTAAACTCAAATCATTATGATTGACCAAATATCAAGACTCAAATCATCATGACTGCCTGAGACTGACGTATCAGGGAGTTATGTCGATATCAGGTACATATATAAATACTTCAAACTAATAATTGATCAATTTAATCAAGGATTTCTAATTTTGTGTGACTAAGACGCGTTTATAATTTGTAAAACATCAAATAAAGGAAATTAGACTTTCATGTCCGTGATGAATATTGTATTTGAAAAACGAATTTGTCATGATGAGAAATATTTGTAAACGGCGATTACAACAAATGGAAAGTGCTTGGTAATGCTTTTGTTTAATTTGAAACCTGTAGATATGAATGACTGTTATTTATGAGATATTTTGGGATCCAATTTAAAATTTAGTAGAAGAGTTTAATGTCGTAAAATCTAGTAAAAAGTTTAAAAGTAATCTTGACCAAACAGAATGGTATTGATGGCTTTTTCTCAATAAGAAATGACGTTTTAAGTTGTGTTTGTAACATTATGTTTATTCTACTTATTGGGAAATATTTTGATTCCCCAGAGTTTTAAAAACATATGTTCCCAATGCGTTTTATACAATACACATAGATTTTACATACAGCCGTAATAAGAGGATTGAATATTTGGGCGGCCATTCAATCGATGTGTTTAGAGGAATTTCTTTTAATCCAGTGTTTGAAGTTGACGCTGAGGCAATGGATTTCCGACGCCGGATTGATTTGGGGTGTTGAAAGTTCAAAGAATATTAAAGATTGTGGTTGTAATTATATGAATACTGTAGGTAACTAACGACAGAAATTAAATATATTAAGGTTTCATTCTTTCTAATGAAGATCGATACGGATTTTATGTCTTACATAGTTATTAATTTTGAAAATTTTGGATATTTAAAAATAAAATCGGAATGTTTATGTATAACAAATTTGCAAATATTTTAATATTTTATTCCAACCGCCTGTAAAGGAGTTAGGAGTAAGTGAACTTTTCATTTCTTTCATATCGATAAGCAAATTTAAATTTTATTAATTTAAATAATTTAAAAATAGAAATGAATTTGCAAAATTGACCATGTTGAAAATTGTTTGTTTGAATGTTATCTGTATTAGGTAATTTTGGGTTGCTGAAATTGAGTATGGTATTTGTTTTTTTCTATCACGTAAGATCTTTTAGCCATATAAAATATAAATAAAATACTTTTTATGCCTTTATAAGGTTGTTTTCATTAAAATTTAAAGAACATAAAAACCGACTTATACATATAGATTCTTATGATATTAAGACTAAAATAAATAAGAATTAACACTGCTAGAAATCCTTGTAGTATGCCTTCCGCATATCACTGAAGCTTATTTTTAAAAATATTCACCTGTGTTCATTTGTCTCACTGTCCTTTTTTATGATCCAGCAATAGTCTCTATTCATGTTAACATCCTATCTTCGGTGGTAATATTTCCGATTACCTTTATATCGTGATAGAATCTCTCCCCTAAATCTTCACTATAATTCCCAAGGTTTTCTGGAAAATTGTATAAAAGAGATTTCAAAAAATAGACTTTTAAATTTGTAACACATTTTCCGCCAATTAGACATAGCCTGAACTTTTTTTTCTTGTGCGGAAAATATTTTACTACTTTTTGAAGTAAACCCATGCTTCCTTTTCTTCATAGTTAATTTTAGTTTCAAAGTCTTTGTCTTTCGTGAGTTTTTGAATATCTAGGCCTACGAAAATGCCTTCTTCAAGTGACCTCTCTTATCGAGAAACAATCTCCTCTTATTTTATCACGTTGAAGGGCTAAACGAATCACGATGACATTTATTCACATTTTGCTACATATATTTGATATCTGCCTACAAACAAAGTAGGTATACAAAGTAAAAATTGTTAAAATAGCAGCTTGGTATTTGGGAAACATTTATTAAGATTTCTAAAAAACCTTAAAGGAACGATTTTCTTATTATTTTTCCGTTAATTCAATAAAATCAATAAGAAACAATTACACAACTTCAGTCAATTTTACCCATGCATTACTGACAATTATATATTGATAGTAATGTTGGATGTGTAATAGTTGCCAGGTTGCCTCAGAGTTAATTTTATGGTATAATAGGCAGAGTGGGCGTAACTCGATTATTTATTACCATGTCATACAAGGACTGAAGCTACATTAACTTAGCTACAATAATCAAGCTACATTAATCGAGAGAAAGATAAAAAGAGAACATAAAGATTTAAAACTTATAAAAATAATTTTTTACTTAATTACACCTAACAATATTTTGTACGTGGATTTATTTTTGTTGCTATAATTCAATATATTTCAGTGTTATGACTCAGATCATAAGTGACTTTTTCAAAATGCTTTTTGAGTATTCAAGAATAAGATTAGCAGGTATAGAATAAATATTATTCCAGGATATCAGACTAAAGGTTATTAAGATGTTTAAGAAATACTGGGTGCTCAGATTGCCTTTATACAGGATTAAAACTTTGTCGATTCGTGCCCTTCAGGAAATTTAATTTATGTTTCTTAAAGTTTTTTTAGACAGACATTATAACGTAAAATTATTTCTAAAGAAGATTCAGCAAATTGTATTTTTTTTGGATCAGTGCTGCCATAAAGTAGATAAACATTTAAATCTTGGCTAATTTTTATAGGATTTTAGTTGAAGTCTTACTTGTAAAAGAAATCTGTTTATGTTACAATAATTTTCATCTATATCAAATTGAGAAATTTTATCTTGAACATATTTCCAATACTAAATTGCTTTTCCAGAATAATATCAAAGTTTCGATATAAATGTTTTTGATCGTAGAATACGAAAAACTTTTATTCTATTTGTTGCTATGAACAGAAACGTACAAAAGCCAGAGTAACACTTGCACTAAAATAATTCAATACATATTAAAACAAATAAAAAAATGTGGATATATAATTGTACAGTATTTCTATTAAATTAGATGTAATAACACAGTATTATTTTTTTCGACGTATACATGGGCAATACGTATGTATTTGTTTATAGCGTATTTGTATATTTTATTTAAAAAAAAATTAAAAATGCATTCGCTTTCTTCTCAAAAATACAACTCTGGTTTCATCGATACTGCACAAGCCTAGATACAAAACAAAATAAATTTCGATCATCTTTTTAGTATATACTTCCTGAAATTCAATTATATAAAACCAATCACCGTATTCAATACATAAATTCAATTGTGTATAGTTCTTTTAACTATGTTTATTAAGGTATAGTAACCATTAAAACAAATTTTACCTTATTCTATAACCGGGAATTCCTGTCGACTTGCTTCCATACAGGTTCACACAAGTCGAACAGTAAGTGGGAGAGCTAATCTTGTAATTTCTGAATGTAACATATTTTAGGGGAAGGTAAGTATAGCTATAAAATCAATTTTAAACTGTGTTAAAAAATTTAAAACATTTACCAAGTTTGGCAAAATCTGCCAAAAATTGTAAGAAAATACAAATTATTTACAAGCGCCATGAGGAAACATTTAAAACGCATTTACATAATTTATTTTATATTACACACGCCAATTCTCTTAATGTGGTAAAAATACAGAAGGTTGAAATATTTTACAGTGACATAAAGGACAGGGGGTGAACAAAAAATTAAGCTGAAAAGAAGAACCAGCTCGACAAAAAAAATAAGCAGCAAAAAATATTAAAACAAACGTCATCGATGACTGAATCGTTTCCATCCATGATATTTTGTCATCACAAGCTTAAAAATCTTATCGTATATTATTCAGTAGTTCTACCAAAATTCTAAACCAGCTATTCTTGGCAGAACCCGCAAAAACGTGTGAAGCTTCCATGAAAAGGGTTAGGAAAGATTTTATGACGTCAAAGTTAGCTGCAGCTTAATACAGATATTACTAAAGCAAAAGATATTATGTTTTCGTTCTTCAGGCTGCAATGAATTTCAGTGTTGACAAATTTCTCATAAATAAGTCATCAATACAACGTGTTTGAACACGGATTCAGAAAGTGAGAGATAAGTTTATAGAATTGATATTATGAATAACATTTCCGGAATCGTGCCTATCTATTTAGGTGGCAAATTATCACATGATCTGGACGTCAGAAGTTCGAGGAAAAAACGACTGCCAATTGTTATCATTTATGAACAAAAAGAATAACTTCTTGCTTAACAAAAACAAGACCGCTCGTCAGGAAAAAAGCAAGCTTTAGCTGTTCCAAAAGCACTTGAAGACTGTGATCTAAGTGACAGGATACAGGTAAATTGCTGCGATACGACAACTTCCATAAAGACCATTTTAATGGAGCTTGTGCTTTCTTGGAACGAAAATTAGAAAGTTTTTACTTTTCGCATGTCTTCATTATCTTTACGGGCTTATTATGAAAAGTATTTTGAAGTAGTTAATTTTTTAAAAATTTATACAATTGGAAGAGTATTAACCAAAATAGTTTCCAAATTTACTGCATGTATTTTTGAAAATGTATTTAAATGGGAATTAATTCCCATTGACGAACTTGTAAAGTTTTATAACGCCGAATTAACAATACTTTTGTAAGGGGTGACTATCGTGGACTTGTTAAATATTGTTTAATATTTTTGAGTGGAGATTTGTGTAAAAAGTGAAACTTAGGCCTCCTGTTGCCATGCCCTAAGCAAGAAAGTTGACAAGAGCTATCTATTCTTTGAAAATGTATTTATTACCTTAGTTAAAAAAACAGCATGAAAGACGAAGGAGGATTGCAAAACGTGACTGCATTCATTGTAGTTTCAAAAGTTAAACCCTGCCTTAGATGCAGTTTGGCATTAAAGCGCCAAATCAAGATTAATGTGTTGTGTAGGCTTGAAAAAATACGAAGAAATTGATGTCTTTTGCAAAAGCAGCTTTCAACAAATCCTACCAAACATCGTAGTATTTGTATGATGAAATTGCCATCATAGCTCTTTTCGATGACGAAGTTAATGAACGAATAAAAATGACTTTAAAAGAAAATATCCTAATGTATTAGTAAGTTTTAAAGATATACATTGGTTTTAATATGAATAATTAATCATTCGATGCTGCTTCACATTTATTTACCTATTTAATTCACTGAATGGTACAACTGCACAATTTAAAAAATGTTTTTATTTGAACTTGTCTGCAAAACTTTCAAGATAAGTCAGCTCTGCTTTCCATCATATTAAAAACCTTAATTTCACATATAGCTATGTTTTAGTAATACAAAAGATTTAAGGGATATGTGTTTCGAATTTCGAAAAAAAATTTAAACGTATAAGGGACACCCAATATTTGTAAATATTTGTACATATACGTGCAAACATACATACATATATATATATATATATATATATATATATATATATGTATATATATATATTATATATATATGTATATATATAATATATATATATATATATATATATATATATATATATATATATATACACATATGGTTCATTAGGTATTATTTACAATATATTATAGTATTGTTACTCTCCTATTAAAATGATACCCTGATCTATCATCATGATGCTATCGTTGAAGGTGTTATCATAGCGTCTGGTATTCAGTATAGACCACCTGCAAATATTATGTAAACATTAAACAATATTTTACGAATAATAAACAATTTCCTATATTTTATAGTTTTCATGATGAAAAAGATAGCCATCCCAAAACTACAATTGATATTTTACGTATTAATTTTAATCAGCAAAACTAACTAGAGTAGTTTATAGAATTTTCTTTACAAGAAGAAATAAAGATTAATGTACATACAACTTACCCCACCAGAACCAGACTCAATTGCACCTAAACGAACAAAATATATAATTTCGTTAAACCGAACAAAAATTAAATATCTTCAATATTCCTATAAAAAATACCAACCGATTTAAATCCATGCCTCAATAATTTCCTTCAATTATGCCTCAATAATTTCCCTCCAAAAAAAAAGTTCTTTGCGGACTAAAAAAATCTTTCTCTGGGTGCCTTTAAATGAAGCTGCTGCTGTTTTACTCAAGTAAGCTATTTATTCATTAAATTGTCGTTTATTTAATCTTAACCTTTTCGGGTCATTGCCAAAGACTGCTTATGGAATACCAAATTCCAGACGAAGTCGCGGCTAATAGGAAAAGGTAAGGTCATACAACTTTTTAATGAACCCAACACGTATTTAATAATTTTAGTACTCAAAATAGGAACCGCATTTCTCCAGGTAATTTCCTAGGATAAATATTATAACAAAAGTTGAATATTGTCGTTTTCAGACAATATTTACATAAAGGTTCCGTCATTTAAAAAGGTTTTAGTCTTCAATATTTTACATTATCATTACTCACGAGTAATGAGACGTGAAAGATTTTCACATTGTACGAGAAATATGATGAGGAAATAATATTGAAGCAACAGACTGAGATAGTAAAAAATTGCAATAATATACTAAGCAAAACAAACAACAAAAATTATTTATTTTTGGGTTCATTATAATTAATATATAATTTCAATCCCCCACATACAATTTTAAAGCTACGACAAATATTAAATTTGCTCGGAATTATAACACCGGCTTAATATCATTAATTTCTTTCGTTATATTTTACAATTGCCGTATTAAATTTTGAAAATAAAATTAAATATATATTTAATAGTTGCTTTTTTTTATACGGAGAAAAATTGCACATTGGATGTTAATTTTAGCCGTTTTAAAGTTTTCTATGTGCCAGAAAAAGATTGTAGATATTTTAATTAATATTATAAGAATCATTTTACACAAAACTTTAAAATAGATACCATTCTAATTGCTATTAGTGGCTCTCATATTTTATATTCCTCGCAGTCGAAAATAATATAAAAACGTTTTAAAATATTTTTGTAACTTGTAAAATTACCTTGGAATTATTATTGGAGTTATTGCGATGTCTATGAGTTAGTATTTTGTATTCCTATGTAAAATTTTAAGTTTCTCAAATGGTTCCTAAGAAATATTGCTATAGTAGATGGACGTATGGATTGATATGTGGATGATTTAGAAGAATCCCGTGTTTTTCTCTTACACCTCAACAAAAAAACTTAAAAATAACCAGATATTAGGAGAGAGCTGAATCTTTAACCTGCAGATATAAACAGCTATAAATTTGGAATATTTCCAATAATGTTCCCCGAAATGTGTTATTAAAATACTAAAATATGCCAGATTAATCATGGTCGTTTTAAGTCATATTTTAATTTGTAATTCGTCATACATTAAATGCATTAAAAATATAAATTTCATTACAAGTAATTTCTCAACCTCCAAAATTTAAGTAAAACTTATGTACCCGAAAAATACGGAGCAAGACTTCCCCTGGCACAGAGCCAATTTCTAACTCGTATCAATCCAATAAGTTACCTCAAATTCATTAATTAAATGTCCAAATTAATGTCAGTAATGTGTTCTCGGTTAACAAGTTTATCCCCCGGTTCTCGTTGAAGACTATTTTATTTCGAAGCTTGGAAAAGATATTGGTGCACCGCTGGAACAGTTATGTTGCTTTTGAACGGTTAATTGAGTTGAGTTCTGGTTAGTAATTCTATTACGTAAAATTCTTTATTGGAGTAACTTTGTTTACATTAACGTTATAATTTCCAATGTGAAAAATATTGACTGAAACTAGGTATTTATTTACGGACAGATATTTTAAAAAGAGTCATTTATTTTTATAAATAGTTCAAAAGATATCATAAGAGCTAAGTCAGAAAATAGATGATTTAAATTAAATTTTTAAGATTCTATACACCAAAAGAAGAAAAATAATGAAACCTTTATAAGATTACTCACGGGTTAGTATGTCCGTCTACTGAAGTCCGTCTTTGCTCTAACAATCAAGTTTATTTATTTACATTTTTGCTATATTAGGAAACCATAAAATATCCTGTTAAATTTTGGATGAGCCAAAAAAAATTTCCTAGACAAAAATTTCAACTTGACTTATCATGTACAGATTCAATTCAAAGAGCGAGTTACAAAGATTTCAAAACTATTTTTGAAGAATTTTATGCAAGATGGTCCTGGATATAACATTCAAAATAAAAAAAAATATCTCGCCATCTTATCTTATCTCGTCCCATTCTTTCTCCGTTAGAGTTTAGGTTACCTTCACGGTTCAAGATTTTTTCGTACTTAGCAGATTTTTATTTATCTACATATTAACATATATTTATGGCAACATGACAGCTACCTTTGCGGTTCAATAAGTTAATGATTATACTTAATATGAAAAAAAACATCCTACGAATTTATTTACAGTCACTGTAAACAAATCATGCTTTAGTCTCAGAATTGATTGGATAGTTCAAGGCCGTAAGAATTTGAGAATTCTTATAAAATTACATTATTTACAAATGTTTTTATAAATTATTTATAAATTATATTATTTACAAAATAAATCCTTTTAACATCTTTAGTGATGTATTTGCTCTAAATAATCTTTAAAATTAAAATTAGAAAAAGATTACAGTATCTCATATATAGGATTTCTCGTATTGTAGAAATTTATTTTATATTTATTCCATCTTCTGGCTTCGTGCCAATCTCAGATGATAGAACTATATGCTAATCTGCACGCACAGTAAACTAAGTGATAACGCTCATTGTAAGTTTTAATCGTATACTACCTAAAATAGAGCTATTTTACTATGTCTACCAAATATTCTTATATCCGAATCAGTAACCGAATCAAGTCTTCACGGAAGCATTTGATAAATACTAAAGCCAAACTAGAAATGAGGCTGTGTGACTGTAGCTTATTCCACGTAACGACGATGTTTATTTTTGTTCCATGTGACGACAATGTTTATTTTTGTAGTTAAATTTCCAAACAAGTAAAGAATTAGTACATGTAATACGTTTTTATTCAGCTTAATACAGTGAATTCCTTTTTACAGTTCCTGTGTCATTGTAATTGCCAGCCTCTATTTTGAAAAATAATTATAATAGTATACTTATCTATATTTTTGGTACGATTTTGTACTAGGCGATGTACTTCACACATAAATGTTCGAAGGTTATTTTTACATATGTAATATAGAAAGCATATAACGCGTAATTCCGCTTTTCCATTCATCGTTTTAGGGTTATTTAAGAACAAAGTCAAACTGACTTTTTCTGCATCAGAGTTTGTAGATGCATATCTATACAATTGCTGTGTAATTACGTTGTACTCATTGACTCTGATATTATGATTATTTTATTATATTAGTTATTTGTTTTCGTTTGAAGCTAAGGAAATTCCAAAGGACTTTTAACAAAATTATCGCACATTATATTGAAATAAAAATAACGCTTTAGGAATATTAAGCAGATGAAATGTAGAGTAAAGATGAAGGTAAATCCTATAGCACGCTGTCACGTTATTTCAACGTTCAGAAAAATAGAAAACATTACGAAATTGTATTATTCTAGGTTAAAAATCATATTTAGAATACAATTCGCATTTCAACATTAAAAGCTTTATTTTTGGCGAACCCATTTTCCGAAAATTTTTCAGGTGTCCCTAGGTAAGTGACCTGATCATGATCTATATAATAGGATTACTAGAAGTTATAGTTTTATTCAATATGAAAAAATTTAAAAACGGTAACATCATCAAGAAGGGCATCAAATTAATGGCTTAATGAGTAGATTTGAAAAATATAAATATCTAATTGAATCGCAACCCGCATTTTTAAAATTCCGTAGATAAACTATGTTTCGTATATACTTCCCCTTACTTATAACATGTGAGCTGAAGTTATCTACGTTTTTTATCGAGTTATATATTATTGGACAGGTTGTATTAGAGAAAATGTGGTCCATTTTGTATTTTATTTTATTTCTAAGGCGCATTTACAACCTATTGATCTTCAAAATCGACGTGCGACGACATGCCATAGGTTTTTGTCTATGAGTTCCCAATCATATATTTGAAAAATGTGAAAAAAATTATAAATACTATTTGATTATATTAGAACATTCGTGTCAAATTATTTTCATTAACATTATGTTCTTCAAGAGATTTAGACCACTACGGAATCGAATTTTATGCATACTTCGACACATATCTTGTTTTCGTTCTTTTTTAACTTGAAGACTGCGCTGCATGACCCTTTTGACTAGAGTCTTGTCGAATTTTTTTTTATGATAAAATAAAGTTTCCAAAAAGTGTCACCTTGTTATTATATAGTTATTAGATAGCATATTGTACGAGAAAAATGTAACTCATGGTAGACGACGGTAGTCTAAAAAAATAGACCTGAAATAATGTTTATAAATTAATTGTTGAAGAAAGTTGCTCCACTACAATGTTGTGCTGTCCAAGATATATTGAAGTAAAAGGTATATCGGAGGAAAACATGAAATAAATTTAAGGTTTTTAAAGATACTAAAAAAAAGCCAATGTGAAGCTGTAAACAATTCAAAATAAACATTTGAAATAAGCGATTATCAAGAACACTAATTATGCTAGAGGTAAGTACGTAAATTTTGTTTAAGTAATTGCTTTTTAACAATGTATTTAAGATAATTATGGTATTAAGTAATTGACGTAGGGAATAAAATATGCACATAGTTTTGTAAGATGTACTCGTACATATAGCCATATAAAATGATGAATTTCAAGGTAGATTTTCTTGTTGGAATTGTCACTGGATTTATACACAGTCATTTTATTTGCATAATTTAATTTTAAATTTGGTTTTACGGCCCGCCTATAAATAACATTGGTTGGTATTCACGATCCATACAGTTAATACATGTAAGTTATTGTGAACAAATCAAAACTAGTAAATTAAACATTAAAGTTTATAAAAAAACTTAATTTTATTATAAAGTAGCGCTCTAACTTGTATAAAAGTAAAAACTACGCAATCTAATATATCATTGAAAGTTCATAACATTCAAAGTGGAAGAATATCATAAAAAAATTACTTGGTAGTAAAGTAAATATTAAATTACTTGGTGGTGTGAACGTTCTATTCTATGAAAAAAGTTTTTAATTTGTTGGTCCTTAAAGGTATCAAAATAGTCATATAGGCATATAAATATGCAAATATATTTAAAATTTATGTAATACTAATAAATTGAGAAACAACTAATGATTCGCCTCAAAACATACCACAAAATAAAAGCATTTAGATTAATGATCAACATTACGTCTGTAAAGACTCTCACGTTAATAAACTTCTTTACAAAACGTGGCGATACATCAATCTTCAAAAGATTGCGCGCTGGCTGTAGCAGGGGATACTGAACTGTCTTGATGCGTTACGCGTTCAGGGGATAAATGTTTATCATTCCATTCACTTTATTTGAATTATTTGCGGTGTTGGTTAAAATATTTTTTGCATTTATTTTTCGATGTAGTTATATTCATTATGCATGTTTTTTTAATACCTAGTTGTGGAACGAGGGACTTCATCTCTAACAAATCACTGTGGTCTTGATGATATTTTGTAATGGTTCCGATTTTTGACTCGTCGTGCGGCAAATTCACTTTTAATCAAATGCCAATTGTTGGCTCAATTCTAGTGAAAATGTTTCATTAACGGCATGACAACTATAAATAATCCATTAAGCTTGAGTAAACTAGCACTACAATGATTATTTTTACACTTAGATACATATAATTATTTAATGTCACATTCTATTTCAATTAAAATCTACATAAATATCAATGTTGTTTTTCACCATGTACTGGTTAATATATCTTTCGCTGGCGGAAAAACTTCATGAATTTCTCAAAAGCTGTAAAACATTCAATAAATTTTTCATAATTTTAACTAGAAGTTTTGAAGTAAGGGGGCGGTGAAGAAGAATATATTACGTGGATATTATGTAAAGCTATAATTCACAACATTCTAAAAATAACTGAAAATTCGAAAACAAATTATTTTGGAATTTTTTTAACCTAAATTGCTTTGATCTCTGCAATATTTCAAGCTTCTACATCAAATCGTTTCTGAGAAAAACGATGATAAAAAATAAAAGCAAATATAAAATGTTGGCGACGCGTCGTAGAGTAATAAACTTTGATCTTAAGTAAGTTCTCAGAAGATTCATATGTAAATTTCACAAAGAATGCTTCATGTTTAATCATAAATCAGTCTGTACGGGTACTATGTTGCTTTATACCGGTTCTGTAGCCGTCTTTGCCTTCCAGTAGATTAAGTAAAGATAATAATAAAATGTTTATTTAGTCTTTTTTGCAATTAATCAAAGTATATTACGTGAGAGAGATGGTTTAGTGGTTAAATCCTTTGTAATGAGGCAATATTTTTTCTATGACTTTTTATCTTTACAATTCAATATATCATGAAACAATTTACATTAAAGTAATTTTATGCCCTCCTTTGTTTTAAAATAACAATGTTATAAATTGATACAACACAAGGTAAAGTTCTGTAACCGATAGCTCGATGTTTTCGGAATGATTAATTTATATAAATGCACTTTAATTCAAGTGTAGCCTTTCTTATCGGTTTAAATTATAAATTAGATTCATATATTTTTTTATTTAATATACTCTTACTTGTTTTTATTCTTACTTGCTTTACTTGTTTGGGTAGTCTGAAAAACAATAACATTGAAAATGAAAGAAACCGTCATGATTAATATTGTAATTTCAAAAAAATAGTAAAACCGACAGTTGACAACTATCGATATCTCTTTCAACAGGAGCCAGGAGAATATTGACAAAATAAACAAATTCCAATACCTCCCTGAACGAAATATCATAAGTTGTCAATAATTGCTATCTCTCTATCGATTTTGAGCCTACATAATGATACAAATCGCGCAGTTCACTCTTTACATCTATGAAATTTTGTAATGTTCATGATATATTCAGGAGGACGGCTCCTTTGTATCTTGCAGATTTTAATTTTTTTTATTCTATGTAGTGGGTTTTTTGCTATAAAATAAATCTCTCACTGTGAAATATGTGCTATTGTACAGCCCAGCCCCGCTCCACGAACTAACGGCAATTGAACCCAAGACCAGATGATGCGTCTCACCGCCAAATGCCGTAAGACTTTTGATCAATCCAACGGGCTAAGGTGTTAGGTTTTCATGCAATAATTTCTTAAGACATACTCGTAGGTTACATTGTAATTAATGCTATCAGATTTTAACATTCTAGCAAGACACATGTCGAATTTTAAACCAAGATTAAGGGAATTTGAAAAAATAACGTAGGTAATTTCCTGAAAAAAGCAAATGATGTTAATAAATGTTAATAAATACTGGCCATTTATGTTAATAAATACTGGCCGCTCTACCAATAACTGTTTTAAAGCTTATAACATACTTACTTTTAAAACAAAGTGATCAAAAGAATTTTTATTTTACTTGTAAAATTCTATAAATATCGATATATTTGTGAAAATGTGAAAAGAAATTAAAAAAAAAACAAATTTCGTCACACAATATATCTGAAAAGACTAAAAAACATATAATTTATTATTTATCCTTCTTTTTAAAATAACGTTAGCATTTTTTTTAGTTATTACAGTAAACTTTTTCTGTTTTTGAAATTATTCTATCGTTGCATTTAATATTCAGAATTATAGCAATTAAATCACAAACCATACAGCTTAATTTGTATAAATTTGTCAAAAAATGGAAATAACTTTTTTCCATTAAAAACCGTTATGATCCCTTAGGAGGGAAATGTTTGCGTTCACAGTATCCAAGCCATAAATAGAAATAGAAACATTGGAATAACTTCCTTTAGGTCAAGCGGTGAGTTTGACACATGACTTGTGTTGCCGTCACCATCAATTATATATGAAGGCGCAATGATCAAGGGCTTTCTCAAGCGGATCGGCCGGTCAGTGTTATTGATTAACAGCCTCTAGACACTTCTAGATAAAGTTTTAATTAAGGATTGGATAAAGGGGAGTATAAATATGAAAGATCGCTTTTCGTGCATGTAATGAATGTATGAGTATGTGAAAATATTTTGTATTAAGATTTATTCTTTATCGACCCTCTTAGATTTTATATACTGTGTGCAAGTTAACGAAAGTTTCTTATATTTTTTCTTATAAATATAAAATTATTTCAAAACTTCTTAAGTAGCTTCTTGCAGTTTTTCTATAATTGAATCTTTACGGACGATTTAGAGTGTACTTTTGCATAATTTCTTACTTTTATACACTCCAAATAAGTTCATAAAGTTTAAATTTTTATGAAATATTTTTTTACGATTCTCTCGTAGGATCTATTGTAATTAATGTTATCAGATAGAACTAACAAAGTATACCTATGACTTTATAAAGAGGTAAAAGTTTCATGGAATTTTCAAACGTTCTCAAGGCCCGACATTTCTCAAATAAGGTCAAAATAACATTTCAACTTAATTTAATGTCGGAATAAAGAAAACGTGACTTGGTATTTGAAATATTTTTTACTGTTTATCAAGAAAATGTAATTACAAAACTTTTATAATGAAGTATCTAAAAATTTTAGCAAACTGTGCGATGACAAAAAATCGAATGCAATAAACGGTATTAATCAAATAAAATCTTCACGTTGAATAGCGGAATCACGTTTAGGCTCAATGTTTAGAGAGTCAAAGTCATGTATGGTTTTTTTTTAAATAAATTTTTTTATTTATGAAGGAGTACGTAAAAGTTTTAGTAAAAAAATCGTCTACAAAAAAATCGTCTACAAAAAATTGTCTAAAAAAATCGTCTACAAAATTAACTCAATTATATTTCGATGGAGACTAGGACATAAATAATATTTCAATAAATCGTTTCAAAAATGTCCATACAACACTATATTATTATGGATTTCGTTGAAATATCACATAAAGCAAACATACGGCGCATATTAACTCATTGCAAATGTAAGCATCTATTCGTCCTTTCCTTAAAACTCCATTTGGCGATAAATAAAGACGTTTCCGGAAAAATTGAGTACAATGTTTCGGTATTCGTTATTTTGTGTTACATTATTTCTTTCAGTACAAGATGATACGAATAAAGTCAAAGCGCGGAAAAGATGCTGAAAAATTCATGTTTGCACGATCAAAATTCCATATGGGAACTGTTACTTTGAATTGCAAATATGAGGATTACATCAAATACAATATTTCATTTGCATGTATATATGTATATATATATATATATATATATATATATATATATATATATATATACATATACATATATATATATATATATATATATATACATATATATATAAATACTGGTTATTTATATTCTGTATCGATTTTTGTTATGGTCGAAAAATGGTAACACAGCAATTTTCCAATCTTAAGGCTTAAGGGCTCTCTCGGAAAAATATGGTAAAGAAGTTTTAAAAGTATTTAAAATATTTTTTCTTGTAAGGGATGTGTTCAGTTCGTAGTGCCAAGTAGTATGTTATCCATAGGCTTACTAAAAAAGCAATGAAACTTACACATTATTTAAACTAATGCCACCAATGTATCCATTTTAGTACGTGTAGCAAGTAAGCAATAGTGATTTAATATTGAATAGCGACGGGCTTGAGTTAAATATTTAAATCGTAATACGTAACTACATTAATTAATGTAAATACATATTGCAAACAAAAACAATTAAGACAGACGTTACCATTTGCGTTTCTAGTTATTACAAATTGTTATGACCCACTTTCTCTTGCCAAATCTCACCACATAGACATATAAAGAGGTATATCGATAGAGCTATACAAAACAATATTTTGAAAAAATTATACACAATGGAATTAAAAAAAAAAATTCCATTATATATATATATATATATATATATATATATATATATGGCTGATTATAATAACTTACAGATTGTTTTAGTTATCCCACCTGAAGATGTTGTAATACAACGAAACCTAGGTCGTGGTAAAGAACTTAAAGAAAGTAGAAATAATACTACATCACGTAGTTTCATTTAATTGTGATTTTTTAGTATAAATACTTTTATGTTGCGGAATTGAGTCCTACAGTTCTGCAAGTAACTAAATCGCACAATAAATGACTAAATCGTTTCTAATATTACAAGTATATAAATAAGTAATAAATAAACAAATTAATCGCAAATAAATGATTATGTACTTAGGAAATAATAAATCGAATGCAATTTTAGGACCCCTATAATTGTCCAAGTAAAGCAAATGAAATCGCCAGCTTTTAATGTATACATATAAAGTTTATTATATCGGCTTTCGGCTCCGCGTCAACAAGTTACATTTTGCATAAACTGAAGATGTTGATGAATACCTAGGAATAATTCAAAACCAAAAAATTACGTGTTTATATATATACATACATATATATATATATATATATATATATATATATATATATATATATGTATGTATATATATATATATATGTATATATATATATATATTTATATATATACGTGTGTGTGTGTATAACGTGTATGTAGAAGATTAATACAAAATAAATTTTTAATTGGATATATTTTGCCAAAGGTTATTTAAAAAAAAATACCAGAGACCCGAATCAGGAATTAATGAACATACGAACTTATTTAATATAAAATATAAACTCTTTGAAAAAAAGAAGACATAAATTATTTGAATAATTTTAACATTTTCATACATTGTAACAAAAAACATTACAATGCATTCATTTAATTCCAAATAAGAATAACTTTTTTTAATCGTCAAAACGTTGAGAATATGAAAATTGCGACCGCACGAACGGTCAGACAACAAAGGGTCCTATAAGCGCACCGTTGAAGGAAAGATCCATAAATAAACAATAAAAAAAAATTATATAAAGTGAATCGTTAATGCCGAAAAAATTAATCGAATGGATTTATTTAGCAAAAATCTATTAAAATAAACTAGTGGGCCAAGTCAATGAGAAATTAAAAAACATTATTTACCTAGTACACTAAAATTATTTAAATAAATATTTGTCAGAGTATTGAAAGCTAAGTGTTGCGAAAATTGATTTTAAATAGAGTGTCAAATGTAAGAAGTACGAGCAAAGTTACTTAAAGAATTAAAGATCATCAGAAGTTGCATCAGAAGTTATGATAACTCTGAAACTACATCGAATATGTTAATAAATAAATTATATAAATATACAGCGAAATAACTATTGTTATTTACGTGTTATATGTGTATTTTACATTGATACATAGCGACTGTTGGAAAACTATTCAATCATCAGTCCAGTGCGAAGTCAATAGATCTGCAATACTTTCCGAAGTCAATACTTTCCTATTGATTTTCTTTTTCTTCGTAGTTTATTCATCGAACTTTAATTATCAGACCAAATTAAACACTTAACTTTTTCATTAAACGCTTAAAGTTAGGACTTTAACGTCCCCCATCACTTATTTGTTGTTTCATTCCATTTCATCCGCATATTTTCCGAATCTGTTTAGAAGTTCATTTAGCTCGGCAAAAAATTTGTTGCGAAAGCAGAACATCGCTGTTGGTAATTAGGGATCAAGTAACGTGTTAGAATATAGGTAATATAACTATGAATCAAGTGATTTCATTTGTATGGTTTAGTTATTTTTTTATCCACACCACTAAGAAGACAGAAGTATTGCGGTAATATCCCACAATTCTATATTCCTGATTCCCTTATATTCTATGAAAATTTGTGAAGGAACCACGAACCATAACGGAGTATTTACATGTACACATATGCATGCATGTTCGTGAGTTTCAAATTGATATGGAATTCGAAGGGATTTAAATTTGGCTTCGGAATACTTTTGTTTTATACACGGTGGGACTTTCGTCCCACCGTGTATATAACAATATTATTTGGAAAGTTGTACATTTTATTAATATTTCTTGTTAAAATATCAGTAAGCAACAAGTTTTACTTGGGACAACTGAGAGGTCTTGAATATTTTGTTGAAAATGCCTTTCGATGACGTTCTTCGTCATGCGCTAGAAGTCAGTGGTAAGTTCAGCGCCAGTGATTCAGCGAAGTAATTAAAACTTCACACGTGCAAGAAAATAACTGCCTTGTTGTCTTTTAAGTTCTATCATACAGTAATTTCTTTAGTTGTGCGATTATTTAAATTATAATTTGGACATAATTTTTGGTTGATGTATCCAATATGGTTGATGTATCCAATATGGTAAATTAATTGTAAGGTTAAAACCTTTAATCAATATTTTATGCGGCGGATACAGTGTAGGAAAATGAAAGGTTGAAATAAATTAGGTGCTGAAAAAATAAAACCTAGGAATGAAATATATAATTGAAAGACATGATAAAAATATAGCGTGTTGTGAAGTAAATAATTTCATAATGTATTTTATTACTGTTAAATAAATTATTTTATAAAGTATTTCATTAACTTTATTGAGATCCATTACAGAGTAAATTATAATCACAGACAAGTGCGAGTGAACTGCGGAAAATCGTTAAGTTGAGCTTACACATCCAATGAACTTAGAACACGGCAAATTTAAATATTTATTATAATTAATATGTTAAACAAACTGAAGCATTATAATTACAAAAAGTAACATTTAAAAGAAGTGAATACCATAACGAACTCTACGAAAAATTCCTAGGATGTTGCATATATGGCTAGTTGTTATGGATTTTTTGTTATGAATCTTTCTATGTTGTAAGATTGGACTGGTCAATTTTGTACTCTACTAAAACCCATAATAAAAAACTAAATGGTTTATAATCTTGTTAATAAACTAACGGTAAATGACTATAGTAAAAAATTAAATTACAACCAAGCATAATCATGAAATCTTTTTGCTTAGAAAGAGCCAATACGAGTAGATAGTATGAATCTACGAAAAATGATTTGTGATAAATATAAGTGTAAACCACGTGTAAACAAATTAAACACTATTTTATATTCAATTTCTATCGATGAAAAAATTTTAAATATTTTAATATTTCGAACAGGTAGTATTTTAAATTACTCGTATGTCATACACTGTTGATATCATAAATTAGGTGACGGAAATATCACTTTAATCTCTTTTGGAATTGAACTCGCGCAATAGAGGTATGACATAGAATTTTAAACAAAGACAAATTATTCTCTGAATTGCTGCGGGCGTTAAATTAAGGAGTACGTAGTAAATTTTTGAGCTGTCAGTTTTTAAACTTGGTACCAGGCCAAGCGATATTCGACGCTAAATTATTTGAAATAAAGGAAAATTCGGAGAGTCTTAGCGTTTACTTCAAATTATAGTTTTTCCCGATTAAATTAATTCATTATATATTTGAACATAATTTGAATTCCTTTTACATTCAAAAATCATTTAAGTCTGAAAAAATATCTCCGTTTTTACACTTAGTAACAGTCTTTCATTGTTAAATGTTAAAGCAATATTAGCAAAATTTTGCCAAGGGTTATGGAAGTGAGGGTTGTGATTTAGTGCCGAGGAAAATCAAATGATACCCTGAAAAATTGCGATAACTAAAATACTTTAGTTTTTAATTATTGTATCTTTTAAACTATAAGATATTGTTTAACTTAATATTGTATTTGTTTTTTAAATACATGACAATTTTATTAGAGTGCTAGTGCCCAATAATTGGGTTTATAAAAGTAAATCCGGTAACAATAATAGCATAATTTCAAGAATTTTTTCAATTTGAATCTAATATTTACATATTTTTAACATTTGAGATATAGGTTTTCAAACAAAGGGATAGGCAGTGTCGTGATAACAATAAAGCACCATTCGAACCATATAAATAAAGAGCATACAGCAAGCAGGGAAAGAGCTCTCAGGGTATATTAAAACCAATTTCGTTTCAAAGTTATTGTGAATGTAATAAAATTATAGATCTGTTAACGAATGGTAAATGTTAAATATTCTTGTCGGTATAGGTGAATTTAATTAAGACAATTAATGTATTATGAAAGTATTCATTTGCATGAAATTTGAGGTAGCCCTTTGTGGAAATGATACATACAAATTTGTGTGTAAATAAGGCTATCTCATATTTCATGTAAATGATTTTTAATAGCGTCATTTAGTAAGACTCTAATCAACTTCTAAAAAACTTATAAAGAAGTGGCGTTTTTAAAATCTCACCGGGATATTAGAGGAAAACTAGGGAAATTATCCTAGAACACACATTTTTTTTAAATGTGTACTACTTAGTACACATTTACAAAAAATGTGTGTACAGTTATTTTGGTTCACAAAATATATAGTGGGCAATATACTTACGTTGTGCAAAATTAACATTTGTATAAAGTTTAAATTTTCTTAAATTACCAGAATGAGTATGGAACCCTTGTCGTCCTGCCTGTTGTACCCCCTGCCCGTTGTCCAGTTCTGTAGTAAAATAAGAAACCCTGATTTTTATGTCCTGCCCGTTGAATCTTCGCCATTTCTGCAATTTCAAATACATACTCGTATGTATGAATTTTGCAAATAATTATTTAATATGAAAATTTTAATTTATTTATAGATTAATTGAATGCTTTTATTGTTTACGTATGAAGTGGGTGCTAATTTTTTTTTGTGCATCCCATTAAGTGGGATATTATTAAACACAAATTTTAAAATAAAATTTGGTTTGAATATGATTTTTCATATCTAAACCTCATTAGTGAAATAGTAAACTTCAAAATAATATGTAGTGAGTTACTTTCTCTTTAATTTTCTATCAACAGAATTGAAGCGTTTAAAAAATTCTGAATACCAACATTTATTTTGTTTATAAATAGAAATAAAAAAAATATTGTTGTTAATTATTTTTAGGAAAAATGTACATGTACGATAGATATACCATTTTATAAAAATATGATACCGTTGTTAATATTTTGAAGAATACGTGTTGTTTATTCCAGAATAATTAAGTGAGGCTTTGAAGTTTCCATAAAAATACAGACCCGGTTAAATTCAGAAAACTAATATAATTAACTTTAGCGTCCAAGAAAAAAATTCTTTTCAAATATGAAGTCTTAATGAAGCTCTATTTTCAATAGGATACATATAGTAGACAGCGTGAAACAAGTTTCAGTGTTTGATGCTTAATTGGCTTTATATGTACAGACGTAAAAGTTGGTTGAGATGCTTATGTTTTGTTAAAATAATAGTTATTGGGATAAATATAAATTGTTTGGTGCTTCTAATGTAAACTAAAAGAAATATCAATTTATTTTGAAAATAAAGTAAGTAATTATTAAGTAGACAATTAATAAATTCGTTTTTTTTTCAGATATTTCTTGAAAGTTATAGTAACATTAGAGGGCAGCTTTTGATCTTTTGTTCAGTTAGCAACTAAGTTTTGGTAAGAAAAGAATACACAATATGTAAAAAAATTACGAAAGAACTCAAAATAATCTTACTTTATGAATTCAGTTCAGAGCAAACGGGGCGAAGCACCATGCAGCATATGACCGACGGAAGATAAAATTATCTGCTATTAACTGTAATCTGTTATTAACAACACAGCCATGAATTGGTTACAAAAATATGAATAAGGAACTTATGATTTCTCTAAAGATTCTCACTAACGACCTTCTTCACTAAGTTCAGGAAAATTAGATAGCCATATCGAAACAGGTATCAGGTTTAGATCACAGTATCTAGAAGAGTTAACCTGAGATTTTAACACTGCAAAGAAAAATAATTGCTTCCTTTAAGGAAGAAGTGAAAATATTAACTTTGGCTAATCTTAATACGAGCTAATCTTTCTTCAACTTTAAAAAGAGACTTCAGAAAGAGGCTTATTAAACTCGATACGAAGTTTATTTTTTTTTTTTTAATTACGCGTGTGAGCGGGTAAGGCTTTTTTACAAAAGGTAAGTAATCACGCCGTTGCCAATTATAACAATTTGGTGACATTTGGTATATTGTTAAGTAAAGGTCAGTAGTTCGTAATTGGAGATAAAGCCGCACATATACATAAATATGACATTACCCGAAATGTTATTTTTATATTATGGTGGAATACAAATATAATTATTTACTTGGGCCTACCTCCAACCAATAATTACCGCCAATATTCTTAAAAAACAAAGCAACGTATATTTTATATGAAAATGCTCAACCTACATAGAAAATGTGATGCATAAAAAATATTTTTACTTGAATGGCCCTTTACTTGAATAGATTATGTTTCTTCGCATAGCATATTTTTAAACCCCTCGTCCTCTTATTCTCAATTGTTTCACTTGTTCTCTAGTTATATGCTGAAAACAACGTTGAAATTCATAACTCCTACATGAGATCTTACTCACCAAAATCACTTTTATTAATGTAAAGAAAATGTTATCGATTTCCATTTTGTATTAAAAATAAATATTCTATTAATAAAATGATTTTCCACGAGTACGTTCCTTTTCAGGGATTTGGCAAACAATAGTTAGGTGACACTGATTTAAATACATTACGCGTAATAATAAGGAATAATTAAAATCAGTTTAAATCTTTATCCAAAAATATTTGTATTTTAACTTTCTGGCAACAATCCATCATATATTTTTGAGGACATTATATCTTTCCTTTCAATTAGGGGTTAGGTCGATATTTTTTGATATTTTTTTATTTGTTTGAAATAAATTTTGACACGACATGATTATCAAACAACTTATACAAAGACACTAAATTAATGTGGTGGATAGCTATAATAACGTAATGTAGTAGTGAAATTTTTCACTTTTATGAAAATATGTTTAAACGAATTAATATTGAAATATATAAACATATGTAAACATACACATGTACACATATGTATGTATATATGTGAAGACATTTTTCGGCATATTAGTTATGTCGTTGATAAACCTATTAAATATCATCACGAGTAACCTTATCCCTATATATATATGCTAAACGCTTAATTATATTTTTGTCTGTTGGAAATGCATCTTAATGATCACTTTCTCATGAGTCTATTTTACATTAATTTATAAAATACTAAAACATTTAACGAGTAATATATATTTCAAAATATAAACTTTTCTGTATAAAATATATATGTGTTACTTTTAAATTTGTAGAATTTGGTTTGCAATTTGTACACTTTAAAGGAAAGACGCACAAATTTCCGTGTCATTCAAAATGACCCCTAGCCGAAAGTTAACGTCTATTATTAACCTAACAACTTACCAAGAGTTGGCAACCATTTCCAGGGGATTTATAATTAACTTGATCTATTAAACTTGCTTGGTAGCTCATTTTAAGTACTAACAGATGCTTACACCTCATTTAGTTTTTTGCGAAAGTTTAATTAAAAATTGCTTTATACCATATATTTTAAAAATAACAGAAATAAGTAATACATTTGATTAATAAATAATTACATTTACTTATAATATTTGTAGTTAATATCCTATCGTAACTATAAAGTGCGTCAGGATTTTATAGTTACGATATTATATTACGGATTTTATAGTTCACGAGGTTTTGGGATAATATCAGTATTGTAAGTACAATTATATCGATATTCTACTAAATAACTCCTGCTGTTCTTTTATGACAAATCGTATTATCCATATGATTAAATATGAACCATACAAAAATAAGTAATAAAGCAAGCGATAATATTTATGAGATCTATTTACCTAGTACTTAAATAAATATAATTAAAAATACGGATAGTGCTTATTAAGTGAATGCTGTAGATATACGTTCAGTCTTAGCTTCAAAAGTTTTCGCTTTTAAGGTAGGATGATGTATGATAAAATTTCTATTAAAAAATTTCCAATTTTTTATAGATTTTAACGTGTTTGTGCTTGGTAAGTGATATATGTGTATTTTTGTGTGACTTTATGAGAGCGAGATACATTTTGCGCCAACAGTCAATATAACATAGGGACAGTCGATTTGACATGGTTTTATGTTAAAATACCTTTATTCTATAAATCTGAAATATCGGTTAGATATAAAAAAAGGCATCCATCAAATATCGTCATTCTAAAATTTTGCATTCGAAGCTTTTAAATATTTAAGGTGCGAAGTGGGGTGCCCCCCATTCTGAGTTTATCACCTAATTTCTTCATTTCTTTCATTTATCGGCAAAAATTTTAAATGACCGACCGCGTAGCTGCCCTAACTTAATTTTGAAGCGAAGTTTTAACTCACTTACAGTGAGGGCCAGGCAGCTTAATCTTATTGAATACTCGTTAATCCAATAAATTGAGTAAAAAGAAAAGTTAAAAAATAAATTAACTCAGTTGCCAAGTTCATGGTTTAAAAGTTTTGTATCTGCCGGCGCGTTAACGTCATTACACTCATTGGTATATTTATGAGTAGGTATACATATTCGACATTAGGACAATGGGGATTTATTACATGCAATTTATTAAAAGCCACAAAGTCTGTCACTGTCATTCAAAAGGTTCCATTTTTATAATGACTTAACGACAGTGTATTCCACTATTTTAACAGGTTTGGACAGGAACATCACACTAATTTGAAGAGGATGAAACTGGGGTTTTATTTGTCAATGTTTGGCTCAAAATAAATTATCTAATGTAGATAAAACTTTACTTTCGTACATTTCTAAGTATTCAAAATTGACATCGGCTATATAATAACTCTGAAGAACGTAACGATTTAAATTCAGGGAGCCGAAGAGCGTCGGATATGTTTTTGAGACAAACTTTTGAATCGTATTAACATATAAAACAATGTATTTTTTCTACTAACATTTCAATACTTAATATAATTCATTTCACTTAGTAATAAAATATGGTAGGTAATATAAAAATCATTGAAAAGAGTTCGATGCTGCACAATTCTTTAATTAAAATTAGACATTTCAACTTTTTTATCGAAAATTGTTTATATTAGTAATTTCAAATTCATTCAGAATTTTCCTAAAATATTTCCATTTCGCATCAAATGGTTGTTTGAAACTATTTTAATATTGATAAAATACAAAGTGATAATACACCAAAGTAAAATAAAGACATGGACATATTTTATCAGCAATGTCAATTTAAGCCTTCAGTTTTATTTAGCCAAAATAAATTTGGTAAATAATTTTTTTTTTTAAATTCCTATTAATTTTTTATATTTAGTTGTTGCACAAATATTAATTACTTCAATATTAGTCTTGATAAAGATTTTTTAAACCTTTTTTTTACTCCGATCCAATGTATTTCCTTAAGAAAAAGTCAGCTGAACAAAAATAAAATTAACATTTTCTAGAATTATGAAGGACAGGTACAGAATTAATTGGTAAGTATTGTATTCACTTAGATCATTTCAAATATCAGTTGTCATGGTGGTTATAAAAGATTATTAGGTTAAATGCTTAAAATTATTGGCATTTTCGCTACCACCATGATAGATCTCACGACTTACGATAGATCTTACGAATTTTGATGAATTTAAGCATTTGGTTGCTAATAGTATATACCATAATTTCATATTGTTACATCGAAGTAAAGTACAGCCTTAATTAGGAAAAGGCGCTGCAATTCTAGAAAATTGTCACATTTTTAATATAAGTCAAATTAAAACTGTCCTTATGTCTCCGAGCTGTATTCTTTTTCAAACAAGACTATTATCCTTGTATATTATTGTAAATCCAGTATTTTTTGCGCGCTGAAGTCCCAATATTTCTTGTTTATTTTTTAAAGGACACAGTTTTAAAGTATGAACAAAAGAACATTCCGAATATGTTTAAAAATAAAAAGAGTAACTGAATGAATGCGCTTTTCAGGGATACATCCATGAGACAAGATTTAAATGGCGTGGTGTAATTTTATGTAAAGGATATCAAGCCTGTAATATCACGATTTTCTTTAAAACTTCTGGATAAATGGTAAAGTTTTAGCAGAACTAGTAACAGCTTTTTAAAAACTTATTCCTGAATTTAGTAGGAGTCCTAAGAAATTTATAGGTCGGAAGTAAAGTAAGGATGCTTGACAAGTGATGAGGTTCTGGCATTCTATGATGATATGATATTCTATTAGAAAGAGTAAAGATACTTGACAAGTGATGAGGTTCTGGCATTCTCTGTAGACTCAAAAATTATGAATTGTGCCTAGGTATAGTTATGAAAGTAGTGTTTACTTGCCATATCAAATATTTTTATCACTTTATAGTTCAAGAGGAGTCAAGAAAGCTCATTTACCAACAGATAAATAAGTAATTATAGAATTAAAACTATCGAGACGTGAGCTAAAATTAAGCTTCAAACTCTATTAAATAAGACTCCACAGCGTTTACTATCTGCGTCACATGAAGGTATCTACTGGCACTACCATTAAGATGGCAAATCATTAATTTTAATTAGCAACTGATACTGGGATGGAATTTCTAATTACAGCACTCATAAAGAAAAATTCAATAAATCTTATAAAAATATTGAATTCCTTTTCAAAATTGATTTCCACTACTTTAATTAGCTGATAAAAATATAATTAATTAGCAAAATCCACGTCTACTATGTATTATTATCTTTAATATAACAAAAAAAATGAATGAAACCAAATTTTAAAAAGAAAAATTGGAAAAAAATGTAACCACATAATAATTTTGTTCAGCTAGCGTGTTCTGGACGAAACAATGTGTGGCCGCATGAACTATTTGAAGTATGTAAAGCTGTGAGAATATCACGGTTGTAGAGTCCGAGATTAACATAAATGAAATTTATTTATAGTGGTAAAACTAATCCCTATATTCTTTACGAAAATTTTTGAAGTGAAGACATACCAAAAATTGCATCAAAATATATATTGAAGTAAATTTTCAATGTTCTTTATCAAAACTAAAAGAAAACCATAAAATTTTCAGAAAGTTTCTTTAATTCAGTAGGGGTGACAAGTCTGTCAATTACAAATCTATTGGCTTTTGATTTATTAAAATTAATGCATGAATTCTGTAAATATTATAGCAACCATTTTGAAAAAAACTTTGAAAAGAAAGTGATTATATTTTTCAATTGGTTATTGTTCTTGCGTTTATTAATTCCATTTTACAGCACATTGTCAACCATATAAAATTCCTTTTAATCACTATAGTATTTTTTATTTTTAATTAAGCTGACCTAAAATATACATCGAAATGCAGAAATGTTAATTTAATAGTTCTAAATTTCACAAACCCTTCAGGTTGTAAATTTGACAATCACAATATCTTCAGGTGGACAATTCGGAAAGATGAATTTTTAACAAATCAATTCTTCAATCAATCTTTAACCATTTTGTAATATTAATCTTTACAAATTACCCACTTGAAGACGTCATACAACGAATCCTAGGTCGTGGTAAAGCATTTAAATAAAGTAGAAATAAACCAACATCACGTAGTTTCATTTAATTGTGAAAAAATAAACTTTTACATATTCGAATCTGTGACATTAAGAATTGTATTAGCTAATCAACAATTATTCATGTGGTTTCATCAGCGCAACATAATTTCAACAAATTATGAGCCCAGTAGTTATAGCGTCGAAAAAGTTCAATGTTAAATATCAAGTACAATGTCAATAATGTATATAATACTTACGAACGTAAAAATTGTCAAACTCACAACAACAAAAACTATTATAAAATATGTTCAAATATTTCACTAACATAAAATGAAAACTATCGAGCCTTGATAAATATTCTATGTAGAGGTTCGCCGTAAAACCATAACTTCGACATGAAGAATTGCTGCAATGCGTTAAAAGTTGAGAAACGATTGATAACAAGAATATAACTGTTTTGTTAATTTTATTTATACATTCAAAAAGCATCAACTGCGAAGAAAGTCTGGAATAATATGTTATTAATCTAGTACTATGATGATACCGAGATATTACACCACGTTGGGTTGCTTAGAGATCTGTGTAGGACAACCCTTGAGAAATGTCAAAATATAGAAAGCTACATCAGCATTCTTGTGGAATGTCAAATTATGGATGATTTGAATAATGATCAAAGCACCTAAATTTTTAAAGTTTACTGTGGACGACGAGTGATTTGAAATAATGCTACACTCCGATCTACCAGAATCATACAGCCCAATCGCCATATCACTCAAAAGCTCGAGTATGAAAGTAAGTGCGGATTTGGTCGAATAAAAAATATTACGAGACGTCGGAAAAATGACAGCGATATCCAAGAATTGGCAACAAAGATACATTTTAAAAAGATACAAAAATAGTCCTCAAAATAATTCTGATTCTTCAATTTTAATAAATTAGTTCACATTATAATCAAATGCAAATCCGAGCATAGGCAAAAGAACTTAAACAATGAGAATTACAGCCACGCGATCAACGCCTCAACCAATACATAGTACATAGACTTGGTTACTTCGTGCATATGAATTAAGAAGATTATAAATCACGTGGATACGAACAGCCATCAGAACTCAACGGCAAGTATGCCCTTGCCTAACAATGCTATAAAAGTGACAGTTAAAAACGATTTTTGTTGAATTGATCTGGTAAAATAAGCTTCAACGTCAGTGATGATAAAAGTTAGTAAAACAAAATTACATTTTATCATATATGATATGTGCCAGATACAAATAAAAACTTATTATCATTAAACCAAGTCAGGAAGGATGGTAGTTGAGTAAAGTGTAACAATAAATTCTACTTCATAATAAACAGAAATAATGAAAATGTAGCTACTGGTAGTTGGATCAACAATGTGTAGGTATTGAACACGTATAGTAATGTTGAATACTTATCAGATGTGACAAAACTGAATTTTTTCTGTGGCAACAGTATCTAGGTTTTTTTTTAATTTAAACAACGTAGAAAATATTTTAAGAGCGCAGTTATTTAAAACGTATAATGAAATAACATATATAAAATGTTTAGAAGGCAAACTAACGTGATTGAATCTTAAATATAAAGTTTCTAAAACCACAATTGTGCTAAACTCGGTGATCTCAGATATTTATGGCTCGATAGGAACCACATCACTCCGAGAGTTACGATATCAGACTTTACTGGATATCGCAACAATGCACCGCTACAACTAGACCACACCCAATCGGAAACGATGAACCAGCACCAGACCACGTAACACCTAGAAACCACGGACACCTCAGCAATAACTACGCGAACACGAAGGAATATGACACTCTGTATTACTTAACTTTTATGTATTCATATAATAATAAATTCATTACTGTTCTGGCATTAATAGATTTAACAAGTTTTTCCATTATATTTAAATTAAATTAATTTTTTTTTAAATACCGAAATCTCCCAAAACATATTTAGAGGAGCGAGGCACTTTTAAAATTCATAATAAAATGCTCAAAGTAGGTATTTTTTTACTTCATATATAAGATGTCTATTCCAGCCCCAGAAAAATTTAATGGATTCAAAAACCAAGTTAAAAATCAATTAAGTAGCAGAATCGACTATCTCCATAAACAAGACGGCTTCAAATATAAAAATAAAGAAATTTCTGCATTCGTGAAAAAGGCTCGCATACCTGAACAAAATGGACTGGCCAAAAGGATGAATACAACACCGGTTGGAAAGTCAAAATGCTTACTGTTCCGCGAGAAATTCTCAAAAATATTTTCGGTTAAATAATTATATATATCCCGCTATCTCACTAATAGACCTGGAAGATAAATCTCCTGAAAAAGTATGGACGGCAAAGAAACCAAACATAAGTAATTTGAGAGTACATGGGTATGAAGCAATGGTTCATCTCCCAAAAAGGAATGAAAGGAAATCGAATCCCAGAGCAAGGAACATTTCCTTCATCGGATATTGTGAAATCATTAAAGGTACCGATTTTACTACTTGACTCAAGAACAGTAATAAAGAGCTGGGACACAGTGTTCTTGGAATTCACCATTAAAAGAAGACAAGTTCCAATGAATCTTACAGAGTCAAAGTGCCAGTTATATCAATATTGTGCTTTGGAAGGCTCCTAGACTACATTAGAGGCAACAAAGTCAGGTATATGCCACAAGTTTGACAAGAAAGACACATCCTTGAACAAGTCCTTGCATATATTCGCCAGATATGGAGTGTTATACACATTTCAACAAGATGCTGAAATCAAATATGTTCAGAATGACGGGCTCCAAAACAAACACAGAGTACAATTGCTGTGTAACCGAAATGAGTGAATTAAAAGGCTGTGTTTGTAAATATTAGTAATTAAATTTCATAATTGTGTTAAAAAGAGGTGAGAGTGAGTTCCACAAAAGGTGCAAATATAAAGACATAAAATATAAATGTGTAACAGAAAAGTTTCATATAAATACAATAGACATAAATCATGAATGAACAGAGAGTAAATACGAAGACAAATCACAAAACTTTTACCTAGAATAAAATTTGCATTAAAAGAAAATCGGATTAAAATGCTAGAATGAAACAATTGATTAATTATACTTAACCAGCTTCGAAAGTTACCAGTAAATTTGATAAGCTTAAATAATATAGAAAATGCTTATCCGTTAGGAAGGGTCTACTTAAAGGGGGAATTTTGAAATACCTATTTAGTTTATTGTAATCTTGCCCGTTTCTGTATAAGGCGTTTCTGTATAATATGGTGATGAGTATATAAACCGTGGCTTTGATATCGAATAACCGGTTTTAAATAGTCGGCTTCAAGAATTGTCTCGGTTATTTGTTCAGATTCCATCAGGGAATATCTCGACAATTAGTCACGCGGTTCTACAAGCGCAATATTAATTTAATATCTCATGTTTTCCACTTAAATAAAAGAAAACTTTATATTAACCGTGTAAATAAAATGGTAAAACGTAGATATATGTAAAATTGAGAAGTAGAGTTGGAAAGAGGGTGTACACTCACTAATAAGAAAGAAATTATTGTTCTTTGGCTTAACTTGCTGTCTTTGAAAGTCAACTAAAATAAATGGTCTTTGCGAGAGATTCCGGAAACAAAAGATGAGAACGAAATTAAATGATATATTTCCATATTATATATATATATATATATATATATATATATATATATATATATATATATGTATGTATGTATATATATATATATATATATACAGGTATTAATACACCGTTTAAAATTTATCGACATGAGACACAGAGAAAGTAAAACAATCGATTTATTTAAAAGTATTACATATTCCTCGAGCAGGATTTTGTCAAGAAATCATATTGAATTCGGTAATCAAAAATAGGATTAAACTAATTATGTATTCTCTTTTAATCGGCTAAAAGAGTCAAGATAACTAAAAGAGACAACTCATATTTTCAGAGAATCAAAACAGATTGCCACACCTCTGAATGCTACATTACTTTTTTCACCAAAAAATATGACTGAAAAGTACCTGTTTTATTCAATAAACTTATACTATTGATACACCTCATATTTTTTTATTATTCATTCTGAACATGTGCAATAAGGAAACTACTGAATTTGAGGCTTTTTTATTCAGCCGTTTAAAATGTACAGCCTTCTGAATGTCGACTGGAGTTATAGAGATTGACCATGGAACTCTAAAACAAAAGACTAAATACAGTTAACAAAAAATACCCACCATAAAGTGTGGTGTTAAACGATTCCTTACAAGTAAATGACTCGTTATGATTATTCATATATCTCATATTCCACGCAGTACGCCGACGCTGGACGGGTCAGACCGTATCGTAAATACGTACGAGGATTTACCGTAAATAAGCTGTCACTATGAAAAGTGGAACGCTCTGTGTGTTATATTCGCTATATGCTACCTACTTGTGATTACTGCACGTAACTGACGAGTGAGTAAGGTGAATGAGGCCTAGAGCACTTTGGATACATTTTCGCAAGAAATGGAGTAGTATGAATACATACGATTATGCACGAAACTTACCGAACATAGAAGTACTATAAACTGGGTACGAATTAGTCGTGCCTATACGTCCGTATACGAGTAGTTGCGTCGTCCGACACGAATCCAATTGTGTTGGTAATATTTGGCGTTTTCGTACAAGCGAATCACCATGAATGTCGAAAAATTCATTAATTAAGTATACGGACACCGTTATTTGTGGGATCAGAGTGATCCTAATTATTGTTTAAGAGAATATCAACGTTAAGTTCTAGTGGGAATTCCATAATATAATGTAATTCTCCGACTTGATCATTTTTTAAATATATTTCGTTAACCTAGCCGGTTCCACGATATCGATGGCTTCGCAGTCTACTAGTCAGAAGAAAATCCTCCAGAAGGTACAAATTCATTTTGAACGAGTGTCACTGGGACAGAATAGAAAACAAGTAATTGTAATGGGCATAAAACAGTATGCACACTCAATATGTATAACAAGAATCGTAAGTTTACGTGCGATAAAAATTCTTATCCAAAGTAGGCTTGGCCTGAGTAGTCCGATTTATGCGCGCTGACAAAAATATATCTTCCCCATGTTGATATTCACGTACTCGTAATAACAATAATAATATTTGTTTCGCATGGTTAAGATGTTTTTACACGCATGTCAAGTATTATTTTATTTGTAACTGATACCTTTTAATGACAAGGTCTTTGCATTTTTGAACATAATTCTACTAAACTATTTGCCTTAAATTTCCTGTACAAATAGATTTGTATTCTTAATAAATAAATTAAAGTTTCAAAACATTGGTCATTTTCTTTTCTATATATAAATAACAATATTATTCCATGGCAGTGTTTTCTCTATCTATAATAGTAAATGTAATATTGCTATGTTTCTTTATCTCAAAGTGAAAAACCAAATTATTATCCTTCCGTCATATTTTTAACTTTAACAGCTCTAATATTTTTGGTATAAGATGTCGATATCTTTATAGCTTTACATGCAAAGATGTAAAGAGGGTATGTTAAATTTTAAAATAGAGCATGAAGAAATTTTATAACATGCCTAAGTCATAACAATGCTTTTTGTAGATTTTGTTTGCTTTGTAACAGTTGTTTACCTCTCTATTTACCATTGTATTATTTACTGTAGACATTGTATAAGTACTAGATATTACACTACTTCCATTTGTTACCCTTATTTTTAGAGATTTGTAAAAGAAACGATATGCAAAATTTGCATTGTAAAATATATTTTACATACATTTGGAAACCTTCCATTTACTTCTAACGATATTTCATTCGCCTATTTCACAATTATTATTTCACAATTATATTAACTTTATGTTCACTGTAACTTTTATTTACCAAAATCTACGTCGTATCAAAGAATTATGGCTGCGTAAAAACTGATCTGCAGTTTATGCCATAATTAGGAATGTTTACGTAAAAATAATCATTGAATAGTGTAGTCCAAATTTTTTTTCAAGAAAATGATGTGTTAAAACTATTTTACCGAAAAGACATGAATGTACCAAACATTTTTTTAATTCCATTTCTGAATTTGATTTAAGTATTTTAATGAATCTTTGAACTATGTTTGTCGTTACTAACAATATTTTCTATTTTACATGTCATCCGCAACGTGTTCAAATACACAACACATTTTAATTAAAAACTCTCACTGATTTATGTGTGTTTGATTACACATTTATACATAGAAAAATAAATGCAAACCAAGTTAATTTTAAATTTTCGACTAAATTATAGCTTTTTAAATGATATTATGGCATTTAAATGCATATTTAATAAACATGTATGACCATTTCTAAAGTTATCCATGGGCCTTTAATTGTTCAGAGTAAAACAGAAAAAATTAATTAAATTTTTTCTTCCAAATAAATAGTGAATCACAACATAAAACAAAACATTCGTTAAATATAAGTAATATCAGTAATATAGATCGAAACAAGAGCACGCTATTGTTATCCAAACGGAGAATATCTGCATTTCTTCGGAGCATCTTATTTATGTATCCTTATGTTTTAAACTTTATTGGAATTCGTATATTTGTAATATCGTATTATTTATGAAATATTTACTTAATTAAATACGAAATGAGAGAGAGAGAGACAGAAAGGTTTATCTACGTCGTAAAGCAGAAACGAATATTCGGATACTTTATAATGTTAAACTAAATTACAGATTTCATTGTATATATTATAACAAATACACACACACACACATATATACTGAAATAATTTAAATTTTGTATGTGGGGTACAAAATTTCCTACTTTTCCTATTTTATGTTGTGTCATTTTCATAAAGAACATATGTACATAGCCGGCGGCCAAAAGCAAACACTCCTTTGAGCTTAGCCACAGTCGGTAAAAGGAAATTGTGCGAAATAAAATGAGATAAAGGTTGAAAGGTCAACAGTACCTAAATATTAACATCCGGTATTATGTTTATTATTCCTATAATATTTCTTATTGCAATGTAAAAGTATAAAGTAAAGCGTAAAATGTCTATAATACTAATGTTTATATGAGTAATATCTACTTAACATAACCATAAAGTGAAGGCATCGTTCACAATCGGAATATCTAAACTTTAAGCACAATATTATTCCTAAAAATTTTCTTAAACATATTTAAGAATATTTTTTTTCACACTCAAAAATGACGAGCTTATGTCATATTTTACGCATGTTCTTACATGAAATCATTATAAACTTTACGCAAGATATGAAGGAAAGAAAACCGTCATGCCCTATAGCCGTCCGTTCATTTAATGGTCCCATAAATAACTCGTTAGATGGAATTGTTCACCAGCACGGAATCAAACCTTCGAGGGTTATCATCATTTATTACTTGCCACAGCGGCGCATCGCCTTCACCCTATTACGTGCTTAAAGTTTGTTTCATAGCAGACGTCAACCAGTTCACCTTTTATTTTTTTTGTCATCTGTGAATTGTACGGTATTTTTATTGTCTAATAATATACGTAATTCTTTACAAATATAATGTTATTATCTGACAAATATAGGTCAATCTATATTCACAAAGAGCAGTGATGATCGGGAGCTTTATTGCACATGGTACAGATATGAAGCTCAAGAAAAAAATTGTGGATGTTGGTAATAAAGATGCAGTCCCAGTTAGAAATTCTTCACAAATGACCAAAAACTCTTTAAATATGGAGTATTTAAGCAATTTTTTTATATGAGGAAAAATACCGAAAGAGCGATTTAAAACCATTCTTAACATTTATTCTGCCCTTCTTATAGGGTCAAAGTTCTGAACACTTTGCGAAGAATATAAACTGTAACGATAACCAATTTGTGACTTCTTCCAGCCATGTTATTATGCCTGTTAAAATTATAGTCCGGTTTTTTTATACATTATAAAAATAAAATCTGGTGGATTAGAATTTCAAATAAATTGTATTCAATTTTATCCAAAAACCATGTTATAATTTAAAAATATTTCCATGAAATCCTGACCAAAAGATTACAAAATATTTTTAATATATTTACGCAAGTTACTTCATTAAAAATGTTGACTATTATAAAAATGACAGGGAAGGTGGAAACATAAATCAAAATGTTGTTGAAACTTATATCTTCCGTAAGTATATTTTAATTATAACTTTGCTTTTTCAATGTCTTCATTATTTTTACTTTACTGCAACTGTTATGTTTGCATTAAGCAATCGATTCTGAAATGTTCAACGAATTCAATCTGTATACTAGTTTCTTCTGTATGCTCGGTATTGAATCTGTGTACTCGGTGTTAACAGTTTCCATCAGCTTAAGTCGGTTTATTATCATAATACTTTTCAAAAATCATTACTTTTTAATTTAATTTCTTTGTATATGAAAAGAACTAAAGTTAATCTAACAAAAGAAGGGTTCATCTAAAGGCAATATTTGTAATATTGACATCATATTATTATTCAGTTCTAAATGCAGCCTTATTTTCTCTCAGCAAAGCTTGTGTTTAATACTCTTCATGCTTTTGGATCTGCATTAATGCCACCGCTTTTTGTTAACAGCATTTTACTTTAGCTCTAAATCTGTCAAGAAGGATTGCTATATTTTTGTGTTATATATTTCTGGAGTTATTATATAAATTTAATATATTTTGGAGTGATTTTGGAAGACATAAATTTTGTAATGTGTATAGCGTCAGTTGACATTAAATATATGTAGCGTTTAATAGAAAGCCATTTCGATACCGAAATATAATCATTTTATTCGTTACATAATTTCTCATAAAAAGTTCTAATTCTAAAAATTCTCAAAAAATACAAATAAATATCTTTATTAGAATATATGGATCCTTCAAATTAGTGCAGTTAAAACAGTGCATTAAAATGTTCAATTATTTTTAATGAAAAATAGAGACGTATTTATTAATTATCGTGACATTAGAAACAATTACCTCCTTAAATACTTAATGTAAATAGTAATACTGATAAAAAGCTTGAAAGCTTATCAAAAATAAGTTTTTCAATTAAAATAGTTTTTAAGATATTCGTATTGATATATTGCTTTTCGCCGTTCCTAGCCACATCTGACACTTTGAGTCACAATTATGCTACATAAAGCCAGTTAGTGCTATTTTTCTCTCCTTAGAGGAAAGTTTTTTTACTTTTTTGTATTAACTCAAGGGTCCTTTTAACTTAGTGGAGCATTCCCAATTTTACAGATTATTACTATTTCGGCACTGACCATAGTCTTCGGAATTATTCTGTGGTTCATTACCGAATTACTATTGTAAAGGGATTGCGCACCTGTCTATTTTATATTGTTACGTGATCCAGAGTTTTTCCTCATTTTTCGGTGAATACTGTGATTTTGAAAAATGTAATAGATGCGCATTTTCTGGAAACTTGTTCACTGTGACACATTGTTATTGTTTTTAAAATATGTCGTATATGGTAATAATATCGTTGACGTTGTTGCTAATGTGGCTAAAATTATCGAAAATTTTATGAAGCAGGATGAAAAATTCGAAAATCTGCGTCGCCGTTTTGAAACTCACCATGGAGATTTTGACAATATTGAGAATTTGAGAAAACTACGGTCTACCTTTTATTCGATCTTAATGTGTAAAAATAAGAACTTTACTAGTTTGGGATTTGCAAAAGTCGCTAACATAATCGAAAAGTTAAAGAAGCATGATGAAGAACTTCAGACTTTCAATAATCAAGAATTTCCTTCTTCGTGCACCCTATTATGTTACAATAATTATATACAATTTCCACATTCGACTTATGGCATGACAAATCTCTTTTAAGAAGAATTCAACGAAACTAGTAGGCAACACTTTCAAATAAATTGTTATTTTAAGATTTTTTAGTAAAAGACATGTCAAAAATTATTATTCCCACAATTTGTTAGAATTTGTCATGACACAAGTTTAGTGTTCCCAAAGGATGCTTAAATAAATTATGAAACCTTCTAGCTCGCTTTATTTTTAATCATACCTATTTTTGATTAACATTGTTGTAAAATTTATTGTATTCATGCGAATATCAAAATATACATGCTTTTAAAGCATTCTTCATCTCTATTATTTTTAATATATAATTTTGATTTTCATACGATCAGTTATTTTCTTTTATAATTCATGTTATTTTAATTTATGCTTATTTGGTTCACTGATAATTTAATGATTAGAAACTTCCCCAGAACTTTGCTATTTACAATTTAAGATAAGATGTAAATCATGGATTATGAGTAAACAATTTCCACCTTTTGGAAAATTTCTTTCATCGTACTTGCAAATAAAATAAGATTGTAAGTAAATTATTTTTAAAATTAATATCGAAAAGTTATATACTACTTTTATTATTCCGCATGAAATATTAAATTTGTTTACATAAAAGTATACTTGTAGCTTTGCTTATGACAGTCGTTTAAAAATATTCCTGACATAATCATATATATTCATTAATAGAAATTTGCATTGAGTAACAAATCGATTAATTTCCATTTCTTGTTTATGTAACAATTAGAGTAAAATAGTTATAACCATTCCAAGTTCAAGGCTACCGTAAAAATAGCACCGCAACGGCACGCCATACAGTGAGATTGGGTGCAGTTATCGTCAGAATAGTTGGACCGGAGATCCGTGATCCTTATTATATTTTACGATCTGCTCTTAGTTGAGTTGCCGCATTCAGTTAACCCCTTGAGGTTTGATGGTAGTATCATATTTATTTTATGCAAAACAATATTTTATAATAATTTTTATTACCTGTAGATTTTTAATGGCTATAGTTATATTTATATAATAAATGTAAACAATAATTAATGAACAGTCTTTTCGGGAAATAATACCAATAAGTAATCATGCTTAACATTAAAATAAGTTTTATATACAATGAAATTTTTTAACATAATTAAAAAAAAATTACTAGACATAAATTAAAGTATTATGAGAGCACCAACTTGTATTTTAAATAATGTAAAAGATATGAGCAACTTTTTTTTTTCTAATAATAGCTAAACTATTATAAAAGCTATTTATTTATTATAGGTAACGGTGTAAAAATAAATGATTTAATTAAAAACATTTAGTAAAATGTTGAACCCTTTCCCAAATAAATTGAATATGAAGGCTTTAATAAGTGCACATGCTATGAATGTCTTATATAATCACTCAAAATAACTCAGATATTTTATACCGTTTTCAGAAATCTTTCTTTTTTTAATTCATTTTTGTAAAGTTCTTGATTTGCTGGTCATTTCTATATTGGTTTTGGCTCAGTTTTGAGTGTTTTAAAGCTTTTTTATAATTTTTCATAAAATGTACAATGTAATATATAAAACTTTCATTTTAGGGTCATAGAAAGGCGTAGTTTATTTTGTGAAAGCATAGAAATGAAGAAATTAATATTGGGGTTTTTAGTCACCTCCGCATACGTTGCAATTGGGGATGAAAAGGTTTTTTTTTCTAATGCAATCCTTCGGATGAAGTATCTTTGAGAAAGTTTTTAAAAAGACAACCAAAGACAATTTTTTTTTTAATAAGTCCCAAAATTATTTTTCTCTTCCACAGTTTTGACTACGTAAGTCAAAATACCAAAAAAATGAAAGTACACTAAGTCCTTACAAAATGAACACAGAATATTTTTCTGTTTTTTAGTGAATTATTTACAAAAGCGTATTTTATTAGTTTCGTAAGCTATTAATTTATATTTTTAATTTTATTAAAATTTCTGCAGAATTCAATTTAATAGAGCAGCCTATTTGATTGGGCTGAGGTGCCCCTTCTTAGTTCTGTGTTTGTAGGCGACTGAGCCCGCATCCTCTTCATCTCTGCTAATGTATCAGTATTGCAAGGCATCTTTCCGGTAAGTTTGGAACCATCTAATTAATTGACATGAGTTTCAGTTATTTTTCATAGAATTAGTCCGATGGTGAACTTCCAAATTTCAACGATACAACGATTAGAAACCCAAACAGGGTTAGGATAGTTGTACCGTTATCGAGTTCAGTGCCTAACTTCCAGTTCTGTTTAATTGAGTGAGCCCGATGGTTATTATTATTGTATTGTCATCAGAACTACATTCAACTCTCAAGTTTCATGATGATAATACAATTAGAAGGCAAATATGGTCTGGGTTTATTGTTCCGTTATAGAGTTTAGTTACTTATGGTTTTATTAGCTATCCGGTTACATTTTTTATAACCAGACCAATGTTAATATTTTATTGTATTATCATCAGAACTACACTCAACTGCCAAGTTTCATGATAATCCAACGATTAAAGTGCATGAAATTTAGCTTCGTAATTCCCATTACATAGTTATAAGTCGATCTAATAAAAGCGTAGTAAAACAACCAAATAGTTTGGTGCGTTCCTGTATGCGTATACGAGACATATCTACTTTCACGTTCTTATCCTGACTTTTTATTAACAAAACAAATGTCTTCAAATTCAATTCCATAACACTTGATATACAAATACCGCCAAAAATGTTGCCGGCATCAGTTAAATATGTAATATATCAAACATGACTTTCGGGCAGATTAATATTATGTTCTGAATTTGATTGGCCAGAACCGTAAATGTTATATATATATATATATATATATATATATATATATATATATATATATATATTTATATATACCCTTCTTAGATTACCTTCGAAGGCACCGGTATACTAATTAATTTTTATTTACGTTTTTACATTTAGATCGAGATGTCATCTCAATGTGTAGCAAATATATAAACCTAACTATAGACGTAATAAGACTTATAAAACCTGCAATATATTTGTAATCATTGTTTGATATATCCACAAGTTAATTTTTAACATAAACATAATCGGTGTCCTTATGTAGGGCAATTGGAAGAAAAATCGAATACCTAACTCGAGTACGACAATATCCAAATAAATATTTTTTAATATTATTTATTGGGGTATGTATGGTTTAATATGTTATTGTGCCAAATTTTAAGAGTTTCAGTTAAACAGTTTCTGACAAAAACGACTATCACAGGTAGGTGGACAGACACGAGAATGGTCTTATAATGGTTCTTTTTTCCTTTTTGGATAATTTTATAAAGATGCAAAAATCTTCATTATTCATAACTTTCTATTTTGAATTATATAGCAATATTGATAGCACTTTACCTAGTGAATCCTAAGTCATATAGATACAAACATACGAGTATATATATATATATATATATATATATATATATATATATATATATATATATATATATATATATATAATATACAAGGAATTTGTATAAATTTATTTTCTTATAAAATTATTTAAGGATACAAAAATGTAAGGATACATAATACTTTTATTAAACTGTTTGGAAATAATACTTTTCACAAAATAAATATACTCTTTTCCAAAAAAACGGTACTTAAAATTGCTTGACTCTTTCAAGTAAAATGGAAAGGAAATTAGATTTTATGTAACCAAATGAAATAAATATTATTTACTAAATGTAAAAACTTTTGGTTTGTAAATTAGACTTTCCTATTTTGTTTTCTTTTTTATTGTTCTCAAGTGAAATATTTGACTTTACATTTAAACAAAACAAAAGAGGGCCCTTCAACTGTCAATATTTAATAAAAGTTACAGAAGAAAAGAAGAAAATTAGTCACAATTAAATGAAACCACGTGATGTAGTATTATTTCTACTTTATTTAGTTTCTTTACCAAGATCTAGGTTTCGTTGTATTACAACATCTTCAGGTGGGATATTAGCAAAGATCTTTGCTAATATCCTAAGGTGGTAAGCATTCTCAGATGACACCGTTCTGTTAAATAACAATGACTGAACCAGACTTTTGAAACGGATGTTTCTGAAATAAAAACATCGTGTGATTGCAGCTACTTAACAATTAACACACGTAAATTAAGATACATGACGAACCTATACTTGCCAATTTTATTATTTCGCAAATATTGGCTTTGAATGATTTTACCATTGGCGAACGCCCACAACCACTTGATGATAATTTAATAGTTCATAAATGTACGACATACTGGACACAATTTGTTAATTGCCTAATCCTAATTTGGCTATTTTTATAACATATCATAAAATAGTAAAATCATTCAAAGCCAATATTTGCGAAATAATAAAATTGGCAAGTATGTTAGCTTAAAAATTTATATGGTTGAAATAAAGTAGGGACATCCCTCTGTCACCATCAAGACTCATAAAAATATGACATCGGAATTGAATTTTTTTGAAACTTTTACTATTCCGTAAATTTTTACGATTTTCCAAAAGTTTATTCACTTCTCTTCAGCTTGTACTTGAAACGATGGTTTATAAAGTAAACATAAAACAGCTAAATACAAGATTGATAGATAACAGTGGTGTTTAAGTAATTTAAAATTAATTTAATTTATTATTTATAAAAATTACAAATATATACTTCCTTAAAAATACTTCCTTAATCGACATATTGGGTTTAATAGTTTCCAACCCTATTTAGGATACCACATTAATAATTTTTTACTTTTTGGGACTATTGCTGAAATAATTTTGTTCTGAGATCATATTTGTACAACAAATGCATTATTTTTGCTTGAATTTTGAAGAAAAAAAGGCTGTAATTTCATATTTCCAATTTTCTCTTCAATAATTCTGATTAGCTTATTTTTTGCCAAAATTTATATTAAGTAGTTAAAGAGAATGTATGTCTCTGTTGTCTGTAAGACAATATATCTATTATTTTTAGGATAATTGGCAAGCCTTTTTCCTGTGTTGTCTAGCTGTTTGTATATTATATGTCAAAATCATTCAACATATTTTAATAAAACTTGGTATGTACGTGTAAGCACCATTTTATTTTCTCAAACGTCGTGTAGGAAGATTCTATTCAAAAGGTCGTCCAGCGCGCTACCAGCCGTCGACAACACCAATGCTGGCCGTATGAGTCAGTTTAAATTTTTTGAAAAACTTGTAAGGAAAAAATTTGCTTCTTCCATTGTGAGAAATATTTTTTTGAACTTTCTCTCTAAAAACAAATAAATATAATTTTTTTAAATATTAAAGGCAAGAGAAAAAATTATTCAATCCTGATATTTTTCGTTCAATCCGTAATTAATTCTTAATGGTCTAGATTTTTTAAATCTTTTGAGAAATCCCTTCAGGGCAAGGATGAAAGAGACAAATTTGAAGCTTTACAAAAAAAATGTAATAATCAATTCATAAAACAAAAATAAATCAAATATATCTTCGAATTTGTGCGTAAATGGTTTTTTATTTGACACCTTTTTTCCCAACATACCCCACAAAATTAACCCTACGAACTAAAACTTATCTTTCGTTCATCACATTTCATGATAGAGTATTCTTATTACGTTGAGAAGTTTCCAAGAACATCGCCAATGAAAGATGGGCAAACGCCAAAGGTATCAATTAGTGTTTCGTTTTGGAAAATTTACCACAAAATAATAAAATTCCCTAAACTTAAGTTTTGAGAATCATTCAAATTATTATTTGGTAATTAGAAATATATTCTATCGGAAGCCGCTCTTACTGAATTTGGAGAATAAGAAACGCTACGTAGAAAAGTTAGAATTGAAATAACCATTTTATTGAGAAAACTATAAAATATATACTTTGCTTCAAGTATTTATATCACCTAGATATACGAGTAACATATATTTCAATTTAAATATTCAAATTATTGAGGGTTGGAAGCAACTCGCCATTTCTATCCAGTTATACCATATTTTTACAAAATTTCTGTTTGTGAAATCAACTCGAATAGTAGCCTTTAAGTAGGAGAGTTATTGTTCTAAATATGTGAAAAAAACGTATGAGGGAGAATTACGATAGTTTTTAATGGAATGTTATAACAAATACCCATACAATAAGTTTCTTTATAATAAGGTTTCTTTTTAAAATGAATGGCTATGTTTTCGCCATTTACATTAATACTAAAATATTTCACACATGCTACTTTGATTTATTTTTGAATGATGTATCTAAATATACAATATTTTTTGTGTGGAATTATTCCATGATTAAAACGAATTCACTCTGCTATTTTTTACTGAATAAACGATAACTTTTAAGTATAAAAGTTAATTGCTTAGTTATGTTCTTTAATATTATTTTATCAATGTTGATTTGCCTACATCAGTATATTACGTATTTTATAAAAAAAATCGTTATTTATTTTAAAAAAGTTCGTCAACATCGCGAAATACCTTTTTACCTCTATACGTTTACTAACAACTAAATTTTGCTATCCGCGGTCCTTGCGGCTGTCCTTCATCCTCCCTGGCTATTGTGAAATTTTTGCCTACAGAAATAGAGAAGATGCATTTCATAATACAATTATATAAAGATACATATTTTGGAGAAACCGTTAAATCAAGAAGAACGACTTCACTTAATTTCTTTAAAACTTCGCTACCTCCCTATGGAAAAATCGCATAATCAGATCCATTGGTGAAAAATAGTTCCAATAGTAGTAACTGTGTTTTCTTCTTCTTAACTGACCTCTATCCGACTATCCAACATCTCCATTGCTTTGCGCTAGGATAATATATCTATAACAATATATATATTCGGAAACGTACGTAATTTCCACCTTTAATATTTGCAGAAGGGGAAAATTTTCAAGTCCGTAGGCCATACAAGAAGTTTGAAGGCGAACTTTCATTCAAATCTTTTCGTGTTGATATATTTTATACTAGTCTTTGGAAGAGTTTTTTTAAGAGGTAAATACTAAAATTGTTATTTTATTAAATAGTAAATACGATAAGTATGAGAAGTGAATTCGAATGAAAACACTAAAATTTGAAGAAAATTTAAGACTTTTCTTTCTCTTTTTAATTTTCGCTGAAAAACAATGGTCATTGTCAGATAAAATATATATTTGATCTTTCACAAAGCTTTAATAAAGTATAGGAAATGGACTAAAATTGTCAATATACAAAATTATACACATACACATTGACACTCCAATACATGTAAACTAGCTTTTGCTACTGCGAGGCCATCCGCGCAACTCATTTTACTTCGAGCTTATCCACCTTCTAGGATGTTAAAACAATTTCATAACCTGAAAATTTACACCAATTTTTCATATATAAAAATCTACCAGGATAATGCAAATATAGATTGACTGATCCATACAAAGAAGAGGATTATAAATATATAGCAACTATTTTCTGTCAAAAGTGACTTGATGTGAATTTTTGATAAATGCTTTAAATCAAATTAAAAATAAAAATGTGAAAATATAAAATTCAACAGCTCTACGAGATTATTTTAAAAATATGTATATCATTACAAACAAAATTATATTGAAAACTATAATAAAAATTTATTTGTCAATGGAAAGGCCAATGCAATCAAATTTCAAATGGTGCTAGATACATTTTTTATAAATTTCTGAACTCATGTCATTGTTACTCATTTAAAATTACATTCATATTGTTTTGATGCTTTTATAAATTATTTGTACTATATAATTCATTATATATTCAAGAGAAAATTAAAAAAGGAAACAATCCCTTTTCTAAAATTATAATAATAAAAATATTGCATTTTCATAAAATCTTGTCTCATCTTTAATCGATTAAAAAAATGTTTAATAAAATATTAGCAAATTATATTTGGACCAAAATTAAATATAACTTACATTAGAAAATAAGTTAATTGTAAGTAAAACATTAATAACAAACATTAATGTTAATGATTCTCTCAATTTTGTTATTAATGATTCTGAATAACGGTAATATTTAACCCTATTTACCCTACCGATTTAATTAACAAGCGATATGTAAAACAAGCTGGTGTGATTAATTAATTCACACTTCATGCGGATGAAGCTCAATATATCCTTCAAGTCTTAATATAAAAGTAAAAAACTGTCAAGTGTATACTTCCACCATTATTGTTTCGTTCTATCAGCATTTTCCTTAAATTTTAATAACATATTTCTCCAACTATATGTTCAAAAGGCCGTTCTCCGCACTACCCGTCGCCAACCGCACTAATTCCATATCCATGGCGTATGCATGGAACTAAGTAGGGAGTATTTCAACCGAGTCAATTTAACATTTTTAAAAAAAATGTGTTGACAAAATATGTTTTTTAAATTACCAAAAATATGTTAAAACATTTACATATACAATAATTCACCATAAACAATTAAGTACCTACAACAAAGTGGATTCTTATTAAGACATGACAAATAATTAAGTGCCCTCTATAATGTTTCAAGACATACTTGTTGAAAAGTAGCTGTAGAAAAATCACTTTTCCTTTCTTTTGAATAAATATAAGCGTTTCCGTTTATTTAGTTTATTTTTTTATATTTTCTTTTTTTTTAATTACAACCCATGAAACAAATAAAAAATATTTTTGAGGCTATCTGATGTAGCTGTGTTCAATCCCACTCTCAATACTTTATGTGTTTATATAAAACCGCTTAATCTTTCAATATTAACTCGTTTCTTTGATAATTTCCGAACATTTAATAAAGTAAATCGTAGCAAATGATTTTCACATCCTAAAATTTTTGACGTTTTCGTTTTTATTCCTTTTGCACTAAAAATATTCCGAACTTAACAGTCTTTATCAAATGAAAATAAGTACCTTTGTTGAAAATTAATAAAGAGCTACATTCCGTTGCTCGTATCATATATTGAATTACAATAAGCAGAGCAATTTAAACATAATCTCATTAGCGTCTTCAAAGTGTGTTATGTTTACTAATTGTAAAACTAAACTCTATTATAAAACAAAATTCCATGAGACTTCTTGAGATAAAATATTCTCTGGTTTGATGTTCTGATGTAAATATATAATTTCTTTCTGGTCAAAGAACAAATTTTCTTTCTAGCAAAATATTTGACTTATTCCACATTTGATAAATAAAGTTCGCCAACATTATAAATATGTTAGATACTGTTGAAGTACCACCGTTAAAAAAATATACGTAACTAAACTATAGTCTTATTCTGGCGTAGTTTCACTAATGTATGAGAAAGATTGGTCTCAATAGAACACGTTTAAATCTTTGCGGGTATTATATTAATATTTTTAATCATCGGTTTTATAGTAAAATAAACCAATGAAAACTTTTCAAATATCACAAATTGAGCCTAGAATCGTATTGCTTTATTTTTATTTTGAAAACGCAATATGAGTGGAAAAAAATATTCTATGTCAATTCGAACTGGTTTACGAGATTGTTCAGGTTATTTGAATCTATCAAACATACCAGTATCTTCGATAATGAATTCAACTCAAAAGTCTAAAGCAATGTCAGGTATATAATCATTTGTAAAGTTATTAAACTAATCAATACCTTTTCATTCTCACCTCCCACTTTTTATTATGAGGACTTTTGTTTTACGTTCACCTTTAAGATTTTCTCTCCAATGAAAAACTAGAATTTGAGAAAATAAGCGGTATTAAACATATCCTTGTAGTTTTTTTTTATGGTAATTGCTTAATTTGAAGTGCCTGCAATATAACTTAGATGTAGAACCTGGCTCCCCATTTTTTTGCCGTGATGATTTAAGCCACGAATTAAAGAGGTTATATTTTTAGTAAAATAATGAACAACATTTGTACAATTAATGCACAGAAACAAATCTTTTTCTCAATTTCATTAAATAAAAAGTGATAATTTCTTAGAAAACCACATATATTGTATAGATAGTACCTAGTATATGACGTTATTTAGTGGAAAAAGTTGACGTTTTTTCATCATTTATTTGGAGACGAAAAACCTTAAAGCATACACAAAACGATGTAAAGTTGGAGTTGGAGGAAACTACTGAATGTTTCTTCCCAAATTAATTATTATTTTTGGGATAATTATGGGTGTTTCCGTGTAATTCTCTAAGTATGTTATGCAATATTCTTTTTCAAATTATGTACATACACTTTCTTTTATTTTTATTTCTGAACTTATTGAATATTTCTATTTCAAATTATGTACATACACTTTCTTTTATTTTTATTAATTTCAATGTAAGTCATATTTGCGGTTTTTCGACAATGTAACAGTTTTTACTCTGTCTAAAAGGGAGCTAACAATTTTGTTACAAAAATTATTTTTAAAACGTAAAGAACGTAAAAATATTTCCCTATTATAAATACACGGTTTTAATGAAAGTTTTACTAATTACTTTATAGCTACAATGAAAATCACGTGAAAATGAAATAATTTTTCATTCATTTCGTTAATCTGTATATATTAATTTATATTATATTGTTATTTTGCCAATAGTACTGGGTTAATAGTTTAAATTTATTTTTAAATTTGTCTGAGTAAGGAAATTGGAAGTCCCGTTAGGTAATTAGCAATAAAACATGACAAATACAGTTTGAATATATACGAATTAAAAAAACTGTACTTTGTTTTGGACCTTTAGCTTGACAAAATCACAAATGCGCTGGTTGATTAATCGGACGATACTGAAAACTCCACAGTACCGATAACTGTAATCCACTCTTTTCTACTTAGTAAACTTTTTACTAATGATATTATTATCTGCAAGATTATGTCCTAAAACTTTGAAAAGTTATATGAAATTATCAGCAACCAATTCTCAAGGTTCAGAAAAACTAATAACTACGAAAATGTGAAAGTAATTGAGAATATGAAAACAATGCTGAACTCATAAGTTTGCTACTACGTTACATTGAATACAGAAACGAAACCTTTAAGAAATATTATTTCAAAAAGTAATAGAATGGATCGATAACCGTTATCATTAGCCTAGGAAAATTGGAAAGTGAAAATTCCTTTAAGTATTGAAAAACTCATAATAGATCTTCGTTCTGAGATAAACATAACGATGGATCAAGTATACATTTTGTAGTTCGATTCCCATTTTAACACAGTGATTGCATTTCTTTAAATATTCCAATATTTGAACAGACATATATAGGTTAGGTATTAAAAATTGTAATTTAATATTCAAATAATTTTTTGACGTAACCAACAATTATATAATATTTTTAATGTTAAAATTCTTGTTTGATACACGTTACTGAATTGCTTCCAATCATCTTTTTCATTTCTAATTCATTAATCTTAAAGACATTCTTAATTTGTCATTTGCTTCCATAACTTTTCTTTTATGCTGCGATAGTCCACTTATTTTTAAATTCAAAGATATTTAAAAACACTATACAAAATATATTGATCCATTAGGTAGGAACCAATTAAACATTTCTAGAATAAAAGCTTTGAATATTTAAATCGCAAATTTTTGGTAAACTAGAGTAAACTAATAGATCTGAGGCTCTATTGCTAGTTAATACAGTAAAGTAGTATACATATTCTCTTTTTGTATTTTTTTATCTGTATCTCCTAGTAATAATGAAAGAAAGCAATATAGAACTCTAAAAGAAATATTATTAATTGTGAAAGATAAGGGAATGAAGTATTTTTTTATGAGTTAGCAATCAAAATGGTGAAATAAAAAGAAAATATATTAGACGATTTAAATACTATGGATTCGAATGGAAATAAATTATTTGCCAAAACTGTGTCACCAACACAGCTATTTAAAAATGTTTTAAATGCTGGAATAACCTGGAAATCAATGTAATAATTGTATACGCATGAGAGTATATTGAATAGTTTTATCACTATAACATAATTCATTAGAAATATATTTATAACTTCTTATATTTTATATCTATTAACAAATAATTTCCTCTTTTAGTCCAATATGAGATCATTTTAAGATTAAGATTTTCCTCTCTTTCTTTATTGTAATTGGCTTGGCCGTCAGTCTGTTATCTGCAAATCATAAGTTGATGCATACTTATTGTCTAATTTAAACGGGAAATTATTTCAAAAATTTAAGAGGTGATTTAAATATCATTCAAAGATAAGGTATGAAGTTACATTTCAATTAACATACAAATATTTCTTAAAACTTTTGCATAAATTTATAATAAAAAGTAATGCTCAATCTGAAATTATGTTGTACTCTACGGTGTACGAAAATTTGGTGTTAAATATTATAATCTATTCTATTATAACATTCAACAAGTTCTTACAATGATATAATATTTAAGATAATTATAGTGACTTTCTCAATATTTTTCTTTTGGACCTTATTCTTGCAATTTCCATATTTCTAGGAAAATATCTTAAGCCAAAGTGAATATTTTTACGTCTATTTTACTAATTATTAAATATTTCGTATGAGGAATGAAACCAATAGAAAGTAATAAAATCTCCATTTACTGTACTTTTAATTGATGTACATTTATCATGAGGCGATTGACTAATAAGTTTTTAATAATCAGTTTAAGACTTTTCTAGAAAAATTGTTGATAATTTCACATTATTTTATTACAGGAATGTTTCCGGAGAGGAATGGCTTCCGGAGAGGAATATGGTGGATGCAGAGATGAAATGCCAGCAATTACACCAACTAGCTGAGAAACTAAGTAGTCAATAGGATAGAGCTTATTTTCTTCATATAAGCAATAATTTACAGAATAAAAAGATCGACCATACGGAATGCCTTCAAAAAGATTTCGTTAATTTTTTTCGTATCTAAATCTCCAGATTATTACGCAGAAAGTATTAGATAATTAAATATTGCCAACCAGATGGCGACAAGTCACAGTCAAAGACGCACATAGATTGATTTCTTATGACATTTAGATATTTAAACAAAACTTATAATTGATCAAATCAAAATTAAAACTAAATTATCAAAGCAATGTATGTCCAATCTTTCAAGGAAAATCAAACATCTTAAGAAAGTAAGTATGTAAAATTCGCGAGATTCAGTCCATTTATACTGATAGAGATTTAATTTGCGAAAGAGTTTTAAATCTATTAATCCTTACTAACAATATCGACTAAAAAATTATTGTATACTTTGCTTTTTATAGTCCGGATTAACAGAAATTTATTGATACAACAGCCATTAAGTCTTTTATGAAGAAAATGCATATTTTTGATTTAATTTTATGTTGCGTCTCATAATTTGTAGCAACGCCAGTGCAAAAAAGAAATATGAAATAAAATTATAGTCTGCAGATTCTATAGCTCAACTGTTGACACTTACATTTTCGCCACACTAATTCGTCCGTCTATTTGCCTTAATTTTAATGTTTGTGTAATTTATGATCCATCCGTTAGTCGCCATTCAGATGGAGATATTAATTAACATACTGCTTCAAGAAAAATTTAAGTATATATACCTCTCTTTTAATGTACAGTAGGAGTGCAAACATTTTTTCGTGCATTCTGTCATTATAATAGTGGAATATTTTTTAGATGGTTTTTAGAACGAAAATTAGAGTTGTTTGGACATTTTTTTGAGATATTCGTCTGCTATTACATTATTAGATTTGCAGATACTCCAGTTTTGTCTTAGACTAAGGTGCATGAAATTTTATTAACAGACGTTTAATATAAAAACATCAATTAACACTTAACAAAATATAAACAGAAAAATTATCTTCAAGGCGTATCCCTTACATTTAAAGTAGGGATAAATTTAATTAGCGCATTTCGTCAGGTTAAGTCACTGGATAATTATTTTAAAATTGAGGTTTTACTTACCGCTTTTTTAATTTTTAAACTGCGTATGTGAAATATTTAGTTTGAATATATAGTTTGAAAATAATGTACAACATATCCGTCTCCTAAAAATTTGGAACTCTCCTCGAAATTTGAAAAATCACAAGTAAATTAAACAATTTTAGTTGCAATTTATAAAGAGGGAGCCACTCAGTATCGACCTTTTATCTGAAAGGACACTTTTGTTCTTTAATTTAAAACCTACATGAAGTATTATTGTGTACTCTGAATCAGAATAAAAAACTCATTCTCCTTGGTTGATTCTGGCTCACATACAATATTTATCTCCCTCAGTTGAAAATGAATAATATTCGTGCTTTTAGAGAATTTGTCGTCTATGCTCTCACTCCATAAGTATAACAGCAAATTCAGGTCAAGTTGCTTTTATTTATTCATCAACGTTTACATATTCATTTAACATCAATTTGCATTCTTAATTTTTGACTCATCCGACTAATAAATTATAATATTTAAATTAGCTATTTATATATATTACGAGATTTTTTTGTTACATATTAAACGGGAAGTTTTTTTTATGATTACCACATAACATAAATAGTTTTGATCTGTGCAATATTAGGTCTTTTAAAATGAAATTACTATTATAACAAAAAATATTATAATAATAGCAAATTAGTTATACTCATGAGGTAATTCCATATAAATATTGTACTTCTAGTTACTAATTTGCTCGATACTATACATTTTTACTCAATATATGCGGCATTGTGTGGTCTTCTATCTCGTTTCTAGTACAAAGCAATAGTTTATACTAGCGACGTATGTAGAAAGTAAATACCAGAGGTGAAGATAAATCAGTGAAAATCTATGAAATCATTCTTTGTTATTAACTAATGTGAAGAAGATTATATAAACTTTTCCGAGATGAACTTTTCTATGTATACCGTTCAAAATAATTGAATTTTTGTGGTCTTTTTATAATCAAATTAAACCTAACCTAACCTATTTCTCACTATTTTATTGTCTGTAGAATTAGTATGAACACCTATTCGAAATAATTTCAGGAAAAATGCGACACGTTAAATGAAATTTAGGTTAATAGGATCTGTGAGATCATTTTGATAGTGCGGTAAGTTTGGCTTGATTGAGGCCGGTACATAATTTGAAGATACGAGCAATGGTCCAGTCGACTATTTAATTATCACTTGTTTAAAAACAAAGAACTACTTACGCCCCAAAAACTAAAAATATCATTATAATTTAAAAATGTTTAATTACAATTTATCTTCAACAAATCATCGAGGAGCTTTTAACTGAATGAAAGAAACTGTAACAGTAGGTTTCTGTACTAAACTTTTATATGATTTATTTTATTTTTAAATTTTTATAATTTATTTTTTAACGTCCCGAAAACTGTTAAACCATAATTTTGTTTAAAAAACTAACAACCCCGTTAATAATATATTTGGACATGAAACAAATAAACAACAATGTCCGCGGTGATTAGCGTGTGTCTCCTAAATAAATGAAGAAGTTAAATTTAAAAATATGAAAAACAACTCCGATAAAAAAAACCAGAAAACGTTTCACGAAATAATTTCAATTTATCTGAAAATGTTTCATACTTTTTAAGCTGTAGTATGTAATATATCCTGGCTCGAAGAACTTACTTTTCTCTTATTTGGATATTTCTTGCTGGAATATGTAAAAGAGTCTTCGGTTACATTATCGATTTCAATATATATTTTTTTAGAAATATTTATTTCATCGATATGGACCGCTTAGACATCTATGAATGTAAAAACGTAACAAAAAAACATAAAGGTGTAGATAAATTGCTAGTATAATTAATTGAACTTATAAGTACATTTACACCTCTGCTTTTTTACCGTTCTTTTATAATAGGTATGTTTTTGCTGTTCTTTTAAATGTATTAGTCACTTGTTTTGGAACCATTAAAATATTTTTCTTCGTCTTGCACGTAAATTTCAATTTTATTAAGCAATGACTTCTTAATTGCTATGAACAGACTACCGGTAGTGTATCGAAAAATGTATGATATAAAAAGAAATTAATTCATTAATTTACTCATTTATAATTTTTTTCTTGCCCGCCCGTTCCTTCACCCATTCTTCACTCTTGCTTTTACACATTTTGTCATTTTTCAACTCCCGATTTCATGTGTGGCATAGCAACTCCCATCGAAAAATAGTTTTCAAACCTAAAACCTGCGCTCATAGTTTTATAAGTAGCTGAGATACTAATTTCATTATTTATCTATATTGAACATGTATTGTTATTGTAATGATTGTTTTGTACAAATTTGGCAGTCTCGAGTGTAACATTGCTTCGTGCCACTCATTATCCACCTTGAATCCAATGTTTTGTAGTTTATACGCTCTATTCGTTGTTATGTTAACGTAGTTTTCTATATTTTAACACTCCCAGCTAGTTGCCGTATACAGATCTCCAAGCAAACTCACGATTAGTGTAAGCCCCAAATCATCGAAAGCACGTGCCTAGTTATTCAAGGCTTATTTTGCGGTCTGAGCTTTTTAATATGAATATATAGCGTCGTATAAATTAGTAAAATAATTTTTCTTCTTGCTTTTAAATCATCCTAAAACAAATATTTTTTGGAAATTGTGTAAATTTAATTTTGAACAGATATATGATATATCTTGCCTAGGGAACTCACGCCAATCAGAAAAGCCTAAATATAAGAGAGCGCTGAAATATTAGACTATGGTAATGATCCTTCTTTGCATGCTATCAAAATAGTCTGTGACAGGATATTTATAAGACATTACTCAGTCACTGGACTTCCTTTTTATTCTTCTGCTTCAGGACAACAAGAGTTTCCGTTGACTATTTGTCCGAATTCCTCGTCAAGGAATATCTCGAGAAATAACCGTATGTTTCAATAAACTCGACATTGATTCTATATAAATAAATAATGATATTAGGACGTCAGCATTTTTTTAATGTAATTGATACATTGCCATATCCAAGAATATATTGCGTAAGGCAAATTAAGGGGTCACATATAAATATGCAGGTGATAGACAAAAGTAATTTCGCAAAGCAATATATCTTATCTACATCTTTGTCTTATGGGAGTTTGTAGATGTCGCTTACGTCCAATATTTAACACTATTAAATATATGCAAATTAAGTAAGATGTTATACAGAATAAATCTTACGTGAAATTTAAAAAATTTATGAAGTGAAGGAGTATAAATTTGAATATTTAAAAATATTAAATATAACATATTTTTTTTATTTTAATCTAAACTTCGCTTAAACAAACTTTTGTGTTTGTGAATTCCCACGCTATTGTATAATTCGTAAATCTACACCATAAATGTATGATATCGCGTAGTCTATCGTCACAGCACAGACAGTACGATGAGTGAGCTTTTATTGTTTCATGATTCCGTTACAGTTTCATACCCAATCCGTATGCTGAATCAAACAGAAAATCTACATTTTTGTGTTCAGTATCTCGATAGAAAACAAGGAAGCCGTTTTTAAGAAGTTGTTTGACGAAGAAATGTGACACGGTAATTTAATATATTGACTTGTTGTTACCATTTAATACATTTGTATAACAATTTTTAAAAAATGTAAAAAACTTAATTTATTATGTTGTGTAATCCTGTACGATTAAAATAGCAATTAAATTAAAGGAATTCAAAACTTTTTTCAGAATTTTATCTAATATATTTTTGGCGATATTTTTGAAAATGTCCAAACCGTTTTTTTTTGGAAACCGTTAAACGCATAAACTCTTAATTGGAAAAAAATACTTACGTAGGCATTTTTCTATAGAAGATACGTTTTGGAGGATGTATACAAATATTTGTATGAAGCAATGCAATTTTTTTTCATATCATATGCAGTTAATTTTGGTGTCAATGAAATAAGCAAGTATATAAGGATTAAAAACATATTTTTAAAGTCATAGAAGGTAAACTACATTCTATGACTGAAAAATGTTTTAATCCTTAAATACAATAGATACTCTTAAAAAAGTTCACAAAAATATTATATCACAGCATCTCCAAAATTTCTGTAATCATAATTATGGAAAAGAGTATTATTTGAAGCTCACCCTAATATTATAGCAATAACTTTAGATTTCTTAGTTTAAGAGAAATTTTTATTTCAATATCTATCAAAGTAAACTAGCTAGATGGGTGAAAATAATTCTCAAATTTATGAATAGTTCAACATGAAATTACCTAAATATTTCTATGTTTATATGTATCTAAGAAACTCCCGTAGTGTGTGCTTTATCCGTATTCATGTATTTAACAAGTTTATTTTTGATAATGATGACACCCAAACGTCTACCACAATATCATCTCTAAACAGGACTAACGTCAAACTACAAATGTTTACAAACGTACGAGTACATCCAGTGTAAATCGAAGTCAAGCTTCGGTATCCATTGATGATTCCCAAATAATGAGACAAAAGTTTCTGAATCAGACCAAATATTTTCCACCTTGTCAGTTTAGTCTTAAAATGTATTCTTTATATATAGCGGCTACTGGTACAATTTAATAAAGCTAATGTGACCTAAAATTTCATTAATTACTTCTTATTAATTAATAGCTGCGTACCCGGGATGTCCTTTATTATTCACACACTCACTTTATCTAATAATAAGAAAGCTAATAAGTAAATGGAAGTTGTTGCATTAATATCGACAAAGCGTAAAAGGACAATCAAATATGATAAAAATATATTAATTCAGATTTTAACCACTCACGGAAAATTACAATAGACTAAGTGGTTTTTTCAATGATATACGATACCGTAAAATTGGTGATGTTGACCGAGATCAATTAATACATTTCACAGGAGTTGCATATGATTAAATCGAGATTAAGATATTTAAAACAGATTTGATTAAATAAAGGTAAAAGTACTGATATATTTTATAACGCTAAAGAAAATGGTAATGGAAGGAAATCATTTTTTTTCTTGTTTTAAAATTTCACCCTTTTATTGGTAACAAGTTTTGCATAATTTTTTAAATGCAAAAGAAAATTAATTATTTTGTAATTTTATGTAATGTCCGTACTTCAGATTATTTTTAATTTTAACATAGCTATCGTATAACATTAATAAAGACTTAATAACTGGTTATTGATTTAAAATTCATGATTTGTTTTTTAAACTTATATAATGAAAATCATATTTATTATAAATACTTAATTTAAATTGAAAACATCTGAAATTTAAAATTTATTTCAATTCACTATAAGCAAGGATATATAAATAATAAATTATAAATTTACTAAAGTAGTTACCAAAAACAATCGGTTTTTTTATTTTTGTAAATATAAGGATTACAATTTTGAATTTTTTAATCCAAAATTTAATCAATGATACAAAAAATATTACTTTGCAAATCAATAAAACGATTAATTATGTGAAGTAGATCTACGAGAGTAAAGATAATGTGCATATTTATTATGACGACCATTTGTTTAGATAGGTGTAACGTATATTATATTTCATTAACTAGAGACTCCTCTTGCGTTGTTCTGCGTTATCGCTAAAAGACCAATACCGTTATAAAAATCTAACTGATAGAAAAACGATTTTTTTGAAAAATAATTTTTCCGAAGTATAATATAAAATTTTTAACTTAAACATTACATTAGCAGATACTATAACGTTTCTTTACTGAATTATAAATAAATCATTACGTTTTCAAATCACAGGGAATGATGTTGTTAAAACTGCAAGTGGCATAACACAAAATTAACTAGTCTGTGGTAAACTCGGAATTTCACCAGTTGATAAGATATTCCTAAGATAAACAAATGTAAAGTAATTTGTTATAAGGAAAGTAGTATTTGTAGAAATTAAATTGTGTAAAATTAAAAAAAATAATTTAGGAATATTGTTTAAGTATATTAATATTATTTAAGTGGAATATTGTTTAAGTAGAATATTCTAAATAATATATATCAACTTATATAGCCGTAATTAAGCTAATATACAATTATAATTTTCAATCATTTTTATATTTCGCTGTATCGTTTTGCACTGTTTTGTGACACGTCCTTCAATGAAAGCCAAACGTGGATTTTAATACAAATTAAATGATTTATGAAAAAGTAAAATTAATACAATACTAATAGAACACTTTCATATGGAAAATAATTTCATAAAAGGGTATCAATATTATAAATGTATACTGTTTGTATTATGCTTGTAATGTAACTCATGTAAAAATAACTCTACTTATCGATGCGAGCTTTTCTCTCCGTTATTCTGCTAGTATAATAAATACACTAATTATATTCTTATGTAAATAGAGCATATAAAAATACATCCGTTTTATTAAAATGTAATTTGAAAATAACTGATATTATCAAAGATATTTAACAGTAAGAATTTTTACGAATATCATCCATTTTGTATTGAATCCTTTATATTGAGAGTAGGCGTTATTTATACATATTAGTATTTTTTACACTCATACCAAAATTTATCAGTGAAAATTTTACAAAACTTTCAAAACATTCTCTGTTTCTAAATGATCTGTGTCTATGAAATGTTTCATAAATGATCAAAATACACAATTTTTGAAAGACATTTAGTTTTGCTGTCATAAAAAGCATATCTTCAAAACATTTTTTACACGTTTAACTAAAAATGTTAACATAATAGACATAACAATTTGTTAGAATGGTTTTGAAAAAAATATTTCGAAAGCATGAAAAATGCTAGTGAATTTATTAGACAGTATTTTGTTAATTTCAAAAATTATGACAGGTTAATACAGGGTCTTATAACATTTTTATGTTGACAATAAATTGGTAATTGTAATAACACTTTCGTCTATGGTTTATTTTCTATCTAACTTTTTTTTATTGTGATTCCTCTGAATTATATATATACATAGTAATTTTAAACTCAAAAAGTAGCAAAACTTCTACAGAATATAATTCGTTATTTTACTCAATATTAAAAAGATAATATTATATCATTTCAGTAGATGTACAATATTTTCTTGTAAGAGTTTATCCGGAACAGAGCAGTATTGTCAAAGTTTTGTCGTACCAACGAAAATAACGTAAATTCACGAATAAATCCGCCAATAAATTTGTCATATAAGCCTCTGGGGAAAAAATAGTGTGATAAATATTTCAGTGTCATTATGGGCTATAGGGAAACTAATTAAGTACACAATTTTAAAGCTTATTGAATTGTATCGCAAAATGTACGATTTGAGTTAAATTGTCAGAGATAAATTGCTAATATATGTATATAAGCAGTTTCCCTAATAGTTATTTTTTTTTAACAATATTAATGTATTATTTAAAAGCGTGTACTTATGATAACATATATTTTCCAAAGATTTCATTTCATATTTATTAAATAACGAGAGGTACCAGGGACAAAAATATATTTATCACGCTTAACAAGGTGATCCTAAATGCGGCTTTCAAAAATGGAAAATCTGGTTACAGTATTTCATATTGGGAGTAAAATTATCTTATGTGCATTCATATCCATAAAATGATGATACTTTTATTTTACCCATATATCCTATTTTTTATCGAAAGTCTCTTTGTATAAAACTTTCAAAGAATAATTTCTGTAAAATAGACAACATATTTATATAATAACGAGCATGCATTTAAAAGATATAGTCTCTTATTTTTTGATAATAAAATAAAACCGAATTATTTCTTGAATTTTCAGTGGTGTTTTATTTCTAAAGTTTTTCTTTGATTTTATCATTCTTTTCCTTTGGGCAAATACCTCTCTGCGAACCGGAAGAGAGCTGTACATGGCTATGTATTCAATAAAAACATTTAAAATTTATTATTTAAGATCATTTCAAACAGTTCAATTACAAATTTACATTTGTATTGAGATTCGTGCTGTCTTTTTAAAATATTTTTAAAAATAAGCGAAATAAAATTTAATTACTAAGTTTTCCACAGACCGTCCACAAATATTATTGTTCGATTGGTACTTTGCGCGGTTGATTTAATGAAAATATTTGGAGTTTCAGAAAAAAATGAACTGTAAAGAAACGTCAACTGAGAGTAGAATAGTATCATAATACTAAATTAAATTAATATTCAATTTGATAAATGTGGCATGAACTCACGAAAAGTTTAAGTCCATATCGTAATTAGGAGATAAAATGTTAATTCAACTTAAATATAATTATGTATTTTATGAACAACATTAGTTTACAAAATAACTCAAGTGAAAGTTTTATCGCAATAAAGCTCACCTTATCAACGAAAAACCTTTATTTTGACAAAAACATTCCCTTCAAAATCTTCCTCCCGGTCGATATTTACATGCGAAAAACATAAACATTCATTCTACAGAAGAATGAACGAAGAGGAATGCATTCACATTTCTTTTGAATCGGGCTATTTCTAATATTAGGCTTGAGGTATGGGGGACTATTCACTACTTGTTTACTTACTTATTAAAAAAATTACCGTAAGCATACGTCAACATGCAATATTTTACGAATTATCTTTTTACACCTACTAAAAATAATACGAGTGAAAATGAAAAAGCTTACAAATTCTTAACGTTCATATTTAATAATTTAAACAGTAATAGGGATAAACAACATAAAAATTAAAGGACCCACAAGGAAAGGAACGTAGTACTGGCTATATATTAGTAGCGTAGTACTAGCTGTGTGGAATATAAGATGGTATATCAGAGCGTAGTACTGGCTATATGGGTAACATGTATTTGAGATGAGACTTTTTAGACAGATTTTTAGAAAGTTTCAGGACAAGATTATTTCACAGTTTACCAGTATTAACAGTGAATTAATTTCGTGAAAGGTGGTATTATTTTTAATATAAATCGAATATTGATAATAAGTTTAAATATAATAAAGAACGTGTGGCGGAATTTCGGAACTAGAATAGCCAAAGGTTAGAAAGTGGAATTTAATTAAGACAAACTGAGAATTTTTTTGAAAAATATTGAAAACGTGATATGCATTATATACATTGTAACAGTCCGATCTTTTGCTTCATTTAAAATGTGACCTAAACCTATAGATATTGACATAATTTCTGACAATAATCACATATATTTTGCAAGGCTGTATAATTTTCTTTCCTTTTAAATATATTTAATCATATATTTAAAAGCAGGGTAATTAAAAAATCAACAAAAGTGCTTATTAATTTTACTTACTATATATATTACATAAAACAATTTGAGCAATAATTTTTGGTGCAGATACATCTATTAGCATTTTTACTTGAGTTCACCACTTTGATTGACTTTTGGAAATGGTTTTTACAAAAAAAAAACAATACAATGTAAATATTTTTAGAAATCCGTATAATGGTACTGTTATTGCAATGTCTATGCTATTCATTTTTATGTTTATATTAATCAGTGATCCTAATTTGGGTAGTTTAGATGATATTTCAGCGAAATTAATTCCAAATATTTATGATCATGGTTAAAAGAGAGTAGCCAGTGCAATTCCGTTTGATAATAATTGAAGCATTTAAAGTATAAGACGGATTAAATTTATGTGAATAAAGTTTCACCCCAATTATAAACGAAGATAAAGCAGGTAACTTTAATAACATTTGCGACTTGCATCAGGTGAAAATGTGTGGCATAACCTAGGTTTCAATAAATTACTACTAACAAATACATACTCATATTAGTGAAGATATTTAAGTTTACGTCTATGATTTGCGTTTTGGGTTGAAAGCAGCAGACAGAAGTATTATCTATGAGCAGCTATGGCTTATTGTAGATTTACACTAAAATTATAGCGCAGGCGGAAACCACGTATCATCAAATGATACAAAATTTTCATTTGCTGTAGATTACATAAAGACCATTATATAAAGATCCACTTTGCGTGTTGGCTACATACTTCGGTTTTATGAATCTTTAAAATTTAGGATAAATTTTCTAATATTGACTTCATGAACAAAAATAAAATCAAGGTTGCTTTTTAAACGACGTTGAAAATGACATCTGATGTCTGATGAAATAATCTGATGAAAATGACATGTGATGACATCCAATGACAGGAGGATCCATTGCATCGTTCAATAATTTTGATGAATTTAAAAATGTATAAAATGTTGCGAAGACTACTTCAAATAAAACGGTAAGGTAATAAAAAATATTGTAAACGGTTTCATTGATGAGATGGAGAAAAGATCCGTGCTATGTTCAAAAATAGTATCGTACAACAGACTATCGAAATTTTAATCTGATTTTGAAACTTGATAAAGTTACAATATTTCTAAAAATAATTGGTTAAATAAATAATGGGTTTTCTTGACAGATATTTAAATTATAAGGACGTTGTTAGCGAAACTAAATAATTATTTATTAGTGTTGATATGACGAACAAATATTAATGATTCAATTAATTTTTGGTTCATCCGCAATGGGAATAAAATAAAGAATGAAGGTAAAATGAGCACTATAAGTATTTTGGTAATATATTAAACTCTGTAAGAGACATTAGTGGATGAAGCCTATATTGATCTTAAATATACTGCAATAAATATTTGTTATTTTTGATAATACGTAATTTATATAGAATTAATTAAACCAATATTTCCTTAAAAACTAGTAAAGAAGCTTGGCCCGTGCTACCTCTATTGCGAAAGAGTTTTTAAGACAAATGTATATCGACTAGTGATTCTATACTTTGTAACCCATTCAACTGTTGCAAACTATATTTCTACATATCTTACAGTTGGATTCCTTGTCTGATTTCAACAAAGTTGCTTCCTAGGCTATATCATTTATTACTTAGAAATAATTGAACTCCGTTCTTTTATGATGCACATTTCAATCTTCTCGAACAATCAATACATATTTTGAAATTTTTATATTTCTTAACATTTATATGAAAAAATATTTTCCGAATTAATAAGATTATTACAACATTTTTAATTTAAACATTTTGAGCATTGAAAACAGATGAATAGTTTTGACGTGAATACGTCTTTAAATTTGCGACCATACGGGGGCAATCCAAAAAACCTAATGATAACAAAATCGGGGGATACAGTTTGGCGTTGCCGTTACGAATCTATCCTCTACGTCAAAAATTAAATTATACCACTGGATAGCTAAAGGAATAGAGAATGTATTACTATAAGCAAGAATAGTGAAGCATCGCGCGCGGTGGAAGGGGAAGCGCTGCCATTTTGAGGTTATTTTGCTGCGTATCGAGATTTGCAATTAGTATAACTTTTGATTCTGAAAAGCTCCGATGTTCGTTTAAGTTTTAATCATCAGCTGTTATCAAAATCTATCGATTGCATATAAAACATTAGTTTAAAGTAGCGACAGTGAATATAATAAGGTGTTAGAATTAAAAAATATTATCAAAAATATATAATGTCGGCCTATACGCGTCGAAAAGCCAAAACCAAATACAGAGATAGTATACGGCTGGAAAGGGCTTCTCAAGAAAAATCAAATGGTAATAATAAAACACCATATGACCGAGTCAAGCAGTGCCGCGAACGTAAAAGAATGAATGCGACCGAGCGGATCAACGACGGTGCCAGTATATCTGCAGCTGGGGCGGTTGAAATTATGCGTTACATAGCACATGCGAATAAAACCATAAATAAGTGGATATTAATAACAGTTTTGGTAGTAAAATGAATTTTTTTGTCGTCTCGTGTATCTATGTGTTGTTATAATAATACAAATAACAAATTTTTAACCAAAACTTGTCAGGACAAGTTGCTTATACATCAGATCAAACTCAAAACATGGTGATCTATGTATGTATATATATATATATATATATATATATATATATATATATAAATATATATGTAATAAGAAGACAGAACAGAAAAATTATTTATAAAACTCCAAATTTGTATATTTTTCCACATCCACAAAAACATCGACAAGACTTTTTTACAGAAACATAAATTAAGAATTTAATCATAAAGAAAAGCAATATTTTTCAAACGAACCCTTAATGTAATTACTCTCATCATAAAATACGAGACGATAAAAATAATGGTCAAATGGAGATCTATTTGCGGGACAATCTTTTAGGAAATTAGTAACAAAATGGGTACAGAGGGTAAACATCATTGAAGTAAATCAATCATTTATAACACTAATATTTATAACACAAAAAATAACACTAATAGTAACTAAATGGTTGTAAAGTCACTTAAAAAAAATTAAAAATACAATTTACTGATTTTATTCCATTTCATTATTCCATTCCATTATTCCGTTTGTAAGGGTTAATTTTCAGGTTTTACTTACCAAAAACCTCATTAAAATCATTTTAACCGGTAAACAAATTTCTTACTAACAAAAAAAAGAAACTGAAAGTTTCCTAAACCGATCGATCCGTAAATTTGTGATTAATGATAATTTGCTTTCTTTCATTCGGCTGTTAATAAACCACAGAACTAGGAACTTGAAGTCACTCATAGGTACATGCGACCACATCGTCAAGTTAGCCCTCAGTGAGCAGGTTATATACATTAATCATATAATTTTTATAACCCCTTGCACAATTTGCTTATTTAACCAAAAAGTTTGATAAATACTAATATATTAATATAATAAGGTAATAAAGTATAAAAAATATTTACTTATTTAGTTACAAAAATGTTTTTAATGACATCACCTCTTTTTTAACTCTCGTACTGAGGACGCTCTCCTAATGATTCATGAGGAACATATAGACTCAATCAATATCTGAAATGATATTGGCAGTTAGTAGCAGACACAGTTAATAAAACTGAAGGTGTAAGTCAAATGAAGTAGTATATCAATTAAAAAACCTCTGGCTACAAATAAAGTCGATTGACAACGTACGAATACGAAAATACAAAAAGGAAATGTGTTTAGAATTAAAAAAATAAATATAGTACATGCAGCCACATTTGTAACGGCATGGTTCGTTTCCTCCGAAGTCTTTACACGATCCTTATCTATTTAAATTCATCCAGGATACTCTTATTTTTTTAAATACCGTGTAAATCAACCTCCAATATGAACCTGCTGAGGTTTCGCTATCGATATTGGGAGGAAGTGAGCTGATAATTGATTAAGCGTTCACAAAAATTAGTTATAAGGATATATTTTATTAAATCAACATTTTAATTTGACATTTGAAAAAAGGAAAATAGAATTTTTAGAAGTTTTAGGTTATTTTTAAAATAAGAAGAAAAGAGTAGGTTAGAGATTAAACGAGTTACATTTCTGTAAATGTGAAATGTTGTCTTTTTATGAGACGAAGCAGTTTGGTATATTACAAAGAATTGAGACAAGGTCCTTGGCAGAACTAAATTAAAATAATCATGATCACTAATTCAACTGAATTGAAGACAAATGAAATAAAGGCAGGGTTACTTAAAAACTTGCACTTTACAATATATTTAAAAAAATGTATATCTGTGACACTTTAATTTGGTTTTAAATTCTAACACAATAATTACACCAGGCAATTAAATTAAACCATGTTATTAATTACAATACACTAAGCGCACAGCCTGATTTTGCTTGGGAAACGGGGCCGTAATTCAATTTAGTGTTATTTGCTTTATTGTAGAATCATTATTTTTTATAATAAATTAACAATGGTGTCAACGGTTTAGTAGATTTCAGTGTGAATTCTTGAAAATAATATTGTTATTTAGGTTTGATGATGTAATATGTTCAAATCGAAATTTTTGTGTGATCTGATTTTGCAATAAAAAAAAGAAGCCATAACAGTCTTTTTGCTATAATAAGCAATATGTTTGAATAAAATTATTTGTGGATTTTCTGTTAGCTTATAATATTTTCTTACTTTATATTAATGTAGTTATAATGAGTTAATACTCAAAAATGCACCAGATGCGTACTTTATTATCTTCATAATTTTGTCTACGTAGAAAAACACCTATCTTTACAATTAGCAAAAATTTTATTTTATTTTATTTCAACCATCAAAATAAATAAAATATTTTAATTAAATCTAAATCAAATTCATGACCCTATATCACGTGACGGACTGATAAAGCTAATTGAGTTTCTGTAAGCTTTCACGTATCACGTGAATTTAGATAACGCCGTTTAGTAAATTTATTATTTAAAATAAAATATAATTATTTATTTATACAATGAATTTAGGCAATGTCATATTATGTAATCCAACATTTTGGCTTTCAAAGCTTATTACATTTGCTATTATTTATTTTCATATTTTGTTGGGAAATATTCATTTTAGTAGATATTCGTGCACATTTATTTATTAAAAGCTTTTGCTACCAGTTCCGTTGGGATTTGGATAATTTTAAAATAAATAAATTTTGTTGTTTAATTAAAGCGATTTACATTGCTCTATCTATAAACATGTCGTAGTACTCAATCTATATTACTGAGTAAAAAACATCTAGTTTTATCCCATATGAATTATGTTATCTTGATTAAAAACAAGTCTATATATTAATTTGAACCATCAGTAGGTTAATTACAAGTTTCAAGAAATATTTTTACTATTTATGCATACTTGTTTTTGTAATAATACTCCATAAAAGAGAAGCAATGGGATATGTAAATATGTCACATAAATGGCATAAACTTCGAATGTTAGATGAAAGGAAAATACAAATTTTGTTTTTAAATTTTTTTTTAATTTGGTTTTAGGAAAATATAAATTTTGTTTTTAAAGTAGGTATAGAATCAGATCAGTTACATAGTTATTGGGTAAGTATAATTTAAACCATAATTTGCTTGACCTGACTTAACATTTGCTGTAGCACAGAGCTCCGCGCGAATTAGGAGATGGTAGTTTGGACTGTAATACCGTAAAACTGCTAAAACAATATTTTAGCGCGCTAAATATATTATGTTTTTAATGGAAACGACATAACCATCAACAGCCTGTGCTTTTAAACAAATATAATATTATAAATAAGTCAATGAATTGCCAATTAATTTATACACGCGAAGTAGTATCACATACAATAACTATACAAAGAGAAAAATATCACCCAAGTTTTTATACTGAATGTGCTACTCGTAATGCGATATATGCTAATATAGAAATAGGCTGTATATTTCTGCGTTAGACCACAGTCCAAAATACTCGCTACTCTATGGCTTGTACACATACAAGCATACATAATGATTGAATTTATATGTATATAATGATTGAATTTATGTGTAGGTTTACAAATACGTTTAAAGTGTTGATTTTGTTAACATACCAAAAATTTGTGTAAATCGTGCGCAAGAAATAAATGTGTTTATTGTTGTCGTTTTGATACTCAGATTTTTCCAAAATTAATATGAAGTTTTTCCTATCCTTAACACAAAAGAAGAGGTCGACCATTTCCAGAACTATGGAAAGACCAGTTTTGAAAGTGTTATTTTAATACTTTCAGTCCTACACTAAAAGCAAAAAGGGCTATTAACCCATTATGATTCATGATCATCAATATCTCATGTATACATGACGCCAAGTACAATTTATATTAGCAACAAACTATTTTAAGAAGATAGTAATAAGTACTGTAATTCTTTGCGTCTGCATTATGGTCGTAAAAGTTCTGATAGAACGAAATTATTGAGAAAATCTTGGATAGAAATCTTTTTATATTAAACAAGCTGTGTCCCCAACTTTGCTTGCGTGGATCTTCTGAAAATTCTTTTAAGTTTGCTGTAAAATTATTAAACGTAATACCATCTAATGAAATAAATAAAAAAGAAATATCTAATTAATTGCGCTTTTATTGAAATGACAAATTACCATAGTTTCTATTTATTTGATCTATTGTCATGAAATATAACCATAGTCCTAACAAAATGCACCGATGAAAATTTCATAGAAACCGCTTTAGTTTTTCCTGTGTGATGCGGCAACTTACAAACTAATATGAAAAAATTCTAAAAACTATATTTTAGTTTTCTATTACTACTGTTGTTTTCTTCTGCAAATTTTTTCCGTAAATACCTTAAATGTCGAGACAAGCCGATTCTACAATTTTGTTTACTTTTACTCATGTTTATGTAGAGACAACACCTACACGTGAGTAAAAGTGTCAACAAAAATCCTAATGTTAAAAATACAAAAATAATTATATTACAGATATTGACAAGAGATTCAACTTTAAAGAAATTGAAAAAACTATGTAAGCTTATTCGAAACACATATAATATAGAAAACATTTATGAGTGGAAGATGACCGACAATGACGTCTCCCCTGATGCGATTACCCGTACTCAACTTGCTCACTCAAGATCTATCCCTCTCGCACCACTCCAGACTTCACTTCTGGCCACTCCCACTTCGCCAATTTATGTCTACATGATTTCGTGACTTAAAATACACTGAACATTTGTGTAATTAAGTTGTTCAAGTAGATAGCCGCTTGTCGTTTCACAAAAGAAATGTAATTTTTAAAAATATTAAATTTGCATATATTTTAATTCAGATAAAATATTGTAGTGATATACTATATACAGTAAACATTTGATCAAACTAATTTTTATATTTTCATAATACCTCATGCAAATAAGGTTAGACACGTTTACATGATCTGCGTACAAACAAACATACAAACAAACATTTTTTATTTTTGACATATTTTATATATTTCGTTGCATGGTTTTCCACTAATTTACGTTACCCTCCCATTTTGTATAAATTAAAATGAGATAATATCAAATAATTCGTTATACTTGTTTTTTTTAAGTGAGCCCATACGGTAAATAAAATTCTCTAACAAACTTTTCAAACTATAGTATCATTATTCATTTCTTATTGAATATATTTGGCGTTAATTTTGTAAAATGAATTATTCACAATTAAATGAAACTACGTACAAACAAACATCGTTTATTTTTGATATATATTATATATTTCGTTGCATGGTTTTCCATTAATTTACGTTACCCTCCCATTTTGCATAAATTATAATGAGATAATATCAAATAATTCATTATACTTGTTTTTTTTAAGTGAGCCCGTACGGTAAATAAAATTCTCTAACAAACTTTTGAAACTATAGTATCATTATTCCTTTCTTATTGAATATATTTGGCGTTAATTTTGTAAAATGAATTATTCACAGTTAAATGAATCTACGAGCTTTAGTATTATTTCTACTTTCTTTAAGTTCTTTACCAAGACCTAGGTTTTGTTGTGTTGCAACATCTTCAGGTGGGCTATTAGCAGGACAAATTATTTCCGTATTTTTTCTCAATATGAATCGAATTTCTACCCCTTAAAATTATTTGGTCTTGTTAATGTTTCTACAATAAATCCACCATTTCGTTCTTATTACTTTCTTTTTGTAATAATTAAATGTGTGGACAGCATTTATTTCTAGAAAGATTACTAAAACTTTTTCATAGAACTGTCTTTTAAATTTTATAATACTCGAGCTTATACGGAGGATTTTGGTAATAAAAGATGCAAGAGAAATAATATGCCAGAATATTTAATAATTACTTATTATCTAGATTAGCGCTCATGTTCGTTATCTTAAAAGGTGTAAAATGTGTTAAAACTTTTTATAAGAATTTAAATGACGGTGTCGGATTGATGGATAGGAGTTCAATGCATTTTTGTTTGTTTTAAAATTCGCTCGAATCGATAAAACGTATGATTACGTTCTTAGGTCATATAATATGATAACAAACCATGTTTTTCCAATATTATATTCCTGAAGTTAGTAATTATATTCATATTTCCACTTTTATGTATTTTAATTTTTAAATTTAAATTTATCCATGTCGCTGCTGTAAAAATAAATTGTAAACATAGACAAATTAAGTCGGTTCTTCAAAATTTTTTGAGAATTTTGTAGAAATTAAAAGTAGCATGTTTAACATAGTCCGTACGGTATAAACGTGAAAAAAGGCGAAAAAAATAGTGCTAGGCCGTTTAAAAAAAATAAGGGAGGGATGGACTCCGCTACACAATTTTTTAAGTATTTATTTGTTAAAATAAACATCAATAAATATCACTCTCCAAAAACTGAATTAAAATAAAAATATTATTATTTTTTAAACAGTTTTCGTTTGTTTAATGAAAATGGAAACTTGAAAATATACAACTAGCATCATCCATCAGCCAAAACATAAAAAGCTGATTAAATCTTTACTGAAATAAAACTTGAAGTTTAGTCCCATCGCGGTTAAAAAAATGATCTTCAAAAAAAATCAGTTAATGCAAGTCTTTGAGTAGATCGAGTAAACTGTTGCAGTGGAAAATTAAAGATGCAATTAATTTAAGATGGTCTCTCCCTTGTTGCCTTTATGACAAATTAACACCATCAAATTGCAATTAGTCAATTTTAATTATATAATTTTAAACTTTTCTTTCGGGTCTCGTCAGGTTTATAAAAATCGTTTTACTAAAAACCTGACAAACAATTTTAGTGGGAACACATCGTAAATGGATAAGCCATCTATCGACGGGATGTTTGCAGGTAGATATTTTTTGGCCCTCTTCGCGTGCACATATATAAACAACAATTACGATAAATATTTACGGTTTTACATTAATACAAACTTACGTTTAACGTAAACTTCTTCAACGATTCGTTTAATTCTAGAAGTAAACATTTGGAGCCGTTTGGATGCTTATGGTTAATATAAATATTTTTAGCGGTTTCAAGAATGTTATATTAAATTCTCAAATATCTCTAATATTTTATTTTTCTGTACTGTGGTGTCGGATCTTCGGTTTACTTGGCAACTGAGTTTTGACGTGCAAAGAACAAACAAAATAACGTATACTTCAAGAAGAAAACTTGGAATGCTTCTACTTCAAGGATCTAGTTTAAGGTTAAAAGTGAACGAAGTAACATGCAATATATGCACAGTAATAAATGCATGTGTACTCTGCTATGATGGATGCAAATATTGGTTAAGAAAATTCAATTAATGAAATTTTAATCTTTCCTATTTGAAAATATTTATATTATTATAATTTATACGCAGTATACATATCTAATAAATTAAACACGAAACGTATGTGTATATATATGGAATAGTAGGAGTGTTTCTCAATTAAAAATAATTAAATAGAGAAGTATTATAATAATTAAATGTGAGAAGTATATATAAGATTAACTATGAGGATGTAAATAAAAATCTTTATCTGAAACCATATTATTCATAAAAAATGAACACAAACTATTGGAGGCGGATTCATATATAATAAAAGAAAATAAATAAATAAAATATTTCCAATAAAGTTTACTTCTGCCGTGGGTTTTTCATTTTACATAAATACAGTAACCTCATTTTCCTGACTACTAATTTCTTCCTTAAAATCATGGAAACTGCAAGACAGTTATAAATGAACCTATGGACGGATATGTTGAAACTATAAGAGTTATTTTTTTATTTATGGAATTATAAAACTAATTGTAGATTTGTTCGTAGGAAATATTACCAGTGTTATATTACGATAAATATTTTTAATGTTGGTAAAATTGTGAATTTAATAAATTCTTCTAATATAATAATGAAAAAAAGTTGTGTTTTCAAAAACTAATAATCCATTTTACCCAGTCTCCATTTGTCCACAAAACATCCATCTAGGACATCTTTAATGTCTTTTTCTTTTCTTTGGCCAAAGTTTTTTAAAGAGCTTGCCCTATGTCACAAAAACATAATAACATATTTGAATAGATAATCTTCTCTCTTAACCCGTGTCTTAATTCCAAAAATAATTTGCTAAGTAAATTCGAATATTCCATTTTTAATTATTTTTTTTGAGAATGGATGAATTTAAAAAAATTCAAATTTGTATTTAATATACTTCGGTAATATGTGTAGCATCAATGATTCCTTGATTTACTTAATAACATCCTTAAAAGCTTCACAAAACCTCTCATGACAAAAATATTAAATCAGTAACAAATTCGTATTACAAAATAAAGGATTTCGCCTTGATAATCGTAATCATTAACCGCAATATCACACTGATGACACAAGTAGAAACGTTTACAGATTAAATGTCGTTTTCAAACTTGGAAACTCCACTTTCCTTCAGAGAAGAGAAAGTTTAGCATCGATCTGAACGTATTAAAACCTTATCTTTAACCGACTCCGTACATTGAAATAAGGAAATAACATTGCAAGACTTAATAATATTCGTTTATTTTATTCGGATTTGATGTCTTTTGATAAGACAACATTTACAAATCATTGGTAAAGTATCCTTATTATGGTTACAATAGCGGATTAGAGGCTTCTATATCTAATACGTCTATATGCTAAAGATGCAAACGTATTGTCAATTGCTTTAACGTTGCGGGTGTTGTCTGGATTAACATTTTATTTTTTACTTACAAATTAAAAATAATGTACGGATATATAACTCAATATAAATATGATTCAAGATTTCTCAAAGGAAATATATATAGATAACCATTAGTTATGTATTATCAATGTGTATAACCAAAATAACCAATGTATTAAATGACTCAATAAGAAATTTATAAAATCATGGTAAAAATCGTTACATTTGAAAGTGAAAATCATATTAAAGGAAGCATATTTTAAAATAGATACAGATACTTCTACAAAATTTTCAGCATCAATTGACATTGCGTAACTCTGAGCTTTTTCGAGGGTTGAATGGTATTACATCAATTGTAGATAAGCATTTTATTTACTATATTTGTAATAAACAGAAATAAATAAATAAATAAATAAAAACTACAACTTATTACGTACTTTACGAATATTGATAATATATTGTCATATTTTTGATTAACCTTATTATATGGAACAATAAACTGCAACTGCCACTCAACAATTGCCCGTGTGTTGTATATAATTTAGATTTTTTGGCCTTTCTACAAATAACGATTCATAAAGCTGCGAAATTTCAATAAAATTAAAAATAACTGATTGTTTTGCTTTGCATTGTTTTGAATTTCATTCAGATTATAATACGAATTCTTATGCGCTAATATATAAAAATTAACATGAAATTAATTACATAATCGTTTCTGAAGGATGACTTACGAAAGCAATTTAAGAATAAATACTTGATGGACCGTTGATCTAAACTGAAGAAGAAAGAAGAAATAACAGAAACCATGTAAGTTTTACTACTTTTTTATATGTGAATTCTACCTGATATTATAAATGTGAGTTTGTTTGTTTCTTTGTAACTCCATAATATATAAACAAATCGACACAAGATTTGGATGTATCTACTACTACCTAATATCCTGAACTTATGACTTATATCATGTTGTACTTATGACTTATTATGTATATCAAATTCCCACGTGGTTACAGTGGGATAGCATACAACATTTTCTCCTTTTTCTAACCAGCCCGTTAGTTTATATTTAATAAACGATTTTTTTCAATAACTGAAACAGAGGAAATTATAACCTAAATTGATACGCAGGCGACCTTACTGTAGTATAAGCAAAGGGATTCGTTGTAAAACACTAGTATATCCATATTTTTGTTAGAGAAATTTATAAATAAAAGTTAAAAATCTATATAGATTTCCGAACCCAGAAATAATAAAACCAATTGAAAACCATATTCGTTGTGCTTTTTTATTACAATAACCTAATCTGAAAAATAGAAAACGTAGTCACGATTATCATTCAATATACTGTAATATAAACGCTATAGTTTTAATGCCAGGTCTATGTTCAGTTATAACGGGCTTTAAATTTTTTTATTATTATTAACAATTATTCCATTAATGATACTTGTTAGTTATTTTTTCCATATTAAATTTTTTCAAGACTAGGCAAGACAAAACGCATAGCTACAAAAAAAACTTTATCCACTCAAAATTTTCCGATTTCTCATTTTCTATTTTATACAAAGCCTTATATTTATGGGTCTTCTTTAAAACTTCTTTAGAATCGAGATATCTGTACAAAAATAAAGTGGAGAAATTTTTTCGTTAACAATAAAAATAGTTCCATTTAAGTTTGGTTTCTTTAGTGTTTATCTGTTTTGTTTTAACTATTATAATATTGTTTAAGTTGATTATTTCTTAAATAGAATATTATTTCCATTTTAAATACATAAGTTAATGGAATTCCAGTTATTTATTTAAAATTATTTTTCACCGTTAGTAGATGCTTTAGAAATGGAAGAATTGTTTATTCGGCGAATTTCTGCGAAAACATGTAACAAAGATCTTGATTATAGATGTAATAATATAAGACAAATTAGAAAATGGTTAATTCAGATATTCATTTTGAGGTGAGTTCACGTATCTTCATCGATCGGACTTCCCATACATTCAATTGGAAGGCACTTTAAATGGGTGCGTATGTCTCCAAAAACTACTTTAGTACCGTCCTCATATAAGCATAATAGAAGTATATTGTAAGATTTGAATTATATAGCATGTAAGAAATCAAAGAGGTTTTAAAATTAATTTTCTAACTTAGTAATATTTTAATTAATATTAATGTCATTTTAATTTTGGAATAGTTTAGGATTGGCAAATAATGTGACGGGCAATAGTTCTACTTCCCTAAAATAGACAATTTTCCTTTAGTTATTCTAAGAGTGTGACATTTCAAAACTTAAGCCACTTTTTTATAGTTAGAGAAGCTTATCTTGATAGATAAAAGACTTTGAGTGCTCTTTGTAATAACATTAAATGACATATAATGAATAAAATCAGGATTCACAATACCTACGATAAAGTAGAAAAATATTGCAAATGATTTCGTTTTATAATTTTGTTCGGTATCTTAGCTCTGCAGGTGAAACTGGTTTGGTTCTTCTTACTATTTCTAATAATATTGAACCATAACTTCCATATTGTTAAAAAATTATATAAAAAACTTTTGGCCCATCATTCCAATTATGTTTTTGTTTCGAGAAATGTCCTGTCACAAAAGTATTTTAAATTTTCAAATCATTTCATAAAGTTAAAATTGTCGAAAAAGTACAAATAAAAACTTAATAGTTATGTTAATATTTTGAAAAAAAATTTGCTTACCATTTAGTTTTGGTAAAAATTGCTGTCATAAATTGTACAATTAATATTATAGGAGAACTAGGACAATAAAAACACAAAAGTTATTATTTGCAAATTGTTAAAATTATGTTATATAAGCCATTTAAAAAACAAAATTCAATTGTCACGAATGAAAAAAATCATAATAATTTTTAAATCTTACTTTCACGCCACAACTACCTTAAGTCAAAATAGTTAATGTCGGCTGGTACAATTACTAATTACGCCGCTGTTTGTGAATAAACAAGGTAATTACAACTCTGTACCAATCTTTTTAAAACTACGTTGGAGAGATATAATGTACTTGTTTATTCATAAAAATTACTATACCCAATTTATACACATGACGGACATATTACTATTGGAGTAATCTCTTACATCTAACTCAACATTAGTCCAATCCCGCTTGGCTATACGTCGTAATTCCAAAATAATATTACACTATGTTATAAAGAGTTGAATGAATTTCTTGTTGGAATCAATATACATAATCTCATGTTATATACAAAAATGTTAGCATATGGGTAATTAAGACCAAATATAATGTCACCCCTCTGGTCGAAAAAACCATCCAAACTTTAATATTTCATACATTATCTTTAGTATTTACGTTAAGATACAAATATTTATTGTACAAGTTTTTATTTGTGTTATTTGTGACAGTGGCTATTGTATATAAATCGAGAAAAGTTATTTTGTCGACTTTTGCGCACTTTTAAGGAAGTTTAAATGAAATTATTAACTTTTTTTGTCAAATTACATTCACGGAAATGTTAATTTCAAGTTGAAAAGTTATCCCAAGCAAAAAGCGGGGATGTTATTTGAATAATAAAATAATTTTAGATCTAAGTTAAAACAAGAAGGAACTATTTATACATTACATGAAATAGCCATCCACCCTCCATTCTATTTACTTACAACGTATCGGAAAAATATTAAATACACACGATGAATTAAAGTGCCAACCAATCAACAATATCAAAATATACCAACATTAAATAAAATAAGATGTTTTGAAAATAATAAAAAACAGGGTTAGTAAAAGAAAAACTTGACACAGAGCACATTGCATTGCTTGTATTTACGATACATCTCTTATATATCTGGGTTTCACTTAGTCAGCAGGATTAAATAAAAATTAATTAGTGACGAAAAATTCACACGCGTATGGAAAAAAGGGAAAAAGAGATTTTCAAATCTCCTTAACTATCCTTATATTATTGAAATAAGATAAAAATTCGCTTATTTGCTGATTAAATGAATATACTTGTAGCTTGGACTTATCTAACAGAGACGGTTGATAAAAGTATGACAAATTTATGTCTACAATGAAATAATTTCCTCCTCCGCTGTAATATTTTTAGCGTTGTGAAAGTTATTATCATTACTAAGACAATGATGTCTCCCTCTCAAGCAGAGACTATATTGCATATTCTGTGCAACTACGTCGTAAATGAGAAAGATATGAAATTATGAGTCCTGAAACATGCGTAATAAGTTTCTGGTTCCAGTGCAGCGATATCGCAAAAGTAGGTTTTTGCCAGTGCTAACAATCTGAAATATTATTAATATTGCCATAGGTTATAATTTCAAAATATGATTTAGATTTTACCATCAGATCATGGCCTAAATTAATTTTGAATAAACAAAGTTGAATTTAAAAAAAAACACAATGTAATATTGCTAGTAATTACAAGAACTTATTGGTAATCTGTATCGTCGTTTTGTAAATTTTATGCAAAAATAATCTATTATAGCTCGATTGGTTTAAAAATTAAAAGGATGAATATGCATGTGAAAGTCCAGCGAAAGAACCATGAAGTTACCGTTTTTATGTAACCAAACAATTACGTTTAATGTGAGAGAATTTATTTTTAAATTTCTAACCCATAAATATATTTAATAACCTCGCTTCGTTTTATTTTCAGAACCTAAGCTTAATATTTTATTTTAGAAAATCCTACTTTCCTCCGACTCTATATTTCGACATATAATAATTTATTAATAAATAATAATATTTCATGTATTTCCTATATTTGCAATTCAATAGCCTTCATATCTTATATGTTATCTTCACCGTGAAGTCATTAATATATCAGCATCTTCTCTATGAAGTAAACACATTTATCATCTTGCTATACGAAACCACATAACGCCAAATACAAAATATCGGAATGTTGTATTCAATTTTTCCGGATACTTTTTAATTTAGAGCATGGATTGGAAATGAAGTTTTGATATAATGAAGAATATATAAAAGCTCACTTATTTTCAGTCAACTTATATTCAAGTCTTTCTATGCCGTAACGACGGGTTACGTGACGCCACTAACACGATATTGCAGATTGATATATAGTGAAATAATGTTGTAGAAATATAAAAGTATGTTTTTTTGTCAACTTTTGCTATTTGCTATATTTTATATGTTGTGATTATTTAAAATAAGTAAATATCAATATTTGCAGCTACTATTTCGCAATTCAAAATTATCATTAGAGTCACAATTGGTATTAATAACTAATGTTAAATTAATTAATAATGATCGAAATTAATTGTGCTTGGCTATATAATTTGGATATATAATATGTCGTTATAATATTTTTCACTTACTTTTAAATTTATTTTTACATTTCTTTCGTTCTTACTTGCAATATTTTCCGATTTTCATCTAAACGATAGTATTACAAAATATATATACATATACAAATATATATATACATATATATATATATATATATATATATATATATATATATATATATATATATATATTTATATATATATTTATATATATATATATATATATATACATATGTGTGTACATATATACGTGTATGTTTGTATGTCTGTGTCCATATATATTAGGTGCTTCTTATTTGGCTTAAAACATATATATCGCGCGTCACAATTTTATTTTGTTCTTACATGCAAAAAACTATTATAATACTTTTATTTTTCTACTGTATTTTTAAAGTAATATTTAATTGTCGCTACCAGCAAATGAAAAAAAATTATGTTTCTGAAATATTTTTTATTCACTTAAAATATTGATAACTTTACACCAATCAAAGAAACATTACAAAAAAATAAGTATTCTACGCTAATAATGTAGTTTTCTTTTCATCAGAGTAATTTTGCATAAAATGTTTGCACAACCAGAAGAAGGAATTGCTTTTGTTCTTTATTTGTAGAAATTAATTTATTATATTTTTCGATTAATGTTTCGCCTCTCTCCGCAATATAATTCACTACTCTCATGAACGTATAATATTTCTAGAAGCTTTACAGCCTTAAGCTTTTTTAAAAGCCATAAATCGTTTCTTGGTGCTGAACTTGCTGCAGAAGCTTGAAACCAGCATTTAACATAAATTATTACAACAAAAACGCAAATTTCGGTTATAGCTTTGAGCTTCCGTTTTGTAAATTTAAACTTTGTGGTTAAACATGAAAAGCTTAAAGCAATAAGTAGCTTTTGTCATTCAACGTGCACGATGAAGACCTCTGAATGGTACCCCTTTGTTAGAAACACTTCCTAGAAATATTATAATAGGTTTCAACAACTCTTTGTAAACGTTTCGAGTTTTATAATCGCTTAGCTATTTCCTATTATTTATGTGAATAAAATTGTGCTGCTCGCTACATAGCTTATACATCTAAAGCATCAGGGTCTGAAGAAACTGTGCTGTAGTTGTTCTGATCAACATTAGGTCAAGCCATTCTAACACGTTTAAAAATAAATGTTTCTGGCCCATTTGACGGACCTAGTGATTAAAGCATGACTGACTCCAGCATTATTTCCATTATATGGTGACGATATACTAACCAAAGCACATATTTTTCCAACTTCTGCTCAATTAGGATGCAAGCAATACCTCTTAAATCATGTTGAACGCAGTGATGTCAAAGCACAAGCATTTTATTTTATCGCTAAAGTTTCATAAAAGAATAATGTTAGGTGTGTGACCTGAAATACATGCCTCCCTATTACGTTGGTACATTTCCCACACTCGACGACAGCGTCTTGCCTACCCATTTTAATGTCGGGACAGAGTATGAATTCCCATACTGTGTCCCGACATTAAAATGGGTAGGCAACCCGCTGTTGTTATATCTTCGATTTATTTGCCATCCCAATAAATAATAAGAGCCGTACCTGGTTTAAATGAATTGTTCAATGACTCAGCTCTCGACGAATTGAGGATGAATTAATATTGAATCCTAAGGGGTCGGTTTCTGCTCTTTTGAAATAACTCTCAAAATCATTCATATCATTCGTTTGAGCAAAGTTGAAGCTTGCTGATAAGACTTCATCGACGAGGTTCTTCGTGCCGCCTTTACGTTGAGGTGAGAGTGAATATGCTGTCGAAGATCCTGCCCTCACTGAAATTTGCGGCACCGAACTTTCGTTTCCACCATCATTGCTGGTGTTCGAAGAAGACTGTATGCAATTTTCTCATATGGATTCAGTATAGCTTTCTGTCGATCTAAAAAACATTGGAGACGAACTTGTTTCCCCTCTTTCTTAGATATTTTTTTAATTAATTTTTTCCATGCCACCTTATATAATAGGGCGTCTTTTTTTTCTCAGCGAAATTAAAAATTGTTCGTCTTCCTCAACAATGGTCTTGTTTAAAGAATCAACATATACTATATTAAAGGGGTCTTCCAAGTTATCTTGCCACTCCTTTTTTTTTGTTTTTTAGGCATTCAGAGCGTTTGGGTTTAATTTACTTACTTTTTCTCCATTTTTACTAATCATTAAACTTGTTTTCAACCTTCTTTTATGATATCATTTTTAATTTAGTCAGAATACGCGCTCAATCCTATAATACCATAATGTCACAAGCAGTAGAATTTTCCGAATTGCGATTGGTTTGCTTCATTTCGATTTTAAAGTGAAAAAATGAACTCAGAACTTCTTTTGTTATCAGCAAAATGATTTAAATCAAGTATATTGCTGCTTTTCCTATTAACTAAAAATTTGTTTTTTTCCTAGTCATTAAAAGAAAACTAGATGAGAACGCCACGATGTCATAAAATATAATAATCAACAAGACAAAAACGCACGTGTACTCCCTATCACAGTGCGTAGGTTACAAGTTTGCCAAGGCGCCCTAGGCGTGTGGCAAATAAGGCGACGTACTATAGGTTGGGGGGAAGGGGAGGAGTGGGCTAAGAGCCTACCACCACGAAATCATGAGAAGCACCTTAACCAAAGTCCTGCTTATTCTACTTATGTGTTCTTATGCAATTCAATGCGTTTTTGTACTTTATATATAGGCAATAATTGTCCTTAAAAAAATTAATCCTTGTGAATTTATAATAATTCTCCATTTGTTGAAAAATTTTGTGAAATTGTGCGAATGTGGTAATATCTAATATAAGCATTCTCTCGAGGCTCTGGAGGAAATTAAATTTAGAAATGGTTATTAACCAAACACCTTTTTACTCACAAACTAAGTTCACGTTAAAGCTTTTAAACTAATGTTTTCACTTTTCCAGTTTTATTTTTTTTTAGATGTAAAGTTTCATAATTTGAGACATTTTTACTACTATAATTATGCTTATTTTATCCAAATAAACATAATTTTAGTAGTTTTCAAGACTAGTTTCAAAAGCATAAGAGTAGATTGAAATTTAAATATTTTAATTGAAAAATGTTTCAACGCATGAAATAGCGAAAGTGTTCTTAAAGAAATACAATGCCATCGGTACTAAAATTGTATTTATTTTCTGTTTTCCTTTGATAACATTAGAATAAGCAGGACTTTACTTGTTATTACAATGAGATCAATTTAAAAAGTAATTTGGCACTGTTGTTGGAAAACAAATTATAACTATTAAATTTCCAAATAAAATTTACACCTTTAATTTGTTTTATTAAAATTAAAAAAAAAGATAGAGCCCGGAAAATAAGTAATGAGCCACCAATGATGTTAACAATATGGGTTTACCCTATTAAAAGCTTTTATTTAACTTGCCTTATTATCTGTCAATCTGCCCCAAATTTTTTATTTATATTTTTCACATTTCTATCGAAGAACACACATGAGGATATATATGGAGTCATGATTCAACGTTGGAGATGAAACACGGACAAAGGATCACATTAGCGGTAAGTAGCAAATCCATCTAGTGTGGGCCCGTTTCTTTGTATGCATGTTTTAAATTTTGTGTAAAATTCCTTAAGCCTTCAAAAATATTCTCTACATTCTTTAATTTATACCTAAATTTTCAATATTAAAATACTTATACATATTAAATATTTTTGTTGTCCAGGAATTGAGCATAAAAACAAAAGCAAAACAGAATTCTGTAGCAAAATTTTGTCAAAATCTCAAAATTTAAAATATCAGAAATCTTGTAAATGTAAAATATTTTTAACAAATATGAAAAAAACTAGTAATATCTGTAGTAATCGCCAAAGAAATGTAAAGTCAAAAAAGAGTGTAAATGTTTTAAAATAAAATAAATTCGGCACATTTACCGCTATCAGAAAAAAAAAAAGAAAAAAGACTTCAAGATATATAAAAAAAAGTCATTTTAAAAATCAAATATCAATATTAAACTCTACCGCTAAAAATTTACATGTATATTTGTCCTAATTGAAGGTAAATCATAACATAATATTACATATTAATGCAAATATAATCAATTAGGTATATTTTAAAGAAATGTATATATATATATTTGCCCATCTAATATCACATAAGGGATCTATGAATCGAAAAATATAGACGTTTTTTATTGTACCATCTATAGAGCAAAATCATTTAGTTGTATCCATTTCTATCTGTAATTGAGACATGCGTAAAATATTTTGGTAAAATAGAAATATTTCATTTCTTATTAGCCTAATTTTCTTGTAGTAATAGTGAATTCTATTTTCAATCTTTTATTTTTAACATATGAATAATTGATAATATAACATGATTATTAAAATAATTAATACTAAGGACTAATTTCAGGAAAAACTCTTGACTTTATTTTGCGATGGTTCCATCTTCAAAATTTTCGACAATACTGAGATAATTACACGTTAAAATGGCCAAATTACGAAATCTTTGAAAGAAAAATTATGAAAATGAATATATTCTATATATTTATATCCGTTTTCAACAGAGACCGATTTGGCCGATGGGGTGACCTATGAAGTATTCGTTTCTAAGCTTGGTTAATTTATTTTTAATCTAGTCAAAATAATTCGGTAATCGATGTTAAAAATCGTTGTGCTGTGTGAAATTTCAATATCTAAGGAGCAAACATAATCTCTTTATAGTGAGTCCGTCCAACTTTTACACTTATAGCTGCTTTGAAAAGATTTTTATATATGATTTTATATAGCAAATAGCCAAGTCAAGACTCATAAAACACTAATAAGGTCAGTAATAAAACGAATTTTAATAGTTTCAATAATAATATAAATAGAATTTTTGTAGTGAACTTGAATTCGGAATTAATGATTTGTCAGCGACTTTTAATAGGAATACTTGACAAATATTTTTGTTTGTATGTAGTAGACACCGACGGATGTAAAACAATAAGATTGTTTCTTCTTTCAGCAAACTAGAGTCATCGCGCCGTCACCGTAATGTGTTGAAGTGATCACGAGGCCTATGGCCTATGACGGCTCGGCGCATCGTGCGGTCCAGGTTCAATTCCCGGCCGCTCATCGAGCTAGTATTCTGGTAGTAGTAAAATAATACTTTCATAACGATAAGTCCACCATATGTATTACTTGGGTATAATAAAGTACGTAAATAAATTAATGACCTTGTTAAAGAAATAACTTGCCATGCTTGTATGCTTATTACTTCGAGATATTTATCACTCATAATGATATACCATTCAGATCTAAAACTTATGGATACAATGAAAAGGAAAAAATGGTTATACACTCCAATCAAATGAGGGTGTATGTATTAAACAGCATTAAATGTTGTCATTAAAGAATCAAAAATATATCTTGGTTACTATTATCGTGAGTTGACAAATGTTGTTACTTACTACCGTCTCTTGCAATATGCAGACTATTCTTAAGGAATGAAAATTTATTTTCATTAATATTTCAATCCTAAATCGCCATACTTTATACTAACTTCATACTAAATTTACAGCTTTTTTATTGGCAGATCTAATTACTAGCTATTCATTAAGTAATGCGTGTAGTAAGAACATAAATTTAAAATTTTTAGGATATTTGTCTCAGCGAAAACTAGTTCTCGTATATTTTTAATTGTAAAAACTATAAAAACTACCATAAAATATCTGTTTAATTTTATAATAAGAAGTTTATTATTATAACTTTTAAAAAATCTTTCAATGGAATACATAAAATCGTATTTTCTTCAAACTTCAAAGTATCTTCTTCCCAGTATTAATGAAAACAAAAGGAATAAGTGAAACGAAACTTCAATAGTTAATTTAAATAAAAATAATATTTTCATAAATTTATTTCCATCGACATAACAGCAATCAGATATATTAATTTGCTTTTGCTAATAATAATATACTTAAATACTTAGCTGAAAATAAAACTTTCAATTTCACGTTGTCGCTTGTTGAACAACTGACCCTGAATTGTAACAAAAACAGATATAAATATTCCGTCTTTAATGTACTCACTGACTCACTTGAAATACATGTACATATATATATATATATATATATATATATATATATACATATATATATATATATATATATATATATATATATATATATATATATATATATATATGCATAAAGAAAATATTGTATCTGATGTAACCCTCATATTTGCAATTCAAAGTAACAGTTCCCATATGGAATTTTGATAGTGCAAACATGAATATTTCAGCATCTTTTCCGTGCTTTGACCTTACTCGTATCGTTTTGTACTGAACGAAATAATGTTACTCAAAATAATAAACACGGAAACATTGTGCTCAATATTTCCAGAAACGTCTTTATTTATCGCGAAATGAAGTTTTAAGGGAATAACGAATAAATGTTTATATTTGGAATGAGTTAATCTGCGCCATATGTTTGCTTTACGTGATATTTCAGCAAGATACATATTAATAAAATATTGTATGAACCTTCTTGAAGATATTTAGTTAAATGTTATTTACGTCCTAGTCTCCATGGAAATAGTATTGAGTTCACGATTTCTCCCCCATATTACAAATCGTAAATTCGATGCTAAAACTTTTACATACTCCTTCATATATTAAAAAATTTAATGAAAAAAAACAATGCACGACTTTGATCCTCTAAACATAAATTTGATCCCGCTATTCAAGATTAATATTTTGTTTAATTAATAGCGTTTGTTGCATTAGATTTTTCTATTATCCTACAGTTTGCTAAAATTTTCACTTCATAATAAATTAAAAAATTAAATGAAGAAGAATCACTCATGACTGTATCCCTCTAATAGCTGCGCATGAACCCCATTCCGCTATTGAAGGTCCATATTTTGAATGATAAATAGCGTTTCTTGCACTAGATTTTATGATATTTCATAGTCTAGCGCTACCCTTGAATTGATCGATTTAAAAAGTAGACAATTAAAAATTATGCATTTAATAGGAACTACATGTATGATACTTATATTTTGAGTGAACCCACGTTGTGTATAATAGATTCTAGCATAATTAGTGTTGAGATATCTAATTTCATATGAGTTCTTTTGGCATTCAAACACTAAGTTTTATAACTATAAACCAATGGCTACAGCGGAAACGACTAGAATTGTTCCTTTCTCCAAAAAACAGCTAAGTTATTAGTAGTATTAATGCCACAAAAACAGTAACCTGGAAGCTTGGCGTAGAAGCATAGAGCTTATTATTATAACAGAAGATATAGTTGATTATAAAAGGAGTAAAGCATTCAATGTTAAATCTTATATGGTTTGTTCACAGGACATGTGGATATTTTCCTGACTCCAAATTAACTAGAATATGTAGTAAGATTTCATATGGTAAATTTGATTGAGCTTGTTGATTATGCTATGTGACTTATTTAATCATTTGTAACCCTGTATTTCAAATTGATTTCCAAATAATTGCCTTTTTAAAATTAAGTTTCAATCGATGGTAGACTCGTATCCGGATTAATACGTAAACAATTTGTTTAGATACAAAGTTTAACCAGGCGTGAAAATATTTATTAATAATATATATTAATAATAGGTTCCCATTTTTCTTTTTGCCGTACGGAACCCTAACGATATCTATACCCCAGTAGTATTAACAATGTCAGTTCTATATTTGCACTACCTTTCTTTAATTTTAGGATGTTCGTAATTACTTTATTTGAATAGTATGTTGAAGCCTAAAAGTCACTGTTTTTAATGAGTTTTGAACATAATAACTACATAATGCGTAAAAACAAAATTTGTAAAATAGTTTTGAACTGTACATATAATAAAACAGTTTTTTTTTTTTAAATTTGTGTATGGAAAATATATGCCGAAAAATAATTGGTACAATAAAGAATAAACGATTGAATTAATTATAATCGTTTTTAAAATTTTTGTAGGCTTGTGCCTTTACGTGTTTGTTTTTAGGTACACGTAAAAACTAATACCCTAACTCAGGCAGTGGACATTAATATTTTGTTTTTTTTATTTTAACGCAAGCGGATTATTTAGTTAGCGCATACACGAATTTAATATTATAAAAATGTACATTAACACAAGAATAAATAAATGCTATACACGTAGCGATTATACATATATATGTTTATATAATGTAACTATGTATATTAATAAATTGCGTTACGTGTATTTTATAGGCATAATGAAATTTTTTATGCGGATATACATTGGCGAAATTGACGTGGTCAGAAGTGAACTGTGGAAGTACACTTATAGAAACCGTTATAGATATATTTTCACGCGATGATCCTCTGTTTGTTTTTCTAACACTGTCGTGACTGAAAAATGTTTTTTAATTATTTGGTCAACAAATTTAGTATTATGCAATAATTGTTTTATGCTAAAATATATCAATAACTAAAATTTATTTCGGAATCTCCAACGTAAATATTTTTAATTTGATTATTTGAAAACCTTGAAAATGATAAATTTCTTGTATCGTCTCATTTTCCACAGAGATTGCAATGATGGAACATATATGATATTCTCCTACCTCAAATTTTCCTTGAAATGCAGTTTTGATATTTTTGTCGAAATTAATAATCTCAATTTTATCTCACAAAATCTCGCCTACACGATTTATTCCTTTTTTTTTTCTTAATATAAATTAAGTTTCATTCTGTTCTTTAAGATGTTTTCCGATTTTGTAATATTTCAGAATACAATAGCCAAATGACAAAAAAGGGATACTTATAATTTCGACGCGTTCGCCTGTTATTCCGTATATCGCAACATCATAGCTCTTTTAGTTTGAAATCGATAATAGTAAAATTTTACAGAGAAATGTCATTGAATTAGGAAAATATGTACTAAAATATAATAAAGGAATGATTTTTTTAATACTGTTCAATACGTTTTCATGCATCAGACTCGGAAACGATTCATTTTCTCATGACCTCATCTCATCGAATGGGACACCATTGAACAGATGTTTTAATATTTCTTGATACATCATCTTTTTAGGATGAAACGAATCTCCAAAGCGTTATTAAGTCCACCGTTCCCACTACACATCCATTCAATATTTTTTAATCACATATGCCTATAATTAAGAAAATAATCAGTAGAACAGCATTTACCAATGTATAAATTTACGGATAATATATTTGGCTTACATATAATTTATAGATGATTTAATAGAAGCACTATGTACCAACACATAATTGTTTAAACTTTTAAATATGTGTGTGCGTAACCGGAACACGGTAGTACTAGTTCCACTCGGACTGTAAGAGCTATGTTTTGTATAATACCATCACTGATTTTTAAACCTAAATTCGTATTATCTAGTTCAACTTATATTTTCTTTACATTCTTCGTTCTTAACTATCGTATGTTTATTTGATTTCTCTAAATAAATGTTACAAATCTTAAGTAGATTACGAAAATATTTAAGAATATACTTTCAAATATTTTGTACAGTTTGATATAATTGTCAAATATTTTATCACATCCTGTTGTGAACAAAAACAATTATTCACAGACATTCTGTTTTCTTATTATTATGTTAACTGTAAATATGTCATAAACGTAATTGTTTAAAAATAATGGACAATAAACAACATTGTATCAATTAAACAAATTTAAATTACTCGAAACTTTAAAAAAATACCTTGCATGCGCATGTAAAATCATGCAAACAAATACATATCGTTACTATTTAAATTCGTTTAAATTTATTATCTATATATTTTTACCTTCATTAAATATAAAACCGATATAATTTAATGGCATAAAGGTTCGGATAAAAATCCCATTCGAAATTACCTACACGGCTGTAAGCGCCGACACTCTATTAATCACGTGTCGCTGGTCCGCATTTATAGCAAAGCGCGAACCAGGCTCCCATTTAGCATCGATTTACTCAAGCCATATATCCACACTCGCCGAGCTTCACACCTCCCCAGTACAATTCAAAGTCCGCATACCCAACATACTTTGCTAGGGAGCTAAAGGCATTACAGAGAGGTGGATGGGCGGACAGTGCCGTCAGAAGAGAATGAACCTGCTCGAACCCTGCAGTTCCAGGACCCTAAAAAGTAACCAAGTGCGAACGAATAATTAGACAGAATTATTATACATTTTAGATTAAGTTAATTACGTATGAAAGTATACCCTAATTCTAAAGTAACTTTACTGAAGATTTATGAGTTATAATAAGATCTAAAATAATTACAGAAAAATTGGCATTTAACGTACAATTATTTTCGAAACAATATCTTGTACTTGCGATAAATTCATCTATTATTAATTAAAATTACTTAACTATTGTTTAAAAGTAGTAGTATTCTACTATTTCACTACATTAAAATTCATGTCAAATAATTATTTCTAATAGCATTCGTAAATATTTATGTCCCTAATTATGAATTCAATATTAAAATCTAAAACAGACAGAATTGTGAACCAGGGTTTTTTCTTATATGCAGAATAATATTTTTTCTGAACAGTGTGTAATATAATAATTTAAGTCAAATAATGCGTTGCATGAAGCAATTAGGTATTTCCATGGAGTTATTAACCCCACCACGATTGATTTCAACTGCTGCTGATATATTTGCAGTAGTTATTTTGAAAGAAAAACAGCATATTGAACCACTTTAGCACTTAAAATTCTCCCACAAGTATTTTTTATTTGTGTATCAATAATAGTTTTGCCAACATTTATATGAAAAGCAAGTAGGCCAACAAATGATTCCCTGAGAGAGGTAACATTATTACTTACATCTAAAAATTATAGTGCAGGCTGTTCAGTATCAAATCGTAAAACTTTTGTGTCGGAAGAATTAATAAAGTATGCAAGAATCCAAAAAGAACAAACGACATTCTCCTTTTTAATTATGTTAATAGTATCATCGTAACATGATTTACTCAGGAGTTGCGCTGTAAACAGCTGTGCAAGTAACAGGTGACTGACGGACTTTAATTATTTTTGCCTGCCTCTTTACATTTAACCAATGGTACAAAATTCTAAAAATGCAAGTAAGACATTTTTTTTGTAACGATTTAATGATAATATATTGGTAATTTACTTACCAAACATTAATAGATTTATTGAAATTTTCCATGTAACTACCTTCCGCAACTAATACATTTTGATGGAAAGTTCGTGCAACCTCACCTTCAATATAATATTAAAATACCAGTAAAATGTTGAAAAGAAGTGTGCGCTTAGTTTTCAATAACAAAATGAGTACTTGATCTGAGCGCAATCTTCAAATTTGTAGCGTTAATAGTTATGCGAGCGCAATCTTTAAATTTCTAGCGTCAGTGTTATTTGGTCATCCTAGTATAATTTTTATACTATTTATTAAAAATAATTTAAATAAATCATTTGGTATGAAATATTATCGTTATATCCATTTTTAATTTGCCAAAACTAACCATCATAATAAGAATTCAATCATATTGTTCAACCAACGCTCCCTCAACGCTATGGCTATGCAAAATTTCAATTTTCTATGTCAAATGTTCTCTGATCAAAATACCTGTGACCCACCGCTGAAGAGATAAACAGATCCCGCTGTATTGTGAAAAACTGCATGTCTACATGTATTAAAAGTGGTAGAATACTGATATAATTACAAACACAGTAATGCGAGATGCGGAATATACACACACACACATATATATATATATATATATATATATATATATATATATATATATATATATACATGTAAGTATATATTTAAAGAAGGGTCGATACTAACAGTAAGGGGTCTCTAAAAGCTATTCCTTTCAACTTTTTTTTCACAATAATTAAACGCAAATACGCCTAAATGCCTAAATATAATTCCTCATCATATAACTCAATATTCATAAATTATTTCTAATTGTATTAAATACTTAAACTAGCATCCTACTAGCTAGCTACATTAACATGTTACACATACCGCCAGTGAGTATCTTTATTTAAGTAAATTGCTGATTATCGCTCTTACCTTCCAAAGTTCTATTTGAAGATAAGTTACGGTGCTGATGTTTAAGAATTTAGATTCAAATAACCATTAAGGAAGTATTGAGTAAAAATCCATTTCAAAATATTATGATTATGTATTTCTAAATTTAGAATCTCAAACTATTGGTATCTTAAGTATTTTCTCTACCTGCAAAATTATAATTAAATTATGTTCATAGTTAAGTAAAACGACTCTTTATAAATATCATTTGTTTCTGAATTAAACGACCAAATTTTTCTAATCCTACTTTATCTCATTAGCCAATCACAGCAAACATTTTCTACTATCTTATCGGAACTTACGTCGATTGAAGTACCAAGAATAAAATATTGTGTGTTTTCCTTTAAGGTGAATTCCCAACAAAACAAGTGGCTAAATGTTACGTGTATTTATTATTAAGTTGACTTTTTAAGTTATCATCAATTGGCGTTTTAAATTTGACAAAATATTTTCAAAATAAATACAACAAAGTAGTTTATTTTCGAAATCATTTCACAACTGTTACTCATCTGTCAATAGAGCTAATTTCAAAATGTAATTAATTTGACTTGCATTCTAAACATATCATAAAATTAACTTGCCTCGCAACTTACAAATATTTCACAAATAAAGCTGTTATTAAATTACCTGAAACTTGAAACGTGAATTCACAGCGGAAACATAAAAAACCGGTCCCCGTTTGAAAAGTCTTCCTCTTCGATGACACTTTAAAAGCCTCATTAACTATAAAGCTGCCCGAAGCTCCACACAATAATATTAATCTGCAGATGAGACAATTTTTCATTTAAATTTAACACAATATATATATACGAAATATATTTGAGGAATAAAATAAAGAGATCTTCACTAAAGAATATAAATGAACTCGTTTAATTTGAATTGCAGATTAGATCGCACATTTGATCTTTCCAAAATTGCTTTTATTTAGTTTTTATATTATTTTGAAATACAGAGTGGTTTATACAGTATTGTACTTCTCCGATAATTGAAACTGGTCAAGAATCTTTTGTGATTGAACTTTATTTTTAGCAGAAATTTACTATTCATTTTATTTTCCTTTTCTTTTAAAGATAACTGGTAAAACGATATAATTATACGTAAAATGTAGCCCTACTTTAATTTTAAGTTTCTAAAGACATGCAAATTATATTTGTATATGTATTAAAGAAAACTGTACTTGGCTTCAACTTTCTCGTGATCTTAGGACTGTGAATAAATTACACGAAAATTCGCCGCAGTATATTAAAAAATTATGAAAAAAACGTTGTTTTTAATTTACCTGTAGTTCATCGAAAAATTTTAGAAATTATTGAAAAGTTTATTGATTTTTGAAAATTCAAGATGTATTTTACGTAGACCAAAGATATAATAGCCAATATAATGACATGATGAAAAAATAATATAAATATTTACGCCCCTTAAACAATTATTGTTAAATATTTAAGTGTATAAAAAAATATAAATATTTCTCCTCTTAAATAATTATCCTTAAATATTTACGTATCGAAACTCCGGTAACGGAAATTCCACTTGTACATAATGCGTCATGAAAAATGGCATCCAAATTCTGTGTTGCCGCCCTTGTTTAAAGTTGAGTTTAAATTTTGTTACATGATCAATTCGTAAGACTTCGAAAAAAAATTTCCTACACTTTTTCTGCAATTATGATTTACGAAAAAAACAATAAATTATTAAATATCCTATTACAGAGGATTCACTTACTGCATATGAAGATCAACAGATTGTTTAAATAACGTCTTTAGGTTTTTCATTTTAAATGAGCATGCATCTATTCATGTGAAAAAACTTAGAAAATTCGGAATTTAATATTATCTAAGACTAAAAAAATGACTCACCACCTGCCACGTAAAAGTAAAACAATGAATAACCACACCTTACTTCGACGTACGATAAGCTATATTTAGATAAATTGTATGATTATTTCAGCCACATAAACATGTTCTGAAAGTATTATGGAACGGCCAGGTTGATTAGATAGTGGGCACTTTTTTACTCACAATAAATAAATTGCAGCTATTTTACATAGACACGTGCATTAGTTTGAAGTAAAAGTTATGAAAACCTGCAACACAGAATAAAAATCTTTTTCCAGGTTGATTGAATAGAAAATAAAATATATTCTCAAAAGTATGACCAATTCAAGGAACACTGTATGAGATTCAGGAAGAAATATTTAGACGGCATATTACTATTCATTCACCTACGTAATATAATTAGGACATTTAATAGACAGTATATGACGGTCATGACAATCAATATGATAGTCGGACATTTAATTATAAAATTTCTCAGAACTCTTAATAGATATATGCCAAGTGTTTTTTCATTTCATTATTGTTAAATATTGAAGCTTTACATCGACGAGTTAAATAAGAGCTTCGATTGAATATCTAATCGAATTTAATCGAATCTTCTTAATTTCAAAACATATATTTTAACAAACATGCACATCATTCATTGAAGCCTTCGTGCGATATTTTACAAGTATATATATATATATATATATATATATATATATATATATATATGTATATATATATATGTGTATATATATATATATATATGTATATATATATATATATATATATATATATATATATATATGAAGACTTGACTGACTTTTTATTCTAATTATGTATAGCTATTATAACTAAATGAGATAAGATTAAAATATACAATTTCTCAGATTTCCTTGAATAGGTTATTGAAAAATATTTGCTTAAAGTTTCATTCTTTTTAAAATATGGAAAATTAATTTTCGACTGTCAAAGCAAAGCATTTTCTGGTTTCAGGATTAGTTCATGAAGTCAATAGATTAATCATTCTTCACTTATTTCAAAGGCCAAAAAAAGATACGTATGGGTTAACGCTTCTTTGATAAGAATTTGAGGAGTCCATGAAAAGGTTTAAGAAATTTTTTTTAAACCTATGTTCGTTAAATAAAATGTGGAATGCTTACAAAACCATTTTAGTCACTTTTAATTATTACATAAATCATGTATTGCTATGAAAATTTCTCGGAAAGTATCCCATTCTGCAATTGTTACGCAGTAGTTTACAACTAAACTTTTCCAAAGTTCAATAAACAATTAAATTTATTATCAAAATTTTATTGACAAAAGTTGTAAGTTCAGCTTCTAGAGGAAGATTTGAAGACTTGTTTGATAATTTTACCTCTTTATCACTATAAAAGATATTAAACCACTATTAAATTTTAACATTAGTGTATTGTCTGCGTTTTAAAGTTAAACAGGAAAAATATTTGATACAACATGCTTCCCTTGTTGTCAGTTTAGCGGTTGTTAATTGATTAAATTTAATATTAGGTGATTTTTTTAGGAATTAATTCATGTACATTCCAATACATTCAAGGTTTATGCTGCCTTATTAATACGAATATCTCGATAATACCAAGATCTTACTTCCATATGATTTTCTGGGGCAGTTTATTATTATTAAGGTATATTTTTCCAATAATTCATTCAATTTTAATGTTCAGTATAAATATGAAAAAAATGTGTCAAGAACGAGTAGAACTCTCTTAGGCTTCAATTTTCCTTAAAGCCTAAGAGAGTAGCTTACTCTATGAAGTAATACACTAAACGTTCAAAATAACAATTTAAAAAAGATGATAATCGGTTAATACCTGAGGGAAATGAAAAATTGTGGAAGTACGAGTAGAATATGTCCTACGAGAGTTTTCTTGTCATTTAGGTATATTTAAAAGTTCTAAGATTTACGGAAACATTGAGTTCCTATTTAAGAGTTTACGAATATTATTTACCTATTTACATTATATAAACATATTGTTGTGTATCCTATTATTTCTCATTTTTTGTTTCTTAAAAATGAGAAAAAAAATCTTCTAAACAATATCAAAAAATAAAATGAACTTTTTTGTAATTAATAAGATTATAATTGACCAATCATATAAACTTTTTTCACGTCATTTGTTCATGTACTTTAGTAAATAGAAGAGGAATCTTCATACGGCGAGAGCTCAATATAAAATATAAAAAAGAGCTATTTTTAAATTTTCCTTAAAATGCTTTTTTGAACTATATGTCGTATGCTTACATAGATTAGTTTTTTTCCCTTCATCGTTATTGGTTAATTAAAGTCACCTTTCTTGCCATTTATAAATTCACCATTTATATTTTGCTGTTGCCAAATTTATATTTTTCTTTAGACTGTGCATTATCATTTTACAAAAACTGTTCAAACCATGTGGTTTGCAGTTGACAGACCGACGGACGGACGATAGAGCGAGAGTTGCGAAGTTCCGTATAGGCACTTGAAGTAAAGAACCCTAAATACGATACCATGTTGCGTCTGTGGCAGTACAAAAAAAATTAAATTTGTCATCCGTTCAATTCCAACATAGTCATCACATAAATGCCCTGTACCATTAATATAATATATTGTTGTATTACTTTTGAGCTGTAATACACTTGCAGGCTTACATTTCTAAACAAATTAGTAATATTTTAATTTCTTAACACCAATTAATTTTTTATTCCAAAAGGTATCTGGACTTCAAGTTTTTTAAGAGGAAATACTTATAATAATTTAAATTAAAAAACAATAGCATGTGTTGGCAGTCGTACGAAAAAAAGTAAAATTTATTATTTATGTTATTTTGTGTAAGAGTTTTACAAAACAAAGATATATAAAATTATTACTACGATATAAGGAACAAAGTTACGGGGATATGAGGAACAAAATACTGAAATGGAGCTAAGAAAATATATCTCGAAAAGTTGTAAATTCAAAGCATTCATATCGCACGAATGATACGGGATTTACTGAAGTTGAGAATCGTAAAACTAGATTAAATTTCCAGTGAGTTAAAATAAAATTACAATTGATTTTTTTATTCAATTAAATAAAAATGAAAACGTATTTAAAAATGTATTTATTAAAGTTGGAAAACTTAATTTCCTATTGTACCCTTAAAATAAAATAAAAATTTCCAACTTTTATCATACACACGAAAATTACATAACCTTTATGAATCGCAGCCAAGACATCTGTTTAAACTTTCTTGATTAAAAAAATTAAATCAAGCGTTTTAAATCTAATACATTTAAAGCCTTACATTAAATTTCAAACAATGAAGTAGATTCAAAATATTACATTAAACATGATTTAATCCAGCCTTAAAAGAAAATAAAAAATACTCAATTTTCGACTACCATATGTAACATTCCACACTGAAACTTTATCAATATTCGTAAGAATCTTTTTCAAACAACGCGAGCAGACCAAATGAGCATTCGAGGATAACACCAGCACCTTTTTTTAAGTAATGTTAAAAGATTTTACCGGAAATTAATTTCAATTTCCATTTTCAAGTTTTACATTTTTCTTTCGTATTTGCACTTACAATGTTCTTTTGTATTATTTAGTGGGTACCTTTAATGCGAGAAAAATTTATAAAACTACCTAAAAATATTTACTATACTGATTGTGAATAGTGACTTACACATAGGTTCCCTTTTAATTGGAATTACTTCAAAGACCAAAAGTCATTTGAAACAGCAATAAACGCTCCTATTATACTGCAATAAACGGCACTTGTGAAACTAAATAAATAGCAGAATTGGTTTTTAACTTTTGAAATTAACAGGTTTTCCGCAGATTTTGAGATATAAGTGACACTTTATGATCAAGATAGGAACTATAGCAGAAAAATTACTTTACTCATTTGAAAGAATTTCAGAGGAATGGTAGTCGTCGTCAAAAGTGTAAATAGTTTTTTTGAAAAGAAATCATTAAAGGTTTCAAAACTTATTTTCCGAATGTTATATAAGGTAACAGGAGATATTCTTCAAGCATTTCGTGCTTTTTTTAGAATTAAAAAAAATGTAATTTTGAGGCAGAAACGTGAAATTTGGCTCAGCGATAACACATATCCATTCGCAAACGGAATATATTACGAAAGTTAAATCTCAAAGGATTTCAAACTTATTTTTTCAGAATTTTATATAATATGTATTGTTACAAAGGTATCGCCGAAAATGTCCACAATAAATATGTTATTCCCAATCTTCGAAACTGTTTGAGTGAAAATAAAAAAAAGTTTATTTATAGTTGGTTTGAAAACTACAGTGATGATTGTAAATCTCGTAATTTTTCAGAAATTCGAGATATTTCTCTCCTTCCAAATGTATGTTTATCAATATAAATATGTCGCCTATCATATTTTTTACGTGGTGCCATACTTGTAAATAGTTTAATAAAAATATTAAATAATAAAAAAATATAATAATAAAAAAATGAGTTTACGTAATCCTCATTATGTGAATTTTTACTCGCACTCGAGAAATTATATTGGTAACTTTTTATATCATTATTTATTATTTAATCATTTTGAATTTTTGCAAAAGTTTAACCGACGTCTTCAAGTTAGTTGTAGTGAATGGTTTTTAAAGTAGAATTTTCAGACGTGGGTTTGTGATATTTTAATGGTTTCAGTAGCTTTGAGTAACAATATATTCAGAATATTACGATAAATTGGTGAACATGAAATTTTAATCAAAATAACAGGAAAAAAGTGCATATAGATAATGACTCATTGACAAAGTATTAATTTTAGTTCACTTTGTCCTTGAATTTGTGGGGGTGAGCCTCATATGTTTGATTTTTTTTAACTTTAATTTTTTAATAACTTATTACTTATTAACATAATAAAGTGGGTACACACGCTGTAGACTGAATTATTAGGCACGGACCAGAGTTACGTTTCGATGTCTGCATGTATCCACGCAATGGCACGTACCAAAACTCGCATAAGTTCGACTTGCACTTGAACGACTTTTTCAATATCCTTCATTAATTTCACTAATGTAAGTGCGGAAGATTTACTGTCTTAATCTTAATTTTTATTCAATAGTAGCTCTATAATGTCAGTTTAATACTATTGATATTGAATACAAATTAAAAGGGTTCGATTATTAAATTTAAAACAAAAATAGAGAAAGAAATAAGCAAATTATATTATTGATATTTATATAATAAACTGAATGAGTAAAATAAAAAAGTCCTTATGAAAAACATGAAGGAGATTAAGATCAAAATTTAGCTTAGGTTTTTAAACAATTTTAAAAAATCTAAATTAGATTTACAAATGTTTGTTGTTAAAATTTTATTTCTTTTCATAGCCAATTTCTTTTCCAAGATATTGTTTAGCATTTTTGAGCAGAAAAAATTTTAGCGTTTTCATCCGAATAGTTTTTTTTAAAGAATAATGTTTATCATCATATAAATGAAACATTCGTACTAAAGAGTAATGTCAGTATTCCTGTTGGGATATTGACAGTAAAATAATTTGTACATAAACTAAAAACAATATTTGACACATTTGACATACATAGCCAAAGGTATCAAAATAATCTTGTTAGCTAATACTAAGTAAACAAACGGAAAATTTAAATGCCCTGAATGAATTTTAAGGTTAAATTCAATAATCGGAGCCCCCATTTCGTTTGTCTCCCCAAACCTCTTGTTACAACAATATTGAAGCTCGCTCTCACAATCGCTCCTGTATATTTCGAACAAAACTAAATATTATGTACAGATCTAATAATATTCCATATCGCAATTTCATAACACTAAATCGAGGACACATTCACCAATATTATTTTCCAGATAGCTTGAATATAATATAATAATTATCTTGAGTCGATTGCTAGTTTACATAGATAGGTAGCAAATATTGATGAGCTAATATCGTTTCAAAAACCATGCACATACCATCGACATAATCTTCAACTCAGTTTAGTTGATAGAGTTATATTAACAGACACACAACTAACGGTTGGCAACGTTTTATAAAAAAATGTTTTATATCCGTTAAATTCAGAACCGTGGTAGCCTAAGCTTACTTTTAAAGAGAAGTAAGCTTAAACTATTATGGTTTTTAGTCCTCACTTCAAGGTGTTGAAGATCTGAAATCTGAATTTAAAAAAAAATAGACAACTTGACATTGTACTTCTACGTTGGGAAAGTTAATAAAAAATATTGTTGATAAATTTTGTTTAATTATTTACTACGGCAAGAGATTTCACCATTTCTTCTTATTTTGATTCATAATTTAAAATAACAATTAAATTTATTATACGCCCCTATTATTGTGCGTATATTGCAAACAAACAATTCAATTATTAGAGTTCAAATAATACAAACTAATTCACCGTTATTTGTAACCAACATTATAATTCGTCATACCCCATTTCAAAATAAACGTACGTGAAAGTAAGTTGAAAAAGAAAAATATTAGATTGTCTCATTTTACTTAACTTATTGTTTCCTATCTTTTCGTTGTTGACTTTTTAGAATTGATTCCATGCTAGTATTTTATCTTATTACAAACGTGCTTGAAATCCTTTTTATCCTATTTTAATAATCTATGCGTTTCGTAACTAAGGTGTTTCAACTAAATTGTAAATTACTTAATGTAATTATTTCCCAAAAACTCAATAGGCCCTGAAATTATAAAGAACAGCATCTCTATTATCAATATATCAAAACAGTGACATATTTAAAAATTAATTTGTTAATTAAAAGCAGTTGAATCTAAAAAAGTATACGTTGGCATTTTCGTAAGCTCACACCAGTCGGTTAAAAAATTGAGAGAAAGATAAAAATGGGGTGATTCATGGTGTATATATATTAAATTTCAAACCTTAGGCATCATTTTTGGATAAAATACAAAGAGTCTTCACTACAAAGAGTAAATATTGAATAAAATTGCTGTCACAGGGTTACCTTCTGATATAATTTACTAAAACTGAAATACCAATCTTGAGTAGACCAGTTATTTGAAGAATCATAAAATTATGTTGCGTAATAAAAATATCCCCGTCTTTTCAATTAATTTATAACCCTTCAATTCGGTAGAGACTATTAAATCTCCTCTCGTATATCTGTCATATAGCCGAGGCATAAAGACTGCGATGCTTATAAGACAATTTAAGGTTTACTTTCGATACGTTATGTAATGATTTTTCCTTCCTTTTCAAAGCTTATTATTTGCTACCATAATTACAGTTATCATAAATCTAATTACAATAATCCCTTTATCCTTTTATCATTGTACAAAGTAACATAGTTCTGCCATAATGAAACAGTGTACCAATTCATTTGTAAGTTGTGATTTTTTACCTTCATATTCTTATATCTTTTTTAGTAGCCCACCTGAAGATGTTGTAATACAACGAAACCTAGGTCGTGGTAAAGAACTTAAAGAAAGTAAAAAAAAAATCCTACATCACGTAGTTTCATTTAATTATACTCCATATTCTTTCTAATATTTATTAGAACCATAATGTGAAAATAATGAGATCCTTCATAGATATTTTTAGAAATTAAGACATCTAGAGTTTTAAGTGGAATAGATCCGTTTTAGTAGAAATTGTAGTAAAGAAAATGTATATCTAGATTTTTATTTCAAACATACTCAAAATTAAACTTCACTTTCACAACAAGTAGCTTCAAAATCTGAATTAAGACTTGATAATGGTTTTAATATTTTTACTGCTTAAGTACATTGATTATGATTTATAACTTATTTTCTTTATAAACTATAGGCTTATTCTAATACAATGCTGTCTAAGAGTCAACAAGTAAAACTTCTAAGAAGAAACAAAAAATCAAAATGATTTTTAATGATACTAATACATATCATTACTAAAAATATTAGTGAAAATAGAAAAACATGTGCCTTTGTTTCGAACTAAGAATTTCATCACCATCCTTATTTTCCGACTTAAATAATGCTTTGTTTCGATGGGCCTTAATCGAACAAAGCAATCTTCATTAGTTCCTGATTTCATAACGTTTTCTCGGCAAAATTCCTTACGATAGCAAAAACACAGGGTAACTTACGAATATTTAATAAATTTAAGGCTGAAGTTTTCTTGTCGTAAGCGCTATCGATTTATAATATTAGTTCATGTTGTTCGGGGATTCATGAATAAATATTGCTTAAGCATTCTACGCTATTTCAGTAGCCACTAACTTACATGTTTTTATAAATCTAAATTATTACGATGAAGTATTTTTCATGACGAGAAAATACGAGGTGGATTTCCTCGAGAAACGTTTCCTAGACCTTTCGTTTTAGACTATTAATATAGCGTTCGAAGCTTTTTTCCTATGCTTGAAACAAAAAACGTACTTTGATTTTTAAATTTTCGTAGGTTTACAACCTCAACAAATACACAATACGTCTTCATGTCATGCGAGTATATGTTGTAGATATATTGTTACATTGTCCACTTAAAAATGGTAATTTATTTCAACCGCACACCTCAAGTTACAGATACACGACCAGGTCATTACGCATAATTATGTTTTTGTTTCATCATAATATACTTTTGCAACTAAAGAGAATCATCTAAGATCCAAGTTCATAAACTTAACATACACTTGTAATAGGTGATTTTAATGTTCGATTTTTGAAGATTTTGAAAAGGTCCTTTATTTCATATATTTGGCGTTAATTTTTTAAAAATGCATTATTCATAATTAAATGAATCTACGTGATATAGTATAATTTTTACTTTCTTTAATTTCTTTACCATGACTTAGGTTTCTTTGTATTACAATATTTTATCATATTCATCTATAATGGCTTTTAAATTTTAAAATTCATAATAAGAAAAATAACTTTACCGTCCCGTTCATCTCTGATGAAAGTTATTAAGACAAAATGTTAATTAAATACGTATTAAAAAAGGACAGAATTTTTTTAAGGAACAAGCCGCAGATCTATATTGACATGACACATATCGTAAGAGTAAAAATATAATTTTGTTCAAAATTCAAATGCGATCTCAACTCAGCGAGAATTCAATAAGTTTCACTACACGTGTTCTCTATAATATTAATAAAATTATTTTACAAGGGTAAAAATATACAGCAAATACTCACAAATATTTATATGCCTATGAACAGTGCGCACTTGAATGAATAACATATTAATTGTTTTTATTTCCTTCATTTTTTTATATTTTCTCATGAACGTGATTTTCCCTTTTAAATTGTTATATTAAGTTATAATTAAATTTCTTAACGTTTTTCACAGTTGACAACTAAATACAGCAATCTGATAGATAATTATCAGATAAAATAAATACAGTAATCTGGTGGAAAATTACTAAACTACAAATTCATGATAACTGGTTTCGACAGATACAGATGTTAGCCAAACCTCTATGGTACAATGTACTTTTAAAGCGCTTCTAGCAAATTTTTCGAATATAGACAGGGCCGCGTTAACTACATTTTCATTCTACTGAAAGGTTACCTAATATCCTCTATATTAAAAATATAATTATTACCGCCGTTCGTTAATAAATTTCCACTGCAGATTTTTCAAATTTCTCCTCAGCGACTAGTACAAATCGTACATTTATCTACAAATTTATCTTATCACCAAACTTAATTTAACATACATTCATACCATGAGTTGTTGGTCCTACCAAACAAATAAAAGATCATTTTAACGCAATATATTTTCCGGGACTTACTCTGGGCAACGAATTTTTTTACTAATTTCCTAATTACCTTCTGAAAATCCTCGACACCTACGGAAAAACCAGAAATATAATTTTAAAAGACTGAAAAACGTGAATACTAAACGTTTCCCTTATTCCGCTATTGACTTATGACATTGTTACTATCATTTGAATCGTAATAGCTGAATCTTAGTTAAATATGCTCCGCACTCTAAATAACCTTCTGCGGTATTAAAATGACATTTGAAACTCGGATCGTTTACTAGCGGAATTATTAAATGGATTACATGATGAGTGTCGCTTATTGCTCTAATATTTGATAGTGAACACAATTTACAGTTGGATTGCGTGAAATAGATAGCAAACGTTCTGACAGATTACATAATTCTTTTATAAAATCACGTTAATATGGGCTATATCTAACTATGCTTTCTAAATGAATTTCAATTTCAACATTCCGCAACAAAAGCTTTCATAAATTATATATCTCCTTATATTTATATACTATATACCTCAAAAAAATCAATAAAATATTTGTGACATATTAATGAAAATTTATGTTATGAAGTACTTTATGAATCTTTATGAATATATATGGAAAATGTGTAAGAAATAATAGTTTCCGTAATAGGCCATAGATTTTAAATATATTTATTTTCATTATATGGAAAAACCAATAATATTTAAATGTGTCTAATTATTTACTTCATTGCATATAGATAATCAACTTCTACTAACAAATATACTATTTTTTTCTCATTTTCTTCACTTGCTTTTAATTCATATTGATCATACGTTAATTTCATCATCAGCCGGAATAAGCATACTGTTGAACATAAATATCCACAAAAATTAATCCCATATAATTTGCACCCAATGGCTTTCAAAGACCTTTGTCTGGCTCCACTCTGTGTTTTCCAGGATGTGGTTACTAATCACAACCTTTGTTTTTTGATCTTTGTCAGTTCTGTGCTCTATATGGCCTATTAATTATCACTTCAAATTGCCAATTCTACAAATTATGTCACTAATCTCAGTTTTATCATGAATCTCTTCATGACATATTGTATTTCGTGAAGAAATAGTGAGCATAGCACTTTCCATAGCTCGCCGAGTGACTTGGAATCTTTTTACGAGGTCAATATTGAGAGGCATATTTCACTTCCATATGGTGTTATTGGAAAGGCATCCTGGTTAAATTCTGCAGTATGTTGACGAGGAGATATATTGAAATTATCTGAAAGCCGCCAAACACGAATTATATTATCTCTTTCTTGAGGTTAAATTTATCTAATAGAACAATTATGTTGGGCACATATGGTAATCAATAAACTTTGAGAGTAGTATTCCCTTCATGTACTAGTATAAAACGACATGGACGTCACATATTATCTCCGTTTTGTCCATGTTTACTTTAAAACCCCTCCATTGAGAAACTCTGATTAGGCTGAAACTTCTGTTGAACATTGCTTCACGTCTGTCTAGCAGCTCTACCATAACCAATTTATCATCGATAAATTGAAGACAAATAATTTATTCGCCATGTACTCGCCGTATGCTGATGCCAAATCCATTTCATCGGTGATTAAGAGTTTCAGAGTTATGTCCATCCCATCCCATGTTACGATAAAATAATAAGGAGATTTTTGGGACTTGTGCTCTACACAAATAGATTAAGTGTAGAGCACAAGTCCCAAAAATATCCTCGATCTACGTCGATCAATGTTTAAAACTTAACCGTTCGCACCCGATGAAGATGTGTTGTTAGCGTGTAATAATCATCGATTGATGTTTGATAAGTTATCACCTCCTAGTCTTTGCTGTTGATCATACTAATAACAAAGCGAAAGAAAAAAGACAATAAAAATATTTCAATTAAATTAATCTATTTTTTCTATTACTAGCCAAACTCACTGAAGCAAAGCTTTCATATCCATATTGTTAGCAGTAAATTTAAGTTACCTCTGTATATCTACATTTTACTTTTCATTCTTGAATTAATAGTGATCTTAAAGGACCTCGTTCACCGAAACAACGACTACATTGTAAATTCAATAAAATACTTTGTTTTTTTTTCTATAGTATCTATCTTTATATACTATTATTCAATTTCGACAAGAAACGTTTGTTTATCAAAGATTGCATCAAACACTGGAAAATAAATTATTATAAATAATTAATTTCAACTAAATTCATAAACAAACGCTTTATGTACGATTGGGATTCACGCTACGATGATACAGTGTACATTTAAGTATAAACAAAGCTAAATAATATAAAAGAATATGGTAGATATAGGTATATAAACCTGTTTTCTAATATATGTTAAATCAATTTTAAAAAATACGATATCTTCTATATCATATGAAATATTGAATTGAAATTTATTTCTCGTTATTCAGTCTAAATTTAACTTTTTAATTTAATTTATTTTTATTTGTGCCTAAACTTTTGGTCGATATGTCTGCTGAAATTTTAGAAGTTGATATATATTAGATTTTAAGCTTTTTTTCTGTTACAAAATATCTAACAAAATGATGCCTTATGTCAATATGTTTGGCTCGCACATTAATTGGAGAGAATGTTTTTATCACTTTACAAATTTACTGACATACTTTCATTTCATAAAATTAACTCAAATATTTTCTTTAAATAAATGGCTTCCAGAAAATATTCAGATAAAGCGATATTTTCCGATTCTCTGCTGGATAGTGCTACAGTTTTGTGTCTTTGTCTCTTTACTTTATAGGACCTTATATGACCTTTTATCCAAGGAACAAGATGCGCAATCAGCATCAACAAAACCATGCAAATTACATACAATCTTACTATAAATTAAACCATAATTTTTAGTTTTCTTTAAGTGTCTTAACGAACATTTGAAATGTTTTCAATGAGTTTCATTCTCACAATTATTATATTGAGTAGAAAACTTCCAATATAAAAAATATCTGGCCTGGTACTAAGTACTGATATTCGAACTTGCAATTAAACGCTGATAAGGATGTTTTTTTATTAAATTAATTGTTGCACCTTTTTCTAAATTAAAATTAACTTACATAGGTATATTCAAATGTGAAGAATCTGACATATTGAATTTCTTTCAAATAGTAGCTACAAATTGCTTTTGGTCAACATTAATACAATCTTTGTAAATATTCATATGAATGCCCAGGACACTGTTTTGTGTAACTGAAGTCCTTTGCACTAAATTTTGGTACTAGCTCATTTTTCAATTCTTCATGTGTAATCTAACAGTTATAAAAAACAAAGAAATCATCGACAAATAAAGCTACACCAACTTTTATATTATTATCACATTTTTCAAATAGACAAGGTTCGTAGTTTAACTTCTACAAACTTCCTCTACTCTGACGTACCAAGATGTAGCTAACTTAGTAAATTGCTGTTTTTAGCTTTAGAACGTTGTTATTTCATTTACCAAACTCTGAACATTCTGGTATTTCCATATACACTGTTTCATCAAGGAAACCATCCAGAAATGCAATAGGAAATCAGGGTTAATAAAATGAGGCTATGTACAACACTTAAAGGGATCAATAGCTTCAAAATTTAATATCTTAAAACTGGTGAGAATGTTTCAATAAAGTCTATCCCTTTTTTTTGGGTCTATTATAGGGGGTAATATTTTTGTGTGTTATTGTAATATTTTTTCAGTGGCCTTCAATTTAATACAATATGTTCATATTTGTTATGAAAGTAAATTTATGTGTAGATTTGAAATTAAGTAAAAAAATCATAAAATAAATAATTTTACTGCATAAACATTTGTATTATGCGCTCTAACCACAAGCTATAATTTATACTTTAAAAATATATTTTTTGTGGGTATAATTTTCAATTTCTATGCAAGCAACAAAGATCGAAGACGAAATTTTCATAACATTGAGATTATCTTGAGGAACATATATTAGGATATATTAGGATATATATGAGGGGCAGATATATGAGGATCATATATTAAGAAATAATATATGATCGTCCAACTTCGATTTATTTATCACCACACGGTGATTTGGTTAATACCCAGATAAAAGATATCATAAATAAATAAAATATCATATTTGCATACTGAAAGCGAAAAGAATACAAATACTTTTACTACAATGACGAAAGTAGTGTTATTCTAAAGAGAACCATCACTAATAATTAAAAAGGCAGTGAATCATTAATCACTGGAACGACTTCGAGTATGGGCGCCTCCACACGATTATCGTGAGGGCCTTGAGCTGAGACAAGTATCTGCGGGAAAAGTGAAATAACTTCTTAGGATATTTATCCGCAAAAAGTCTCCTTCCTCCCCCTGTCCCTAAAGCTTCAAATATAAACCTCATGAAAATTAAAAACTAGTCCAAAATTTATTATGAAACCGAAAAATTATGTTAAATATTTATGGAGTACTAAAAATGGAAAATAACCACATTGGCTTATTTTAGCAAATGAATTTTCTTAATAGCTCGACATTTATAGTATTAACATTGAGTTTCTAAAATTTTGAGGAAATATCCCTCAAAAATGTAAAGGAAAAAACGAGACGAAATTTCGTAACGTTTTGGCCGTAAAATAAATTAGCATTGAATTTCTTATTAACTCGGGTACTTATTTAAAAATATTTGCAGGTAACTGCAATTTTATTAAAGATCATTATATGTCTTGATAACATGTAAAATTTTTGATGTTCGTTAAGTCAGCCAGTGTCAAATTCATGCAATTTTTTTTAGAAATCTTAAGGACTAGTCAGTTTGAAAAGTATTTTAAATTGGTATAAAAGTATTTGAGACTTCTGCTCAAATCCAGGGTATGATGGGAATGTGGAAGGAGAAGAAGGGCAAAACCGACTTTAATTCAATTAAGAAACGCGGGCATAACTTATCGAGATAACAATACAAGAACAATACATTCTATGAATTACTTTGTCTAAAAGCGGTTACAGCTTTTTTACTAAAATGTCTACATTATATATCTATTCAACCACCACAACATTTCCGAACATGTACTCTCTGTTCTCCAATATATCCTTCCCCAATATACAATTTTGCTTGACTATTGAGGAAATTGATAAAATTCGTACATTTTCGAAAAATAAATTGTAAAATTTATTTCTTATTCTCCTCATGAAATAAATCAGTAGATGAGGGAAAAATTGCAATCGTGATGTTAATATCAGAGCTACACCAACTGGAGTCAGTGGACCTTGTCCTTGACCAAGTATAGCATATTATCGAGCATCAGATGAACGTAAAAAGTACGTTTATATTTACCTATACTTAATCTCCTCTAATTATTTTCTCAAAAATAAACTCTTTTTATTCGTTCTCTATTTATTAAATTTATATTTTGTTATATCCTTAGGTTTCCAATAATTAATAGGAAATGGAAATGACGAAGAATTAAAGGTTTCAAAGGAAAGAGGAAGATATTAAAAGCCAAATTCACGCGATTCATAACTTACATAACTAACGAAAGAAACAAGGTCGATTATACAGGAAACAAATTACATTTAAAAAATATCGAAATTATATTAAAATACGTTTGGAACGTTTCATTCGATGATAGATAAAATCACGGAAGTAAAATAAATCAAACTCGGGGAATATGAAGCAGTTTTTTATTCAAAAATAAGCCGCCTTTACAAGATGCTCGAAATGAATAACCAGTTTTCGAAAAACTTCCGTAAATATTGATGTAATGAATGAAACAAATACATCACCAAAAATATCCATTAAACCATCAGAAATGTAATTAACTACCTTTGACTTAATAATAACTAATAAGACTTTCATAACTTAAAGTATTCATCCACCAAGAAAGTTTTATTTCAAACATTTAAATATTTCAATATTAAGAAACCTATTTAAAAGGTAAAGAGGCTATAAATTTTAAATTCATCATCGGCGTTTAATGAAAAGTACGAAGCGGCTTGGAAAGAATTGCAATATCGTTTTAAAAAATTAAAAAGTAATAATTTCATAACACGCTAAATTAATGTTCGAACTGTCAAAAATTTCAAAAGAATCTGCATGCGAGTTTCAAAAGTTGGTCAATACTGTAAAATCTCACATTATTGTATCATAATCTTTGGATGAACCCGCCGACACTTGGAATACTCTATTCGTGTAATAGCTGGAAAGGTTACTAGACTTAGTCATAGTGAATGGAAAATTCTGAAAGGCCTAAATTTAGTATATTTAGTAAATCGACCCTCTTGGTATATCGACCCTCTCAATGTTAATAATACTAATGTGGAGAAATCGCAGTCACTCCAAATTAAACAAGCATTGACAGTAACACAAAAATGTTTTTACGTATCACTTGCAAGGATTCTCATAAAGTATGTGTCTGCGACATCTTTAAAAAATACCACTTTTAGAATCACGATAATTCACAACTTTACTTCTTACTTAATTATTTCTTACCAGGAATAATTAAATACTCTGAACATATTTAAATTTCCATATGTTTCAGGAGTTAGTATTTTTCTCCATTTTTTTTTCATAGTATTAATTGGCGGAGTTCTAAATATTTACACTTAAATTATAATATAAAAGATTGAAAGAAAAAACATTCGATTCTGGCCTATATAAAAGCAATTATGTTAAAACTTTCCTAATATTAAAAAACCACTTTTAAATATATAATTTTACTAAAATTACACTATACTATTTTACTTGTGTCACAAAAGTCGGCAATTATCGGTTGCGAAATAAATACCTGCAAAGACCTTCGTCTGCATTGCGCATAAATGTACGCTCATCTACTCAATAAAAAATTACTTTCCTATAATATAAATAAATCACCTGACAAATATGTTTGACTGAGAATACAATGCTGGGATAAACTTTAACAGTATACACAGTGAACTTCTGATTGTCAAACAAAACACGCTGGCATTGTAAATATTATATTTAATAAGTTGACAACGCCTCTGGATTCTAATTTTGATACAATTTTGCTTATATGTATATATATAACGCTACGTACTTAACCATTTACATTTAATATAGAACCTGGGTTTATTATTTAAAATATAAGTTCCGTATAATAATATTCTACATCGTACCGTCCACAAATGAGGAGTAGTAGGTCTTTACATTTAAGTTGCTTGCTTTATTAGTATAAGAAATTTCTTTAGTAAATTAATTAAGATACTCATTACGTAATACTTTGCAAAGTAACATTAATTACACGAAAACAAAGGATACACGATTCCCAGAGACGAAATTCGTCTTTTTTTATCACTTTTGTTCTACTTAGAACAAGTTGGCACCAAAAAAACTTACCTATCTCATACAAATGGTAATCTATGTATTAGTTTCAGCAGTAATCTGAACTTTAGAGAAGGTTAAGAAGTAATTTTTTTATTTTTTTTCATCAAATATGTATATACATATATATGGAATTTTAGAAAATTACGCACCGGAATCTTGCCGCCTCTACATTAACAAAAACGTGGAAATTCCCCACAAAAGTTTAATTTTAACACCATGGGGCCAAGTTTTAATTGTAATCACATCAAGAGATAGTGATCGGGACTTCTTTCGACCAGCCACTATTGTGAGTTTAATTATTTTGCAACTTCAGTACTTGAAAGCTATTCTCGTTGAAGTAAATTTTGTAGCCATTTCACGCTCAGAGATGGAATTCCTATTGTTATACGAAAATTAAATTTGTTTTTAATTTTTTGTTGTCTATAACTACAGCAAGTCATGATTGTTTTATTAACACTAGCGTAAAAAACTGCGAACTAATACGAAGAAACTATTAGGTACGAATACAGCTTGCACGAAAATGAATTCATTCGTACTTGGAGGACATACATAATATATGTATCAAACTATTTAAAAATAATAATATTTTTCACTGCGTATATATAAAAGCATTTTCTACAAAATTCATACAAAAATAGATTAGGATTCATTTTAATTCACCCTTTCAGTGGATATCTCAATAAATAAAAAGTCAAGCAAGAGTAGAACTTGCACTGGGATTGGTTCCATATACATTTAGTTATTATAAATATTGACAAACTTGTAATTTTTCGGACTGTAAATGTCTTACCTGTAATATCCTTCAGATACATTAAAAAATATAAATAATTCCACATAGAGCTAAAAATATTATTCAATAGATTTTTAGATTTTTCTTTTTGCTTGTGATATACGAGCTTCCGTGATCCCAAATTGTATGTATATTGTCCAAAAGAAATGCTATACAGATTTTGATGATCAGTGATTAAACTGAAACACATTTTAAAAAGTATATACCAACATAAGGTTATACGTCTCAGTATACGATATTAATTTCAACTTAAACTCTTAAATTATTCTCGAGAAAATGGAGTTTGGGAGAGGGCTGGACAGACAAACAACCGAATGAAACTATAATAATACCTCCTTTTTTCATTTTTTGGAACGGAATATTTAAAATACAAAAATTAATTTGAATGGTATTTTAATATTTTATTTTATTATTAATTTTTTTTATAAATTGAGGTCCATTCCAGTCGGTATTTTTCAAGTTGTTTATACGAAAGAGTATGGACTTTCAAAAGAAAAAGTAATGGCCTTAAATTGTAATTAAAGGTATTTTAGCTTTTCAAAGAACGAATCTAATTCTCAAAAATGTAATAAACTTAAAATTATACAAACTTTACAGAATAAACTGAAACTTTTTTTTAAAAGGTGCAACATAGTATTGTAAGATAATTAAGAATATTTCCATTAAAAATAGCATTCTGAATGGTTATTATTTAGACAATATCTCGTTGCTTCTTTTTGTGCTACACGAATTAATAACTTACCTGCAAAGGAGCTGTGTAGCTAAGGCTAATGTTGAGCACATTTATATGTGAGGCAATCATTTGAGTCTATAATACGAAAACCATTCAAATATGCATAAAAACACACAAAAATTGGGTTCTGTAATCATTTCCAGATTTATTTGTGACATGTACATATGTTTATAATAATACGGTGTTTGGTTTATATCAATACATTTAACTTTTAAATTTATAATTTTAATACACCTGAAATATATATAATTTTATTATGTCCGAAGTAACATAAGCACAAAGTATTTGTAAAGCGCTCCTTTTGTACACTGTTAAAAATTTAAAATTTCCAAGTAAACATTTATATGATTTAACCTTAATCACTCGAAATCGAGGCATAAAAATGAAAAAAAAATATTGATCCCATTTTAAGAATACATACTTAACTGTATCAATCTTTATGGCAGAGATGAAAAGGTCTCCTTTCATACTTGAGTATGTATAACATATTTTCTTCTTTGATACTCGTTAAAACATTTAAAGCCTTCTTATTACGATTATAGGAGAATTTAAAATATTGGTTCATTATGCTGGCTGGAGATCAAGATGTGTTGATGTTTATATTTCTCATTTTTTATGTTTCATGTTTTTTTAACAATTTTTCTTATTTTAAAACACAATTTTTGTAACTCTGATATTTTATAGAACTATGCAATGTACGAAATCTCAGAAAATGACGGAGTTACAAAGTTTAGGGCAGATGAGTGGACTAGTGGACATGACGTAAACATAAGGGTTGTTATTTACTATGAAACTCTAAATGGATGAAATGAAGTTGAACTCGCGCATGCAGTATCGGTAGTATTTCATGAATAAACATAACAACTTTTATTTTTAACCAACTTTAAAGAAGGAGTAGATTCTCAAACTTTGTTTTATCTATGCTATAGGTGTGGTCCCATACAAACATAATGATGGTCTGATGATGAGGTTTGGAAATGAACGATGGAACTCCTTAATGAATGGCAGCAAATTAATTATGATTCGGGACATTTGCTACGGGTAGTTATAATTTTGTAAAATAACTACACCACTTGTTAGGTCAGGGTCTAATGATAAGTTCTGAATATGAATAACGTAACTCCTGAATGGATATCTTAAAGTATATCTACACTGTCAACCAGGTCAGAGTCTGATGATGAGTTCTGGAGAAGAAGTAAACTACTGATAATTTTCACTTTGCAAAATAGCGCATCATCGACAAGCTCAGTATGTGACGATGAGTTCTGAAGATAAATAATGTATCTTCTTACCGGATGGTAGTAATTCGATTATGATTCAAATATATACGCTACTGGTTAGTTGTTACCTTAGTTATTAATTTGTAAAATCTGATTTCAATTTTGGATATGGAGAAAAGAACTTCTCAAGTGGTAGTTTTTAATTCGCAAAATCTGATCATGGACTTCGGATATGGAGAAACGAACTCCTCGACGGCTAACATATAACCATTGGCGGCTACTACTATCGCTTCATGTCTATATATTGCTGTTCATCAAATTCAGATGCGGAAGAAATTATTTATTTTTTGCCCGTGACTTTTAATAAATATTCAATATTCTAAAAAAGAAAACAATTGTGATAATTAATATTACTATATTAACCAGTAAAAATTGTAAAATAAAATATCTTTTAAAAAACCGACTTCGAAAAAGTTAGGTACTAAAAATTAAAAAATAATTAACTCAAAACAGGTAACTACTTCTTTGCAATGAATAACTAAGTTACTTATTTTTGAAGTTGATGTTAGTAGCGCCGATCAATTAAACAAATGTAAATTTTTATATCATAAATACGCCCTTTATGAATCTATTTAGTATTAGAAGTACATTAGAAGTTAAAGTTTTAAATTTATATTATAAATTAAATTCAATTATAAATTTATTCATAAATTTGTATTTAGGTAATTAACTTTTTTGAAGTCGGTTTTTTAAAAGATATTTTATTTCTATAGAGTTGAGGTAATTATAATATATTTACTAGACTTGAAATTATTTAAATGTAATATATTTCCAAAAGCACTTTCTATAGTTTTAGGATAACTTAGCAATATAATAGCTATAGCTAGCAATTAACCTTCCCTTTCATCTACGTTTACCCAAGACGACATATGTACCATGTGATCGGTTTAGATAGGAAATATTTTCACGATTGTTAGTAAGTGTTTCATTTTCTTATTATCCTATATTTATTTTATATCAATAAAAAAACAACAGATATACTCGTCATTAGTATTGGTTGGCCAACAGGTTCTCAAACATAAACATTATTTAAGTCAATGTAATTATAAAAAGTTATTACTTATCACTCTATGGTTTTAAATATATAAGCAACTATAGTATACAAATGGTAAACGTGAATTGGTTTCTTAAGTCAAAAATCATATATTTATGCTATTTAATCATTTTAAGTAATCTATCGTTGCTGGTCTTAAGTAATTTGCACCTCGATTTATAAACATTATTTTGTCCAGTAGCGATCGATTAAATATCAAAAAATCATAATTAGGACAATAAGAACTAAAAACAAAATGCTTTTATATTAAAATTTTTTATCAAAATAAACATTTTTCATTAATATTAAATATGAAAATAAACCTTTTTATGGAAGGGTGGGACTCGCCCTATAAAGATTTCATATAAACTTAGGCATAAACACAAAAGCATGTAAAAAATTTCTAAATATTTTACCATGTTTTTGCAGCATGAAAATGCCTTCTTAAAAGTTTTTAGTAAATAAAAACAATGTAAAATTCAACATTTTAATTATGAAATGAGGATTATATTAGGAAATGATAGTTAACAAACCCAACATAAGTTGGAGCGCTGTTCTTTTAATGTACTCATAAAAAGAACAGCTAGATCATTAAATACCACTTCAAAATTTGCAATTCCAAATCCAAACACTTTTTCGGAAAAATTGTACATCAACAATTACGTTCGAAAGTGTGCGCTGTATTTTTGAATTTTTGTTTTTTAAAACGTTATTACCTCTGTCATCTCGACTTAGGGCCATTGAAACCATCAGCTAATCTCATACACACACATATATATACACACACACACACACACACACACACATATATATATATATATATATATATATAAATATATGTGTGTGTGCGTGGGTGGCTCGAATAACGAGATATTCTGAAAAATATAAAAAACATATATGGAAAATGGGGCATCCTTGTTCTGAGACTACTAAAAAAACCCAAAAATATAAAAAATTAGGGGTTTTCAGAGGCCCATGCAAATATATTTACATTTTTTGTATATTTTTCTATATCCTCAACAAATTTTCTCAGAAACCATGCAACGTATAAGCTTAAAATTGATATCTTATTAAGCTATATAACATTTACAGACGGAGTAAATAAAGAGCTTCACTTTTGTATATTATGTGTCTTATGAGTATCATTTGTTTAGGAGACGTACATAAATACTTAAAATTGTATTTTGAAAAGATATTCTAAAAATGTGAAAAAACCCCCACGATTTCCGAAACAAGTAATTATATTTACGTTAGAAAAAATTAATATTTATAAATAGATAAATCGAAATACTACGAATCTTGAAATGTATATAATTATCTAAATGTGCACAAAACTCTTAAACAATATTATTCTACCATGAAAGAACTGGAGTGGATATCGTAGATCTCTATATTTTTTTAAATATGCGCCATGTGTTTACGTCTGTGAGAAATATAGTAGGCAATATAGATACGTTGTAAAAAAATGAAATAATTGAAAATATACTTTGTAATATTAAATATTAAAAAGCGCCTAAATATGTACGAAATCCTTGCATTTTGACTTCTACTCGTACTTACCGCACTACCCGGAAGCATTTTTAACCTAGTGAAAATTTGCGCTATTTTACTATAACTTTGAAGTATACATTTAAAATATTATTACCAACTGGCACCTATTCCTTTTGTTGGACAGTTACCCGAGTAAAACCTACACCTAAGGGTGACACGGCGTCAAACGTAATTAATTTTAGACCGATCGCCATTCTCTCTGCGCCGGCTAAATTATTTTAATTAATTTTTCATTATATCTATTCAAGCCACCGCGATGATGAACTATGATGAACAGCACGTACTTCATGTCAGACGTTCAATGGTCACGAACCTTGTGTGTCTCCTTGACTTTGTTTCTTATCTGCTAATCTCTGACTTCGAGTAGATATTGCATATTTTTATTACCAGTAAGATTTCCATAAGGTAGATAACGGTAACTTGCTAAATCGCCTTGGTGAGGCAGGGTCCCCCGTTTCACTTTTACTATTTTTCTCTTTGTATATTGCGGCTAGAAAGCGACACGCATGACTGAATAACTTTATATCTAAGACTTACTTTACACGATAAGGAGTGAGCCACATGAAGTTTTTACAGTTGTCAAAGATGCAGCAGATGGCGAACGGTTGCTCGTTACATAGCAACTGTATCAACGATGATACAGTTAACGGAATTATACTGCATCGTCGGTATGAGGTTGTCGACGTTTACAAAAGACATTCCTCCAATATCTATAAATGAGACGGTATAGTTACTTCTCTTACTATTTCCTACCGATTTCCTTTGGGTATGCTAAATTTCCATTCTCTACAGCTCAGAAGAGATATTGTGCCCGTGAAATTTATTTTCCACCTATTAAAAGGAAAATCCTGTGCCCTGTATTACTGAATAAATTGTTGTTCTTCGCATTTGACAATTTTCTGTACTCACACAATCATCACCTTTCGCCATACCAGTTTCTCGAATCTAATTATTTCAGAACTCTTCAGTTTCCCGCGGTATACTACTATTCAATCATCTGGTTGCAGTTGCAATAGAGTGTGATTTATTTATGGTTAGTGAAAACAGATTTTCCCAAATCAGTCATCGTTGTCTTTGGTAGCTCTTGTATACTTTTGTATTCAGGTTTGAAATTAAACTTAAATTTTTTTTAAACATTTTGTTTTATCATTTCGATTCGATTGTTTGCAATATATTTATACATGTGTGCTTTTAAATAAATAAATATGTAATTACAAAATAAAATGTGATTATATTTTTGGTTTTCAGTTTACCTCGAATATTCATAAAATTCCTATAAGAAAACTAAATATCTAATATAGTATGATGTTCATAATTACATAAAATTTATAGTTATAAGCAAATAGTTTATGAAAAAGTATTATAATTTTTCTTGAGGAAATAAAATTTGATCTCACTTCGAAAAGAATTATAACGAAGTTTTACCGATATAAAAAGACACTTTGTTCCCTTTTTTGAGATGCAGTAAATGTTGTACTAAATGTTACACTAAATGTTGTAAATATATTTCTTGTACGATATTTTCTAATATTAGACACAGAACGCGTTGGTAGGCATAGAGCTTTGCTTTTTGAGGGAATAATGGATTGAGGGTGAGGGCATAATGGAATGAGAAAACTTGGTCTTTCAGAAAGGTTAACATCTATCATTTCGCAATATTTTATCACTTTTCATACGTTATCTAACGATATATTATATGTTGATTGTACTAAGGTATATAATATCCCGTAGTTCTACGGAGTAGTATGGTCCCTTTTTAGTGCAGAGAAACAAGAAAATTTTACTTAATAAGTTTGAACGGTGTCTCATGGGTGGAACATTTATTTCAATAAGCAATTAGTTTTGCTGCTTTCGATTAAATATAATTAAAATCGCGCTATAGGACGGTGACTTTCCATTTGGTTAATATGCTTGGGTTAAACTGACGTCGAAAACTATTTCGTCAAGGGAAAGACATTTAATCTCTTAAAAACACTTGACAGCCATTATTTGCTTCCTGGACTTAAAAAAGTGGTATTAAATCTAGAAATTCTATTTAGAACCTACATATCCACTAGATCTAGCATTTTATTGTTTAATAATATTTTTCCACCAATACACTTAAATTGATACCGCATTTATTTCAATCAAAATGTTACTAAACTACCGCTAATATTAAAAATTATTATGTTGTGGCAATAATTAATATCAGAGGATTTTCGTTTAGTTATTATAATGCACTTTACACAAATCAATTCCATAGCCTTTTTCGGTAATTATAATTCTTTGTATAAATGATATTTCAAAGTTATTTAAAATGAAGTACCTTTTTAATGAATACATGCTGACCCAGACAAAAACTCTTAATTATTTAAGTTCAAAGATAACATATGAATACGTAATTCATATATTATACCGATGGCCTATTTTTATGTATTTAGTTTCATAAATTTTATACAGTGATCAAATTTTATAACTAAATTGTCCCGTAATAAATGGATCCAATTTCCTTAAATATCAATGGTACGAAATATTAATATTCGTTATGCAATCTCCCTTAAGCTTAGGCAATCCATTAACAAAATATCCCGCTGCTGGGAGAATTTATTCTAAATTCGTGCACGTTTTCAGCATACGACTCTATTTTCATTTTATCCATCTCTTGTCAAGTTCGAAGACTTTAAAAAAAATATTTTTCTAAACCGGAAAACGGAAATATAACGGACTTGGCATTATTTTATTTGTATCTAAAATAATGTTATTTGTCAAGATTGGAATCTAATTAGATATGTAGCACTCTGAATATTTATTTTGTAATTTTTCTTTTAATTCAATTTTTTTACTTTTCATATATTGTTTAGTTTTGACTTAGATTTTTGAATACTCAATGCCAAATTTTTATAAAGACTTTTGTTATGTGATGAAATATTATATATTCAAATTAATTTCACATTATCTGCATTCAGTCATGATAATGCTTTATTTTAATTTTTACTTTCATCTCCTTGTAAATTTCCGTTCAATTATTAAATAAAATATCACTAAATAGGGTTATGAGGGTCGGAGACTAAAAAAAATATTTTTCAATATTTATGCGTTGATTTTGTGTTTTGTACATTAACAATTTTTTTATCTATCATTTTGAATACATATATTGTCAATGACAGAAATGAAAAAATTGAAGAGGACTGAATTTAGTTTACGCACATAATTTTGGTATGCTATCCCTAACGCAATAAAATATTGGAATAACGAACTTACAATAATATGCGTAAATGATTACTATATTTTTAAAATAATAATTCCTGTAATATTCCTATTATTTTTGATTTAATTCGTTGCGCTTTTATCAAATAATTATTAAACATTTTGGTCTAAACCTAGAGGCAAATTTCATTTCACATAACTTATAAATATATGAGATATGGTTATATTTATAGTAATCTGCTGGATATTTTCTACACAAAAATTATTATGTAAAGGGTCTGTCCATACGTCTTCATTTCTGTTTCTTAAATATGAAATTATAGACGAACTATATTAAATATGAATATGAGACGACATTTATATTTTAAAAGTTTTAAGCTATCTGTATATAAGAGATAAGCCGGTTTGAAAACATTACGTAGGCATTTTCGTAAATGTGGGAGAAAAAGAAATAACCATTGCCAAAACAGAAGTAATAACTATTTCTGACCGCGTTCTCGATTCGGTTTAACTTAGCAACATTAAATTGCATTTTATTTATAGTCTAATATAACACTCAAAATATAAGCGAATAAAATGGTAGAAATAGTTAGATGAGTAATATTAGGTTGGTAACTAATATACGTCACTTCTTTCCAGCGATATCTGGAATATCACAGAAACTTTCCAAACATCTGTGCGAACAAAACTTAGAAGCTCTCCTTTCATAAATTCTGTTTAAAACGAGAAGCACTAGACAATACAATTTGTGAAGGCAACTCTATAACATAACATTGATTATATTGATTCAAAGAAAATTATTTTCTTTTCGATAATATTCATTTAAGGTGAATCTCAAAAATTATAAAAAACTCCATTAAAATTGCCTTAATAAAATTCAATAATTAGGAAAAAAATTATATATCAGTGTATTTTCGGTAATAAATCACAAGCCCTTCGATTTTTAAAATTATTTGAACTAAAGAACCATTTTGGTAAATTCCGGTTTTGCCCGGTAATTACAATAATTAAATATAAATTTATGATAAATTATTTCTTATCAGAAAAAAAATTATATCAAAGAGCAAGTCGAAAAAAAAATTGATCTTTGAAAGAAAAGAACTTTTCACAGAATTAAATGGCTATTACCTACAGGGACAGTAGCATATTAAATTGGTATGGAATAACGATAAGGAACTTTAAATATCACCTCATTCTCTATCATTTTTTAGAAATATTATATAATTTTATGTGTAGTTTGAAAATATAATGTCTCTCAAATGAAGCTTTCTCATTCTGAATGGAACTAAAATATTTATATCAAGTTTATGTTATAACGTAACTAAATTTTTAATTTATTCTTTGGTTTATTATGCACTTCCTTTTTGTGTATTTCACATTTAAAGGCGTGTTTACATATTTGACGAAATACCATCATTCTTACCAAATTTATTCTAAACTCTAGGATTATGTAATATATTGATTCTGATATGGATATTTAGTCAACAAAATGTATGCCACATATTACCTAATACCAGCTTGTCATTCCGCGTTGAGATGCGCCCCGAAGTGGTTGTATCCGGCCGATGTGAACAAAATATACGCGATGTATTTCTACACAATGGGTGTAATAATAGTCGTATTAACAATTCTTAGGCGTTGTAAAAAAATATTTAATTGAAATATTTTATTTTATAATGGTAATACTTAAAGTTTTATATTTGACAGTTAAAGCATCGTTTAATATGTATACGTATGTATATAGGTACATTTTTGTGTGCGTGTGGAGTGTGCATGCGCGTGAGTGTGTGCATGTGTGTGCGTGTGCGTGTGTGTGTGTGTATGTGTGTATGTGTGTGAGTGTGTGCACGCGTTCGTGCATGCATGCGGGTGTGCGTGTCCGTGTGCGTGTGCGTGCGTATGTGAGTGTGTGTTTATCTACATTATCATACGTAATTAAAAACACTGACACAGGAAAACCGGAAACCAAGTTAACTCACGTATATATCCGTTTGTCTATTACAGCCGTTTTACTCAGAAATTTGCTTGCGGTAAAGACTTAAAATTTGGCATGTTAGTAAAATATATTAACATGCACATACATACTGAGAAAATACGTGCTCATTAGATTTTTTTTAAATTCCATCTTTAGTTTGTTGTTTCATTTGAAAGAGATAAGTATAGAGATACTTTTTTTTAATAATTTTAGATATCATATCATATTTTCATAGATATTCTGAAAAATATGAAAAAATGAACTGAAAATAATACACCCTCATTCCGAGACTAAACAGGAGTTTTCAGAAGCCCTCATTTAGAAGCCCTCATAAAGGCTTTTAAAACCTATTTTTTTTTTAAATACATAATGTTTTTACGCATATGAACATGTATTAGGCAACTGAATATCTTAGAAACCATGCGACGTAGAAGCTATAAACTGGAATGGAAATGTATCTGACTAGCATATATGTTTAGTTTTATTAATTTTCATATAAAAAAAATGTAAAAAGTTAGGCTTTTAACTTTTTCTCAGTGTTGTTTACTTCTAGACTTTAGGCATTTTGGATGAAAAAATAAAAAAGTAAGAAGGTATTAGAAAAATAACGTTTTGGCACTTAAATACTTATTCATGTAAAAATATCACATTGAGTCTTTCTTTATTTATAAGCAGTGTTTTTAAATTACAGGCAGAAACCAAATAGACCTAATAAGGCCGGTTTCAAATGAAAAAAGAACAGTAGATATTGATCAGTAGTCACGAGTTATTGCTATCTCGATAAAGCCGCATGAAGAAAATAAAATGCAATGATTTTATTATATTTTGTTTCAGTCATTCTAGTCACCTGGCCTGGTCAATGGCTGAAATATTATTTAATATAGTAATCACTCTAATATATGTTATTGCTTCATCGACGTATTTTTAACAATATAACATAAATAAAACTGGTAACCAAACAAATATTGAATATATATTTTAATTTTTACCACGATCAAGGTAATGCGATCATAGTGTAAATTGGTTGCACGCAACAAGCGGCGTTGCTACGCAAGTGTTAGTGATTTTAAGGCTAATAAATATACGTTCTCGAATATTTTCAAAATACGTCGTTATTTAACAATATAAATAAATTGTCTGTTTTAACACACAATTTATTTTAAAGCGAACTGTATGTATAAAATATAATTACTGAAATTTGTAATAAATGGTGCACGTTGTAAGCATTACCAGTCACTTGATACAGCGTTTAATACATTTTTTCCAGGCATTCGATTGTAGCATGCTCCCTTTCTTTTACTTGCTTTACTTTTATCACGCACTGTTGTGGCTTGAATTGATTTACATTTTATTGTATAATAAGAAAATAAATAATTTTAATTACCTATTAGATTTCAGTTACTAATATAATCCAGTGACGTAAAATATAAATGATGGTTACTTGGAATTTCGATCCACTCGTGGCTGATCATATTCAATAACATGGCCCAAAAAACCGGATCCGTTATATGATAATAAGGTATTGTATCATCTAGAGTTCAATTTTGAATTAGGTACACGGTAATGGTCTTTTTTCTCACGCAATGTTCAAGTCGATTGGAGGTGGCATAGAAAAGATAGAAATAAGTTTTCTTACCGGGCTATAGAAGAGTGAAATTAATGTTTTTAATTTCTATGTAAGTACGTGCGCATGCATGATTTTTAGAAGAATGCATAACCTAAACGTTTTGATGAATTTTGTTATATGAATTATCGTTAGATTTGCTTCATTTTCATGAGACGTCCACTCAAAGTTCATCAGTAATATGCATGGCGTATCTCAAATTTAATAACGTATACCTTCACATAGTGATAAAGAAAGTTTCTTTTTATCACGAACGACCGATGATGGGCAAGAATAGGGCCTTTAAATACGGATTCCAAAAGTGCATAAATTATGAGTAAAAAGTCATATATTAAAATCTCGATTATGTAGATCGATTTATAAAGATAATGTCAACAGACACTCAAAACGAGACGAATGGATACAATTTAAAGTGTTATATAGATGGCACTATGAATATAAGGTTTATTTAGATACTCGAAACAAGACGAACAAATATAGTTTAAAATTTTATGTAGATGGAATTAATAAGATAAGGTTTAGATAGATACTCAAACTGTGACGAACATATATAGTTACAGGTCAAAGAAAGTAAGAACATGCTATGCACGCTGGAAGAACAATGGTAATACGCTTATATTGCGTATTTTTATTGTACTTGTTTTCTGTATTACCATTTTATTAAAATTTTATTTTTAACATAATTTCTAGTAAATTTGAACCAATTTACATTCGTAACATAATACAAAAATGGAAGAACATTGAAAAAAAAAAGAAATATACATATATATATATATATATATATATATATATATATATATATATATATATATATATGTATATATTTACATATATTACTCGCTATAATACTATGAATCTTTATCATTTCATAACGGAATTATTACTCTATTTAGTTATGGTGACATTACTGGAATAATTACTAAGCAGAGACAACATTTTCCTTCAAAATAATAACTTCGAAGAGAAACATGAGCAAGTCATTTGGACGCCGGTGATCGATAAAGTAAACTAAGCGTTTATTTATTATTGGAATGGCTAAATTACATCGTCTACAGGGTCATTTTCCGATAGCAATATTTTTAGTACCATTATTAATTTTACATTTAACATATTTACCATGCTTACGGATAATGTTTTTACATTTTAGCTAATAAATCGGCCAGTAGATTAAGAATTTTCAATTTCAAAGTGTTTAAAGTGCGTTTATTTGTGCGTAAGCATCTGTACTTCCAATCCTGGAAAGGATGAATGAGAATACCCCCATTATATCATGATACAGATTTACTAAACTGTATCATGATATAATGGGGGTATCCTCATTTTTTATCGCAAGAGTACTTGATTGTTTTGTATCGAGAATGTACATAACAATTGTAATTATATTTATTTATGTGGTTTTTCTTAGGTACCCCTGGCTTCTTTTCCGATAATATGTAATTTAAAAAAGGATTATAAAGAAATAAATTGAAAAGTCAAATTAAATTTCAAACGTTATTTAAAACAGATTTAAAAAAAATTAATTATTATTTATTATATATGCTATACTAAATTAAGTCTCAAGTGTATTGTTTCGTTTTAAAAATATAGCATGTTCAATGGTATCCACATAGCAAAGAAAAACATTTAGATCATTATTAATTATATCGGATTGCGTGATTGTGACTTTTTGGAATTTGAAAGATATGTTTTAAACATGAAGCTTGCTATAGCTGGGAAAAAATCACGTGTTAAAAGAATAAGTGAATAATACCAATAATTTCGTAATCGTTCAAACGTCTTATTTTACGGATATGTATAGTGATATATGCTGAATATTATTAATATAATACAAGAATATCTGTTGGCTGTGTTGCCTTTTCTTATGACTATATGAAGGCTAGAAATATGTACGCAGCAACAGATAAATAAAGTTATCTGTTCAAAGATAAAGCGATGAAGTAAGGGAGAATGCGATCGATTATTCATAAATTTTAACATAATTTCTTCGTCCGGTGGAAAAAATTGTTGTTGACTCGACAGCTGATGTCGTTTTCCATAGTTTTAGTAGCGACCTTTTTCTCTTTGAAACTTTGTTATTTTAGTTTTTCGATATGTAAATATTTACTTAACTCTGTTGACAGCCGTCTTGGGTGTGCAATTATAAAAATATCATTATTTCGTTATAAAAATGTTGACTCCATTTGTATATCTAAATTGTTTACAAGTAATAAAGGAATAATAAATAATATAAAAGTAATATTTTGGTGTTTTATTTACTTACTACAAGGATTATAAAAATAAGATTACGGTACAGACAGAAAATTATGATTTCAAATTGTTTCATCTTTCATTTTAAGATGAAGCCAATAAGTACAGTAGGACTATGGAAAAAAGCAAAAGAAATCAAACACAATAAGATAGTAAAGTAGGTATATAAATTCTGAGTATTATACATATTTCTTCTACATATTTTTGATTGAATAAAGCAAATATAGCAGATGGTCCGTATACGGATACGGATCATCTGCTACCCCTGTGCTGTTCTATAAGAATTAACGCACAAAATCGAGAGCATTTGGAAATGGAGTAGAATGTTCTCCAGCAATAAGTTATTTTAGGAGTATTTATTGCCACTCTCTGCCGCCACGTAAGTTTATTGGTATTGCCGCTGCAGGAAGTAAAGTAGAATACGTCTACTTCTTATCTAAAATATTAAATTATTTTTAATAGCAGCATAAGAAATTTCAGCCACATAATGTGAATTAACCTAAAATCTGCCTCAGAAAAAAACTTACTTTTTCTCAACTAATTATAAAATAAATTTCAATAAAAAATTGTTAAACATTAAATTTTTCTAAATATGCGTGGAATTAAAATCAGGATTCTGATTATTATTCAGAATTCTTATCTTAAAGATTAAATTCTTTAAAGATTTATTAGAAAGTTAAAATATGATTATGTCCTTGACGCCAAAATCAGAATTCCATATAGAATAGCATTGGGAATTATTTTTCACGGAAACTACTGTCACAGCTATTTAAGGACATATTACCTTTGTAACGTCATTTAATATCTGATAAATATTTTCTAAAGTAATTTTTAAAGTTTTGCAGAGTACTAAAAACGGAATATATAGCATATATATCACTTGGCTCATACAGCAACAGAAGCTGCAAACAATATGGAGAGCATGATAGGTAAAAATGAACTCTCCATTTGTATAGCCAAATGTATATTCAATAAATTTAAAAAGGGGATTTAAACGCAATAACCATCCGTGTTCAGGAAGACTGTCAAAAGTAGATGCCGAAATTTGAAAGAATTTTAGTGAATAAGATTTATTACCAACTATGCGTTATTTAACAAATCATTTATAGTAATCTCATGTCACAGTAGGGTACAAAAGACTTCGGAGATATGGTGTCTGGATATCTCATACACTGTCACCATACCATGGTCGACGTGTATATGGATTCATTATCATGGATTCATGAATTTTAACTGAACGTGTAAACGCCAATGGTTTGAAGTCGTAGGGTAGCGTACCTACGCCTAAGTCGGAATTACATCCAGAAAAGGTAATATTGAGCAATTCCTGCCGTATAAGACGAGTAATGTATTGGGAAGTACTTTTCACGAAAATTCTTGGAAAATTAAGAGATGGAAAATAATATTGACAAGAGACAAGGATATAAAAAAGTATATACAGGGAATATAAAAGGTGATTTCTAAATTAAGTAAATAAAACCGGTAAATTACATATACCTATATATTTATAATTAATATTTCTACTATAAATATATTAAAAAAAATTTAAATATTATGAGAAATATTTCCATAAATGTTCACTTACTTTTACATTCCGATTAAACTAGAAGATTTCAAACGAGACAAGAAAGGTTTAACTGAAATTATCTTTATTTAAAACAATAATATCTACCTTTCATAATCAATAATGAAAACTTTGGTAAATAACCTTTTTACACTAATAAGGCAAACCTAAAATCAGGTGGTTTTAATACAATTAAATTTCAAATGAATTCTGATTGGCAATTCGCTAATTCATCAATGGTCAATTGACTTGATCAGAGCATCGAACAAATTTAGAAAGGGCACAGTTTAAATTTCAAAAATAAAAATATGCAAAAATAATGGAGGTAATATAATAATATTTTGAATATAGCATTTAGAATATGCGCAAGCCAATACAAACTTTACTGATAAACATAATCGAAGCTTTTTGAAATATATAAAAACTTAAATTATGACCGTTTTTATTGAATCCTAAAATGTAAAACACTTTTAATCATAAACAAGATCCTGGCTAACAAATTTACATTTTACAGATGATATAAACTAATTAGAACGTCTGCCAATGTGGTGGGTTATATATGTTGAGCATATCACGAATTATAAATTCGAAAGATATGCAAATCAGATCTTGACTGAGAGATTTATGTTGCCAATAAATATTAAACTTACTTTATTTAATTTGGATTATCATAATTTTCTCTGTAAAGGCGCCACACACTATGCAATGGAAAGAGTAGAAATAGGTCACATACATTTATTTTTTAACCGGTTGCAGTTGTTTTTATATTTTATTACTCAAATTTATAATCGGTATTTATTTACGAAGTACAAGTACGAAGAAAAAAAATTAATAATAGTAAACCTATTATCACTTTTCGGATTTCACACGAGCTTAAAAAATCATAAAAATTGGAATGTAGTAGGAGAAATAATGCCTATATCTTTTTAATTTTTCAATGCAAATCATGAAAAATAATTTTCATTGGTGTATTTAATAAATGTCGATTTTTGATAAAGTTATATTTACCAAATATTACAAGACGTCTTCCATTACCTTTGATAAGAGCTCTCCTATAAAACTCCTTTCGATGGAGGCCAATAGAATTAAAAATCGGCCACTAGTTGAAAAGTAAGTGCAAAAAAACATTTGTCCAGGTGTGATAGTTTAATTCAACTGCACGTTAAACTATATATGAAAAGATGGATATCCAAAATTAAAAGATTTCATCTTAGCCATTTAACTATGGAATTGATTCTATACTAATATTATGAAGAGGTCATATTTGTTTGTTTGTTTCTTTATTTTTAAGAAGTAATCTGTAAGTACCAACCCAACTCTAAAAATTCTGTCATTCTTAGAAAGCTACATTATTCCTAATTAACATAGGCTATATTTTATTATGATAAAAACAAATCTTGATATTAGTAGAGTAAGTCAGAGGGAAAAGCGCTGCTTGATTATTTTATCGGTGCATGCTAGCCAAATGGTTAAACGTGAAAACTAATGTACCAAGAAAATATTAGTCAATTTAATTAAACAATTTATTTTAAACCACAGAATTTTTTTTAATTTTAAAACTAAATTGAAAATTAATTATTGCACTTTTTGTGCATAACTGTAGTAATATTTATAAATAACAATTTCATTTCATCAAACAGAATTTTGTGTCTATTTGGTTTCATAGTTTTGTAGATACAATGAAAATCACATTTTTTGGTTCATCACGACGACCAAGCGCATCAGCGTTCGATGCGTAGATATGATATGGGTGAGGATTGGGTTTATCTTAAGTAGGAACTTCCAATATTAATATATTTTTATTTACCACAATACAACAGGATATTAAATATTGCATAAAGAAAAGCCTTGAAGTAATATAATTATTATCTTCTCTGTAGGTTTTGATTTATTTACGAGTATCAAAATGTGTGGCATAAAAATCGTATTTTTATGGTTTTTGATTTATTTGAAAGCTCCAAGGAACCAAGGATCTAAGTATTTGATTTTAATTTCAATTTGATACCTCCACGTTTTCCTGAGAAAAAAGTCTTGATAGACCGATAGATGCCAACGAAATTATCCTACAAGGATTCCTTTTTTTCATTTTGTTGAACGGAATCCTAAAATTTATTCGTTGTCAACAAAAACATTGATCTGTTTAAGAACAACAGCAACAATTACAATGTAAATACTACAAGTACAGATAAATTCTCTGTGCAAACGGTTGGGCTCCGTAAATTAGTATTCTTCTAAAGGGTTATTCCCTTTAGAAGATATGCACGCATGCACGCATCTACAAAAAAAATTCGCGTGACTTGCATGAATTACCAATAGATAAATTCAATAGTATCTTCAAACGTCAATTTTGCAAAAAATTCTGTTACAAAATATCAGATTATTCTGAAAATAAAAACTTGGCACGGAATGCTCTATCAAACATAAATTCATTCACTCAGAATAGTTTTAAATAATTGGGTATATACAATTTGTAGAATCAATATTGTTATTATTTATACCAAACAATTAGGAAAGAAAATCTTTTCAAGCACGGTTTATTATTATTTAACTATTTTTCGAACCGGTGGTAAATTCATTAAAGATTAAAAAGAGTGTGTAAACCTCAAAAAAAGTGTGTAAAAAAGAGTGTGTATACCTTAGATGATGAGCTTTTTTAAAATATAGTCCACTTATTCCCGCAACAAAATATTTCGTTTAATATTAATATTATTTAAAAAACTAGTATCACCTAAATAAGAAATATTTATCTTCACCGAATTTGCACTCTGATGGAGACTAATTTATAAAATTATTTATTATGGAAAATACCCTTACGAATTAAAAACAAACTTTCTGACCGCGCGCTAGAGGATGCAGTTGCTGTTTCATTTGTATAAGCAACTTCTTCGTAAAATTTTCTATAATATATTGACTTTATATTATATTACCCGATTCCAATCACGGGAAAACATCATCCGCACACTTGATCATGAGTGTTAGTGATTTTTGTATTCATGCAATTTTTTATAAGATAAATTATGTTAATTTTTACTCATGATTATTATTAAAGTCAGTACTAGGGACAGAAATTGATGATATTGATGCTCAGCTGTAGACACATAATGACGCTAAGGCGCGAGGACTTTTATTTCTGTACTTACTTGTTAAAGGCAATCAGAATTTTTAGCCTAAAAAATAATGTGTCATGTAATAGTAGACATAAATAAACTAATTTCATTCCGCAAGCTTATATTCCCTATATATAATGCAACCAATGTGTGACCAACTTAAGAAGCCACAGACCAACGGTACCGCAGCAGGAGGAAATTTCAAATTCAAATTTAATAATATTTGTAACAAGTGCGAGATTCCGTGCTGAAATAATGATTATTCTCCTTGAATTTTCATGTTGCCGTAATTACTACGTATGTAACGTGACATGTTGGGTTCTAACTAACGCCACTAGCGTGATAACTGAATATAGTTAATAGATGGGAAAAGTTGCTCTTGACATATTTCATTAAAAGGGTTTGCTTTAACTGAATTTTAAACAGTTTCTAAGTCAGGTACGGTGGCCGGCAATATAGATATCATCTATCTATGTATATAAGTTGTATTTATGTGCACGTCAAGCTAATAATGTTAATATTAACTAAACCTTGTAGTTATGTACTTTAGAATATTGTTCAATTCTATCAATAAAAATCGTTGCTTTATATCTCATGAGAACAAAATCCCAAACGAAACAGCAGATAGGTAATTAAGAAAGTGAATTAATATATTTTAATATCATCAAATAAATGTTGCATTTATATTTAGGTATTAGTAACGACAGTATTATTATTTAGCGTATGGTCTTATTGCCTTTATATGGGTACCCTGCGAAGGATACCCATATAAAGGCAATAAGACCATACTCTAGGAAAGATTTAAAATCGAGGTGAAGAGAAGGTGGAAGAACTAAAAATGAGGAACACGATACAATTTTTATAACGCCAAAAGGGGATTGCTGATCAAGTAAGGAAACACGAACTTCATTTTTAACAATATTGAGATAAACTTGCTCGGTATTTGAAAAAATAAGTTACTTTCAACACATAATCACCACAAACTACTCTAATTTTCCATATTGTTTACAATAACTTGACAGTCAAAAAAATGGTCATTACTACTATTTAATGAGGATTGCAACATTGATTTGTCTACTGTGAATAAAGTTGTGAACAGAGTTGAGTCAATGGAGAGTTAATACTGATTTTATTGGTATAATTAAATGTACATACCGGCGCCGTACTGCGTCCGGGGCAGATGGTTCAAAATTTGCTACTGGGCATACAGATATAGGAAACTAGACCGTGCATGGGAAATATGGAAATCTCCTTTAAATTGCGCCAAATACCAAAAATAGGCACATGGAACGTACGAGTTCTACTACAGCCTGGAAAACTCACGATCTTGGAAAGATAAATAACCAGATATGTAATTAACATATATGGCTTTAGCGAAAGTCTTTGGAGTGGTAATGGTCATTTTTTAACCGAAACCCACACGATCTACTTCTCTGGTAATGACACTTGTAGCCAAAATGGTGTAGTTTTCCTTCTCCCAAAACACAGATCATGGGTGACTATGATGCAAAAGTTGGTGTAAACTCCCATCATTTGAGTAACTGCGTAGGAAAATTTGGGCTCGGACAACGTTATGAAAGAAACGAATGCCTTGTGCAATTTGCAGCTAATAGCAACTTGGTGATATCAAACAGCTTTTTCCAGAACCACCCACAGAAACTTTACACCTGGACCTTACCTGATGGTTAGTCTCGTAATAAAATTTACTATATTCTTATTCGATTGCGATGGATAACTTCCATCAGGAACATCCACATACTACCTAGAGTAGACTGTGGATCAGATGATCAAATTTGGTCTACTTTTGAGAGTTTAAATTAAGAGCAGTTAGAAAACCCGAGAAACCAAAACGAGTTGAAATGAACAAGTAATTTTTTTTAACACTCGAATAAAATTGGAGCCAGTGGACAAGTACAGATTCAAATGCGTAAACTCCTGATGAGTTATGGGATCAAGCAAAATATTTGATAGAAAGCCCAGCAAAAGCATCCAAGCCACTAAAAGAGAGACGAAAAAACGTCAGTGGATGACCGATGACATTCTTGCCCTTATTGGGAAGGATCGAAAAATAAAACGAACTGGTGCAGAAGTAAAAGTCTTAAATGACTTATTCGCTCGGATCCGAGCTGCATGTAGACGAGACCAAAACATCTGGCTTCAAAACTTTTGTCTAGAAATCGAAAAATACGCAGACAAGCATGCATCTAGGGACCTCCATAAAAAAATTCGTTCCATCACCAAAAAATGAGCGATCGAGAATTCTCGGGGGAACTGGTCACTGAAATAAGCGATATTTCCGAAACAATGAAAGGCTACTGTCAATCACGATTCCAATATCCACAGTAACAGACCCATCGAATAAAGAAATAGAACCAAAGATTCTAAAAGATGAAGTTAGAGCTGCAATTAACTACATAAAAAGATCACCATCAACACATTCAATAATTATCGCCTTATTTCCTTAATTCTTCATGCAAGCATAATTTTATATCATACCTTAAACGAGCGTCTCAAAATATTTTTATTCAGAGAAAGTTCATCTGAATAGGTAGCCTTCGCGAGGGGTAAAGAAACACATGAACAAATTTTAATAGTGCACCAGATTATTGAAAAATCCCGAAAATTGAACAAGCCCAATTGTATTTACTTCATTGATTTTTTGAAGCCATTTAATTCGGTTAAATGGTTAAAACTTTGGGAACGGCCACTGAAAATGGGTACTCCAAAACACCTAGTGCCTTTCCTCAGATGTCTTTATGCAAATGGAACAGCCTCAGTCAGAACAGGTGATGTATTATTAAGTTAGTTCCACCCCAGTGCAGGAATTTTGCCAGGGATATATAATATTGCCGCTCCCATTCAATATGTATACCGAGCTTATAATGAGAATTGCTGTTAAAAACTGAATGGATGGAATCAAAATCGGTGGCAAAAATCTCAAATCTTCGATATGCGAATGACACCATCTTATTTGCAACTAGTATTCATCATATAAAAATTCTACTGAAAAGGATAGAAAACGTCAACTTTGAATTTGATTAGAAAATAATCGCAATAGGACGAAGATGATGATTGTTGACCGTGCTAACGATAACTCGCCCGAAATTATCTAACTAGCAAATTGCGAAGTAGTTCAATCTTACGTCTATTTTGGGGTATTAATTTCTAATAATGGCGGTTGTTCTCACGAAATCAAGAAGCATATGACAATTGCTATTGACGATTGCTAGGTCTACTATGGACAAGCTGAGCAGAATAAGGAAGAAGACTAACATCACAAAACAACTAAGAAACGTAAAAAGGTGTTCCTTAAATAAATTCAAAACCGCAACTAAAACCAAAATAGCCACGTCATTCTAGAGGAAGTACATAAGTATAATGACTTAGGAACGAAAGCAAGGCAAATAGTTTTAGATTATGGCTGAGAAAGTTAATACAGATTTCATAAAAGTAGCGGAAAAGAAATTGCATCCATGAAAAAAAGAATAACGGCATATAACAACGTAAATTTACATCCAAATGTGAATTTTTAATAATAAGAAAGAAGAGTGAAAGTAATTGTAGAACATAATTAGATGTAAATTAAAGGAAAGAACGTTTGTTTGTCGTTCAAAACACCGAGTTCCCTTCATGGTGTTAGTCAATTCATGACTATTTTTAACAGGCGCTTCTCACAGGTCACAAAATTACTCTCGAGCTAATTTCTCATGTAGTAATATTTTTAACCTTCCTTTCAATGAAATTTTCACTTTCAGAAACAAACCAAGTGTTACATTTACAATGTGCGTTTAATAAGTGCCTTATTGCAAATGTGCATATGTGAAAATGAATTAAAAATTTGGAATATAAATTTATGGTAGATAATGTGAAATAAAGTGCCATATTTTGTTGTGAGAAATTTCCCTAAATATTTAAATATATCTGAATAATAATAGTTATTTAAATAATATTCAATTACAAAGGTAGACAATTATTAAATTTAGTAGTTATAGGTAAATAATATCAGCGACATTGTATCAATATTATTACCAAATTGCATCATAAGTTTTTAATTAAAAATGGCTGATAATCGAAACATTTAAAAAATTTATTTTCAGTTCATAAATAGTTGAATATGAAACTTTATTTTTTTATACAGTAGAGGAATGTAAATATTTCTATTTCAAACTCACAATTTAAATTATAAGAATGCTAAGCGAATAAATTATGGAATCGTTATTCACTAAAATGTTTACTGTTAAAGAATTCAAATATAAGCAACACTATGTTTTTCGCTTACTGCTTGATTTACATTATATTATTAAGATAAGTTTAATTCACATAAATGTTATGTCAAATTCAATTTTCGTCAAACTATTATTCTAAATATCTTGAAGTTAATGGTAAACCTTAAACAAACTTATTAAATTTAATTTAAAAGTACGCTACTAAAATTAATTTTAATTGATTCAGAATATTCAAAATCACGGTTAACATGGATGGGTTGGCCCATGTAATTTTTTTGGTCCGGATAACTAACTTTATCAATACAATTAAAATATTCCATTGATGTATCCATAACATGCTGTCGTATTTTATTTGCGTAACTTTCGTTATTTCTTTCAAGTGGAGTCACCGCAGCTTCTTGACACCAGTCAACCTCTCTGTATATCTATTGTACATCTTCGTACAAAGGAGGTATAGAACGCTAATAACTTTTTGATTTTGTCTTTCCAAAAATGATATAACTCACAACTACATAAAATAATTGCATCGGCATTTACGACGTTAATGTCAATGAGTTGCCTGAATATTCAAAAGCGAGAAGCAAAAATGCTAAATGAATTATCGGAAATTGTTTGAGCTTGACGATAAATATATATTCATTTCTCATGCGCAATATCCTCGTTAGGAAATAGTTCAATTATACTTCCGTCAAGTGTAAATGAATTATTGCTTAGAAAACATATGTCATGGATATATGTATATATATATATATATATATATATATATATATATATATATATATATATACATATATATATATATATATATATATATACATATATATATATATATATATATATATATATATATATATATATATATATATGTGTGTGTGTGTGTGTGTGTGCGTGTGTGTGTGTGCGTGTGTACCTGAGAGCAAATATGATTCAAGCACCTTATTTCGTTGTTCTTGAGTTTTTCTCATAGAATCTAATTCTTTTTATAATTGCATAATTTAAAAAGACTTTAATTCGTAGCACCATGAACGTAAAAAAATCCTAATTTGCATTAACGGCAGTGAATAAAACGACCCAGAATTTTCCCTTATAACTATAATATAAAGATCTACTTCCCGTTAGTTTTTCAAAAATAATATTTTTGCTATCCATACAAAACACACAGTTATCAAATTGACATTGTTTTTGAAATGACGTTGCTGCTATGTTTAATTTGTTTTCCGTTATATATATATATACATATATATATATATATATATATATATATATATATATCCGTAAAATAAACATATTATTTATTTTGGGAATTAAAGCTATTCCAAGGATTACAGGGCGAAAACATAGTGACATCACAAAAAATCCAATAAATTGTGATTTGGAACCCAAACAATTAAATTTATGAAGACGACACAGAAACTATTATGAAAAGATAACACAAAGCCAAATTCATTTAAGGTTTATGTGAAGGAACAATTAGATGAAGTGGTACAATTTCTAATAGTTTATTGAAAGTATTCTGGTTCATTCTAAAGCAATTTAGAAAGTCATCAGAGTCGAGTAGTTTCCACATCTATTGATGGCTGAATGATACTGTCTCCTTTAGCCACTATTTCATCCAATTTCTTTTCGTTATTTGGCCTTCTTGGTCACTTATGCATAAAAGAGTTAATGCCACACGTACCTTTTGAACTTTTGAAGCGTGAATCTAGAATTCACTGATAGTTTGAGCCAACAGGCGTTCGTGTCGAATGAAATAAAATTGGGTAGACTCAACCAATGTCACCTGTATTGGTGGTTGATTCCGACCGTAGAGAAAGTTTCTAAGATTCCGGAGTTGTCTTAAATTGTTGTTGCTGGAAACGATTTGAAAATTAATTTGAAAGTTTTATCCAATTTTGTACCTAAATTCTTAAAAATTGTTCAAGCCCAGGATTTTACACACGTAACAAGGTAGAAGCTGAAGTAAATGTAATATTGCGTTACTATACGATTTTAATTACAGTCTAAATTTGTAATAACTTAATTTTATTACTTCGTAAGTATTTCTCTCAAATAAATATATAATTGAAACGAGCTCGTAAATACCTAAACATAATAGTGTTCATTTAAATTTCTCGGTTTTATTTTTCATATTCTTTTAAAGATTATTTATATAAATTATGTACTAATCTTCGAAATTGAAATAAAACCAACACCGTAATCATGCAATAAATTCTAAGGGATCTACCCTGGTTATACGAACGTATGTCGTTATTGCCGTTGCGAATCCTTTATAGCGCGGAGCACGCGGCTGATGTGCCGCGAATTAGCTTCGTCGTATATCGTGTTGGGATTTTACAGTTTCTTCTTCTCATGTATTCTCTTATAGCTCCTCTTGTGGGAAAGACAATTATATGCCGAGCTTCAAATGTATGCTGCTAAAGTCACAAAGCAAAAATTACACAAATCTTCTAGAAATATAATATTTTTCCTAATTTAGTGATTTTTTTTAAAATTTTAAGTAAGTAAAAACATCACGTACAATAAAAGCCACTTTTACAAGCTATGGTCATTTGACGGCTAGTATTTGCTTCATTTATGTGACATCTAAGCTCTGATTAGAGGTTTTGTAAATCATGAAAGGATTTCAAAATCACATCTGAAATTTTTGCGGACATTATTTTTTACATATACGAGTATAGATTGTAATACCCCCTAAATAATATATAAACGTAATGTTCATTTCAGCTTGAAATACCAGTGCCGTTTTCGCTTCTTTAACTGTTATTTCCCATTGTATTTTTATTTTAGAATAAATTAAGAAAATTCTAAATATAAAAACAATGTTTCTTGTTGTAAGTAAGTCCACTTTTTCATTTATTTTTTGTAACATAAATTATTTTGCGTACAATTCATCGCTATTTGCAATCAATGAAAGGTGACGTAAACTATTTAGATCTACATCAATAATTTTAATCTAAAATATATTGCCCTTTTATTTCCTGTATCGAATATTTCTATAATATCAATTTTTTATTACGTTGATTTCCAAAGAATAATTTTATTGATATGTACCGTAATTGCAAATATTTATGTCGTAGTTTGTTCAATGCACTGTATATTTCTTGTTAATGGTTTTAATAGGATTGATGAAAATAATATACTTTAATGCGGATAAAATATTTTGGCGAAAATTTTAATCATTTTATATCACTTCGGGGACAATATTTCGGTTATGAATGGAGTAATTTACGGATAAACAAAATATTATTTGAAAGTATAAAAAATAGTTCCCCCTATAGCGAGCTATCAATTACACTTTTTTAAGATTGTAAATTCATTCACACTTGTGAATGGTTAAACATTTTAATGAAAGCAAATATAATACTAGCTTTTTGTTAAAATTTTGAAAACAATATTAAAAAATGCAAAAATTCACTCTTTACATTTATTTATGTTACAAAAAATAAATGAAAAAGTGGACTTACTTACAACAAGAAACATTTTTTTTATATCTAGAGTTTTCTTAATGTATGCTACAATAAAAATACAATGGGAAATAACAGTTGAAGATGCGAAAACGGCACGGGTATTTCAAGGTGAAATGAACATTACGTTTATATATGAGTTAAGGGTATTACAATCTATACTCGTATATGTAAAAAATAATGTCCGCAAAAATTTGAGATGTGATTTTGAAATCCTTTCATAATTTACAAAACCTCTAATCAGAGCTTAGACGGTACATAGATGAAGCAAATACTAGCCGTCAAATGACCATAGCTTGTAAAAGTGGCTTGTATTGTACATGACGTTTTTTACATACTTAAAATTATAAAAAATCAGCCAATTAGGAAAAATATTGTATTTCTAGAAGATTTGTGTAATTTTTGCTTTGTAACTGTAGCAGTATACATTGGAAACTCGGCATATAATTGTCTTTCCCATAAGAGGAGATATAAGAGAATACATGAGAAGAAGAAACTGTAAAATCCCGACACGATATACGACGAAGCTAATTCGCGGCACATCAGCCGCGTGCTCCGCGCTATAAAGGATTCGCAACGGCAATAACGACATACGTTCGTATAACCAGGGTAGATCCCTTAGAATTTATTGCATGATTACGGTGTTTGTTTTATTTCAATTTCGAAGATTAATTCATAATTTATATAAATAATCTTTAAAAGAATATGAAAAATAAAACCGAGAAATCTAAACGCGCACTATTATGTTTAGGTATTTACGAGCTTATTCCTATTATATATTTATTTGAGAGAAGTACTTATGAGGTAATAAAATTAGGTTATTACAAATTTCGACTGTAATTAAAACCGTATTGTAACGCAGTATTATATTTATTTCAACTTCTACATTGTTACTTGTGTAAAATCCTGGGCTTCAAAAATTTGTAAGAAATTAGGTACAACATTTGATAAGAACTTTCAAATTAATTTTCAAATCGTTTCCGGCAACGACAATTTAAGACACCTCCGGAATCTTAGAAACTTTCTCTACGGTCAGAATCAACCACCAATGCAGGTGAGATTGGTTGAGTCTACCCAATTTTATTTCATTCTACACAAATGCCTGTTGGCTTAAACTATCAGTGAATTCTAGATTCACGCTTCAAAAGTTCAAAAGGTACGAGTGGCATTAATTCTTTTATGCATTAGTGACCAAGAAGGCCAAATAACGAAAAGAAATTGGATGAAATAGCTACTATTTTTTTATTAAAGGAGACAGTATCATTCAGCCATCAATAGATGTGGAAACTACTCGACCCTGACGACGAAAGAAGCTGCGGTGACTCCACTTGAAAGAAATAACAAAATTCACGCAAATCATTGACAGCATGTTATGAATACACCAATGGAATATTTGAATTGTATTGATAAAGTTAGTTATCCGGACAAAAAACGACATGGGTTGGTGTTAACCTGATATATTTATAATGAAATGGGGTGATCTTAACCGTGCAGAATGTTTTTTTATTTTCTGCGTATTCTGATACAGTTTTCCTGGTTTTAATAATTGGTAACCGAAGTATGTTTATGGGTCATTAAGTAATTATGTATAAAATATATAAGATACTTATTATTAAAAATATGATTTTGAAATTTTGTAAACAATTAAGAAATTACATATGAAGACATCGACTGAGAACCTTTTTTAATTCCTCTAATATGAAAGATAGCAGAATAGTTGTACTATTAAGATTTCTATCACCGAAAATATGTTTTCTACAATAATGTGTTATTAAAACATAAAATGCAATTTCTTAAAATAGGAAAAGGCGTATCGAACTTTTTCAATCCTTTAGAAGAATGAGAAAGTTGAATATTTGGTAAATAAAAGAATATTAAAGGGCTGTGAAATTAAGAACTAAGAACTAAGAGTTATTTAAATAAAATGATAATATAACAAAACGATATGCTTCAATACAAAAAAAACCTTTAATTTGAAGAAAGGCATTAATAATAACAGAATTTTATTGATAGCTATAATTTTTTCACACTTATACGTAGTGCACAGTTCTAATCCGCCGATTTATAAGCTACCGATGTTTTTTTGATTACCATAAACTCTTTAACACCTTTTATTTAAAATTAAAGTTAAGTAAAAAAAAAATTAAACTTAATCGTCTCGTATAATTATTCTTTGTACAACAATTTACTACCGCCAAAAATGGAGTGTGTATCAAAAAGAATCTTTTACAAAGGAAAGGCAAATCTTTGAGGTTCCTAAAATCGTCACAAAAAGTTTTCTTGCCGTGATTGAGAAACATACAAAACCGACAAATTTTCCTTTCTCGGTATTTTTTATTTTCAGCGGTCAAAATATGTAATATACACACTTCTGTCTTACGGGTAAGGTGTTATCTCCTTTTAAATTTCTTTTTTCACTCATTTAAGGTATGATATCAAAACTTAACCGGGTGTGAAAGTGCTGTAAAAATATTTTAAGTATTAATATGCAACCAACTAAATGCACTTCTTTGCACATGGCATACTTTTCAAAAAACGTAAAACCTTTATAACTCTACAAACAGCAAAAATATGATTTCCAAATATAATGGTAAAGAAAATATTCTTTATTATTGCAAAAATTCCAATTCAAAGCGCCGTTTTTATGTCGCGTAATATTGCGAAAGAACAAAAACTATTTTGATAGACACCTTTGAAATTCGGTTTTCATACTAAGTTGATCGAATATAGACTTTCATCTCCCTATGATTTATGCAGCGAGTGCCTATAGCACTACCTTTATAAATAGTCTATATTGATTTTATCGGATGCGCAATTGGCAGGTATTAGAATCATAAAAAAACTATGGAGAAAACTAAATTTCTTTTCAATACAACTTTATCCTTCTTGGAGATATTTTCATTCTTCTTATATAGAATTAATGTGCTCGGTCATTGTAACTCCATATCTATTTTTTGATAACAAAGAAAGCCTTAACAAGTATGTTAAATGAAGTCGGAGAAAAAAGCACTGCTTGACTCATTTATTGGCATGGGCTGCCAAATGGTTCAATTTACATAAAAAATGTACTAGAAAAATATTATTAATTTGTGTATCAAAAGAAACGTCGGTGAATTTATATATCTAGCTTTATTATTCAAGCCAAAATAATGGTTTATGTGTTAAAACGAAATTGAAATTAGAAGGCGATTTGTTAATTAAATATGTTTTTCCATGTGTAATCAAATTAGTATTTATAACTAAGAATTATTTCATAAACTGTAAAATTGTATGTGGATAAAATTTTCCCTTTACAGTACAATATCTATCTCAATATCACGTAGTTTAGCAGATAGAATGAAAATCACATTCTTCGGTTCATCATAACGACCAAGCGCGTCGGTGCCCAGTGCGTAGATAACGTATGGGTGAGAAGTGGGTTTATCTCGAGTGGAATCTTCCGAATATCCAAACCAAATAGGCAATTTAGCCAATCTTGTATATCAAAGCCGGAATTTGGTTGATAGCTATTTGGCTGACGTGATGATTATATGTAATTCATTTGAACTATTTGAATTTCAGTGAAGGCTTGCTATTATTCAGGTTTCATTAAATTGTCATGTAAATTATGTTCTTTAATTAATTTACAGTTGTTACGCTCTAACATTTGAGGGCTTTTCTCTAGTAAATTATTTTAAATTTGTAAATTATTTTTATTTATTTAGGCGAAAAATAAATAAATTTTCAGATCCCCTTCTAACAAATTATGAAATATTTAGAAAAGTTTTTAGGATAGAGAAACATATTTATAACCAGAGAGTTTTGCATTTCCCAAAAAACAATGTTCATATAATACTCAGATGTAATAGTCTATTAATAAAAAAATGTCATAATAAAAATTGATACTGCAGTTTTAAAAAATTATTAAATATTCATGTTGAAAATTATCACAAACGATAAATCTTATGTTATCATTCATAAAGTAATAAGCACTCTTATCACTGTAAACAAAGAACGATTCATTCGTTACTGCACCCAGCACTTATGCATGCTTTATTGTGTTGTAGTAAATATATTGATAAGGACAATTACATAAACAAATAAAAACCTAAGGTCACTGCCCTAAAAAGCATATATTTACATTCATTTTCGCACGACCGATATAAAAGTCAGAAAGCAAACTAACGCGGTCGTTAGCCATAATGGTCTTATATTCACGATAGAGGACTTTTGGGAACGCATTTAGAAGCTCTAAGGGGTTTTTGTGAGGTCCTTTTAGGGCAAAGCTTTCTACAAATATACCTTTACTGGGACGGCGGGTACACCTGTATTAGGGCGAGAAAACGAATTCTGAGAGCGTGTAACTTCTATATATTTACCTATTATCTTGTGTATCGTAATAAAAGGATAAGATTTGTTCATTTTTATCGAATACGAACCTTGCAATATTTCTACCGTACCAATTCAGTTTATAGTTTAAAGTTTTTATTATGTATTTAATAAGTGAATATATTTTCTGATGTGTGATTACACGAGTTAATGCAGTTTAAATGAAAAATAATCTACTAAAATAATCTAATAGACTTCTCTTTTCTTTTTATCGGGTGTTGAACATAACATACTCCTTACCGTTTGGTTATAAATGTATAATAGTTAAACCGATTATAGTGAAATAAATACATAACAATATTTTATAATATATCCTATACAAATATGGAAGAATAAACAAATTCGTTATATGACTATAATATCAACGAAACAATTTTAAAGATAAACAAATTTTAAAAACATGTGACAAGATATTCATAAATTACATGCTTAAAAATACACTACCTACACTTATCCTATTTTACTCTACATACCTTACTTTGTACTATTTATTGCATGGTCATACTAACCGTCATCGCAATATTTACTAGTAAAACGCTCTTTTTATTCAACAATATTGGTAAATAATCTGTTGGACGTGAAATCTTTGATAAATATCAGCCTTGTAACGAATAATAGGCTTGGCATCAATAAAAATACACACACACACACACACACACACACATATATATATGTAAATGGTGTGGGATAAAATAAGGGCAATAAAAAAATTAAAAAAAATGAAATGTATATAATACATTTAAAAAGCAGAAATTAAACATAATTAACTGCAGAAATTAGCAAAATAGATAATAATTAAGAATGTTTTGATTTATTTATTTCGTCACTTTTTATATTTACGTGCGTAAAGTATGAGTAGAATATGTTGTAATTTCCTCTACTGATTATTTTGTGCTTTGGTTTGGTTTTTATATTTCATTGTTATTTATTGGGAAGTTAAGTATTTATTGTGGCATTATTATTTTTAGATTTCTTTTTTTAGTTTCCATTTTACTCACTATTTTTTGCGTATTTTATACTTTCTTGCAGCTTGTAAAATACACAACTTTTGATTTTATATAAAAAAAACAATAGTGAATAAGCAAGTATTATTTATTCTGGGCTATGATATATATACATGTATATATATAGTTATATATATATATATATATATACATATATATATATAGTTATATATATATATATATATATATATATATATATATATATATGTATATATATGTATTGAAATCTCGGTATCATTTCCCTTACTATTTTTTTATAATTTTAGGCATAATTCCATATCATAACATAATCACTTAGTGTATTTTGTTAAATGTACTAAGCAATCATGCATTTTTAATTGGCACGTATTTTAATTGACACGTAAATGGATTAATATATCTTTTTTATAACTAAAAACCAGTGTGAAATTGAAAAATTAACAGTAAACTCTAGGAAAAATTTATCAAAGTACTGAAATAAAATACATTAAAGTTTACGCAGAAGATATTGCGGTAACTGCATAGCGGACACTTTTGTCATTCCCACGACGGTACTAAAGTTTACTCAATTCCCTCATTAAGTATTTACACTAGCACAGTTTTCTCCTTTGTTTCATATGTGCAACGAATAAAGCGTGCTCAAATATCTGGGAGAGCTAGAGAAATGTGTGTAATGTGTAAAATTACACGTAAAAATAGGAAACATTACCTCTGACTTACTTTTTATGAACTTAGGTATACGAATTGTGTTTTCTATCATTGTTAACTTTTTTACCACAAGTACATTTTGCTTTTGCTAACATTTGAACTGCTCGGTTTTGCATTTTCCGCAATTATATTAATGGCAGATAACGTTAAGAATAAATATTTCATGTCTATTCATGGAGAATTATGCAAGGATTATAATGAAACACTACTTGTTTTTTTAGCACGTTTGCAATTGACTCGAATTCTTGGAAAAGTATATAAATCGTCTTACTATTAACGTCCACCTTAAAATTGTGGATTATTTCATGAATAGTCCTATATTTAATATATAATTTCAAAATGAAATATAATAAATCTATGCTAGATTAAACATATTTGTTTTTGAAAATTGGATAACCCAATCAGATTTCTGAAACATACATGATCGAAAATATTATTTATTTTTCTTTATCTTGCGTTTTTATATATAAATATTCTTTTTGACATTATATTTTACGACTTAATCAGATAACAAAAACCTACTGTTTTAATTTAACGGACGTCACAAGAGTTCTTATTCTTTATGATTTGGAATGATGACTTGAGAATGAAGTATTTCACTCAGCGTTCACACTGGTACAACATTAACGATTGGGGTAATATATTATATGAATAAATTTCTGAATTTCTCATTTTAATAGTCATCACTTTTTTATATGAATATATTTACTTTTTTATGCTGATATCTTTTTAACTGTGTTTTTAACTTATAAATAACGCTGATCAATACCAAAAAGTTTTCCGGATATAATTAGCTAAAAATTATAAATTAGTATGTCTTTACAATTAATAAATCTAAAAAACTTGCACATTAGCTATTGTTGATGGGACATAGCATCAGTTAATTTTGCAGAAAATTTCTCACATTGCTTTGATTCTAAAGATACTTATGACCACATTTCAATATAAAACTACTTAATTTCACGAATTCCGACTATATTACGTTTTCCGTTGTAATAATATCGTTAATGACTTATTTTCCAAGATAAATATTATACAGTATTAAATATCGCAATTGCATTTTTTAAAATTAAATTTCACAAATTAAAAATACGCACAAAGATTTAAAATGTGTTATATTATCTCCATTGATTTTCCAGCGGGAAAAGCAGCATCTAACTTAATGTATTAAGTTTGCTAAGCTCAATGTAGCTATTCAAAAAGCTGAAAAATAGTTTGAGACTATTTCATGCTTTGAAAAATATTTCACTGGATGCTTGGAGTAACCGAAACCGAAAAACGCATAAGAAAAGTTTTTACCTGTAATTAAAGCCTCAAATGCGGTATCGAATTTTCCGCAATTATTAGGTAGGACATATTAAAAGTATCGATGAGAAATCAAAATCAGTAGCTTATTCATTAATAATGATATTAAAATTTAAAATGAAATATTTTATTCGCAATTTTAAAAATTTCGTACAAAATTATTTATCTGAAATTTATACTTACCATGAAAGAAAAAAATTAAATATTTCGTAATTTAAATAATTTGCTTCCGAAGTAAATTAGTTACATTACAAAATAACAATAAATCATATTTCAGATATTCATTTGAGCTTTCTTTAAGTGTACAAATAACACAAATGGCCTCTTTATATAAATTCATTTTGAATCGTTATGGTTTTTCGTACTAAGAAGACGTAAGACTTAAAGTAAGTATGGATTGAATTGAAATTCAGATCTTTCACCTTACAAAGAGTTTGAGTAGAATTTTTACTCGTGTTCTTTTAGGTAATTGAGAAGACTATCTTCCAATGAACGCATGACATTAATACTATTCAAAATAAGTTTCAATGAAAAATAACTAACCATATTTTCATTATATTTCCTTTTTTACTTATATACATTGATTGTGTAGTTCCGTATAAACTAATTAACAAAGAAGATTGAGTTATGCTATTTACATGTGCTATACTTTTAGTTCAACTTAAGTATACATTTTGAGGTATAAATAGTTAATTGAATGGAATTATCGTAACAAAAGACTTGAAGTAATAGTAATTTCAATTCAAAATCTATTTAATAATGGGTGAATTAATTTAAATAATTAGTTACCTTGTATGAGAAACTACATGTTTGTAAAGAGGGCGGATAATGTGTACTATTATAATATAATATAATTTCATTCCATTGCCATAAATATTAAAATGAAGTTAAAATTTAAATATAATTTACTGGAGTATTACTCGATCATTTACTACTCTAAGAATTTAGTCATTGCTTAAACTTAAAGTATATACGTAAACACATACATCTATATATATATATATATATATATATATATATATATATTATATATATATATATATATATATATATATATATATATATATATATATATATATATTTACCATTTATCTACCTGAATTAAATTTGTTAACTGTTTTTGGTGCTTTGAAATTAATTAATTTTAATGTAAAAAACCCGTTTATTTTTAATTGTAGGAAAACGATAATTTTGAACCAAAGATACACGAGGTTACTTTTCAATAATACCGTATTATGCCTAGATTAAAGTAATCAATCTTTAAATCATGATACGGTTAAATTTAGTTGAATAGCGTAGAAAAATTCCTTTTATTTTATGCATTTTAACTAACTTTAATATCTTAAATAAGCTAAAAATTAATCTATTCTTGGTCAGCTTGCCGCAGTAATTAAACAAAATACATAAGACATAGAGTCAAAAGAAACTTTAAACCTTTACACAAGGAATTATTTCAAGATGCTAAGAAGGATTTTCTTAATTATGTTTAGAAAGTCGTGATATTAAAATTAAAATTTTTCCTATTCGCGTTGCGTACTCACTGTCTGTAACTTTAATTAAAATGAGAGTAAAAGTTCTCTAGAAAGATATATTGCAAGCTCGTAAAACAGTTAAATAAATTCATATATTTATATCAGCAATAAATGCAGTATTGCTTTTGAATTATTCATCCACTTTTATTTTCAACTTACGAGTGTTACAACAGATATTTACCTTCTTATTTTGAAGATACGTGAATACTTTTTTGAAAATATAAGGAAGATTTATATAAATGTAACGTTTTTACATTGCATATATATTTAAGTTCTTTCATTATTATTCCTATTAGTAAGTTATTTTGTAGTACCTGCCGAATTTTGTTAAACAACACCGTGCACAACATCTTATGTGTACGTGTTCCTGTTTTGCTGTGTCATGAACTAATAATTTCATACTTCAACTTGGTGACCAGCTTATCCTAGAATGTGACATAACACATATAAGTTTAATTTCCAGTTACTCTATTTCATCTCTTAAGCAACGTATTGATTATTTAGATATATTTATTGTTTTAAAACAATAACATCGGTTAAATCAATAACAATAACAACGACCAAACCATCACGTTAACTTTCGCATAGTTCCTCCCATACTGACGGTGTTAAACGTTTTCTCTCATAAAAATTACGAGTAATAAATGCAAAATATTTTATGAAATTTCATAATATTTCACTACGAAATATATGCTTGGTAATATACTTGTATAACATGTAAGAACATTATTATTTGCAATGTATTTAGTAGAAACACTTTTCAAATTTAAGCTTTATTTTTTTATGTATCTTTAAATTTGTACGGAGTCTTGATACAGTGTATTTTACTCGTACTTAATAAGCTTGTTTTGGGGTAATTTGAACTTAATCTTTTTTTTCTTCATTCCAAAATTTAACAATGCCTCAAATAGTCTTGAATGTCATATTATTCTCATTTAATCGGATCGTCCCTATATAACCTAAACGTGGTTGTACCTAGCAGTTTCAAAAAAATGTATAATTCTTAAAAATCATATAAATTAAAAAAAATTAAACTTTTAAATAATATATGTTATTATTTTCAGATTCGACATATAACCTATTGATGAAAATAGGACAAACACATGAAAAAGTCTGGTTACCTTAAGTAAATAAAAACTATTTGTGATGTAAGCTTTATCATAAATCTGCTTATCGTCTGTACATCAGTACCTATTAGGTACTGAAAAAAAATAAATTGTACTTTGACAATGAAAACGAAAAATTACTGAAAATAATTATGTAATCAATACCAGACTGTAATAAATTACATAACATCGAAAATAATTTCTGTTAATAGAAGTAATTAGAGGCATTTTTGTAAAATCTTGTTAGAAAGAAACTGCTTTAATTTATGTCCTAATTCAAGTAAGTATTGAATAATAATTTAAAAAAGATTTAAGTTAAATTTTTCCACCTTAACTAAGTTAATGAAAATTTTAAAATGACCTTTGTAATTCAAGCTATAAATAGGTATTTTATTGAATTAAATGAAATCCGTAAATAGAACTGCTTCCAAACATAGGCTTTTAATTATCATTACGGGAGATTATAATTTGTTTAATGATACATGAGTAATTTGTTTTGTTAAAATATTTAGTCTACAATAAAGTCGTATGGTAGAAGGTATGGAAACCATAACTTCATCACCGTACTTCTCTCTTACTTATTCTGCCCAATGACATCAAGAAATGTACTAGCTATTTGTTCCGATTCCTGAGCAAAGAATATCTAAACAATTATCCGCGTGTTTCCACCAACTTAACATTAATTTATCAGGTTGTAGCGTTAGCATCAAAATAGATCAATATTTAAAAAACTAAGGCGGCTCTCAAAACGATATAACTATGAAAATTTAATATATATATATATATATATATATATATATATATATATATATATATATATATATATATATATATATATATATATATATTAAATATATATATATACATATATACATATATATATATATATATATATATATATATATATATATATATATATATATATATATATGTTTGCAAAACAAAAATGAATATTACTGAGAAAGTGACAAAAATATACCTCGTATGTTAGGCACTCCGAATTTCAGAACAAAATTTTTTCGACAGTTTTACGATAGTATACTAAGAGCAATAATGTTTGTAGAAGGCGTCTGAAAATAAGTGAAAAGAAAAAGTTTTTATTCGAAATCCAAAGCCGGATGTATAGGCCATGTGACGTAACTCTACTTGATTCATTTAAAACTACTCAATCCAATTAAAACTTTCAAGCTAATAAAAACACACATATATGAAGTAACAAAAACAGAAATGTATTTTAGTAACAAGTAAAACGTATTTAAATTGAATTGAATTAATTTGTGTTTTCTATGGCTCAATATAGAGTAAATACACAAAATTATAAATATTTTAATTCATTTAAACCTATAGTATCCTATGAATTATGATTGTAAATATATAATTGTTTCTGTTGATAAATTAAAATTTTTTTCTGAATATATAATTGAAAAATTATCAAATTTTGCTTTAAAATTTGTATACATGTGTAACCATCAAACTGTGTTAGCTTACATAAACAACGTAAAAAGTAAATCTCCATATAAACCAAAGATTCCCTTAATCTGCGAAAGCATTTACGTCGCAATTAAGTAAAATTTATAACCGGCTAATGTGGGAATATTTCCATCTCAGCTCCCTAAACTGCATTACATCACATCCAACTTTTAAAGATAGCGACCTTTTAAAAACTCCAGGGATTTTTTTGAGAATTAAAAGCAAAAATGCGAAAGAAGTTTTCTTAATAGAATCATATGCTTGCATTTTTATTTTGTTGCTTTACATATTTGATTTGGAATATTTTCACAGAACATTTTTTTTTAAATTTATATTTAAATGCAATGAAATTTAACAGTGCCACCTGTATTTAGCTTGACACACTCTCATCCGAGGTGGAAGCAGAAAGTGGTACCGAAACATTATTTTGTATTTAGAAACAATACAACACATTGCTAGTAAAAACCCTTTGTACTGGCACGTAGTTTAAAAGTTGTCGACAAAATTAACACGGTTGTGTTCTCCGTATCACGTAAGTAAAATGTGCAGATTTCTAATTTATCCTCGATTACGATTCGTTAATTCTGATAAAATATTTTCCGTGATATAAAAAAAATATATTTTGTACACATTATAGAAAAATTTAATATTGGTTGCTCAAACTTCTGGTTATCAAACATTGATTAAATAAGGCGTCAGATTTTTATGAATTATATTATTATAATATTAACCAAGTCGCCATGCCTTACATCTAGATTTGTTTATATCATTTTAATTTTAATTAATACTGAGTCATCTATTATTAAAATAATTGTTGCCCCAAATATCAATATTATGATTTAAGTTTATAACTGATAAAAAGGGAAGGCGCTAGCATAGAGGCGGTAGCCCAATTATATGTAACACCAAATGGTATAAATAAATGTATTGTATTTAAACAGTAAATCGAATAATTCTCGATAAACACTAGGAATACGCGTGGCTCACTAAATGTGTATAGAATGCCGATCTTCACCAATGAATCCTCGCTATATAGGGTAGACAACCAAATTGTAATGAGCGCATGTTCTCGCTAAAAAAAGATATATATTTTTTATTTGATAGAAACTTTTAATATTTTCTAATCCTTGCTAGTACCATAAATTGACAAATTTATTAGTCAACAGTTAGATTACGAAGAGTGACCAAATTTTCAATTTTTTTTTACATACAAACCTCATTACGAAATAATGTATAAAATTATGATATTATGGAAATTGGAGCAGTATATTAAGGGGTAAGTAAAAATATTATTCTCCCACAATGACACAATATAAACTGCATTAAAATGTGCTGCAGATCAGTATCTGACTGAAATATGTTTCGTCACATTTGATCTACCTCTTTATAAAAATACTCAAGACATTGTTGCGTTTAGTCAAGATTATTTGAAGACCAAAAATACTATTGTGAGTTTTGGTGGGTTCCATGTGCTAATGTCTTATCTTAGTTACACTGGACACATGATGGCAGGAAGTAGTCCAAGGGATCTGCTACACAATATTTTTGCTCTAAATTCAGTAGACCACATTTTTAGCGGTCATACTTACAAAAAATCAGTTCACTCACATTTATTAGTGCACACGACTATATCACAGATGATTTTAAAGGACATGGATGTTAATGATAAAGGGAGGCAACTATAAATACTCTTATAGAAGACATTCAAACTAAGCTAAGAAAGAATAGTCGACAACGAGGAGTTGACTTCAGTGCAATCAAAAATGAAAAATAAACTAAACATTTTAAAAGAAAATAGACATAACGCTGCATTATGGATCCAATACAACCGCATGGTGACTATTATAAAATAGTCTATTGCTGCAGAACAACCTGGTGACGGGAAGGCTCATCCTAGCTGTGTCCGGAGGATAGTTTCATTTTCTCATGCCAACGGTCACTTTCACTATGCACGATGTGTTCATTTGTATTTGCAGGATATTATTCAACTTGAATAAAGAATAAAGCCACAATTATATCAATAATTTTTACAGCAAAGATATTTCCAAATAAGATGAGGTGGTTATTGTTGGACTGGAGTTTGCTCAGACATGTTTATAGAGTAGAACTTGATGCGCAGTATGAAGAGCTGTGGAGAAACGACTTGAGGAAGAGGAAATACGAATTCGATATTAATAAAATGACTACAAGCGACGGTAGTAAGCAATCACTATCCATTCCCAAAGAGAAATACCAAAGTGTACTGCCACCTTGCATGAGAAATTAGATAAGAGTTCATGGGAGAAATCTTAAGAAATAACTTAGCAGATATAAAACTACAGCGTGAAGACAAAGTTCTATCATTTATAGCCATTCACAATGCTGCTCAGATCAGTAAAGAGACGACAGTCGTCGATCCATCGCTTTTTTCCAAAGCAATTTTAAATAAGAATGATAAATATTTGTCATCACGTTTGGACTATGAATTAGCTCACCATCCATTGCCTCTATTTAATTAAGTCCCAATAAAAAAAAAACTAAAAAATCAACTTTGTATGACATTTTATCCAAAACCGACACTAATGTAAATTTGAAAACTATTGTCACTGTTATTGATGGTGGGTATCTTTTGCACCGTACCCAGTGGCAGGTGGGCTCCTCTTATACAGATTTGTATGATCAGTACATAACATACGTAACATGTCATTACGACCACATTCTACTGTCGTGTTTGATGGCTACAATGATGTAAGGAATAATACAGACACATTGGAACAAAGAAGGAGGGTGGCAGGATCATCTGTTGATATAAACTTTAATATCATTATGAAGGTAAATATTCAACTAAAGCATTTTCCGTCAAATGTAAAAGACAAGTCCCAACTTATTCAAATTCTATCAGAAAAAATGCAGCCTGAAAAAATCGAAACACAAATAGCTGAAAGTGATGCTGACTATACAATCATCACTACAATTTCAACTTGCGAATTCCCTCAAGTTTCAATTTGCTCCGAGGATATCCTTGAGTTGACTCGCTAGTATTTTCTTCGTAGCCCATGTAGCGACCAGCTATAAAAGAGCTCAATAAATTTATTTTTTTTGTCAAGAATGATCCAAAATTAATGTATAATGAAAAGCATCCATCTACATATGCGATTGTTTTTGAAGATATTAATAATATTTATAAAAGCAAAGCTTCGATTTCAATCTTAATTAAGGAACGAGTTATTCAATTACTTAAATCCTATCGCGAAAAGTACCTTAATTTAAAAACATACCCCAAAGATAAACGAAATGATAGTTTTGAAAACAATTTGAAGTATTTTTTAGAATCATATGAGAAGATTTTCGATTTTGCGGCTTGTAAATGCACTTCATTTGAATCTACTTTGTGTTTAAAACCTAAAAAAGTTCTCATCAATGACAGACGTTTTTTGTTAAATCAAAAAAATGACAGGAAAATGGTTAGAAGCAGTGTTGATAAGAAAAAAAATGGTTAGATTAGCGAAAAAACAGCAGAAACAAATTGAGCAGTCAATAAAAATAACAAAAAAGTCGTGTTCTATTCAAGAAACCGACTCTGTCCCCGATTCTCAGAAACGTATCCGATAACAGAGGTATTCCCGATAAACACGCCCTCAACAGAAACACCATCGACTTCAAGGACGAATTGAAATACATTATCATTGCCAACAGTTGCTAAGGTCTGTATTAAATACGGTTTATCTACGTGATCTGCTGTCCTGTTGCTTCTGCACTTTAGGCTGACGTCGACTTGATTTCTACTGAAGATACTTGATAACTAAAACCCGAAGAGACTTTTCTGAAGATATTGGAGATATTTAATTAAACAACATTTCCTTTTAAGGACGAAAAGAAAAAATTCTGATAAATGAGAAAATTGGAAATCGTTATCTTAGCAAAAAAGATCACATCTCAATTTTAGTAGAACCTGGAATAATTTATTGACACACAACGTCAAGTCATAGCACTGCAAAGGGAATTTTGACCAGAAACTTAATGCAAACAATAACCATAAATAATGGGAAACTTGTTTTTAAATATTTTTCCAAAACTAATTTCGTCATATTTTTACTTTTAATTTATAACAAAACGCCCTCGAAGTTTTGTTTACGTAATATGCAAAAGTTAACCATAAAGTTATTCAGTTAAGAATACTGGGGTAGTTTCTTAGCTTTAGGCTAAGTAAATTTACTTTATTTAAATGTATTTTAAATTCATTATTTAAAAGGTTCTTGTTTTATAATAATCTTTCTTTGAATGTTTCACGTTGTGCTTGGAATTTCACTCAACTCTCACCAGTATAAAAAATGCTAATTTTGATATTACCGATATTTAACTACAGAATATTTTTGTCTTTGTAGGCTATAAATAACGTATTAACTCGCATAACTGTCGTTCTCAGCGGGTACTGCCTCAATATAATTAAGTTTAATTTTAAAGTAGCATGTTATCAACCTTTAAAAAAAGTAAAATAACTTGGGATTTTTAAAAAGATATTTTCTGTACAGTCTATTCCCTATTTTTCAGCAGCCATATTTATTGAAAATAGCCATATTGTAGCCATATTTTTGATAAAATTTATCATAAACTTTTTCATATTTCATCATTGAAAAGGGAATCCAGTATTTTTGAAGACTGTTCAAAGTGTTTGGCTACAAAAAACTAATGCCACAAAAATAAAATAAAATTTGTCTCTTTAATTTTGTTCTAATTTAAAAAGATTCAGTTACACTACAATCCTTAATATGTAAACAAAGTCACTTAAATGAATATAAATTACTCTATTCACAAGTAATATCTTTATCTGAGACGGAGAGATTAAGTAATTGAGTCTAAATATGCCAATATGGCCAAGAAACTAACAAGTTAAAGTTACTCCATACAGTATGTTTTTTACTCATTCATTAGATTGTTTTGAAACAAAACCAAGATAAACATACATTAATTTTGATTTCTCTCTGAGAGTTCATCGAAAAGTATGACTGGCGAAACGTTCGTTTCATTTTATCGTAATGAACTGATTTATCACATCTGTATTTGGATCAGACAACCAGAAGTGTTAATATACATTGAATTATACGTTATATTGTTATAAATCGATGCCTCCATGTAGTAAAATGTTTCACTCTTTAAAGATTTAAGAAGGATAAAAATATTCGCCATGATTTATTAATGTAATAAATCATGGTAACTACTATTCTCGTGAAGCCTCGAGAAACCTATAAATTAAGTTGTGGAAGTATGAAGAAATGTGGCTATGTATTCATTATACATATATAAAAGAATATGTAGAAACAATTTAGGTTAGAATGAAGAGGAGCAAAGCCAATATGTTGCGGCTAAAGTGGGTGGTTTTCGATCACTTACCAAATCTTCTTGGGATAAAGCGAGAAAGTAATGCAATAAGTTAGCCTTTAATATTATAGTGGTAAGAATGTATAGTAGGACATATATATTTATACCATATATACAGACTAAATAATTCACTTATTTTTACTACAGGTCTCGTTTATATATATATATATTCTGCAGCAAATATATAGACAATAATTATTCCTCTACTTATTGACGAACTCACTGTAGTGGCTATACAATATGTCATATTCTGTAGGATATAAGCTGATAAATAATTTTTCAATACCCGATGCTAATTAGAGAAATAATAACCGGACCCAAACTTTGTTTGAGACAATTATTTAAAATCATTTTTATTATTGAGTACTAGATCTTAAACTTAGACAAATGAATTGGAAATACAAACGAAAATAAAGGTTTTAGAAACGCGTAAATATATTAGTAATAAACATTTCAAAATTACCATTTAACGGAGTTAAAATGTTATCAACTTAAGATATCAACTATATAACTAATAATAATTCAGTGTTTTATGCTCGTTGTACAAAAGAAAAAGAGTAATCGTTTATAGGCACTACTTATAATACATTATCATTTGATGGTAGAATAAAATAGTAAACGCGCTTGATTACTGTATTTTTTATTTCATTTAAAATATTACCTCGGAGTATACACTTGTAACATTAGGGTATCATATTTTGATGGCTATGTACGAAAAGCGGATTCCTTTCACTACTAATATCTTACAATTTCATGACTAATGCACGTTAATCCCAATAATTTGAAACAAAATAAAGTGGCGAACTAAAATTTAATCAGTTTGGAAGCAAATGTGTAGTTCAAACATATATTACATTTTAATGATATAGTCTCTTTCGATGTATTCGTTATAACCGTTATAGTTACAGTTATTTTGGAATAATACGGCAATCTTTCGCAAAACTGGTCGTGCTTAAATATACTTGATTTGCATTTGTCGCCAGGATAAAATACGTATGAGTGTTAATAAACGTGGTAGCAACGACATATTCGGTGTATAAAAAACATTATTGCTAAGGATGTGTCGTGGAAAAAGTAAACATATATATATATATATATATATATATATATATATATACATATATATATATATATATATATATATATATATATATACATATATATATATATATATATATATATATATATATATATATATATATATATATATATATCGAAGTAATATTATGAGGCCCGATGAAATAACCAACTTGGTAACTGGCTAGTTAACTAACCAAACTCAATAAACGGTTTTCCTTTATTACACTCATTGCTACGAATCAATTCATGAGCTTAATTGCGATCGAGCAATTTCTGAATTCCATAAAGTTTGACCACGAACTTCAAAAATTCATACATTTTTGTTGATTTTATAATTTCTTTCGATTTGATCGATCTTTCTTTTAATGTCTCACTCAAGTCACGGGATTGCTAAAATGGAGTAACACTTAAGGGGAAACAGTTTAAACTTTACCGAGGCAACAATTAAAAGCAAATTCTTAAATTCTGAAAGTTAAAATTCATTTCCACGCTCTCTGTAAATTTGCGTAACGCACCCTCGAGAATTTGAAAGGGTCACGTAATCTTTAAAAGTCTTCTATGGAATAATGTAGCCCAGGTAAGCTGATTCCTTGGACCTCTAATGGAAGCAATTCATCTAAGTACGTTTGTTTAAGTACGTCGTAAAGTCATTGCTGAAATTGGACATGTTTTAGAAGCTTTTCTGTTTTTATCTTTTGACATTACGTCCAAACTTTTGTTTCTTCCTGGTCTGTGTGATAATTTTCTTATATTTTGTAGCTGAATCATTTTTATACAATTAGTTTAAGTAAGAACAAAGTATTTATTTTAAGGTTACGGATATAACAAGAAAAACCTGAAACGATATAATATTCATGTTACTGCCCTAGTATCGATTTCAGCTTTCTTTTGGAGATCTTGTGACGTAGAAACCAAAAATTGAGCATAGTGATAAACATTTATCTCAATAGTTCCTCAAAAATATTTATGTCCAAATTTTTGGGAACAAATTAAACACTCTAATTTTTTTCACATACTTTAAATGTCGTGTGAAATATATAAACAGCGAGTTGTAAGGAGTTCAAAACTAATGAGGAATTATGCTTTCTTGTTCTGGAGCTAATTATGGAAATATCCAAAAAAACCTGTCCTTTCTTCATCTACTAAACTAATTAAAAAAACATTATAAAAAATGACTTTACCGGTAATTTAGTTTATCGGAAAACTATACCGATGGTCCTTAATGGGAGACTTTTACACCAGTTCACGATTTATTAACGTTGTAAAACACTTAACTGCTGGAAAATAATATAAAGTTTTGAAAGTAGTTTAATATGAGTGCTATGTATCCTTAAATGTTCATACGCACCAAAACCTGTACAACAACCTCGTAGTACGAGATGCCTTACAAGATTTTTATAATATCTCCTAGCTTAAAAATATATTCTTTCTCTACCATTTTGTCACCAAAACTCTCCTTAATCTCTATTTGTTTTTGAGGTAGAGTAAGTTGTGAGGCAGTAAGGGACAAACGCACGGATGAACATTACGAAATTACAGGACTTCTTTGTTTAAATATGGTACTATGAAAGCCTGAATATTCTCTATTCAGGCTTTCATAATATTACTTACATACACCTAAGTGATTCGTAAAGAAGTGAAATTTTATTTTTGGGATTATTTTTCATTAAGCAAACACACGAATTTTGAAATCAGCCCCTCGTTTAGTTACATTGGTCAGACTTTCGCATTATTTTATTATAAAGAAATTATTTATGTGGGCTGAATTCAAGCCAAGGTTCAATAGTTTCAAAACTTTCTAAGGTATTGGTTCAAAAGTACTGCGTACATTATAGTAAACTATCCCAGTTCATATAAATTGTATACAATTTTAATAACATAATACCTCGCACTTCTAAATTTTCAACCATGGTTTTATCAAATATGGAAAATTTCTAGATTAGACTAGTTCAAATTAAATTATTTCTGGTAATTTACATGAAAACCTTCAAGTGATTTAAACGAACAATTACGAAACCTTCCGTTTTGCATTCGATCAGAATTGTTTAAATATATTCTGAAGCTTCCATTCAATATGCTTAATTTAATTATTAAATTAAACACAAAATTCCATCCCAAAACTTTCAACTGTCATGGAAAGGCATGCTGTCAGTCATTGCATTACGTTTTTGCAAAAAATATATAAGAAGGGTATCGTATCAAGGAGAATCAAAGATATTTTCTTTTAGAATTTTTGTCTGTTTGATTGTCTTTTCGAAGAGCATGGAATAATTACTGAATCAATTTGAATCAAACTTTTACTAGAGTGATACTTATGATTCGGAATAAAGTTTAGGTTATTCTTTGTCTTCATCGAACATTCTACACAATAATTGTCTATTTAATGTTCATTTTATCTGTTTTTTTATGGACTAATGATCCGCACTGGTTTTATACGGGTGCGTTACGAAATCGAATAACATAATGTCACATGTATATTTCCCCTTATGCTAAAACGATCGGTACAAGTCAAGTAAATTAATTGTTTAAATGGGTACAATTAAGATGCTTGATTAAATTTTTTAATATGAATTTTTTCTTCCTGAATGTGGTTCTGCATTTTATTTTAATTAAAAGATGTAATAATTTACTATAACATGGCAACCGTGTGTCTGTTTCTCCCTCCGTTCCCCTTCTCCATTCTTCCAATTTCTACTTTTATTTATGTTTAAACACTCCTGAATTACTATTAAATTTCTAATCTCTACAATAAGATCTAAGGTCAATTTCTTATCAATCAAAAACCATTAAGCTGGCTGCGATAAATATTTTAATAAGGATCAATAAATTGACCTAAACATGGTCAATTTTGTTCCACGCATTTTTATCCGTAAAAGAGTTACCGTATCTTGTCTGAAAAGATAGCTTAAACAATAACTATTATCGTGAAGTTTTCTTTAGGTATTTTTAAGACCTACAATTCTCCCGTATATATTATTAGTGTAGTGGTCAACATTCGTTACAAAAACGCCCACATCGACGACTTTTTCTCTTATTACGTTGAAATTATTAACTATACCACTAAAATTATACGACATGTGTACATGCTACATAGCACGTTGTAGTCTGTACAATATTGAGAAAGTTGTTTGTCAATAAAATTAATTAGTTTTTGCGACGATACTTAGAAATAAGCGAACAAAACTTTCCTTATTATTACATTGGTAAAATTACACAAATCTAATTACATTAGTATGATTATTATTAAACTGATTTGAATAGGAATTGTGTTAATATATTACCTGAGTTTCATTTTAATAACATTTTTCCTAAGGGAACTAATTAATAATAATTTACACACTAATATTCGTACGCATGGGCTGCAAAACGACTAGAGGTCGACCAATAGATGAATTGTGAAGGTGATGACAGTAATATGACTTAAAATTAAAGCTAACAAAAAGTCACTTTCATCCCAACCAAAGGTACTTTTCGGATATGAAAATTATCGATAAAAATACCATCAGGGTCAATCAAAAATTGACATAAGTTTTTATAACAGTTTTAACGGCACGTTAAGATATAAATCAGTTTAAGAATGGTAATTAACAATATATGTAAAGGAAGTGACACAATAGAAAATATAATTTAGTACAAAACATCAAATGGTATTTCTAATATAAAGTTTCGCTATCTTTCAACTGTATAATAAGGTTAATGTGTTTTAGTATAATTTATATGTAAATTTATATTATTAATTACTGTGGAAATCCTTAAAGACGAAGAAGTTTTAATTTAACTTGTCACATGTGTTTACATACTTTTTCTTGGAATAATTTTTTTTATCAGGTCATGAATAAGCTAGGTTTAGCGATAATTGAATAAGGTGTATTTTTAACCAACTACTATTTAATAAATTAATTTTAATTTGAACTAAATTTAACACTTTTTACATTGATATGTCTTACAATTATATTATTTAACATATAACCCTGACATTTCTGTGGTGTTTTTGTAATTCCTTTCACCTTAAGAACTTATCGTTTCAACGTCAGTTGGTGAAGTTGGGGAGTGTGGGATATAACGGACGATTTATTAACCCAATTCAGTATCAAATAATGTGGTATCAGTACATTAGGTAAACAGGCAATTATAACTTGAAGAGTACCACAATATCTCAATTTATAATAAGGTATTTATTTAAGTTACATTATCTTTTATGTTGATATATATATATATATATATATATATATATATATATATATATATATATATATATATATATAAATGTGACGCTTCTTAGTGTTTGGTTTTCAGAGTTATCTTCAATAGTACTGTTACTCGCAAAAGTAACCATCTTCACGAACAAGATTAAGACAAAGAACGTTTCGTAAGAGTTTTTATTTAGCAATGTAATATCACAAGTTTGGTTTTGAGTTTCAACACAAAATTGTTATTCTGACTGTCTTTTTTTTCTTTTATATTTAGTAAATAAACTTGACTAAATTTAATACAGTAAGGGTCTTAGGTGATTGATTACAAATAACTTATTACTTTTAATTTTTTACTCTTCTTAGGCTAATTTAATAAATAATAATTTGCTTATGCTAAGATAATTATTTTGTATAATTATTTTACGTTTTGCTGAAATAACTAGCGCTATTATTTATTAATAACGTACTGTTTAGCTTAATTATATGTCTCATTAAACACACTGATATTTTGAGTTAAGGCAAGGATAAATATATTACGTGAATTCCTATATAGCTTTAAGATTAATTAACCTTAATAAAATATTTTGTGATATTTGTTAAAATTAATAATTATCTAATGTAGTTTCGTTTTGTATTGTATAGGAAGGAGAAATAACCTTATTACGTTATTATTTATAAAAAATTATTACAAATTTAGTGACATGATATAAACTGCTTTAGCCGAATTCGATAAATTGTAGGTGTTAATTTGTACGAGTAGGTGTAGTAATTTGTAGGTGTTAATTTTATTCACTCCGCAGCATTAAAATAGGGTTGGGGCAACAAACTACAAAAGCCCAGAATAAAGTCACTAGGCACATATTAACACAGCCAGAGGGGAATACTTCTAAAATATACGAGTTTTTTATATCACAAGTTACTAGAAAGGTTAAATTACCCAGCCAAGAAAGTTCACAAGACAAGCAGCGTCGTTTAGAGAGAGAGATGGGGTGACTAATTTTGCATAAATCATAAGAAAATATTGTTGAACGTAATTTACGAGTATAAGTTATAAAGATTAATTTTAATAACAAAACTTGTAATATTTATTTTCTCAATTTCCCGAAATAGCGTACTCTTAATTAAGATTTCCTCAGTGGATAAAACAACAACAATTATAGCGGGTCTTACCATCGTCCCGTGGTTTTATTATTCAATTTGAATAGATAAAAGCTTAAGCTTATCTTAAATATTATAATCGCCGTTTTTACCGGTATACTTAACACTCTTCCCAAAACTGCCACTTTCCTTTCTGAAAGGAAGAAAACATATGTAATCCCATTAACAAAAACATTTCAGCCTGCACATCCTAAAGAAGTTTTAATCCATTTTCACACTACCGTTTCTATCGAAGGCATTTGAGCGCATAGTCCGTGCCCAACTTGTTCGATATCTTAATGCTTGCAAATTTCTAAATTCACTTCAATATTTTCATACTACCTCAACAGCGGTAGTGAAAATCACAGATAACATACGCTGAGCCATGAACTCACTCACATTATTTTACTTCTTGATTTCAGCAGTGCATTCAACTCCATTGACTTTGTTTATATTTTTTTGTTTATTTTGTTCATGTTTTGCTAATTTGTCTTAAGTGATTGAATACATTTCAATACACATTAGAAGAGTTAACTCATATCTGTACAGATGTTGACTATCTGTGAAGTCTTCAGATACGTTCTTTGTATGAACGAATTTATAAACTGATGCCTCAAAGAGGGGTTCTTTCTCCTCTTTTTCATTTATTGATATTTGTTGAGAATAAATATAGCATTTATCATCGTTACGCTTTAAACTTAAAATATAAGCCCATACTGATGCAATCCCTTTCTTCTGGAAGATGTCGCCTTCTATAAATATGTTCAAAATCGTCTAAAAAAAGTCCTTCCTCTCAAAATCCCTTAGTTCTATTTTTTTTAATTCCATTTTGTTTCCCTTTCCTTGTTTCCAACAATTTGTAGATTTTAATTAGTATTTTTTTTGTGTTCTTTCATATCCAGTTTGGTTTTGTTTATGTATCTGTTTTGATATATATTTTGGTTATTATTAATATATTATTAAATGAAATGAATATTAAAATGATTAATAATTATTTTTGTTTTTAATAATGTTGTTTACTCTCTTCCGCATTGTAAAATTTTCAAAGTTAATCAACATGGTTGACAGAAAAAAAATAAATCCGTCTATACATTATGTGTATTTTGAAATTTTAAATAAAATAAAAAATTTTGATTCTATGACAGTCCGAAATAGATATAATAATAATATATTGTAAGTTTTATTTTTTAATATATGAGATTGCGTTAAAACCATAAATAATTTTAAGTAAAACAAGGGCACTAGTTTTTAGTTTGAACTATCAAATTCAACTATCAATGGCATGGCATATAATATGAGAATAATTAACAATTAAACTCTCATTAACCAAGTCTTAAAGCCAATTGCCAACATCTGGATGGAATATATTGAACAGCTGATCGACAGTGCGGCCTGTGGTATAAAACTATGGAAGAGGTACGTGGACGACATTTTCTGTATCCTGGACCTCGATCTCAACTCGATTCATCCTCGGATTAAGTTCACCTATGAGCTGGAGGAGAAAAGGATGTTGGCATTTTTGGACGTAAAGGTAATGGCGAGACCTGATGGAACGTTGGCTCACACTGTATACCGGAAACCGACTCACACAGACAGATACTTAGACGCTGCATCACATCACCATCCTGCTCATCTTCAGTCAGTAGTCTCCACACTAACGCGCAGAGCTCATGACCTCTGTGACCCTGAACATCTACAGAATGAGCTACAGCATGTCCAGGAGGTACTAAATATGAATGGCTACAGAACACGGAGATTGCATGCTAAGCACACTGGAATTAAACAGGCAGAGGCGATCAGACAACCGGCTTTTCTACCTTATGTGAAAGGGGTGACGGATAAGATTGGAAACCTACTCAGACGGTTTTCAATAAAACCGATATACACCCCTCTTACAACAATGGCCAAGCAGCTGCGGACACCAAAGGACGTAATTCCATTGCAGAAGCGAGGTGTCTATAAAATCGACTGCATCTGCGGTCTTTCCTACATAGTTTAGACAAAAAGGACAATCGCCGAACGCATGAAGGAACACATAGCAGCTGTGAAAAACCGCCAGATAAATAAGTCTGCTATAGCAGAACACTTAGTTGATTCGGGGCCCAATCGCTGGATCGAATTTCATGACCTCAAGGTTATTTCTTTTGAGTCTCATTATTTCAAGAGGATTATACGGGAAGCGATTTAAATTAAAAAACATCAAAATTTCAACCGTGAAGACGGATTCAAACTCTCAGCGGCTTGGAATCCAGTGATTGCAACTAGGTGTTTACGATGTGTACATAAATCCAAGTGTCATGACACCGTCAGTGTAGTGTGTAGGTCTAGTGTGAACGCGCCTTAGATTTCTACAATCAACCAAGTGGGGGTAGTTTTGAAAAACACTCCCGCGTCGCAGCGGTAACTCCTATACATCTTCAGTCTTCCCGTGACCACAGGCTGTGCAACCAGTCTGAAACTTCGGGACATAGTGAATACTTAGTTTATAATATCTAGGTTTACTCGTTTAATAGATAATTACCGCGAAAAATCCAATTCAAATCAAATAAAATATGTGTTCGAATCGCGAAAGTTTAAAAAAGTCTAAATAAAAATATTATTCACCATATCACGAATGAAGTTAGGATTATAATTTTTATGGTTTCATAGCCAATTTGCGAACATTCTTCCCTAGGTCACAGCATCATGGCTCCTTCAGTTAAGACCGATGTGGTAAAATTTTACAGAATGTTGAACATGGTTATATAAATACATGAAAATAAATGAGGCAATTTTTTTTTCGAAAACGAAATGAAATAAAAAATAAATGAAGCAATTTCTTTTAGAAATTTCGTAACGAGAGCTCTTCTTATTTGAAACAGATTTGTTTGAGTAGCAGATTTGTTTGAGTACATTATGGCCGCTTGTAATTTTTTATATCAACACTATTTCTAAAGTGATGATAATAAGTAAAATCCGGACGATTAGGGTTAAATGATATACAATGTGAGTCGAAATCTAACGAAAACAAAATATAAGCAAGAAAGGAACCACAAAACAATTATTGCAATGACAGAAAATTAGCCACCAAGTCGATAACATGGACTTTGTGAACCCCATTTATCTTAAGTCAAAAATTTACTCGCTTCTTACACGTATTTTTTATGTATACTTTGAAAATTCAGACAAGTAATACATTACATGTCGTACATAAAAGGTCTAGTGAAAAAAATGCAAAGACAAAGATAAATCAATTATCCAATTTGAGTACGTAAATTATTAGACACATATACTTTTTATACGGATGGCATAAGTTCCAGATAATCTAAATTTCTCGTTGCAAATACATCAATTTTGACGGATAAAAACTTTTTACTTAAATTTTGACCTGGTAGAGTATCAGCCGTTGCATAAATTTTAAATTACTATATGGTTCCTTTCCTTTCCATTAACATGTACCATTAGTCGCAATTAAATGCTAGTGGTAAATTAGTTGTAATGAGAGCTAAAGCAGAAGAGTCACTTAATAAGCATAATGAAGAGATTTTTGGGGAAGTTTTTAGAATCTAGACTTATTTTTCAATAAACATCGTTATTATGTCTTCGATAGGAGTATGCTTATACTAGACTATAAATTCATACGTGAAAAAGTCAAACTTAGTAACACATAACCCTATAATTTCAATGTCTATATAGTTCATTGAAAGTAAACAATAATTTAGAAAGATTATTAGCACACAATGCCTTTTTAAGAACTATGTTCCCGTAATAATATTTAATTGATAGCAAATGTATTTAGTGTTGATAATGCTTGTTCAATATATAATTTTTATGGTTCCCTACTTCAAAGAAAAAAAATTGAACCGTTATAAAGTCGTCCATCTTTCATAAAGGGGCAACTAAAATAGTCAACAAATATTTTGTTCCAATTTTATATACTCATTCTGTCATCTGCCATAATTTACAGACGTATTAAAGCCAAATATTACTCATTGCTTATCTCATCACAAAATCTTCAAAATTAAAAAGCGTATAATCGATAAATTTAGTACTTAACTTTCGTTGAGGATTTTATGGAAATTGCGAATTAAACTAACACGTAAAAATAAAAAACACGTATTTTAAAAACGAATTATAATTATTAAATAAAAAAAACTAATAAAACAAAATTAAGTCACGGTCTGCTTTTGCCCATGCAAAGACGTGCATAAAGTTATTTATAAATCTATAAAATACTCCAAAACAATAAATAAACATTATTATGTTTTTTTATTGATACAATTTAAATATCGCTCATTTTTGTGATTTTACATATTAAGATAGAGTAAAGAAAAGTTGCAGTTGGCACTTTTTGAAAGGTTGTCGGTTAAGTTATAGATTTTTGGGCTCTTACAATACTTTTTCCATTTATGTTAAATTTTAATCAATTTAAAAGACACCCAGTGATAAAAATAATTTTCCAAACTTTATTTGGTCTGTATTCTTATAATCAATGGTAGATTCTTTTATATATTACTTCATTTTAAAATTTATAAATACATTACGTCTTCAATGTAAGTAGGATTAGCAGCAACGAATAGCAATATGGATGGAACATTTATTATAAAAATATAAGAATTAAGGTATGCTTAATATAATAAACATTAAGTCCCGATTAGTATAAACTACAGAATTTATACATCTTACGCACGCTCTCTCAGTGAAGCTATATATCGCGTTAGGTGATGAATCTTTCTTTATTCTTCTTTAAAAATTTACTTCCATACTAAATTTATAAAGTTCTTCTCAAATTTTAACATCCTCTCGATAATTTCTTTACCGCATGTATGAGCGTAACTTAAAGAATTGCATTTTGTGCAATTTTCCTAATTAAATGATTAAGCAAATAAACACGAATATTAAATTAATTTCATGCCAAATTTAATTTATAATATCGTGTCAAAAAATATTGATATTTTCGATATAGTAGCACCAATCGAATGCTTTTGAAGAGAAATTATTTACGTGTCGAAGTACTCAGACTTTTGAAATAAAAGGAACTCGACTAACAAGTTATGCCACAATATCAACTTCAGAGAAAATCGAATGTAAACTTACATGCTTATTCAAAGCTAACTTCTCTCAATACTTTTTTTATTGGATTATGAGAGATTTGGAGTGTGAATGATAAGTGATTTTTTTACTTTGTTCGGTGATACGTGGATAAAATATGATGCTGTAAACTTATTTCTCATCGTATAATATAATAACTTTTGAACTACAATAAGAATGTTGATACCATTCAACATACATGTTTTAGAAAAAACTTTATTATTGTTCATATCCAGATAATACAGTATATATGTAACACTTACTAAAATTAATAGTCATGTCACTTCTATCTAAAAAATCTCTATTTATAGAAATTTCGTTACGGAAGTTCTTCTTATTTGATATATTATGTTATTTTCTTAATATAGTTTCCCCTATATATTTATACTGTTAAGGAGATGTTAAAATTCTTGTGTTTCTTCTAATGAAAACGATGGTCTTTTTTTTAAAGTGTCGGCTCAAAATTCGTAGTGAAATTGGAAACCAAATCGATTAATATATACTTGCTAACAAAAATAATTGGATATGGCTTCTAAGCTTTTTATTTATTCAAGGCTTGTCGACTTATTTTCAGAATTGTGGTTATTGTAAGGAGACTAAAATATGATATAAGTCTCGGTCTAGCGTTAGTGATGGTACAATAATTCAAAATAACCACCGCCATGTTCAAAGAATCCATACCTCGTTTTCTCTGCTACCGCAGCAATTTCTTTTCTCACTTTGGTAAGGGAGGTGGCCTGTGCGTGTGTGTGTGTGTTTAATAATATTGAGTAAATACTATATTCAAGCTACTAATCACGCCAAAAGATCTTTAAGTATCTCCGAGTTTCCACAAGTCGTAAATAAAATCGCATTATTTAGACTTTTGGGGATTTGAATGAATACATTAATACACCGATTATGCTAGAAACATGTACAATTCGAAAATATTTTAAATGCATAATTTTACGTGTCCATAAGTTATATCGCATTATGTTTTCTGATAAATAATACGCGTTGTATGCGTTACATACTTATGCGTCTTTTGTATGCGTTACATACTTAGTAGGAAATGCATCCTGTAATTTCAGAATAGAGTGAGATTTTAAAAGATATCTTAAGATTGTTTTCACTAAGTCTATGAATAAAAATAATTTACATCGAAAAATGTATATTTTTTTTTACTTGTTTTGATTTCGTATTGATATAGTATTTATATCGACATTTTTCGTTATTTATATAGATTTTCTATAGTTTATTCAGATTTTAATTGAGTAATGGCAAGCATGAGACACCTGTATCAAAAACTGTTACATGTACCTAACCCATTTTATTTTAAGGAATATATTTGTTAAAAGCGATATGGAAAATTTGATCTATACTTCAATCAAAAACTTATTCATTGAGATTTAAATGTTATTCTAAAAATTATTCAAAGACATTCTGACCATACAAATATCCAAGTACTCAATTCGGAGGAGACCTATGGCAATTTTTTTGTCAGACGCTAAGTAATAATTAAAATTTAATTCATATTCTAATATTCCTTAGATTAAAAAAAATTCAGGGACTTTTGGTATGCTCTCTGTTTCGGTAACTTTTTAAAAAATATTTTGTACAGCTTAAAATTCTAAAAGAAAGTAAGAAATCCTTCCTCTTTATTTTCTTTTCCCTCAATGGCAAATTTAATCTTCTATCATAGCCAAGGTTACTAAATATCCCTTGTTTACCGCAAGATTTTTCGGAAATTGATAATAACAACCATTGTGACTTGATTCAGATAGAAGTTGATTCTATGTTTTGAGTGACTTATTCTCGTCTCAGAGTTACAATTACCTATGAACATGTGGTGATATTCATTCTCTTCTTATATAAATTGGTGTGATCATAGGAAATTATTTATTATTTCGTGACTAAACAACTAATTTTTCAAATAAATTATATATAGTGTAAAATTTACTTCAATTTGTAATTTAAAATTCCTTAGCAATTTATGATATCGTGTATATATAGCTTCTCGACATCAAATTAACTCATTAATTTCAACTTTCCTTGTTTATCAATATAAGTTATTAATTGTATTGACAATCAATTTGAGTTGGTATCGATGTCGTTTTTTTATTGCAAATTAAAACGATACTATATACATATCTATTTCACAATTTGCATACGCATGTTTTGGCAGCAGAATTCCTGATTACTCATCATACATTCCTAACATCAAAACAGCAGAATAATCGTCCACTATAATATAAATACTTTCATCAGTATCTACAGAATCGTCGCCTAAACAAAAACATCTGGGATATAAAAGACCCCACACAAAATGACCAGCCAGCTTTGATCATCATTCGACTATATTATTCATCGTGCCTACTACATCTCCACACAATTCCGTTATTCCTTTATTTGTAGCTTTGCTACTAGACATACTTTTATTTATATGTATTGTTTTAATATTAAAATTAAACATTTATCATTCCAAGTACTCACTAATTGTAAAATATTATATTGCAACTTAATTAAAATAAGTATAGTATATGGTTTGCTCCTCCGGTTTCCCTGATTGGGATCAATGCATTTTTAAAGTTTTCCATCGCAGGGCGAAACATAATTGAAGCAGTCGTATGAACCCATTTGAGCAAGTTTTTCTGAATTCGGAAAAATCCTCTAAGTTTCAACAATTTATCGGACACATCACAAACCTCCATGATAACCATTCTGACGACAGGAATTGAATAATTAGGATATAAATATAAAGAGGAAACGTAATTTTAGAAATATATTTAACATAATTAAGATAATCAATATAATTGGCGCACTATACTGACGCAGAAAAATATTTAACAACTACAAACATAATTGTACAAACATAGTTGAAGAAAGAAGAATATGAATCAGCTGTACGAATATAATTATTCATTGTCGAAAGTAGCAATGTCTTATCTACCTTCTATTAAATTCTAAAAATCTATTTCGTACATTATTTTATTATCATGGAATTTGATCTTATTTCGCTTTAACTCGTTATTTTGATTATTTATTTGCATTCTGTTATTGGTTCAATCACAATCTTTATCGACTACGCTACACTGTCAGTTAACACCCTACGTATCTAATACTACGCGAGTTTAGATCAATTTACATATTATATTTTGCAATTAATTAAAAAGTGTTTACATTTCTTTTTATTATTAATGAAGTTACATGGTGAACATAACCTTATATAATGCAATACGGAATTTTAAAGCCAATCAGAGTTAGTTACTTAGATATGTAAACCTGTGTAGCTTAATAGAACTCCATGTCTGTAATTCTCTGTTTCATAATTCTGAACAAATTTTACTTTATTTTGTAATTTGTTACCTTCATGATCCAGATGAACTATTTGATTAAATGTATAGTATTAGTTATAGTGTTTATTTTAATGCTTAATGTTAATATTATGAACTGCCCATTCCGTGTTTATAATTTTATAATATAATGTAGTACTATAAATATGAAATGTTCAACAATGTGTTAGGTATAATTTTTGACTAATCAATCCGTTCGGGTTCCTGTATTGAAGCTTTTGTGTATGAAGAGACAATAATTTAATAAGATGGGATCTTAATTATCTGCACCATCTTTGCCGGTTTTGGTAGATCTTTTACCTGCTGACCTTGTGATTGTAAAACGAGCGACAAACTTTACTTTAGATCGAGGTAAAAGTTTCGTTGCTGTCCTTTGAGTTTTCAATTTATTGAAAAAAAACCTGTTGACTAGAAAGCGATGTATTTTAGAGATCGTCTTTGCTCACTGACGTTCCGGATGGACCTACCCTGATTCTCAAAAGGAAACTATAAGTTTATTCTTCCCCGATATTTCTGAGCGATTATATAAAAATTAGTTTATTAGCGAATACCAAACCTTAACAAAAATATTTTCCCAACATTTTCATTATACACGCACACGTCACTTTAAACGAAACATTTAATAAACTTGAAGGAAAGAGGAATAAATTATTGACGTAAATGAAGCTGAAACGTTGGTTGAAATAAAAAAACCTTAAACAAACTTTTATTAAAAACTATTATTGTCAACACGATGAGAATGCGCATAATCGTGGTGTAGTTAATTTAAAACAACACGATAATGAAAAAGTACAATTATTACATGAACGTTATTTTAGCGCATTAAATACTATCAGTAATTAATTATTATTAACCTAATAAAGGTAACCTCAGAAGTTGCAAACATACATTTTTCAGCGCACCGACACTAAAACTATATTCTGTCAGTTTAAAGGAATTATTAAGTTCCATCATTGGAGCTATGCATCCAAAAAGTTTACCCGTAGATCTCCGGTATATTAAAGTAAAAGAGAATATTAGCAAAATAATATTAATTCAAATAATCGTACAAAAATAATATTCGAAATAAATAAAAAAAAAACAATTTTAATTTTCCGCAAAGGAAAAAAAATTAATATCTATCAAAAACGGTTAGACGGTTAGTCTCAATTGCAAAACAAATTTCAAAAAATATTTCACACCTTTCATTCAATGTCAAGTAAAAAGTCAATATAATCACTTTAAAAATATGAGATCGTAACCACATTATGTAGCAGAAGAAAATTTAAGCGACTTCAAAAATAAAAAATAATAAAAATAAATATTGCATTGAAGGTCAGTTCGAACAATTTGAGGAGAGAAAATACAATGAGGGAAATATTACTATATTAATAATTTTCATATGGGCCCAAATCCGAACATAGGAACATAACAGAAATTAATATTTAAACAAAAAAGAAATAGCATACATACGAATTCATAATCACCCACGAAATCACTTATGAATCTGGCGCTAATAAACCTTTTTTATCACCCGAGGTATTAAAAAATATTTTAATAATTATCCCATTAGATATGATCAATTTACTGTAACAAAAAATTTTTGCAATAGTCAAAACTATCTTTGTTACTTTACCAATATTCAAACAATTCAACGAATCAGAATTTTGCATCTACAAATTCCATAACACTGTAAGGATAGATTTACCTAAAAATTGCATGCCAAAGTACTCTTTCGCGAATGAATATTAATTATTTCTAAAGCGAGTAACTCTATCACTGTTAAATCATAGCATATTAATATATTTAAAAAGATAGTTCGTGCTAAGTCGACATTACAAATAAAAATATATGTATTACGTACATGCTTGCATGTGTGCGTGCGTGCATGCGTGCTTGCGTGCGCGTGTGCGTGCGTGCGTGCGCGCATTAGTACGTGCGTGCGTGCGTGTGTGCTTACGTGCGTGCTAGTATGCATGCGTGCGTGCGAGTGTGCTTACGTGCGTGCGTGCGTGCGTGTGTGTGCACGTTCGTGGATACGTGCGTACGTATCGTGGATACGTGGCCTTTCATATCTCCGGTCCACATGATTAACCAGCTTCGATCATCAGTCGGACTATAGTTTCCGGAACTGCTTGCCGCATCTGAAAACAATTTCGTTATTTATTATTTAGAGTTTTCTACTCAATACAACTATCTTTATTTCTATAGTCGAAGTATTAATAAACTGTTATTCGAAGTGCTCACTACTTTCAAAAATATTGTAAATAAATTAAAGTAAATAAAATATATTATTTGCTCTTTCGGCTTCACCGGTGTGTTCTTGCTAGTTACACTGTTTTGTTGGACTTAGTAAAGCCGCGTTAGATTTGCTATTAATTTTTGACTAACAGATATTTTCAAATAGATTGGAAGTTTCAGAATAATAGTCGTGAAATTTTTGAAGAATTGGCGATATATTTATACTTTCTATTTAATTTATGTATTGTAACAATTATATTTTTGTTAATAATAGTTTTTTGTACTGTTACAATCTTATCTTCTTGATTCAGTGGCTTAATAGAATAATACAGAGCTGTAATTTGGCCAGTGGTATTACTAGAAAATGAGCAAACTAATTATTATATTTTTTTTGCAGAGAAATCAGTAATTAAGGGTAGGTATCTCATTTTACTAACTTGTTGACATTTTATTCTTTGTCAATAAAATTTGATATTTCGTAAGAAACAAGTATAAATAAATGATTGTCCTTTTTTGGTATGCAAAAGTAGTTCAAAGTAGTGCAAAAAATTTAAATTAACGATCGAAAACTTGTTTGTTATATATTCATTGTTGCTGTTCGTTTCCGTCGGATTATCGATTGGAAAAAATATATTACAAAACTAATCTTACAAAGGCTGAAATATAACTACATGGGATGTTTTTTTAAAATTTGCTTTAATACAATATTTTTACTGGCATAATTTTTGGAGCAAAGCAATAAAAGCGGTCAACTGAATAATTTCATTTGACTAAACTTTCATGAAAAAATACATATAGTGATTCAATATTTCAGAGCGATATTATACAATTAAAATTGGACATTAACTATCACTAATAAACAAATTCTATTTTTGCTAATAATTTCTATTGAAAACGCTTGCCAATTTATAAACCCAAGAATCATAAGGCAATCAGTCTCATAATATCAATTAAAATACTTAAGGACCTAGTTAGTATTTTCTGACAGGAAAAGTGAATTTGTTTATCGTTATTGTAAAAAATTATATTATTTGTGTATATAATTTCTATTAAACACAAAAAAATCGATCTAATATTTTTATACAAATTTAAGTTGACTTGACGCTGAGAAATTTAATAATTTTTACAAATTTAACTTATTAAAATTAAATTTAACTTATTATATATTAAATCATTTATACTAAATTTAATATTTTATACAAATTTAACTTGACTTAACGCTGAAAAATTTAAGGAATTTGGAATTATGTATGGGCTATGAAGTTAATGAATAAAGTAAGCTATTAACAAAATATTTTTTCGTTCTTTTATATGGTATATAACGAAACACATAACGACGAATATAATAATAAACAATCACTATATAAGTCATAGGATAACACCTCGAACTTTCGTCGGTTTCCAATGTTCAGAAATCTAGTGAACACTGATGATCTGGCAGTAAAATCACTTATTTTACACGAGTTAATAAAATTAAATTTTTTATCATACTCATTAACCATCTCTGCATTTGATTTACTTTAATGAAAAAAAAGGAAGTAAAAATGTAAATTTTGATCAAAAGAAATGAAAGCTCTTTTATTCAAAATGAAAATGAAACAGCTTTCGTTTCATACGCTTTGGTAGTGAACGAGATTATTGCCCCGCAATTAGTAAACTTGAAAAAGAAATATCCCAAAATTCGATAAAAACAAATGGAATAATATAGGAAAGAATAATATTTCGCTTCATTTTTGTCAAATGGCATATTAGAGGACTATATTATGTTTTAGAAGTACGTATCAATGGCAGTTTTAAAAGGTATGATAATGAGTAGCGGGCTTATACATAAGCAGAAATATACTTTAGAATGGTATATTTCGACTCTAACTCCATTAAAGCGTTTAAATTCAATAAATTAAAAATTAAAATTCAAATGAATAATTGAGCGTCGAAATGTAAGTAAAATAATAAAAATAACGCACGAAACAATTTTTAAGTAGGTGGATATTTAAATAGGTACGAGGTATATGCGAAACGAACGAACTTGGGTTTCTGGCAGAAAAAGTAATCAAATTAGGTGATAATAAATGCTGATTAAATATTCAAAGATCTATGTGGGTCCTATAATTATTGAGACCACGCATAGATTATTTTTGCTACTTTTTGTAATTTTTAATAGATTATTTTGACGAAACTATGATATTCGTACTTTAAATCTTTACATGTTGTTAGTTTTAGGTTGAATGATATACACTTAAACATGGACAATAAATTATACAAAGTAAATAAAACATCCATCCCCTTTATAACAGGACAAATCTGCCACTCTTCGATAATCCGCAAGGTAAATTTGACAAAACGAAGAGATCGACGATAGTCCTACGAGAAGTGTCAAAAATACTTACAAAGTAATAAATTATAAGAGAGTACATAGACACTCGCTTGATAATGCCGTAAAGGTCGTCTTCCGTTACAAGCAGTCATTGAATATGAGTTACTTTAAAACGAGTAAGCTTAAATTCATTAAGTAAAACTGAAATTATTTCTTCGCATAGAAGCAACTTGTCAGTTTAAAAGAAATGTATAATAATTTTCCGCTTCAGTCATTTCAAAATTTGATTGAATGGTCAAAAACTTGTTTATTGTATATTCATTGTTGCTATTCGTTTCCCTATTTAGGCTTTCATTCTTAAAGACCTGAACGGCACCTCTACCGGATTGTTATATAGACGCCATCTACACATTCATCTCACGGAGACTTAACTCCTAAACAGAACAACTTAAACTTATATTGTGGATCTAACTTTTTCATTGAGAATTGAAAATTGTATTCAAATTATATATAACTTTATTTCAAGTGTAATAGGAGGCAAAAATAAATTTCCAGATATTATCATAATATTATGTTAAATTCAATGTTAAAATTTTTAAAAATTAAATTGTACTTAAGATGTAAAAGTTTTTTCAACGCATACACTCTTGAATTTCTAATAAAACATGTAAACTAAATATATAAATTAAAGAGACACTTGTATACTATTTATTATGTTTGCTAAATCGAACTCCAAGCAAATTTACACTTAACTCACAAATATTTATACGTAATAAGAATAATTATTGCAATAAATATTGAAAAAAATATTTTTAGCACGAATAAACGAATTATAGTTTGGTGGTGCTCAGTGAAGTACGTTGGGTGTAAATTACAAAAACTACCTGTTGCACATGACCTTTTTTATTTAAAAATAATTTTATTTTTTATAATGAAAAAATTATATGATAAGTGCAAAGAATTAGAAAACATGTACGCTCATCCATTTAATTAATTACCCTAAATATTCCTTCTAAACTGCCATCGCATTTCCCCCGGTACTTAATAAACAAAATGAGCCACCACTATCCCCAACTTTAATTTCTTATTACCCTATTTATATGGGCCAATAACATTTTAATTATTTTATTGTATATAATTTTATTTTCCAGTCATACATCCCTGTATAAAGATTGTCTCAACAAAACAAAGGAGTTTTCATTAACTATTCTTTCGATAATTAAATCATTAAATCGATTGTTAAATCTTCTGGTTCTAGTGGAAATTAGAGGATCTCCTCCGTCTCTTCTCAATCTTTCATCACCATTATGTTTTAAATAATAAAACGGCCAAACTATATTTTCACTTTTCAATTTCATCCAGAAATTAATATCGTCCTTTGCATACAAAAAGAAATTAATGTACGACGTAAACAATTTTTCATACTTTACTTTATATTTCTCGTAGGATACTTCGCCTGTTCCTTTTTCAGACCTCCCTGCGATATGTTCGCGAATACAAAATCATATACAAAACAGATAAATTCTGTAAACACTCAAGAAAAAGAATAAACTAATACGTTACAGGCAGCAATACAGATATTAATTATCAACACGTTTATGTTGTGTTAGAAATTATAAACAAATTAAAACGTAATTTACTATATCCTCGCATAAACACAAACGGATTACTACTACAATATGATATTTTCTGCTAATGCTAATTTTTAAGGTTTTTTCCTAAATCTCTGAGGGAAAAATATTCAAACCAGTCATTCAAGAGATTGATTTTATATTAAATATCTACAAGAGTGATTTAAGATTATTAAAATTTAGGTAAGAAGGCCAATTTACATTTTCGGATTTAGCAGTTAAAAACTTACGATAGTCAGGAGATTGTTTAAATTATATACAATATATAATATTATGCGTATAATACGAAATATTTGCTATATGGGGAGCTAATTTATCTAACAATATAGCAATAAGGGGAATTACGAATTTTTTTCATGAAATAAAATATAATTTTAATTCAAGGGTAAAATGCACGTTGGGGGAATTAGGGGGAATAAAAATCGTAAATAATTTTACTGCCAAAAATTGTAACAGTTTCTATCATTTTTATCTACGTTACGACATATAAGCAATAAAAATTATTTTATTTTCAAAACAACTTCAAGAGAAACTTTTTGAAGAAAACATATTTTATTAAAATAACAAAAAAAAAATCTTACAATGAAATGTTTAACTTTATATAAAAAATGGTACTTTATATTTATGCAAATAATAAAGAGAAAATTCGCGCCACATTAAACGTAAAGTATAGATATCAACGTCAGTGAAGTATATCGTGATGATATATTATTGAACATTTTTATATACGGTATTCTTAGTTTTTTAAATGACGTTTCTGTATTTTTGGATTATTTACCTTTTAAATCGTTGACTTATATGTATTTTTTGATTGAAAAGAACTGAAATCCACATTCGAGCCAGGAATAATTAATTATGCCAAAACTACGCAATGCAAACCTCCTTTCATAACTACAAATAATTATTTTCATTATTTTTTTAAATATATACTAATTCTCCACATAACGTAATATTCGGTTTTATCTCTTACGGCTGACCTTAATTTGAACAAAAGTATTCCTTCTTTATCGATATACTTAAATTCAAAACAAAACGTGAATTACTACTTGAATTTTCGTAAATATTAGGCTTTATATTTCTCGCATTATATGATAATTAAATATCCCTTTATTTTCTCCTACAATAAAGCGTAATATTTACGAAAACTGTCATTTCAAATTTCACAAATATTATGCTTTATATAGGAGGAAAATAAAGGATTTTTATATTGCTACTTGCGTAATAATTCATCAACGATTGTTAACATATATGAGCGCTAATTTATAATCTTGTAGCCACCAAGCCACCATTTGTCCAGTCTTTTAGAGCCATCATCTCACTGTACATGTCGAACAAAGTTCATGATATTAGCAGCTTTTACAGATGCACTGAAAATTATTAAACAGGAAATTACATCAATCTGTATCGAAGCCATTCCTCCTTCGCAGAGATCTCTAAGGAGATGTACTAGATGTTTTGGTGTGTCCATTTTAGGTAGGTATTCCAATGCATTTGCCGGTATACCGCATGAAACACATTCTAAAAGTCCCAAAAGCAAATAAAATACAGTTTGTTGAATTTCCAACCATTTTGGATAATCCGACGGATTAGTATTTCTTCACAAATGCCCATTCGCATAAAAAAACAATTTGCTCAAGCGTCTGCTCTTGCTTTGGATAGATAGGTTTTCAGACGCTCGAAGGATACGTCGCAAAATTGTACACGCATGTGATATTGGAGCTACGAGTCAATTGCGCCCTTCTTCTGTAAAGGAATGAAGACCGCATGAACCCAATCTGTCGGCTACTTTCATATCTACTATAATCTTATACATGGTAAGGAAGACACTGATGCTTTGGTCTCTTAAGACTTTTATAGTTATGATAGGTGTTTCATCCATAACTACGCCTTTCCCGTTCTTGGTAGCGGTTTAATCTCCGAGCCGCTATCAAGCATTTAAGGAAATGAGACATTTTCACACTTCGGATATTTTGCCTACCTCTGTTACGACATTGCCGACACTGTATTTAATGGCCTAGGAATTGGTGGACTACTGTTCAATGATGAAACACATTGTATGAAACAAATTGTAAGGTCTCTAGGTTCATGTTTGTCTACATGTTGTAGCTTTTCCATGTATTTTGCGAATGTAGGCACCCCGGTTTCCCCTGCTTTCTTTATTTTCCTTTACTACTATTCCTTTCCTATATACTCTTTACTACTATTTCCTATACTACTAATACTGCCCAAATATATGTAAACCATTTTTTTAGGGAACAACACTACGAGAATGAAGTTATTTTATTATTTTAAACAAAGTCATTAGACTTAAAAAGACGACTAGAAAAAATTAATACTTACGCTTTATGTAATTTTATTATTCATTCTAGGGAATGATAAGCTTTAACCAAGTTTAACAGAAAACTATTCACTCTATGTAAGATTGATTGTCATTCACCTCACAATCGACTGAATGATGGATTCCAAATATTTTGAGCACTAGTTTTTAAGTAAAAATGTTTGCCTAATTTATAGCAATATAAACAAGATATGTAAATAATTACGGGGCCTTTTTTTCCATGTTGCCTGATTTTAAAATTTTTATTGCCTTCCATAAAAAAAATATATGAGCAAAACTAATCGAAAATTAAGTATATTATGTCCACTGATCAGGTGGTTTGTCTTTATTGTGAAGAAAATTTCAAAGACCTAGAGCTCAATGTATTTCATTTGATTCATTGATGCTATTATTTTAGGAAAGAAAGTTCTTATTTTAATTTAAATACGAATAATTCATTTCAGTAAGAAAATTTCAATCAGAATAGGACTAACTCGACGCAAAAATATTAACGTTTATTCTCAATATTTAGTTATTCAGTATATAAATTGGCGACATAGACAGTTAACGCAGAAACCTCTTATGGAACATGCATTTATTATTTTTTTTATGTAACATTTTTTATGTAACTCTGAAACTTTATTTGCTGCTAAAGCAATAGAGGTATTAGTCACAGAACTTTGTTCTGTTCTGTGGTGTTAGTAGTAGACAACATATAGGTAATGTATCCTCGGTACGGAGGAATTTTTCTACTTTTGTTTTATTATTATGTATATGTTTCCATAAAAGAAAGTAATATAATCGGAAACAAAGAAGTTTGTAGCTCGTTGTACTGTTCTTTCTGTAATAACTTAGAACTTGCTGTTTTCGACGTTAATACATTTTTTAAAATATTGGCACAAAAATACGCTGTTTCAAACGAAATATCATCTCAAAGCCTCTGAAAATGCTACCAAAATTACTCCATCATTTAAATACTTTTGCTAGACAGCTGAAGAGTTTCCATCTCTAAGTTTTGAATTTCGCTCAATATGATAAAATATGAGTTAGATGTATATATTTCGAACAAGAACTAAAAACTCTCCACTAACTAAATCGTCGAGTATTATACAAATAGGGTAATTACTAAGATATATAATATATCTATATATTAAAGGGTTATCATCATAAAACCTTATTAACTATCTTCTGGCTTGTTAATAAAATGGCATTCTACAATTTCTCTTTTTATTACAAGAACTAACATTCCAAAAGTCATAGTACGGCTAAAATATAAAACAGCAAACATTACTTAGAAAGTATTAGGTGAAAGACTATTATTATTTTTGTCTTCATACATGATTTCATGCTTCGTGTTCGAATTTCAGATTTGATCCAATTTTCCAAATGCTGCCCAGTAGAATTCTTTGACTTAATTTAGCCCTGCTGAAGCACTTGTTTCACTTAAATATACTCTCGATCAAGTTTGATTCCGATATTACCGACGTTCACCCGTCTTGGAATATACGTGGCGTGGCGTACTTTAATCATGAATTTAGTTTCTTCAAGTTCATAGCGTCACGTACATCTGGAAAAATAATTAAGTAAGTTAGCATATCCTTCAACTTTACGACACATCGCCAGAATTATTTTGTCGTCAAAAAACTTCAGGTGTGAAACGTACTCATTTCAGCGGCCTCAGTAAGATCTATGCATTGAACATCACTTTAGTGTTTTTCAAGTTCACACCAAGACACACACGTCTGGAAAAATCATCTAAGACCTTTTGCATTTTGTTCAACTCCTGCAGTGTCTTTGTTAGTACTATTATGTCGTCAGCGAACCTCAGGTGTATGATGTACTCGTAATTTATACTGATGCCCCGCCTTTTCCAATCAAAGGTACTGAAGACATTTGTGCACACTTATAAATAAATTCATAGATATGTATTATTATCGGTGAATTTGGTTATTTTCTTTACCCGCGATAAAAACATGGGTAACATAAGCCTTTAAATAAATATTTGGAAAGGAAATATATAGAGGCAACTACACGTTAAGTGAAAAAGAACGTATGTAACAACACAAGGTTATAGATTTTACGAATATTTGACAGAGTGCAACAAGTAAGGACATCTGAAGGGAATTAATTTATTTTAGAAACTGCAAGTGAATATTGAAAAAATATCGTGCAATATAAAATGACACAAAAAGAGTGTACTTGCCATTATAAAAGAAAATTGTTTGTTATCAAATGCTCAAGAAATCTTATCATATAATTTATACAATAACCATACTCATATTTCCAACACCATTTTGAAAATCACCATAATATTTATAACAGCAAGTAAAAACGGAAAAAAATGTGAGTATAATCCAAACTTATTGAATATGAATTCCGCGTCAATGCTAATATAACAAAAAGGTGTTATTACATATGATAATTTTGTAAAAGAGAATTGTAATGACGTTTGTTCAAAAGTACAGTAGTTCGAAGATATTAAAGATATCTGAGCAGTAGAATAAGATAAATGGCTGTCACTTCCTTTTGATAATCAAAGTTATGTTTAATCAAATTATTTGTAAATCAATAATACAAGTGTTTATAATTCTATATACGTGAAACCAAATATGTGTGATGCTTGTGTTATTTTCATTACGTGAATACTTACGTTCCTGATCTTTTAAGTTATTTCGTGAGTAATTACAATATAATTTATCTTTAATAACAATAATTGTGACCGTATTTAACGCATGTTATTTCATTGAAATGTAATGAATTGAAATGAATTTGCTGCTTGAGTTTCCTGTAAGAAAGAAAAATCTGTGAAGTCCGTCGCTGTGGTGTGTTGGTTGATTACAAGACATACGGCCTTTGACGATATTTCCCTCGTAGCAATCAGTCCGCTATATGTGTTAATTAGATATATTAAAGTAAATAATTAAATAAGTACGAAAAGAATCTTCACTATGAGGATTCCCTGAATATTTAAATATATTTGTATAACATTAATGTTTATTAAAAGGTCAAGTATTTCTATTAAACTATTTGTAAATATTGGTACAATTTCTCAATGTGTATATATGTCAAAAAGGTTTAAGTTAGCTTATAAAATAAAGAATTCTTCTGGTCACATCAAAAAGATTATAGAAATTAATAACGCATATTTACGAGGTCTGATTAGGTCAAGAATATTTTTTCTTTGAATTTATTTAATTTTAATAAATATTATTGGAATATATAAATAAATATTACAAAAGCAAAATTTCAGACAAAACTCAAATGGTATTGGTATTTTGACCTAGGTATTAGCTCGAACTTTTAAATATTATAGATTTTATATATACACATATTTGATTCGATTGAATTTTATTACAATTTTAAATATTCAATGCTTTATAAAATTACTACGAAATAAAAACAAAATGAAGGCTGTTTAATATAGAATATTAAAAATAATAACGATCTTTCCTTCGAGAAATTAATCTATTCGGTCCTTCTATTTAGCGAGGGAAGAAGTGGGTAAAAAAATAATCAACCTTAAGTTATTAAAAATTAATTTTTAAAAAAAATAGTTATATAATATAGTTAATCGTATCTATCGATAATTCGTAGTATATATCATCCTGCCAGACCACATTTTAATCATATGTTTATATATAAGTGGAAATGGATATTACCTAAGAGTCGAAATTTTTAATTAGGAGTCCGTTTATATATCTAATAAAATGAAATTACACTAATCGGTAATTTTCAAGTAAAACTTAGCTACAACAAAGTTGTTTATTAATAGAAGTCGCTAATGAACCAAGACTAAATATATCCATTTAAGACTGAGGGAACAAATATTATGACCTCTTAACAACATAGTTTTCAAATATTAAATATATTTGGCGTTAATTTTGTAGAAATTCATTATTCACAATTAAATGAAACTACGTGATGTAGTATTATTTCTACTTTCTTTAATTTCATCTGAATATATTATAATACAACGAAACCTAGGTCGTGGTAAATAAATTAAAGAAAGTAGAAATAATACTACATCACGTAGTTTCATTTAATTGTGAACATAGTTTTCAATATAATTATGAAAAGTAAACTTTTAGTGTACATAAACTTGGTACATATTTACTCAATGAAAATATTGCGATGTGAGTGCTTCAATCGTAAATATACTACTACATTCGACTATTACTGGTAAAAACCCCAAAACTTTTAACCGGATCCTTTTTAAAATTTACTCTTAAAAGGAATTACTTATATTTAAATATTGCAACACGTTTTGAATTGTATATTTATTTGATATTGAATATATTTGGCGTTAATTTTGCAGAAATTCATTATTCACAATAAAACTAAACCAAGTGATGTAGTATTCTTTCCACTTTATTTAAATTCTTTACCGTGACCTAGGTTTCGTCGTAGGACAATATTTTCAGGTGAGCAATTAGCGAAGATCTATCTTTGCTAATTGCCCACCTGAAGATGTCGTCATGCAACGAAACCTAGGTTGTGGTAAAGAATTGAAATGAAGTAGAAATTATACTATATCACGTAGTTTCATTTATTTGTGTTTTAATTTGAATAAAATAGTTTTAGTGTGACGTTACATGTAAATTGATACTATGGAAATATAGCTTTGCTAATATTCCTCACGCTCCAGCGTGTTTTAGTAGACCACGGTTTACTCACGATTAGGCGGAAAAATAAGTGAAAATTTGTATTTGTGTGGTATAATTTAATTTCCGCATTATTTTTGAAAGTTCCTTTGTGGGAAATATATATATTTTTGGAATACAGAGAAAAATACGACCATGGTTATGTAAAAAATATTGCTTGGTTTGCGTAGTTTTATGAAAAAAAGTCTTGTCAAAAAGTATTATGACCTAGTGCTCACTTATAATTTATTTTTAAATAACTATTTTAAAATTTAACACTTTTTAGGGTTTCGTGCCTTGAAAAGAAAAATTAGTTTATTTATCTGTCTCTTACAGTTCACGTTCGCAAAAACGGCGGAAACTTGAAATTTTGAGTAATGACAAATTATGTTTACTCAAGTATTTTAGAATAGCTTACATATAAAAATGTTTATAGGGGGCAGACTTTGTACTAAACAATTTTTTTTTTAGTTTTACACATCATGAGAAAAAATCTTCTAAAGAATCTTTATTTTTAGAAAGAATCTTTCAAAAAGCCTATTTATAAAAAGTCAAATATTGTATTCCGTACTAACTACGCCTGCGCCTGCGACTTCGTTCGCGTGAAGTTCACTAACGATTTTTGGTTAGAGTATCCGTAGGTGAAAAAAATTAAATATATAAATATAACATCAGTGTAGTAATCACTATTGTTAGCCTCACAAAGGGAAAGTCGACAGCTGGTGAAAATTTTATTGGCATTTTGGGCCACCGAGTCAACGCGCTAACCATTACACGTAGGCGGCTCCAATTGAACTGTCTAAACTATTATAATTATTATTGTTATTATTATCCCTATTATTTTGTTTATATTTTATTTTTGGTTTATTTTTGCAATATCTATTAGCAAAAATATTAATATATGGCAATGGCATTATCATATCGTAATATATCCATGAGCCTATGGTTTACTGAAAACGGTAACATGTGACTTCGGCAGTACCAATATTGTAATATTAACCAAGTTAAGGTTTTTTTCTAATCTTCAATATCCAGCTAAATATGTTACATATCTTGCTCGAGCGTATAAACCATTACCATACCAAATTTTATTTCAACATGTCGAGGAGATTTCACATGATTAAAACACATATTAACACACATACAGAAAAGTAGAGACAAAAATGTTAAAAACAGGTTCCCCGGCTTTTATTAATATTTTATACGCTAAATCAATCACTTTTTTTTAAATATTTGCCATGTACAAAATTCAGTCAGTTGCAATTTTATTATATGTGTAGATTTTAAGTGTAATAATATACTATATACCAAAAATACTGTATTAATATTAATACTATATACCCAAAAATATACAAAATATACCGAAAAATATAGCTTAAAAGTGAACATATTTTCAAAACGACTAAACCAAAATTAATTAAAAAACGGAGTTAGCAGAATCTCACAAGAAGATTACGAAAAATGTATTTATGGCGAAGCATATCTTAGACTTTTAAAAAATTCACAATATCTTTACGCCCCTGAAAGACTTATCAGTGAAAAGAAAGTAAAAAAATGCAAAGGCTTGATAGAAAAATTCAGAACCCTTAAATATTTAAACTTTTATGCGTACCTTATTTGCAACCAAGCTCTGGTATAAAAGCTTAATTAATAATTATATTTAAATTTAGAAATAAATTTTAATAAACAAAAAATAAATTTTGGGAGCTTTATTTGAGTCTTATACGTGAGTTAATTTTTTTGTCACTACGTCAAATTTAAAGTGTATAGTCAATTTTTTTCTGATAGATGGCATATGACAGATGAATGATCTTGTAAAGATTACACTATTCGAGTTTTTTACCTAAAAGGAAAAAAAATCCAACCCTTATGGTCAGACTTCAATGTATGTGTATTCACATATCGCGGCTATTTTTATTTCTAGCTTCAAATGCTATCGACTCGACATTTCTCACGGTTGTAGAATTTGCTTATCATGATGTATTCTATTATTTATTAATTTAGAATTTGTAAGATATTTTATTTACACCCAAAATGGAGTAGAAACGAAGTAAGAAAGAAGTGTGTTTTAATTTAAGTGGTAAAGCAGAGTATGGTGAGGAAGGGCTAGATTTATAACGGATGTAACTCTAAATATGCGGAGAACATCAATTTTCTCTTCTTTATCTCTAAAATGTACAAGTCGAAAAATCTAAAACACTTTAGATTAATGGGAATTAAATTATCTTCCTATCCGAATACGATTACCATGGTCATACAAACTGATACATGCATATATATATATATATATATATATATATATATATATATATATATATATATATATGTACTGATAGAGTGTTGTAATTCTATCGTTGACATGCATAATGTCTTGGATACCGAAATTTGGAACTTTGGGCGTATGAGTTTTCAGTTGTTTTCCTCTTTACGATAATGATATTCTGTAAAATAAATTCCGTGCCAAATTTAACATCCTGATATTTTTGGGACATAACTAAAGATCGTCTTATTTCTAAAAACTAGCTAAATTGATTATAGACACGATTCGATAAGCAACACATCTTTTAATGAGATTGGACCAAATTTGACTTTTTACTAAAATTACTAAAAGCAATTACTAAAATGTATTAATACTCCACCTTTAATAGTAGATTGAATCACGGATACAGTTTCAGTAATTATAGAATATATATAAAAAAAAGAATGCCCAAATTACTTACGTCACATAGTTAACAGACATATATTTAATGTATCGTATTATAACAAAAAATTAAGATATACCTTAGAAAGTATATAGACTATTTTATTTATTCGAGCAAGAAAACTCTCTGTGAAAACTTCTCTTCGCCAAGTTTTAATTGAAAATACATTATTCAATAATAATTAAGACCCAAGCAGAACTAATTACAATTTAATTATTCCAATGATTTAATATTCTAAAACGTTCCAATTCAAAATTAATTTATTGGTTTTATTATCAATATTTAACCTTTTTTATTATACTGGCGTTACGTCAGTATTTGAAGTTATATTTGATGATTAATTTGTATTGTTATTAACACACAATTAAATATTTTAAGATGTTAGTCCATATTAAGAAAACATATTGTAAATATAATATATGAACCTAGGCCAAATATATTTTTTACTCTAACGTTCTATTAGGAGTGGCAATACTTTTTTTCGGTTTCTAGTGTCTATTGTTACTTAACCGGTACAAGCAAAGGAAAACTTTAACAATAATCTTCTTTATTGGCATATAATAAATAACATTTTTTAAAATATCTGTAAGCCAAATTGCAGGAATACCTATTTTTTTCGAAAACTGTTAATTGCTTATCAACGTCCAAATGTACAAAATAAAATTGCTATCTAATGTTATCTAATTGATTGGTTCAGAAAATATTTTTTCTTCTCAATTTTGAGAAATTCCTAAATTTTAGAAAATATTTGAAGAAACCATAAAAAAATTAATAACTGAATCTTAAGATAGTGAAATGTACCCATAGTACTACTACTGTAATAAGCAATCGCTTATTACATCGGCCTAAAATATTTTGTTGCATGGAAATTAACCACGGATTATTCAGAAATACATAACGGGTTCCTGGAAAAATTTGGATGATCTATTTTAAAGAACGGAACAACTAGAACTGTTGAGAGGCCACTTTTAAAATCAAAGCCTAAGGGCTTCAAAGCCAAGATGTCGGATATATATAGGGTTACTATATTTATTTTAAATAAATTCTACTGAAAAATCAATATAGTATATCTATCTCATCATCCTTAAGCCGAAGGTTTATTCTTTTATTACTATTATAAGCTCCTGACGATAATATTACAATAACCAATATAGGCGAAGAATACATCCCGAATTGCGTTGTATAATTTGTAAAACATAAAGGGGCTGGAATTTAAGTATAGGGTTGTATGATAGCAGACATTGTGATCGGAACTGTAGTTTAAGAGAGTTAATTTTACATCGGTATACTAAATAGTGCGCTGAAACCAAGGTATGGTAAAATTAAAGTAATTTTATTAGAGACCTCTTTACTTGCCAGATCAGATCAACATCACAAAAAATTAACACATAACAAAAGGCAGGGATAACTGATCTCTACTTTTTATGATCCATACTTTCAGTTTAAAAATTACGTTATATAGTTTGATAGAAGAATGGAATTTGTATATAATAATGCTCGAAAGGGATAGCCGCTTTCGTTTATGCAAGCTGGAAAAAAATTAGGCATACAATATTCAATATAATTTGACAAAAAATATTTTCTATCACCCATTATTTCATATTTTAAGAAACCTGACATAATTTTACAATAATATACTTTTTATAGTAAGAAATATTTTTGTTAAATATTTATGTGCGCTTATGATACAAGAAGTAAATCTTCATTTAATACATTTAATACTTAAAGCGAAATTGATCTTACAATTTTCGCACTCTCTAATACAAATAGGAATTACATTTTGCCACCAGCTAAAATGTATTTTAGTGTCAGAATGAAAAGTCTGTGGTTACTATTTTTTATTTCTTTATCTACTTAAAATCTCTTAAATCAGATTTTAAAGTAGTCAATGGACAAAAAAGACCCTCGTAATTTAATAATATCCATCTATTCGTCCCTATGGTACATTATTCAGTTTAAAACCTGATTCAGTTTAAAACTTATATTCCGCAGGAAAAAAAATTTAAATGAATCAAAAACGGATAAAAAACGACTTTGTTTTTTAAATATCTACCGACTGTACATCAAACTGCGGTAGAAATATTACCGAAAAACGACTGTATTTTTCAAATATTTACCGACTGTACATCAAATTTTGCGGTGGAATATATCAAAAACTAATAAAAAACGACTGTATTTTTTAAATATCTGTCGACTGTACATCAAACTTTGCGGTGGAAATATTTTTTCACGGATTCCATTGAGTGGAGTGTTATTAAAGAATTATTTTTGATCACAATCTACGACATCTACTAATATTTATATACTGTCTTTGTATTAAATGCATCTTCAAAGTTGTTAGCAAAGTTTAATCATGAAATCCACAGTTCTTCTAATGTTTTAACCTCGCACGTCAAACGGCTGAAAAAAATGGGAAAGTTAAATTTAGTACATAGATCCATACAACATTAATAATGACATATTATTTTCATGTATTATCATAAAGGTGTTTGTTTATATATTTTCATATATATTTTTTTCAACTGTTTATATTACGTATAAACTATAATACTTCAAATCACGCATAAAGTTACAAGGTGGTATGAAACGGTACAAGGAGAGTATTAAAGATAATTCGAACCTAAATAACATCAAATAGTTTGCCATGCATATTAACGAATGTTTTGTAAAATTGAACATAAAATATTTTACATGTAAGTTTGAAAACGTTTAGTATGATTTTTTAATGTTTCGTTCCTCAAAACCAAAAAAACGGAACCCATATTAGATCACTTGGTACTCTGTCCGTCTTTCTGTTAAAACCCTTTATCTCAGATATGGCTTACGATGTCAAGTTGAAATTAGTATCCTATGCCTATATCCTTACATTGTTATAAAAGTTTTACCAAGGTGTTAAGTTCATGCAACAAAAAGATACGGCCCTTTAAAACGTATTTTTTTTCATCGACCATTAAAGCCTTTAGAGCACTTCCGGTCAACCTACAATCTTGAAAGTTAATAAAACGGGACCTCTTGTAGTACGAATAAATAACAAAATTTGTACAATTCTTCAATATGCCTCTATGAAGTATATAATAGGCAATATATTTGCGCCCCGAAAAATAAAAATTTTGTAAATAATTTAATGAAATACTATATACCATATATGATCATAAATGCATAATTATATACGACGTATATAGCAGGCAATATACATACTTCAAGAAAAATTCAAATTTTGTAAATAGTTTAATAGAAATATTAGTTCTAAAAGCTAATATTTATATTTAAAATAATATAGATAATATAATCATATAGGTAGTAGAAATTCATAAATGTAATAAAATCATATAGATAGTAGAAATTCATAAATGTGTACAAAACCATCCTAGAGCGAGTTCAAATCGTATCTGACGGTTTTCTTATGTCCATAATAATTACTTTTTTTAATTTTACAATCACATGAAAGTTAAAAAAATTCTTTGAGTGTGCTAAATAATTTTCCATAAATTGCCTTCACAATCAATTTTACCCATAAGACAGATACTATTTTATATTTAATTTATATATTATTTTATATTTTATTCACTCTATCCTTGTAAAGTTTCATAAAGGTTACAAGGATATTTAAAAACTCTTAATAATTCATTTTAACAATGGCAATAAGTATGTCAGTAATACTGTAACAAGCTTGTGATAAGGAACCACATCTTTTTAACTTAATTTAAAATGTGCTAGAATATTTAGTGAAGAAAAATATACCGATTAAATTTGGATTTTAAGTCCAATAAACACATTATCATGATGTGTAAAATAGAGTAGTTAGCAAGTATTTTCTGCGGGCTTACTATATTCTAATCAATTGTCTTTTTTGTAATTATTATTTTAATGCACTATCAAATGTATAGAAATATTTCCTGCAGACCCTTTAATAAGTGAATGTAATTGATATGTTTTAAGGTTCACCTAATTTCAGATTAATTACCCGATTTTATATAACCCTAAATAAAGGAATATACCATATACATTGATAAACCTAAAACATACTGTAATAAATTTTGTGACTAGCATAATACGAAATTTTTCCTACACTATAAAAATACATTTTTCAAATCTTGCAGAAATATTTGAAATATGTTAAGAACTTAATTTTCTGAAAAATGTCATTGTCGCTATATTATCAAAATAAGCCACTGAAACATTTTTTTTTAATATCGCGGAATAAATTCTGGACCTTAGTATTATTTTTTATATATTAAAAGAAAAATTAACACATTATGAAGCTGTGTAATATGTGCGAGTACGTATAAAAATGTCCAAGCATCTTGAAGTTGTTTAAACTAACTTTGCATATATTTAACAGTTAAGCCATAAGCAATCCTGACTATAAATAGGACCAAGACCGCTCACAATATGATAGTCCTTTAAACAGAAGGCTTTACTGGTATAAAACCGAAGGACTCCATAATTATTCACTCCAACCACGATACTAATGCTTCAAAGCTTTTATCGCCTTCGCAAAGCTTTGGAAAGCTCGTCTCAGTGCTATGTTCCAAAGGGTCTTTATAATAATATTAATTTGCCTGTCACATGATAGCTCATCATTTATTTTAATTCATGTTAAAACGTTGTTGAAAATATGCACGAGGACAAATTACAGCTTTTTGTCAACATTTAAACTAGATTTATATTTTTGGAAATAATAATTTAAACATTTATTTCGTTTTGGGGACTTTAAAATAATTGAAACTAAATCAATTATTAATTTTATGCTAAACACAATAAACTCATTTAAGTATTTTCATACATTATATGTTTAATCGGTATACGTTTATCTTCATAAAATGTCTGTGCTGGAAATAGCACGATTCAAACGGCCCAAGCTTCTTCATTAGTATTGACAAAAATTTTAAATAATTATTTCTTTGTAAGTTATGTCTTAACAAAAATAGTGTGAAAATTTATTTAAGCATATTTAAATCAATTTAATTATAGTCCGCTTATTTGTCTTACAGAGAACTTTGATTTATTAAATGTTGAATTAATACTCGATCACGTATATGGATATCGGGATCATTATAAATTAATTTTTTATTTTTTCCGACTACGAATAAACAAATAATTAATCCATTCTATCAAAACTGACCACAATCATTTTAGTGTAAATCCCTTCATCAAGGAAACCAATTATTTCTTTTTATTACTTACTTCATACATACTGGAACTTTTATCAAATTTTAAAACCAGATTCAAACTTTAGTGGAGCTTGTTGTCTGGTTCAATTCACGAAATGATACTTAAGTCTTTCTTCATCTCGACAATAAAACCAGTTATACTGTGCTATTATTGTATCATTTCTTTAAAATAATTTGACATTTTATAAACTTTTGCATTCATCGAAAGCATTAAGCAAAACAATGAATCCCTTTTCTTTAGAAGTACGTGGTAATACCGTTTGAAAAGCAACCGTAATCTTGTTTGCACTCATGAAGGAAATACCTGAAATTTGTACCCTTAATTTTAAATAATAAATAAAGCCAGATTGTATAGTAGAGAGTGGATCTATGTTTGAAATATCTTAAAAAATTATTTCTGAGTAATCTGCAGTAAGTAGAAAGTTTGCATCAATTGATGACAATTGCTTTCTTACTATGTATTCAAAGTTAGCCACTTCTACTCATAGAGAATATGTTTTTCTACTTTTTACCTAGGCCACACATCTTTGACGTATTTTAAACATCTTCACTAATATGAATACGTCCAACATAGAAAGCATTTTATAAAATGTAAACAGCTAAATCTATTATACAAACAAAAAGTTGTACATGACTTGCCAATGAAATAAAGGTTAAACTATAAAATTTAGAAGAATATTTTAATAGGAGTGTTACATTTTTATATTCTAAAAAGCTCTTTTTAATTCCTTGAAACCTAGGTTATATTCAGGATATAAATTTTTACCTGATAAGGGTCGCAAAATTGTATTAAAGCTTAAGGTCTTGTTTTGTTTACAATTAGGATTAAATTTTGTTTATGTAAATTTATTTAAGCTTATACCTTAATTTCCCTAAATGATAATCAAATCAAAAGGCAGTGGATATTCTTATATCTATAAGCACTAATATGTAAAAATTACTATTTATTTACTATTTATAACTACCCTAATTAAGATCACTGATAATATACGCATACCACTAAACAATATTAATATTACAATGAAACTAATACTCTTAAGACTTAAAGTTTTGGATATTTTATTTGTTCTATTAAATTGATTAATTCTTCTAAATTGCTTTTCAGTATGTTAAATTATTATCTTTATATTTTAAATAAACTTTTAAATAAAGTATTAAACCTACCTACGACACGATACGAGCTCTGATTTGATTGACTTTTTTCAGGTATAGTTCGTCCATTTTCTTCTATAATTTTTAATATTTATAAATACCATTTTCAAAAATTTCCATTTCAGTCTTATATGCAATTAACATACAAAGATACATCCACTCAAACTCCTTTGCGAACTTAACTATTATGACATTAATGCCGATCTATCTCTAAGGATATTAAAAACCTGCCAAAAACGAATAGAACTCACACCAGGAGTGTTTTGTAAATATTTAAGGTCTTATAAATATTTAACGGTACATGGTATTTTCATTAAACTATTTACAAATATTTATTTCACAAAGCGTATATATATTGCTTATTATATTTTTTATAGGTGCAACAACATAGTGCGTAGTTCAGAAAATACGGCATATATAAAAATTGTTTCAGTTGACTTGACAGTATGACTTTTGCGTAGGCTTCTAAAATTTCTATTATTTTCATATAAGTAAATTTTTTTTTTTGCATATATTTCAGCATAACTCAGTAACTACACTACCTAAAATTATATAAAATGAATTTTTGGGACCGTATATAAAAACTATATTTTAAAAATCTAATAGTATATGTGCTGCCATGTGTAAAACCGATCATTCGAAACCAATTGTTAATTTATGATTTCAAAAATTATCTAAATAACTAGTGCTCTCTTTCTTTTCCTTCCGTATACTAAAAAAATTATATTTCTTTTTCCATATTACTATTTAAATGATTGACCAAAAAAAATTTTTAATTTTTTGCCTTTGTTATTTTCAGTCACACTATTTTTGGTATGAGCAACAGTTCATTCGTTAATAGTACTTCAAAATGGTTTTAAATCCACGTACAAAGCACTCTCAAAAAAAAATTATTTGATTTATACACCTCCATAAGTACCAGATCGCCGAGCACAATACTAAAAACGCACCGAATTGAAAGACATATAGACTTATTCTTATGTAGTATAATCATTTATGCATTTCGAACATAAATATCGAGGGAAAGGAAGGAGGTGACGCTAATGGTTTAGTTAAAGCAAAGTTTTTTCTTTGAAGCAGTAAGCTTTTCGGCGATGAAACTTTCACTTCAGTTTATTTCTTCATATAAATTGAAGTGGTTTATTTTAGATAAAGAATCGTACTTTGTGTCACTCTTATCAGATTAAATATTAATTTAACTTACTTACGAATGATTAATTGAAATACGGAGTTGGAATACAATGTTACACTCGTGTTTATTTTTAGCATTTTGATATTTGGATACTTATATTTATAATTTTCGTTTAATTCGGCGTCTCTAATTTTTTTTCTAAAACCATAAATAATTTCAATTTATTTATATTTTTCTAAAATATTTTCTAGGTATCTTAAGTGATATTTACAATCACATCAGGAGAGACGAAATATTTTAATAACCAACCATAAATATGATCTCGTAAAACTTTCGTGTAAGGTTATTTGAAAAAAGTAAAAAATATTGAATTATTAATTATTATTTGTAAAATCGTTGCATATTATGACCCGAAGTTATTCAATATAATTAAGTCCTTAGTTAATTCCCAGTTTTTCATCAAGGCGTTGAAAGGGCGTTAAACGAGAGACGCAAAACAAGCAAACGATAAAAAATATTTAAGATAAATGAGACAAAGTTTGAACCAAATAAAACGAGTGCGAGACGCGAGACTGTCAGAGGGTCGTAAACTGTCCAATTATTCCGAGATTTTGATCCTCAAGTCGTAAAATAATCAGCAAGAGAAGTAAAAAATTCTATTTCTGACAATAGAAAATTCCATTTCTGACAATATTTTCATTACCGAATCAAACAAATTCTACGCGTGAAATATAGGGAGCAGCAATCGAATGATGATATCTGTGTGTGGTGATTGGAACAAACTTTAATAAATTTTTTTCCTCCTTTATTCTTAAAATGGTGTACAAAAAATTACATTAATCTCAACAACAGATTCATAATTAAACTATTCTGCATGGCCAAATCATCTCTCTTCTCATTTGCCAAGAAGTACATCCAGTTATGCCCAAATAAAAAGCGAGATAAAAGAAAAGAAAACTTCAGAAATCAAATGGAGCTATTTTAATATCAATAAAATCAGACTGAAGACTAACCAGGACATAAATTTTTTTAAATTCAAACTTAAAGTAATTTTGGTTATCGCGATAAGTTCCAATGATAAACACGGTTATCGCTAAAATAATTTATTTGGAACCCTTTTTTATCATCATATGTATATTTTGTCATCATATGTCGTATGATAATAATACAAATTTACCCTTATATTTAATACCCATATGGAATTAACTTTTATTTTGCTACAAACAAAAAAAGTGCAATTTTTTTTTTATTTCTATATCTGTTGATTTCTATAGAAAAACATATAATTCTCCCTACTTCTTTCAAATTGGTTCTAATATTTCTTTCGTCACATAAATATGATCTTGATGCATTGGAACATTATTTTCACTAAATTTCGAGTGTTTCATAGTATAAAATTAATTTAACATCGGCAATAAAACGACATTTTACTCGAAAAAACCGCAAGGCTCAAATGTTCCATTATCTGATTTTATGATTCTAACATTTTTAGTTCAATTTAAAAAGTGTAAACATATTCATTAAATGTAGAAGTTAATTTTGAAATAAAAGATTTTTCAAAATTAACTTTTATATTTTGATTTAGTTCATCGTTGCATCACAATTGGTAAAAAATTCTATATTTGAAAATGAAATCATTATTGATTAAACTTTTTATACCAAGAAAGTATTAGAGAAAGTATTATTATTAATAAGATTTTATCATTCATTTTTAGGATTAAGGTACGCATAAGCTAACTTTGCTCTCGATATGAAAAATAGTAACGTCAAATTTTAGATCTTTAAAGCCTTAATAGTGATCTTACTTTTTTAAGAATAAGAGTTAAACCTTTTATTATTTAAAATCATAACAAAACTTGTGTCAATATTATGTTACCATAATTAAAAAATTTTAAATATGAAGACTAATAACAAAAAAATACTTTTAAACATAAAAAAATATAAATACATTTCACATGACAATAAAAATCGTATATTTTTCAGTACGACTATAGGAGTTTCTAAATTTTGTACCCACGTTATTCTTTCAAAGCCCACAATGATGCCAGAATGTTTATCACGCTAATCGTTTCCTGGCCGCTTTATTCATTTGAATTTATGTAATTAATTTATGATCCGATGAGACTATCGCAATAACTTTCTATTTAAGATAAACTTTGCAGATCTTTTGATATATTGTAATATTGCCTTTTTAATACTGAAAAAATACCGAGTATTTTCGATCTCTCCTGTAGGAATTTTCATATTTTTTTTAATTAAAAAGTAATCTAAATCTGTATTATTTAGATACAAGATATATATATATATATATATATATATATATATATATATATATATATATATATATACTTTTTTAATTTTTTTTTCTTTTTCCAAAAATCTGTTCAGTCTCATAAGCGTAATTAAGTACCTAAAATGAGAAGAACAATGGTTTCATATTTTTAATTTTTCTGGTATAAAGAAAAATAAAATATTTAAATAATTATAGCATTAATTTCTTTCCTTTTCATTAGGGTCCTCTTCCACGTTATCGTACGTCTTTACATATAATTATCTTTATTTCTAAATGACCTTTTCTCTTTATTTCTAAATGAACAAGACAAATATATAATTCTCCCAACTTCTCTCAAATTCGTTTGAATATTTTGTTCATTATATTAAATGCATTTTGATATTATTTTTACAAAGTTTCCAATAAGTGTTTCATACTTTAAAATTCACGTAACATCAACAATAAAGCAAAATTTGACTCGACAAAACTGAAAGCTTTATATTTTTAACTACATATTGTTTATGGTTTCAGCCTTTCTCATTTAATTTAAAAGTGTATACATATAATCACTAAACAATTCAAATATAAGTTATAATATGATTTTAAAAATTGGGATATTCATTGAAATAATTAAATCAAGTATCGACACCAATAGATATAAATAACATTTTTCTGGTTTCACAGACCTATTGTTACTTAAACTTATAAAACGGTCAACTTTTTCGACAAATAAATTGTTTTAAGTATTTACCTCAGTAAACTGCCTACCAAAATGTTATAATTTTGCTTGTACATCAACTATTTTAATCATATATAAATTAAATCGTTGAATAACACACCAAACCATTGCATTTGAAAACGACTATGTTACATTCTTCTCATTGGTACTTAAAGACTAACGATACCCGTTAGTACGTTCGTATGGACTTAGTTTTTTGTGCACTAGTGCATTAAAGATCTAAAAAACTGATGGTATTAGACTTTAACTTGAAGATATTTTTGTCATCAATATCAATCATCTTATTTTCGTTACACTTGGATGCGAAAATTAAAAAAGATAGATCATTTTTTGGCTTTTTTTATTTACTTTTACAGCAATTATTTATAAACTTTTGATAAAATAGTGTAATTTTTTGAATTGCAGGTACGTAAATACTTTGGGTTTTATTTATTGTGATAGCGTTAGAAACCGTAATAAAAAATAGCAGCCGTTTAAATTGAAATAGATTGTTGCTAAAATATTACATTCACACATACACACACACACACATACATATATATATATATATATACATATATATATATATATATATTAGGGTGTCCCTTATTTTTCAAAGTTTTTATTTTGTAACGCATACCTTCTAATTTTTGTCATTTGGCCATAAAACACTCGAAAATAAATATTTATCTTATTTGAAGCACTGCAACCCGTGCCGAGTTAAGCGCGAAACATGTTCATACAAGTAACGCGGATGACCGGTGCGTACTCGCTCTTGTATTCATTTGTTTCCGAGTTTTCACCGGCAATTAACGTGCATAATAGTTTATTTTCAAGATGTCAGTGGAACTTAGAAGTAATAAGAAAAATATTTTCTTGGTTGGTGAGATAAATCACCATATAACGGGTGCAAAGTTGCCGTCTAATCGTCAAGTTCTCTCAGTTCTGTCTTTTAATATTCGCGAGGTAAAATTGACTGTTAATGAAAGTGTAAATCTTGTGATTCGTGAATGCATCAAATTTTGGGAAAAAGCTAGAATACCTACCAGAGCTGTACCTAATTGTGTGAAAAAACTTGTGGATCTTTACCATGTTTGGAGAGAGCTACAAAAAACTGTAAACAAACAGGACGTTTATAAGCACCGCGAGGAGAAGTTCCAAAAAGATTTAGATAATTTATTTGATATCGAGCACGCCGATGCTCTACAAAGAATCAAAATAGAGGAAGACAAAATATTTTTACAAAAAAAAAGGAAGCCAGGGCGTTCGGGTTGCTTAGCGGGTGTTGACAAAAAGTTAGTTGAGAAAGAAGAAAGAGTAAGGCAGAGGAAACTAGGAGAAGAGGAAAAAAGACTAAAGCATTTGACTGATATAAATTTATTGACTTCAGACACCTCTATCCCACCTCAAGACCTTCACGAACAGTCTACCAATTCTGACGAAAGTTTGGAAGAAAATTTACCTTCCACCTTGCAATCGCAATCCGTGACTTCGCTATCTGCTACAAAAAGAGGAAGGACGTGTTTTATTACTCTTAAACTAGTTGCAGCTTTAGATCAAAGTCAACTAAGTGTAAGGAATTCTGTTTACATACTTCAGACTGTTGTAGAAGCACTTGGTCTCAGTTGTGAAGACTTTCCTATCAACAAGTCATCTATTCAACGAATTCGGACCCAAATGAGAAAAGAGAGAGCAGCATCGATAAAAACTGATTTTCAGAACAACGTGCCTGAAATTGTAACTATTCATTGGGATGGAAAGCTATTGCCCGGTTTAAATGTGACAGGTTCATAAGAAGAACGCCTGCCAATTCTCATTTCATTCGGAGAAAAAGTCCAACTTCTAGCAGTGCCAAAACTCGATAGTTCTACTGGCAAAGATCAAGCTGAAGCTATTTTAAATTTCCCTTTCTGATTGGGATCTCAATGACAAGGTACAGATTATGTGCTGCGATACAACAGCTTCTGGCCGCTTAAATGGGGCCTGTGTGCTCTTGGAGCAAAAATTAGAAAGGGAATTGTTACTTTTTGCTTGCCGCCATCATATGTATGAACTAGTACTGAAATGTGTGTTTGAATCAAAGATCCATCAAGTTACTAGCAGTCCCGATATCCCGTTATTTAAAAAATTTAGAGACAATTGGAAGAACGTTAATGCAACTGCTATCGAAAAGAAATAGTTTTGTGAAACGATGATTAACGAATTTATTATTATAAAAAAGAACTACTGAAATTTATTGTACGTCACGATTATCGGGAGTTGATTAAACTGTATATAGTGTTTTTGGGGGGAGATAATGAAAAGAAATTTAAAATCAGACCACCTGGCGCCATGCATCAGGCAAGATGGATGGCAAGAGCTATTTACTCTTTAAAGATATGCTTGCTGCAATCACAGTTTAAAATGAGTACTAAGGACAAACGAGCACTGCAAGATGTTTGCTTATTTATTGCAGTGGCTTATGTAAAGCCCTGGCTTGAATGCAATTTGGCGGTAAAAGCCCCGAATCGAGATTTATGTTTCATAAAAACATTGAAAAACTACGAAACAGTCGACCAAGTGATTTCTAAAGCAGCTCTGACCAAGTTCAGCCAACACTTGTGGTATTTATCAGAAGGAATAGTTTTATTTTCATTATTTGATGATGAAGTTGATATACAAACCAAAGCTGATATCGTATCGAATTTACAAAGGGAAAGTTTGTATGATTTTCGGAAGAGATATATTCCATCGAAGGAAGAAATATCTGCTTCTTTGTACGGTGAGTTGAACAAGTGTTTTTTTTTTCATTTTATCATTAGAAAATGTGATAATTTTGTTAATATATTTCTTTTATTGCTTCAGGAAAACGTTTGAATAATTTCGTGACCATCAATAGCACAAATTTATTATCGCGGTTAAAAATTGATAACGCTTTTCTCCAAGAAGACGTCTCTTCATGGGAACAAATCCCTTCCTTTCAGGAAGCTAAAAAAAAGTTATGCACTTGAAGGCAGTCAATGACACAGCAGAGAAAGGCGTGAATCTCATGCAAGACTTTCATGGATTAATAACTGCTGCAGAAGAACAAAAACAGTTCTTGTTACGTTGTGTACAAGAACACAGAAAGTTGTACCCAGATTGCAAGAAAGATACTTTAAAAAAAAAGTATCCTGAATCCTGAATTATATATCTTTTTCAATTTTATAAATAAATACATAACCTAAATTAATCTTCCACTGTTTTCTATTATAAAATATGTATTTTGATCATAATATAGCTTACATGCAACTAAGTCTTCTAAAACCGTTGTTTAGAAAAACAATGATGCCTTGTCGGCACGGGTTGCCATTGTCATATGACGATGAAATTTTGCACGAAGGTATCCTTTAGTACTATAAAAAGAATTATAGGGTATGCGTTACAATATTTAAAAGAAAAAAAAAATCGGTGATATAAGGGACACCCTAATATATATGTGTATATAATATATATATATATATATATATATATATGTAATACTTAAAATTGTGGCTGTTTTAAGGTGAAAGACATTGCATTTTTCATATATTTCGCTCCGATCTTTATCTTAAAACAGTGGGGCTATTCCTCAAGGTACTAATGCAGGAGCCATATCAGATGATAGAAATGCTAAAGCGACAATTTTTTTTGTGTATAATTTTGCCTATAATGGATCAATACTATAATACTTGACTGACACATTTATAAAATAATATACCATTTCGGCTATGTCGATGCTAGTAAGGATGCGCTTTTAAATTTCATTTCGCTCTTTAAATTTTAAATTTTTCTTGCTATAGTTTGAGAAATTTGTTTTTCCTTTTGAAGTGATTTTCTTGGTTGATTATTCACAAATGTAATTCATGATTGTAACTTAGCATAATAAATAGTTTTCAATAAATTCATGAAAAAATTAATCCGATGCAGGTTGAAAGTCAATTATGACATATAAAATGCAATGATAATGATTATATATTTGTGTGCTAAAAACTGAAACAGATTTTGAATAAGAAACAATTAACCTGTTGCATGCTACAAGGACTCAAAGCTGCAAAGGATTTTTACACATTTGGGTAGATAAAAAAATGATTTATTGACAATTAGTGTTACTATTGAACCGTTTATGAAAATTTATATTATTTTCCAATAAGTAAATGTATTGTCTACATATTTCACAGGCGTTAGAAAAATAAATTGATTGCTTGCATCCCTTTAATTTATTAATTCTTGTTGATCCAAAAAGTATATTAAAAGCTATTATCTTGAATATTTTTGTGGTTTTTCGTATACATAATTAAAAGGATCACATTGCAAATTGATTTAGAGACTCGCATTTTACAAAAAGTAGTAGAGACAGTAAAAGTAAAGACACAGTATCAAACAGTAATATCAAATATTTACGATTCTATTTCAAAAAGCCTTTGTAATGATATCCTATTTGATTGAGTCGTGTAAACAAATACTTCATTCCAAAGTTGTTGTAGCAAAAAAAAAAAAATTAAGGGTATTTCCATAAATCTAGTCACTAAGCTTATTATTATTTTCACCATGTAAATAAATTGTCTCGCAAACCGATTTAACTGAAGATATTTTTTTTAAAACAAATTGGGTTACATAAAACCAAATTTTCTTGTATACACTATTGCGATGAAGAAAAAGATAGAAAGAAATACATTTTTCTTTCTTGTTTTTATATTGTTTTCAATGCTTTCAATGTTTTCAATGCTAAAAAATTTGTAATTTTTTTTAGCCTTTTAAAGTCTGAAAGGAACAATTTCCTTTATAATTGGTTTTCACGTTCTTACCTTGAATTGTTTTTCAGTTTGCTTTTAACGTAGCTAATTTATAATATTATTAAAGATTTAAGCACAATTCCCACTTTACATTCTTAACTATGCTACTTACGTTGTTTTAAAATGCATGTTTTGGTTTGTAAACTTGCAATGCTGAAATGCATATTTTTAGTAAATAGTTGATGAAAATTACTAATTGCAACCTTAAATTCAGTATTAGAAGTGTAAATCATAAATGGGAATCATTTATTAAAAAGTTGATTAACAACAATATGGTTTTTAGCTTTAATTCTTTTGTAAATATATAGATTACAATTCCAAATTGCGTAACCAAAAATTACACTAATGATATAAAAAGTGTAACTTTCCAATAATATTGTTAAGATTTGTTTTTAAAATCATAAATTTAAACAGACCTAACTTGTGCCACACTATAACATTCCCGTTATGTAGCTCGAAGCTGCCGCTACAAGTCCATCACAGTTGTGAAAACTGAGTTGACAGATAAATTGTTTTATTTACTTAATGTTGTTATAAGAATTAAGCAAACGTTTTAATTTTAACTGTAATATAACTACTCTACAACGTTTTATGCTTTACTGAAATAAATCGCCATATTTTCTAACAGAAAATATTATGGGCAATAAATAGCAGTTAGCAAAGCAGAAAGTTAACTAAGACTGTTTTAAACTCAGGATTCCACCATCTATTTTTATATTCTTTAGGATTACTAAAAAAGTGTAAGGGAATATTTAAATTATGTAATATTTAGAAACAACTTCTTTCACATGATTATCAACAAATAAACTAGAATATTACTTAAGGCTTATTTATTTTCAAGTGTACCTAGTTTTTTATAAATAAATGTTATTATCGATGATTAATTGAGTAATTAAAAAAAATAAAGGTGTGACATGTGGTAAAGGTGTGACATGTGGAATATGTTTTCATCATATTCCATTTGTGTGTTGTTAACACTTTGCCGCATCATATAGAGAGAATTATAATTAATGTACCTTTTTCCATCAGTATTCGCTAACTAAACTGAAAAGCATTTAAAACAGTTCATGACCCCAATATCACACATGTGAAAATGTGTTCGTTTATTTATTTATTACTGGTGGAAAAAAGAAATTTGGAAAAAATAGTAAAGTAGTTCAGTACCCATCACTAAACAATGTAATTTAATATTTTCATATTTACCACGAATTTACGTTTTCTTTATTACCTCTTTCCCCAAATACTGAGTAATTTAGAAACAAAAGTCAAAATTTGTGCATGTACCATGAATTTGTGAGTGTTTTTTATTTGAGAATATAAAAAGTATAACTTCTGACAGTTATTTTTTTTAAATTTTGTTAGTGAACAGTTTCAATTAGTTTCAATTAGTTAGTATGGACTATTTAGATAAATTCTTAAACTATGCCAAAAATAATACAGATACAAATGTTAATGTTTACAGCTTTGATCACGGATGTGACTAAAAACATGTAATAATACCTACTCGTTTTATGTCAAATTTAATAAAACATTACTCTTGCGTAATGTTGTGAAAAGAATTAACCCAAGCGGAAAATTAAATGTATATAATAATAACGTCGGATACGAATACTGAATATATTTTTAATCTACAAATTGTCATATTGATTGTCATTTGAAAAGTAAACAATTCACCTTATAACATTCTTACGTCAAATGTTCACTTAATACCTGAGAAAGGCGGCTTGTTAAAAAACAACATTTTAAATCGATTTATATTTCACCACGCGTAACGATATTTCACTCACATTAATACATAATGATATGTAATAAATATAATCAAGATAATGCAATAAACTACAGTTACAGTGAGGGGAATACATGATACGTTTATTTACAAATCGTCATTAGAAATAGCGGAGAAAATAAGTCATGTGTGTTCATCATTCTACCAACCTTCATTTACGATTGACTCGCGATAGTAAATTAAAGATCTTTTCAGCAAGGGGAGAGTAAATTACATCGAAGTAACTTGTGAACTCATAATTTCATCACATAGTTAATTTTATTATCTCTCAAGAAGCGACAAACTGAGTTCATGAGTTATTACCAATAATAGTTAGGCCAATTAGTAACTTTTCTCCCCACGTGCATTTCAATCATAATTGCGTAAAACACAATATACGAGTATATGTGTATGTGTGTGTATATATATGTGTGTGTGTGTGTGTGTGTGTGTGTATGTATATGTATATGTATATGTATATGTATATGTATATGTATATGTATATGTATATGTATATGTATATGTATATGTATATGTATATGTATATGTATATGTATATGCATATGCATATGCATATGCATATGCATATGCATATGTATATGTATATGTATATGTATATGTATATGTATATGTATATGTATATGTATATGTATATGTATATGTATATGTATATGTATATGTATATGTATATGCATACGTATATGTATATGTATATGTATATGTATATGTATATGTATATGTATATGTATATGTACATATATGTGTATATATATATATATATATATATATATATATATATATATATATGCATGTACATACTTATATCCGAACACAGAATTATACAAATGTAGATCGGTAATAGTTGTCAAATGTAAAACTTATGCTTCCTTAATTATATGCGTGAAACTAGTAAAAGAAATGAAAATATTAAAAGTGGACCTTTTGGTTTTGCTTTGAAAGTATTAAAACAATTTTTAATGAAGTACTGAGACCGCTTGTGAAAAATTAAAAAATTATCATTCCGGTGACTCAAAAAAAACCTGTGAAGCAGAAATAAAACTTACACTACAACGGTTGCGTACACATTTCGGCACTTATTAACATTTGAGAGTCATTAGAATAGTATTAAAATATTTACGAATATTAAATTTTCACAGAGTAAATATATAGTAACGGATTACATACTATAACTTTCATAGGCTTGAAAACATGGTGTATATTTCAAAAATTTAAGATCTTAGTCGTTTTCCTCCACCTTCTTTACCAACCCTGTTTTGATTGATTTGATGATTTTTGTGTCAGCAGTCTCAAAAACAAACAGACGGAGTTTTATGTTTTTGATGTATTTTTTAGAATGCCTTTTTAAATATGCCATTTCAAATTGTGAAAAAATGTTTTCGTATTCCCCATAAAAAGCCTTTTCAATTGAATTGGCTACGTGAGTGTTTGCATGATATATAAAATGAGCAAATAACAATTTTTCAATATTTCTATTCACTTGTTCTATAATTTTTTTACCAATATTGAAAAATGTTGGTGATGTAAAATATGTGTAAAAATTAAGGTTAATAATATGTAATAATATGCCAGCCTTCAAATTTCTACATCATGAAATTTTTGAGAAAATTGGCTCTAAAAATAGAAAAGTTTAAAGTTGCCGCTTGCTACATCTTTCGTAGGTTTAAAAACACGGAGAATATTGCAACATCTAGATTCATCAGTGTAATTTTCCTACAACCATTGCGTGCGCTTCGAAAAATCTATATTTTTGTTTCATAAAGATGGGCGTGAGGAAAATATTTTTTTTGCATTTTTCTCAATATATTTCTGAAAATATAATAATTAGAATTATGTAAAAAATTATTTTTAGGACCCCTACGAATGACCTGTTGTTGAAATGGCACACAGTACCTACTCCAAATATTAAATAAAAAAAAATTGAGCAATTATTTTACCGCTTCCACCCACCTGTCTGCCCCTCTTTTGTTTCAGTTAGAAAGAAACCGCAAACAGTAAATTCGTTTCTCATTTTATGTTGGTACTAAAATTATATAACGGACAGTGTATTACGTTTATTAAAATAATATTACTAATCCACAATTAAATGAAACTACGTGATGTAGTATTATTTCTACTTTCTTTACGTTCTTTACCACGACCTAGGTTTTGTTGTATTACAACATCTTCAGGTGGGCCATTAGCAAAGATTCAAATAGCCCACCTGAAGATGTTGTAATACAACGAAACCTAGGTCGTGGTAAAGAACGTAAAGAAAGTAGAAATAATACTACTTCACGTAGTTTCATTTAATTGTGAATAATGAATTTCTACAAAATTAACGCCAAATATATTCAATATTACTAATATTTAAAGATTTATTTCATTAATTCTTATGAATGTTAGAGTGTTTAAGTATCAATGTAATTGATTACAAACCTAAAGATACTAAGGAATATGATCGTACATTAAAACTTAAATGATAATAAATATTTTCATTCATCTTTTAAAAACCTTTCATGACCTGACTTTCACTTCCTAGTGTCGAATCTTGCAGCCACCAGTCCTGATTTTCTGTGAACAGGATTTGACCACACTAAGTTTATGCATTAATATATGACGCATCTTCCAGAATTTTTTGTTGTACAAAATTTTATACTCGTATTTATTTAGATAATTTAGACCCAATTTTTTAATGGTCAAACAATAGTACATAATTCTACAAATAAACTAAATGGACTTTTTATCAGCCAGGTGACCGTTTTGTATTTTCGAATAGTAAAAAACTTAACTTCGTTAACTGTCGTTTAGTCCAACCAACTTCACGCTAAACATGTACAAGCGAAATGAACATATGTAGAATTCAATATATTAGATGGCAACAGAAACAAAGCGTTAGTTTGACATTTGACTTTCAATGCAACACACACAAAACTAATTTATAATTTATTTGCTTGCTTCATTTTGGTTGCTCGTGGCTTGTTATTATTTATAAATTGTGTTGTGAAAAATACGAATATGGAAGAAATGTAAACATCCGTCTAATTTTAAAAAATCAGAAGTCCGCTTATTGACTGAATTTGTCACCACTTACCGTAATATAATTGAAGTGGTAATACCGTACGCGTTGCTAAAACTTTAAACTTAAAATACAAGAGTATTAAAAACAAAACAAATTTGACACCGAGAAACCAAAAGAAACCAAAGAAAATACGCTATGCTCAGTTTATAAATATAAAATAAAACTTCATTTAAACTGGCTAATAGACCTCGAAGCAGCAAATATCCATATTCGTACGTTCGGGGCTTTATTCGACAGTTGACTTCTATATGACCAATGACAAATGCAAAATTGTCCATCTAGTAACTTCTATCTGGTTGTTTATCTGCGAATCGAAAAATCGGCCCGAAAACTTTTGTTTTAATAAATAATATATTTAACTTTTCTACGGCTCTTTGAACTTTTTAATTAATTCTGCATAGCAAATTGAAAAGCTATATATCACGATTTTAGGAAAATATAAAAGTATAACTTGCAAAACGAGAAACGACTTGGTGGACAAAGGTATTTCAAAGCTCCAAGGCAGTTTGAGATGTCTTCTGTGAGCGATGTTTCTGTAAATATTTGCTTGGCCACGGAGCAGGTAACTTTTATAGTAACATCACAAAATGGATTACGTCAGGGTACATTTCATTTGATTAAAACTAATGTGTGTGTCGCATGCACTCAAAAAGTAACTTAGCTGATATGATATAAAAGACCTACAGAAGTAGTGACATTTCTTAAAATTATTTTTGCGATTTTAAAGTAAGAAGGTATAATTTGAATTAGGTAATTTATTTCACTTAATGATCAGCCATAAAATTAATTTCCTCCTTTATTTATTTGTAGAGTCCTTTGACGATTGTATATTTAAATTATTTGCTGTATATTAAGCTTCGTGTAAACAAATATTAATCTTCTAATAGTATAAACCGCACTCTCAATTTTAGTCGCGGTTTATACTATTAGGAGATTAATATTTGTAATCATTACTAATGAAAATAAAAGTAAAATGATTACACATGATTACTTTGAATATGAAAGGAGCTGCAAAGTTGCAGTAACATTTCAATGACTAATTTTTATACTCCCAATGCATATATTATAAATTTTGAGCACCTTTCTATCTATGTGCTTGTTTGTCGGTCTATATTATTGTAGCCTAAAAGTAACGTATTATTGTAGCCTAAAAGTAAAATAAATGAACTGCTTTCTACAGTTTTATTATTCCAAAATTAGTTCTGAGATATGTTTGACGAAAATCAATTCTGATTTTCCTTTTTTTAAGCTAAAACAGTAACTACATGTTCCAGGAAGAAATATTCAAACACGGAAAAATTACTTGTTTCGAGATAGGATACAGACTGTAATTATTTTATAATTTTGTTCTAATTGGAATAGTGTTTTTTATTATGTTAATTTAGTTATGAAATATTTAATGTTGCTCTGTTCGAAAATAATTAGATTGTATAAGTACGAATGAAATCACTACAAAATTTTCCATTTAACATTTTAGGAGAAAATATCATAATGCCTAAAAGTACCTGTGCTAGCCCAATCAATTTATCTTCTTGATAGTTAAAAAGACAAACAAATATATAACCATTTTATGTCCAAAGAAATAAAGATAATTTACCCTTACTCTATAGATATCTAGACCTATCCGTGAGTGACCTGCGGGCAGTCAATCTTTTAAGCGATTATTTATCTGAAAGCACGATCTAAATATTTTAATCTCACTAACACATATTTGCTACTGAGCACTGGCCAATGACGGAGAGTATTTTTCTTTTATTTTGATTCACAGTGAACAGTAATTCCCAACATGAGTGGCATTGAAAAATTATATAATTTTTAAACCTGCATTTAATAAATAACTTGATATTTTAACATTCTTCACGTACATTTTAAATCAAAGAACTGGAGTACCTCATCCGACACTACAAATTTATCAAATAAGAAGAAGGTGCTTTTTTTCAGTATTTCCTGTATTTATATAATATGTTCAGATTTGTTTCGTATTTATGGGGTCTAAAAGAAGATTATCTAGTTTTTTTTAATTTCACGTCAAGTGGAAATTAAAAACTGGCAAATTGCGTTTCGGAAAATTTATGAAGCAAGGCAATTATCATTATACCTAGAAATTTTTCATTAAAATAAATAGAAATGTTTTATCGAGGGTTCTAATTAAACGAAGTATCTAGATTTTTTCAATTTTTTTCAAATTTGAGGACAAGAAATTATAGAAGGCAGAAGCATCGAACATTATAAATATTTTGGAACTTAATATTTCTCAAATGTGGCACAACAAATATGATAAGCAAAACGTCAAATTCGTTTTAGAATACCTATTCGATGATACTTCCTAATTCGACAAATTCCGCAAAATTTCTCTCCTATTTTTCACGTATGGAGGCACAGTGAAAAAATTTTTTTTACACATATTGCTACATATAAGTTGTGACCTCCACAAAAGTATATGTATGGAAAAATTCACGCGCCTTGGTCTGGGTCTGGAGAAAGTGTAAGTCTATGATAAAATAAAAAAAAGTCAAAGCAATCCTAATCCAATTTCTAAAAAAAATTCTAATTATTTTCCGCTACTTAATGGCGGAATAAAAAAAATATTAATACTCCAAAATATATTGGATAGATATAAAATTATATAAATTTTGAGGTGAAAATTGTAGGACGAATGAAACGATAAGACGAAATTATAAGATACGATAATTGAACAGTGGAAATTTAAAATTAGAGTTTTATTTTATTTTTCACTATACATATATATATATATATATATATATATGTATATATACTCAACAGTATCATATATACCGGTGTATTAAGTACTGTTTTGAGTGCTGAAACTCTTTTTGGTTCTCTACTAAACCATTGGTCTTCGCGTATGCAATTATCATTGCTCATCACCTGGTTCACACTTTTTTTGTAAATTCTAGTTGTATTTTAAGTCCATTTTTGATGTCGACTTAAGTAAATTTTCTTTAATGTAATGTATTCAGCATTAAAAATACTTTAAACCTCTTGAAAGATTTTTAGAAAAATCCCAATTTCTTTACTGAAAACTAAGTAGGGACCTTAATATTAATTATGAAAACTGGGCCCTCCATAAATTCATGAAGTTTTGCCCTACATGACAATGAAAGACGAGCTACAAAGCTTTTCCAATCAATGGTTGTGGCGCAATGAGATAGCGAGCTTATTTGGTAATCCCTTCGATTAGCTTTCACACTGTTTATTTTTCCTCTATTGTGTATATTTACGTTACGGACGTGACTTGTATTTACTTTAGGGATTATACTGATTCGGTGAATTTTTTCCATCACATTTTGCGAATAAATGTCATAAAATATGACGACAAAAAAAATTTAGAAACGTAAGCACCTCTAAATACATGAAATATTTTTTTCATCATTGTGAGCTAATTTAAACATTAGAGACCTTTGTAATAAAATAAATATCTGTACATAAATATTATTGAAATTAAAACGAACAAACCTACGCTAAAAGAAAGACTATCGTTTTTGTTATTTTATCTTAAAGAGATATGTTCCCATATATTGCACATGCTTAAATTTTTACATATCTGGAAATGGAAAAATGCCAATAAAAAGTTTAAAGGAAATGGAAAAGATTGAGAAAGCCACCAGACTTATTTTAAATATTGCAAAGCTTGGTTTATTATTTAATTACCTAATTTTAAGCGTTATGGTGTACAAAATAAATTTAAATAAATCATTCATACCGCAAGATAATGCCCATTATTAAAAAAAAATTATTAAATATTTTAGGAACTATTTATATTTAATTGTATCAGCTTCACCTCACTTTTTCGCCCTTTTTTACGTTTTGTCAAGGTTTCTTGACATCGAATAATTTATTAGTAACATTACGTTTTATTTCTTATTATAATTGTATTGCTAATAATATTGAAATTTATAAAATAATTACTTGAACTTCACATTGATTTTAATACGATTATAAGCATAGTATTGGATATTTAAAGCGGAAGGTTTTTATATATGAAACATAAGTATATATGGTCGGACAACCAAACTAATTCATTATTTGTGAGATGCGTTCTGAAAGGCGGGTGAGCTCAAATCGTTGCAGACGCGCAAGGACGACCGCGAGAATCTCGAATAATAAAAGCTAATTCAACATATATTATTGTGGCTAATTTCAGTTTAATTGGAATATTTTTTTAAAAGCCTTGTGAAAAATATAATTTATCAAAAATATTTACGTTTTACTGAATAGCAAGTCTTTGTAATTTGTTTGCATGTTTTGGTAAATACATATATTTTTTTAAAAATCTGACAAGGTGCTAGTGCATTTGTCAAAATCGTATTTTTCGAAACAAAAATTAGGACAGATTAACACACTATCTTGTTTTTGTTTGTTTACCATACAATGTCAAAGGGTAATAATATTTTCACATATGATATAAGTTCAATGTAAATTTTATGTCGCTGACGGAAATTGCGTGACAATCGCGTGCAGCACGACTCATTCTGAATTAAATTTACCATTGGGCGCTGTGTTTAATAAGTGATTACTCATCAGTACATTGATCGATTCGAGCAAGAGTGGTCGCGTTTGACAGAGCTTACGATGTTATAGTATATGTGACACATAAAATTTGTACTGGCTACCATTAGAAGTTGTTGGACTAAAAAAGTGTTGTTTTTTGTAGAAATTTGATGCCATACGTCACGTACGTACGCCAACGCGGTACGTAACGTACAAAACTGACGTTCAAGAGCTCGAGTAGCAAAAGAGAGAGATTCCAGTTCTGGACCACCCACTCTGACCCCGGCAGAACGTAATCGATCCCACAGGGAACGTGTTAGATTGAGCCAAGTGCATTAACCAGAGCCACCTACCAGTGCAGAGAATTCAAGCGAAGTAAGGTAGTCTCAAGCATCCACTTTGATGTAACTGTGGCTGTAATGGTGGCAAAAAACGAGAGCGCCTCACCAATATCCACAAAAGGTGCCAGGCTACACTCAATATTAACAGTGTAAGGCCACAGTTAGAGAAAGTTACGCGTACGCCGGAGCCTAGGGTTAATCGAGGAGAGGCTTCTTTCTCCAAGTTTGTCTTACGTGCAGATATTATGGTTGTGATATACAGGACAATACGCTATTGTGAAAAAAGCAATTAATATTCCGCTTGACGGAAACAACATGGTGTACCCACGAGTACCCTCAAGACGTTTTACGTACTCCACTGTGGCTGCGTCCCTGACACAGTCCAATCGATTTTGTTATTGTGATTTCTCTGAATCAAAAAAATTACCGGAAATTAAAGATTTGACTACCACACCAACTTTTGTATCAGATCAGTTAAAATTTATAAACGTAACTGCAATATTACGGACGATGATATTTCTGCGCTTTAGCGCAACGAGCATATTAAATATATTTAAATTTACTTAAATATAATGTTAAGATATAAGAAAATCACACTTCGTGGAAGATTCTGACTTAATAACAAAAACAAATTATGAAAGAAACTGGCATAAAATAAGGATAATATTAACATATTTACACTGATAGACCGATCTACCGAATCTCAGGCACGCCAGAATCTCAGGCACGCCAGATTGAGTGGCCGGTAATTGCATAATAAAACTAAAGAAGAGAACAAACAAACAATGTGTCCCCCTCACAAGTACTCATTCTAATCTTAACAGGCATCTTAAGATAACCGTAGTTAACCAAGACTTCAAAAAATCTAATCAACTCAATTCTCTCCTCATCAGAGATGAGGAAAGGATGTGCTTTCCTGACGGACTAAAGCAAATACTTGTTTTTGGCATATATTTCAGTGTAATTTAAACAGGAGTTACAATATAGCTGAGGTTAAAAGTTTCATCAGTCTGTCAGAAAAATTGCATGTTCATCATCTCTCTGACAGACTGATGAAACTTGATGACTTTTAATTTTCTATGTACCGAGAAGTTATCCCGATCTGATTGTAAGTTCAGTCGTTAAGTACGAGTAGCACACGCATCGCGAGGGCTACATACATACATAGCTGCATATAAAAATTGAAACTTTTACATGTACGTGTGATACATTATTTTATAATTACTGATTACATCTTTTACAAATTATTTTATAAAACATTATTACATTACATTAAACATTATAAAACATATAAAACGATATTAAACTTATTAGTATTACAATGATTACCATTTACTTATCCTTTCATGCCTCATCTGCTCAGCTGATAAATAGATAAATCTATGGATGTATAGATGCCTGTTTGTTACTCAACAATCATATATTTCTGAATGAATCTACCTTGAATTTGGCATGAGAATAGATTCCTACATAATTTATGGTATTAAATATTCCAAAATTTTGAGCAGAGTTTGAAGGATAGCATCTATGTTTTATGAAATTTTGTTAAGTTCTTAATTGAACACATGTTGTTTATAAGGAAAAACCTACGAGTTTAATTTTAGTATATATTAACTCGTACCGGGTATCCGAAATTTCTGAATTTGAGCGCGGTTCACGTAGGATAGAATACAATATTTTTTTCATTTTATAATTAGAGTTTCAGAAGTTATTTCTCGGAAATATTTTATTTAGTATTTCGTTCACCGTTAAAGAAAAATAACATGGTTACTTACATTTCTATATTTTATTGATTCTAGATAATTGCCATAATTTTGCATTGAAATTCTGTTTAAATGCCGTTATCTTGTTTTTCTTAAGAATTTAACCCACAAGGTGAAAATTTGGGAGAGCATGATGCAAATAGTATATTAACGAAAACTAAGTCTTCCTGCAAAATTGTATCACCATCGATACTTAACTGTGTGAGTTATAATACTATGACATCCGGCGTACAGATGGACAGGAAAATAGAACGATTCCATTTTGACATTTGGCTATGAAAACCTAAAATAAAGTTCGAAATACTAAATTGCTTTTTACATAAACTTCAATTTGGGAAAAAATGATTGCCTAAAAAAACTTTAAAACACTTTAAACTACGCCAGAAACGTAAATATTAAGCTTTTAGCACTCCACAAAGTATCGATTTGTAGAGACGGTACAGAATGTTTTGATTTACCATGAGACCAAGACATGTATATGCACAAAAATATATGATTTATATGAGATATCGTGATCGCATACTTATCACACTAACTTCATATTCTTGTCTTTACTGCGGTAGTGCTGTACTTAATTGGCTTATATATTTCTATACTATTATTAATTAGGATCAGTTTAACCGTTTTAATAAACAAAGCTGTGTTTGCAAAGTTTTTTGTAATTGTTATATTATTTTAAATTTACTCCTATCTTACCTTAACCTATGTTTATGAATTTTACTTAAAAGTTAAATATGATGGTTTATCCATATTATTTTCAAAAGACTGTTAATCATTTATTGAATATTAGATAAACATAAGTGTAGCCCTTGAAAAGTCATAGATTACGAATATAATTTCATGCAGAAAATAAATATAATATCTTCAAATCCTAAGGGGTTAAGTAATTTGCCGTAACAAAACTAAGACCAGGTTGTAAAATATAATAAGAGCCATGAATCTCCGGTCTGATATTCCACCGATAACTGCGCTTTATGGGACAGTGCGGCGTAGCGTTACGGGGCTATATTTCAGGATATATTATATATGTATATATATATATATATATATATATATATTATATATATATATATATACATATATATATATATATATATATATATATATATATATATATATATATATGATACGATAGATTTGGTATATTATGCATATTATGAATAATGAAGGTTTCCTGCAAACTTGTATGTAAAATACATACAAGTTTGGATGTATTTTATATTTTTTAAAACTTCAACAATTACGAAAAAAATGGCAAATCTGGAGTCCAGATCGTTTAAAATCGAAAGTAGAATGATGTACTTTTCCTTTGCTTTAATGTAGAAATGATAAAGTAACTCCAAGGACTAAGGTCATTACCGCAATAAATAAATATGCTTGAATGAATAAAACTAGAAAAAAGTTTATTCCCTAGATAGAATAATAACATTTGTTGGCTTTATTTTGTACAATTATGACTCATTATTGTCAGACGTAGTAATGAACGATGAAAATACTTTATCCAAAGACGAATGTCTTGAAAACTACTGTGGAGAACTTAAGGTTTATTATAGGTTACTGAGCTTTCCATCATCATTACTATTTACATTAAGTATTTAAGGATGTCACAAATTTTCCGAAGATTCCTTAAATCATGACAGTGATATAAATGCCTACTTTCCGATTAACAGTAAATGAACAGTTCCATGCACGGCTTTCCATGCGTTCATTTCATTCCATACCCCAATAAAACAGGGCACATTTTTTTAAAAATTGTACATGAGCAGTTTCACGATGCAAAAAAATTTATAAGTTTAACAGTATTTTATACAAAAATAGATAAGTTTAACAGTATTTTTTATTTCAACCTCATTTTTATTAGGGTTTGGTAGCCAAGTAAGGAATCTGTATTTTCGCCTATATATATCTATCTGTTTTTCCGGCTGTAGCTCCCATCTATTTTACTCGCAGACTATTATTACTATAAACCTAAAATGTTTGCGAAGTTTTATATATTTTAATGCTTGCAAAGTTGGGAAAAAAATTCCGCCTTTTACGTGTAAATAGATCTATTTTGTCACATTTGAACGTTCGCAATTTTACGTTAAATTGTAATATCATCCCTGTTCTTTGTGAAGATAGAGCATAGCATACACTAAGTCAAACCATCCCTTGTCTTTGTAAAGATAGACTATATTATATTTATTACATACATTATTCAGTAGGTCTTTTAACAATTTTGGGGTATATCTTGAATACTTTTTCGATGCAGAGATCTGCTTACAAAATATTAAGTTTTAAAATTATTATTTTTGAGAACTAAAGCGTTATTTTCTAAAATATTATTCAAAATGATACTATTAGTAGTCTATTTAAATTTATGAGTATTAATCGACCAAATTATGACATGGAGTTTTGGCTTTAAAATGTTCACAGATATTCCATACAAATTACTTAAATCAATGTTTTATGTATTCGGGAACGGAACAAAATAATGAAAATATGAAAAACCATATTTCCCTGTTTCTAGAAGGAAAAGAGCTCAAGTAGTGAACTTTGTATGAATTGACATTTTTATTATTACCATAAAAGGAAAAAGTATTTAAAAGAAAAGGTAAATTAAAAAATCACTTATTTTAAGAAAATTAGTGTTTTCGTTAAGTTTTATTGAGCCATTTCAGCACTATCTGCAAAATATATCAGTTGAAAACGACAATCAGGAGAGGCCAGCGTGAGCAAATACAATGTTAAAACCAGTCAAGTACGATTAGAACACATACAATAAAGATTCCCTCTACAAGTTATACTTATAAACATTCAATGGTATTCTATTAAAATATTTATATATATAAATTTATCGCAACATATTGCCGCTGGCTGTATTTTTCACTTCCATGTAAGAATACAACGCTTATTTATATAATTTGTTTTCCATCACTTAAGTATGAAAATATCTTGCGTAAATATAAAAAATATACACTTTAAAATACGGATTAATATAAACTATTTTTGTTGTGAATACTTTTTCCATATTAAAAAACAGTTTCGCTGTAGGGATCGGGACACTTAACTATTACAAAAATTTCTTCTCCATTACTTAATATTTCGAAACGAATCGAAATTTGTGCTTGATAAGTCCCTAATATTTCTGAAAGACATATTCAATGATATTCTTCACGATGTTGTAAGCAAAAAAATTCATCTCTCCCAATTTATATATAGGAAAAGTACTCTGAAATTTATATATAGGGGAAGTACTCTGAAATACTTTTCGAGATGTAAAAATATAATGCCATAATATATTAAAAATTTTCTAAAAAGCTTTAAATTCGAAAGCTTAGAATATGATACTTAACAATTTTTTAAAAAGGAAACAAGAATTACTTGTTCTGTACATTTACGAACGGCGCAAACAGATAACATTGGATACCACAGTATTCTAGATAAATTGAGGACTTTAATAGTATAGAGTGAAAAAAAAAATAATTACCCTTTCGTATTCTTAATGAAACTTTTTATTCAAATACGTAATAATTATTACTATATTTCATATATAAAACCAGAATTCGGTAATGAGAAATATCAAAATCACGGTTATGTGGAAAAATTTTTTTTTTTTCAATTACGCGTTTTGTTTATTTAGAAATATCAAATACCAAAAATAATTATATACCACTACAAACTAGATAAATCGGCCTTTTGATCTTATTAATATAAGCTGTTACACGCTGTTGGATACAAATAATGAATAAAATAAGGCCTTTAAGGCGACTATAATTGGCAGGCATAAAATCTAGGTTTAATGGCGCTAAATTTTTGGCCATGTCCAAATTAAAATCCAAATATTTTTGGCATTACTTACCCAAATCACAAATAAATTGCTATGCGGTATTTGTATTTAAACCGTTCATTCAAATATCTATAATTCGTTATATGTATATTTCTAAATTTCCTATGGAATATCGATATTTTCGTCAACTCACACTGCTAATTTTCATCAACTCACACTGTTAATTTCACCTGCGAACAGGATATATTCCGTCGTAATGGCGGACGAATTATAATTATTTCATAGTTACAGAATTAACCGCTGTCTGACGCACAATCTATAACCATACGATTAACTATATCGTTCAAATCTGTGGAAAATATTTTTGCAATATAAATATGACATGTGTGCGTGTGTGTGTGTGTGCATATGTGTATTTTTTTCATAAGCATCTACGTATGTTACTTTCTTGACTTCATCAGAGAGTTTAAGTCTCAAAGAGCTAGACCAGAAAAAACATAATATTAAAAATTTTAAAATTTTTTGGAGGTTATTTACTTAAACGTGATCCGTATTGATACTTTATGAATGCTATTAAAGGTAAAATACAGGAGTAATCAGATATTGAAACTAAGAAAATAGAAACCAAAAATTATTGAAAACAGAAAATCTATAAAAAAACTGATTTCTTATCAGTAATACAAACTAGACGTATTGTTGAAAATTTCCTTATTAGGTTTTGTGGTATATTTTGTAATCTGACACTGACCCAAATTACCTTTAAAGTTGCAAAAATATGAGATTCTGACACTAACCATGTATAAGAACATTTAGACATGGACAATTCTTTCAAAAATATAATTAGATATTAACGTTAAATTAGGTGCTACATGGAATTAAAGGACCGAGAAATACCCTGCCATAATTTAATAATAAGTTGGCTAGTAAGTTTCTAGCCAAAATTTCAGGACTTTTCTCGAAAGATTCTCGAAACTTCTGAAAGGTTTTATTATAATGTATAAATTGGCCAAAATGCAGTCAGTTGACAACAGTCAGCCGAAGTTTTAAGCGAATTATATAAAAGATTAAATCGCCATCAAATACGGATTATATCATTTTACTAATTTCGTCCAGGTCAAAATGCAAAGACACATAATATATGTCATGCGATGGGCGAGTCCATAGTGTCTTACGCGACGGCAAAGATTAGGTTCAGGAAGTTAAGGAATGAGAATACGATCTTGAGTACCGGATGTCCTGTTAAATTGGACGTTCAACGCTTACGACGCCTTATTGACCTTATTGATGAGGATCCTCGACTGGTGACTCATCATTTAGCAGATGAGCTACACTGCAGTCATGGTACAATAGAAACACATTTGCACGAAATGGGAAAAGTTTAAAAATACAGTGTGTGGATATTCCACAAGATGTCATCATATCACCTTAAATGTAGATTTGATCCTTGTAAACAACTATTGACATTTAAACATAACTTTGGCTGGCTGAATCAATCAGTAACTGGCGATGAGAAATGGATTACATACGTTAACTATACATGCAAACAACAATGGCTGAGTGTCGGAGAATAGGAGTTTCAGTATCCAAACCTGAAATAAGTGTCAAAAAGGTGATGCTCAGCTGCTTATGGAATGGCAAGAGCATTATTCATTGGAAGTTGCTTCCAGAGGGATCTACAATTAATGCAAATATTTACTGTGAATCATCGGACTGATTGGCTAACAAATTAAGTAGTCAACAGGATCGAGTTTGTTTTCTACATTATAATGCCAGACCATATATTGAAAAAAGTATTTGTGGTGAATTAGAGAAACTTGTCTGGGTTGTACTTACTCATCCACCATATTTGCCAGTCATTGCGCCCTCTGATTACCATTTATTCAGAGCTCTAAGTAACCATTTACGTGACGAAAATTCGACTTAAAGAAGATCTCCAAAATGACCTTGTACAATTTTTTCAAGGTCACCGGAATTTTACAAGAAATATCTATTGTCACTGCCAACTAGACGGCAATAAGTAGTAGCTAATAATAATGTATACTTAAATGAAATTTAGTGTAACATATAAGTTTTTTAATAAAAATTGTTGACAGCAACTCAGGATTAAAAACTTTTTAGCAAACCCAATATCTACAAGTATATATAGAAAATTCAAACGGTTACACTAAACAATTCTAATTAAATTAATCTTAAAACATTACCATAAACATTTGTTTACAGTTTGTTTAAAGTTAATTAATGCACGTAAAAAAAATTGAATTGTGTATAATTTTTTTACCATAAGAAAATAAATATTTAAAATAACATTGACGAAAAATAAGACATTTATGGAATAAACACGATTTTCATGTTTTTATTTCGCTGTGCGGTTTATTTATATTTTATTTGCATCAAAGTAATTTCAAAACAGCTCTTTTATGTAAAATGGAAATATTTGACAAAAAATATAAATTATTGACCGCCAAAAAATTACTTCCAATAAAAAATTGTGTCTATACTGACACAACTTTGAAAAACCGAAATGTTAATTAAAAAGAAAATTCGAACACAACAGGGAGGAAAAAATCATACAAATGTAAATTCGATAACTCGAAAAAAAATTTATTCATTATTTTATTTAATAGAATTTTGCATACCATCAGAATATGGATTGCTATGAAAAATTTTGTGAATATATCTGACGGTGAATGGCTATGATGTGAATGGTTTACTAAGGAAATTTCGTGTTGGGATTTTTACTTCAAAAATTAAAATTAATAGGTTTAGGCTTCAATAGACGATAAAATATTCAATAAATATTGAGTGTAGTGAAATGAACTAAAAAAATATACAAATAAACTAATATTAAATTTATCACAAAATCAGTAAAAGCTTTTCGATTTAATTAAAGTATAAATAGGTGGCGTTTTTTAAATATCTATGGTAATTTTAATTAAGTTGCGTTATTTGAAGCCTATTCAATTGTAAGTTGGTTAAACTTACAATTACAACTTAGTCCAACTTGACAAACAATTTTTTTCGTGAACGGTGTACTTTACAGATAATCAACTAGCTTTGACACGCTCGCGCCAAAATGATAAATGAAAAATTTATACCTGAATAAAAATATTCCATTATTATATACATAACATATGGCTAAGATATATGAAAAGTCACAAATTTAGTTGAGACACAAATCAAACAAACATATTCGCTTACGTTTCAATTTGTAATATTTATAACAATAAAAAACGTTAAGAGGCATATTTAAAAAAAAAAGTTCCCAGAATATGGTAGGATTCTCTAAATCAAGCTCTCATTTTCTTATAAATTTGTCAGTTTTAATTATTAGGTTATGTGAGGTTAAATTTGGTTAGGTTCGATTTGGTTGGATTAGGTTATAGTTTACTAACCATTCCGTAACTAATCCATAGTGCCAGTTAGCTTTAGTTAGGTTGGAATAAATAGGGTCAATTTGGATTAGATTACGCAGTTTTCGGTTAGGTTAGGTTAGGTGGATACATATTTAATTTTATTATAAATACGTACCTAACACCTTAAAGGTTGATATTAAATAACTTGAAGCATATTTGATTTTGAGCTTGCATTATTCTAACGGGAGGCGATGATTTATTGCTTTCTGCTTCAGACCACCGAAAGTGTAAACCAAGAAACTTTCTTAAACAAAAACTACTATGTTCGATCAAGCAAAACGTTGTATTTATCGAAATGGCCATTGTTCGCAGGCTTCATTGTCAATGTAGGTTATATAACGTTATTTATAAGTTCAAAACTGAGGGAATTTATCTTCTAAGAGGTAACGGAGAAAGCAGTATTGTTTAACAAGTGTTGGATATACATATGAATAATGTAACGCTATGGATCTTTTGAAGTAGTCAATAGAAATAAGCTGAATATTGTCCTAAAATGATTTCTTAATCCTATCCTTTTAAATACTTATTGTGACATAAATATTCTATATTTCGTTATTTTCTAATAATTTTTAAAAGTTGCAGTAAATAATTAATTATGTAGCTTCTATTTTTGAAATGTCTGTATAACTTTTCCCTAAATAACGTCAAATATCGCGACTCTTCTTTAATAACAAAGAGAAGCTAATATTTTAGTTCTTTGACTTCCTGTCAATCTATTTACAGTAAAGTAATTGAAAACCTTATTGAAATCATAATGTGAGTTCAAGCAGTTTTAAATCTATCAGAACTTGGTTTTGATCTGGTTTTTTATAACCTAATACAATATGTTTATTTAATTATTTGACTAAATATTTTGGGCCATTATCAAAATATAAAAATATAATTAAATCCTAATAAACCGTAGTTTTTTCGATTTATACTAAAGCTACTCACTAATTAATGTTCATAATTTTAGAGAAAAACCAACATCAATAAATTTGAGCACCCCCTTATATTAGATCACTTTTTATGTTTAAGTATATGCAAGTGTGATTACATGTACGCACAATTTTGTTCCAATTTCAAGTTTCTGCTTTTATGGCAATTAAATTATTTTGTTAGCTTCCAATAGAAGATCATTGACAATAGTGAAAAAAGGATGTGTTTAAAGTAAGTGCAAAAGCACGGGTCACATTTTAGATTGTGGGTATACATTGTGTTCATTTTTACGTATATGTAGTTTTAAAGACTTATAAAAACCTCAAGAAGCATCCCACTTACTGCAGATTTTTTTATATTTTAAAGTGCATGGCTAAAAACTTGCTAAAAATTACGCACTTGCAGTAAAAAAATATGACTACCATGTGTGTTTCCTTTTTATGGATAAGTTGTTTAATTTTATAGATTCTATAGATTTTTGTTTGCTGCTAAAACTTGGATACGCATGTTATTTTCATGTAAAATCATGCAATCATATTTGTCATTTAATATACGTTGGTGATTTAACAATAAATTGTGACCGTATCATGTTTTTAGTGGGATTTATGCCTTGCCTCAATTTGACGAAAATTTTGTCTAACTTTTCTCTCGACTGTTCATTTAATCTCCATCAATGTTATATAAATGTGCGATTCCCGTCATTTATGCGAATTCCGTTAGAATTTCCATATGATTGTAATACTGCTATTACTCGCTCAAAAGAAATAAAGATACTGCAAATTTAAATCATTGATAAGTCTTGCTACCAATCAAAAAGAATCCGCATCTATATTTATCCAATAAAACTTATCGTATCGTTTAATTTTAACTTTTGAAGATGTCGTATTTCGTGAAAATATTCTGGGGTGAAAGTATATTTGCAAATGACGTTGTGAATTTAGACGACACTCTCCATGAAATTATTATATTTATGAAAGTATTTACTAAAACTTCGCCGTAATTACTGTCATGTACTTTTTGACGTGTTTTCGCGTTATTCATACTTAATAACAAGAATAACATGACTCTCAAAAATTAATAATAAAAATTAAACTGTGAAATATGGGTCTTCACATTTTATACGATATGAGACTGAAAAGTTGTGGTATTCATAGCTGCATTGAATACCCCTCTGACAGGTCACTACTTGAGTGACATCTAATTAGTATATGAGGAAAGTTTGAAGTCACTACAGTGGATAGAAAAAGAAGAAAGACCGCCGATTAAGTTTTAAGTCGAAAAGTCCGCTTCCAAACTCATGGCCACCATCTTTTAGGATTTCCAAATAGATATTGAACTTCGACCAGTTCCCATAAAATACTAAGACGAATAGCAAGTGTTTGCTTGTATTTAAAAATAAACTAGGGCGTCAAGCCGTTGCAGCGAAAAGAAAGGGCACAATTAGTAAAGAGGTTTAGTTTTTTACAAGAAAATGCACCAGTTCTCGCGGCGCGAATTTCCAAGCAAGCTTCAAGTGACACTAGCTTCAAAAAAATCAATTACACTGCAATCCAGGCATGGCCTTCAGAAATAATGTAAAACATTATTGGCCGAAGATTTGAGGACAACGATTACTTGATAATAGGCGTAGAAGACAAAAATATTTTTACGAATTATGAAAGGTGCAAAAAATTTTTTGATCTCGAAGTAGTGTATAGTTTAGACAAAATAAATTTATTTGACATTTTCTTGACTTCGAATACCCTATGCTCAGACTTTTCAGCTGCCCCTCTTGTAATTCAAATATCATAAAAAAAATTATGTGCAGTTTAAAGTCTGTTAGTAGAAAAGCAGAAAAGCATTTCTGTCATGTACCCCTTATTGAACATATCTACATCATAGATAATTTTAATTTAATGCATTGCATTACAATATTATGCCATCTGATGATGCACTCTGAATATACTGTAGAAAAGGGCTACAGATATTATAAAATCGTTTAATTAACATATTCATGGTGACACTTTGGGTTAAAAACAATTAGGCGACTTACACAGGAGTCGTAAAAACAATGTCAAGCAGAAGTCCAGAGCTAGAGAACATACGAACGCCCATTCATTGTTTTTTGATAGTTTTTGTTGTTTTTCAAACTCATAGATTGATGACAACATATTTCTTTGACATATGAAAAACTGTGATAAAAAATTTATTTTTTATCAACTTAGACTGAGTTAATCGTAATAATATTTACTACATCTAAAAAAGACGTTAGAAAACATAACAGAAACACAAGACATTCTAAAACTAAATTTTTATATCATTTAAAAAAAATTTACATACTTTTCTCAGAATCTACTTCAAAAACTTTCTTGTTTCATTAGTTTTTTTAATTTAGAAATTTGACTCTGCAATCTTTATGGCTCCCCATAAGAAATGGTTCCAAAAATGTAAGTGAAAGATTATAATTTTTGTGAGTACTTAAAAAAGTCAAAATTGAGGAAGAATGTAATCAAATTTGATCTATGTTTATCATAAAGAATAACAATATAAGGGTATATAAAACTCCTTTTTAGATTATTACTATTCCTGCCGACCTAATTATCCGAAGTAATTCACTCGACTGTCTGCTCTTACACTTATGGTCACGCATCCCTTGTTTTATGGTTTAATTTCATTAACGATTTTAAATTTCTGTCAGAATTTTGAAGTGTGAAACTATCTAGATTAGTTTAATTACATAAATTGAGAATCTTCGTGAAATTAACGAATTATTTAACTACCAAATGCGTTTATATTTATGCTTGGAACTGAAAATCGTCGCGTTTTCCCGGAGAGACTCAGTATATTTTTTTAATTTTTAACAAAGAGATTATCCAGAAATGCTTTATGATTATATTATGCAAGATGAAACCACTTGGACGTAACCAGGCTTTACAGAGTTTATATAGAATGTAGAGGTGTGCTTCAGTTTAGTGTCAATGATGCATTTGGGCTAATAAATACGTCTAACCAATAGGTAAATTGCTCCTTTTTGCATTTCAAATTACTAGAAAACGAAAAATACCTTGAATACTATATAATACTACAAAAAGACGGTGACTCATTTCCCTCTATCACGAATATAAGGAATTATTTATGATTAAAGAAAAGATTCACCGGACAATGGATAGGCGTTGACGAACCAATAGCTTGGTCGACGTGGTCTCAAGACTAAAATACAATAGACTTCAATATGGGATTAATATAAGGAATTAATGTACTCAAAAAAGTCGCTGTTTAGAAGAATTCAAATAGAATCGGAAATCGAAGAAACAATTGAAACATGTCGTAGTATTTTAATTGTTTCTTCAATTTCCCTCGGATTTCATTTTTGCATTGAACAAGGTGATTGTTTTTTGAAAAATTATTAAATTTTTGGAAATAAATAAATTTCTGACAATTTTTATTCAGTTTTAATCATATTTTTAATTACATATGAAATTTTTTTACGTACAAAATTTAATTTCTCACATACTATACCCTGGGTCCATTTTTAGGGTCATTCCCTAAAGGTTGTAGTTTCAAGTTTCTGAATCAAAAATCTGATTAAATAAAAAAGTTTTTGAAGTAGAGTAGAGAAAAAAGTTAAGCAAATTTTTTTCAATTAATTAATTTGTTCAAAATCTGGTGTTTATAGTATTTTATGCTTCTATTAATTTTTTCATGCCATATCAAGTCATATGTTATGGATATTTTGATCCCCAATCAGCCAGTTATTCAATTAGTTGATATAAAAAAAAGTTTCTATTGCAATTATTCCTGTCACTAAGAATAGTTTGCTTCCAATCTGTGCATTTGGCTAAAAACACTAACATCTTAAACTTCAGAACTCCTCATATGTTCTTTGATATTTATTGTAAACAAGGACATATAAGAAATAATATCTTTTTTATTATTTATTCGTATTGTTAATACAAAAATTACATATGATTCATCGGCCATTTTTTTCAAAATTAGAGAAGGACTCGACAAAAAGTCTAACAATGTTAGAACTGCTTCATGTCTTCCTACCCATCTCATCTCTCGTTTTTCTTGGGATATTTTGTTTTTACCTGTGCAAATTAGCTCACATTTTTTTCTTAGAGAATAAAAATTAGTCCAGATGACCCACGGGAAAAGGTTGCAAAGGTCAAAGTAACCCATAAAGCACTTTTTATGCTAAGGACGGTTCAGGCTTTACTATACTGGCTTAATTGACTCGGTGACTTGCACAGTCTACATAAAATTCTAAATGCTGAATATTTCACACACATGCCTGAACTGTTTTTATTTTACCACTCATATTGGTGTCTCCAACGTATGCTTGACCTCGGCATAATGTAATATTTAAATTCAAACTTTCAAACACCTCCAAAAGTACGATGGACAATATTTTGACCAGTAAGAGGCACAATTTCCTAAACTTATAAAAGTCTTCTCGTATTTTATTTGTATGAACGTTGGAATAACAAATATAAATGGATAAAAGTTCACTAATAGAAACATCTGTAGTCTCATACATTATAATAGTAATACATTTGTTTTTTTTTTAGTTTTGTTCACTGTTTTTTTTGTTGTTAATTCCCACCGCACTCGATCAAATCATTTTGTATAGACGAGTATCTCGTCGCTTGCATCGATTTGGAATTTCAATAGCGCCTCAAAATTTTCTCTGCCAAGAGAACTTCCCAATTCTAAATCACCGTCATTCCTGTGTCCTCTTAATGATATATTTAATATTTCACGTAATACAGTTATTTTTATAATAGATAAAAGATTTTTACGATTCTGCTCAAATGTTTTTCTTTCCTGATATTTCATTTGAACTACGGCATCCATTGACTTCCATCCATCGTCGAAAAAAATATTCATGCTTCTATATTAGCTTGGTAGTATTTCATGTTCTAGTGATATGTTAGTATTTCAATTACTTCTTTAAATATTTTCGCCGGTTACGTCACCAAATTTCTCAGCTTTACATTGTTCCTGTTCGCATGACACGGTTCTAAAATAACACACATCTTGCACAATTCGCCACCAGCAATTTCGCTGTATGCTAATCATTTACATACCTTAAACCAGTTCATTTGAAAAGACTTGTTTGTTTTCAATAGCGAATTTGAAGAAACTTAAACTCTGCTCCTGCCAAACATTTTTCGACCATTGATTCTTTTCTTCATCGGTAAAACACCTGTAACGTGTTGGTTGTTAAGTAGTTTACATGTAAATATAAGATGAAACTAAATCAATTACAGTTAACACAAATATGTTATCATAAATTTACAAAAATGAAAAGAAAATTGTAATAAAACTTATCCCCAGGTATAGAAAGAAAATTATAATAAAACTTATCCCTAGAGGAACCCAATAAAAAATTACGGTGGTTTCTCATAATTTGGTGGCAAATCAGTATCCAAATGAAAATTATAGCATAAGCTTAATAATAAATTATGGTTTTTCCACGGTAAAATTTGTTTTGCTTTCTAACTATACAGTTATTCCAATTTAATTCAATTATATCATTAATCTTTAAATTTTTATTAGGCAGTATACATTTTCTATTATTAAAATTTTTCTAGTTGCATTATGACAATTAAATTAAGAAATTAAGTTGACTTTATATGAATCTCTCTGCATTGAGGAGGATAGAACAAACAATGGGAAAAAAATTCAAACACAAACTTATATTTTTTACATAAAAAAATATAGAGGTAAAAATGGTTCACGTTATCACTACATATAATAATAAGTATTATATAAAATATGAAAAACTTCACTTGATACCACATTAATATTGCCTAACATCATTACTCTGATGCTCTATCACTTGCAGCAGAAATGGGTATTTTTTTTAAATTATTTGGAAATGCTCTCATTATTTAACAGACATTTAAACATAACGTAATTATTGAATAATTCACCAAAAGTGAATAAATTCCATAAAATACACAGCAGTTATCATATGAATTAATTCATGTTAATAACGTTCACAAAAAGCCGAAGGCGCCCGAGAAATACATCATTTCATTCGGGCGCATGCATCGGACTGATATCGGAGCACGTGTTAAAGTTTCGGTCTCCATGATAAAAATTATTGGGGAGTAGGATACGTTTTGTTTCAGAGCCCTACAATACTATACAGTGTAACTATATTTTTTTAAAATCCAATTAAAAATTCTTATGCTTGAAAACAAGCAGAATTTGATTGTGGTTTATTTTACATTTTATTGTGATTTTCGTCAAATTTTCCATTTCTAACTATTAAAATTATATGAAAAACTACAATTTGTTTTATTTTTCATCTGTAAATTTTTTTATGCGGGTTGTTCGTGCCACATTTACAGCAGAAACCATGGTAAGTTTTTTAGGTTTTCTTTCCGTGTAGAGTAGAATAAAATTTAAAAAAATAATAAATAGCAATCCAGGAACATGGATCTCGATGTCAAATTCAAATTTCTCTGTGAATGGCGGCCTAATTATTTAATCAATCGGGAGTTGTGTTTAATCGACTAGCGATACCTGCCTAGGTCACATTTTTGGAAAAAACTAGCGGAAACTGATGTAGTTGCCGTCAGCAAGGATGGAAATGGAGATACATCACCAACATCAGTTGTCTGTCCAGGCGGCGCGGGCTGAAGGGTCTCATTCTCTTTTTCGTTTTTTTTTGTATGAGTCTCTTTTTTTTTTTGGTTTTTTTTTGTAAAGAAAAATTAACTTATGCCCTTCTGTCTTTTTCTGTCCTTGTTGTTCATCATAATACCAATCACTTCACTATATAAGTTCACTGTAATGATACGTAAACCGAATACAGTTTAATTAAACTTATAATTTACCACAATAATTACCTAATTATCACATAGCCAATCCACGCACCTAACCCCTGCTGTCCGCGCCCCTATCAAAAGCAATTATAGTATAATTGGCAAGAAAAAACTCGTGCCAATCGCTTGCTCGCACTCTCATGTGATTTTGAAGACTATAGACTTACGTAGTAGCTATGGGTACCAGTACAAATATTATGTATTCTATACATTCACTCACACAAACGCACTTCTCATCGTTAAAAAAACCTGGGCTTCAAGCCCCCCCCCCCCCCTCTTTAATCCGCCCTTTTATCACCAATTTGTTAGCAATAAAACTGAATATTATACTGAGTTATAAGGAAGGTTTCCCCAACAATTTTATTTTAAGGTTTTAAGTTTAGTATTTATTTTTACTTTTCTTAGCATATTTATTATCCTATTATAGGGCATTTGGAAACTATATTATATAGTAAATAAATTTAAAAAAAAACACTGAGGTAGCTCTTTTAATTAAAATAAAAAAAAGAAACTAATGACCAAAAAAACATATTACAGAAACTAGCTTTTTCGCACGATGTCGCCCGCGCAGTGTTAGAAAAATGTAAATAACATCCCTTTTTCAAAGAAATGGGTGTGAACTTCAGCCAAGCCAGTTAAATAATTACGAGGTAATTATCACTTCAATATAATTTGCATAACTTTATAGCATCTTTAGAAGTGCAAAGTACGCCGCACCAATTATGCTATGATAGACTGGATGAAAATATCGCGCTATAATTAAATTATGAATTTGACATGTTAACTGGAACATTTTCACTACTTTTAAAAATTAAATAAATATGATTGCGTTCAATATTTCTTGCGCGCACTTTTTTTGGCGTTTGTATTCAATGCTCTGCTCCTTTAACTGTAATGGTGTCATAATTATATGGAGTGTATTTAGTTAATCCACGTTATATATTATCTATGTATTAATTATTGAATATATTTGGCGTTAATTTAGTAGAAATTAATTATTCACAATTAAATGAAAATACGTGATGTAGTATTATTTCTACTTTCTTTAAGTTCTATACCACAACCTAGGTTTTGTTGTATTACAACATCTTCAGGTCGACTATTAGCAAATATTTAACCAATATTTGCTAATAGCTCACCTGAAGATGATTCCAGGAAATTTCCCCATATTTTGGAATGGTAAAGAGACTCCTTCTTATCAAAACCGTATTTGCAGTATTCCGGAAAGGAACGTACTTATAGAAAATAGTTTTTTATAAGAATATTAATTACTACGATAAAATGGAGAGGTGGTGTTGCCAATTCCACTTGGGAACATAATAAATTAAATTCCATTCTATAATTATAATGATCAAAATTATATTTCATTACCATCTATTAGAATTCTAATAATAAAATTGCAAACTTTCAATTAATTATTAATTGTTTTCTATTATTTATCTATAAATAAATTTATTGAGGAAAATAACTTAAACATTGGTCGGGAAAATAAGCTTAATATCTAATTAATACCTTCGTAGATGCTATTAATTAAACCAAATATGATGTGTTCGACTAAAATATTACACACAGACTTATCAAACTGTATCGTATCGTATGTTTACATTGAACATTAGCGGCTTGCTTCGAATTTGTACGAACATATTAAGTTATTTGGTTAAGGTTTTTTTGTACTTATTTTTCCTTTCTGATTGTATTACCCAGTTTTATTTAAATTGACAAAAATATAAATATCTATAAACATTGCCATAATTTAGATCCATCGTAGGCCCTATTTAATAATTTTATCATCTGCAAACAAGAATCTTTCTAAATAGTTATTGGTTTGTGGACGGTTAATTGTTTGTAGGTAGTTAGTTATAAGTGCTTCTCTTTATTACTTTTTTTTTAATTTCCGACCTTAATACACCTTGTTACAAACATTTTACTGTAAAAGACACGGGTTTTTCTTTAAACAGTTTGCTGTAAAAACCATAATATGAAAGCAGCCAATTTCTTGTAGACTTTTCTTAAAGAAGTTTTGAGGGTTAAGTTCCATATTTGCCTTTAGGTTTATTGAATATTTTATGTTGAATATTTTACCACACTGAACTTAAGTGCAGCAGAGAGTTTTCAAGTTCATTAATATTATAAGCAGAATTGCGCGAGGAGAAAATTTTAATGGTTTTATAAATCATGTGATTTAACTTTATCGGAAAGTAGCGCTTGGGCACTTTAAAGGATTATTTACTAAAGACAACATTTCGTTCAATGAAACGAAACTGATTTTTATATGTTTTAAACCAAACTATGTGATACGATATGTTTTCCCTTTGTTTGTTCAATAAAATCTATTTGTGAAACCCAAAGATTGTGTTATGAAAATAAAATTGCTTTTGCAGTTATGAAACTCCGCAAGCGACAAAAAGTTTACATAAAGGAATCGCTTATATGAAATAATAAAAAACAACAAAGTATCCAATTTAAAAAAAACGCCGAAGATCCACGTCAGTCGGAAAATTTAATTTCGTATGGTTTGTCATTATATATATTGCTTGTGTCACTAATGAAAATATAAATGTACCGAGGACAATAGCAATTCCATTATTTCGCGCGCGCACACGCACACACTCACAGGCAGACATGCATACGCGCACACGAGACTTCATGAAACTATAACTGTAAATAAGTACTAACGGAATAAAACCTACACTACAAAACATTCAACTTAAAAACTATGTCTGTACTACCAAAATATTAAAAAAACTTCACCAAAATATTATAAATATGCAAACCTTTACAAATTTGTATATAGGCAGCACTAGGCAGCACTAACATGATCAATATAATTACATACACAATCTAATATAATTACATGTGTAAAATACTTCAAAATATTGCCAGTAAAGCATAATCTTTTTCATATTACTCATTATATCTTTCATTATTTTTTTTAATAATTAAACTTTACAAGCATAATTTTATTAAAAAAAAAATTATGACTTTCCACTAAAAGTTTTCGCACAAAAATATGCTTCTAGTTTTTGCTTTTTAAATTTTTAATTCAAATTGAATACATTTCCCTAGCTTATATTTATTAAATATTATTTAGTCTTTAAAATATACCAAAAATTACATTTCAGTTTTAAATGATGTACCTTTCTATTGATATTATTAATCAACCCCAATTTACTCATCAATTGGCCTGTTAAGCTAACGGTTTATATTTATATTCGACATTACACAATTGCTGAAACAATCCGTTAATAATTATGAACTCACTCCGAATATTACCGACCTTGAGCCTTCCTTAGTGTCGAAATTTAACATTTACTTCGCTTTGTGTTTTATTCGCCGTCAAAATTACACTTCTGCTTGCTGAGTTCACAGCGGCAAGTAAACTTGACTTTCGATCTGTAATTACTTTGCCCAACCAATCCCGTGCCAATATTGAACAGTAGTATGGTTTTCGGGACACGATATCCTCTCAACCAACGTGTTTAATCCGTCAGTGTTGCTTATAATTGGGGGAAAATTTTTACCTGATGTTCACTATTACGTTGTCGGCGTATTAGGTCAAAGTTGTTGAATTTTTACGGTATTATACGGAATACGGAAACGGCTCCAACTGAGATTTTAGTGAAATTACAAACTTAGAAAAGCTTGAACGTTTTCGGGATTTTTTCCTTAGTATAGCTTGAAAAATGTATTTAAACCTTGAATCTAAATCCGTAGTCATTAACTAGTTTCTGGATTTAAATTATTAGTTTTACCGATCTTCAGAGGAATAGGATTAAAGTTTAATGTTCACGATATAATTAGAGCTATTAACTAAATTCTTTCAGTGTAATAAAAAATGGTAAAATAAATATTTTTCGCTGTCGATGTTACGGACGTAACTATTTCACATCGATTGTGTCAATTTTATTTCTTGATATTAAGTTTATATTTTATAATAACCAACTAGGGTCTAATGTATTTTTCCCATTCAATATAATCTTTAAAATATATTACTTAAAAAACTAGATGTGGATATATTTTAAACTTATTTTCATCGATTAATGGACTACATTTATTTTATTAATTTATATAGGGGAATATTTTGTTTTTTTTGTGTTATGAGATTCTTACCTTTATGGTTTTTTGTTTTTTTAAGGTTTAAGACAAAAATGGAATTATCTATCATAGCATACCTTGTAGTGACCAGATAATATCTTATCAGACCATATGAACAATGAGCAACAATAATTTAAGTGAAGGTGATCGAAATGTGACCGGAGGAATTTTCGAGTTAAATTTATTAACTCAAAAATTTATCCGACTACGTTATATTAATGTGTGAAAATGTTTACAAAATATCAAAATATACAAATAATATAGCGGTAGGTATATTCTGCTAATTGTCAATAGCAGATTTAGTAACTTCGACAGAGGTAAAAGTCGATCTGAAACACCTTGACTTTCTTTTTAAAAGAAATAAATTATAAATATTATTTTTCTAAAAATGATATCTTTTAAAATGGCAAACATCGCCGTATTTGTAATTATGGGCTTTGAAATAAGAAAAAAAAGTATATGCTTTTCTATTTGCCTATTTTTTGCAATGAAAAAATAGACAAATAGAAAAGCTCATATTTTTTAATGGAAAACCCATAATATTTTAATTACATATTTCATTTCGAGGTTTATTTTTTGGGCTGCTAACTTAATTCAACTTCTTACTATCCCTTTATCGAGCTCATAAATTATTGATTATAATTTGAAATACTTGAATGAACGGACTAAATTGTATGTAACAAGTAAAATAATGTCCAAATAGTTTTCGAAATAATCGCGTTAATAAAACAAATACTGTCAGCTAGAACTTCTAAATAACATATTCATAATAATAACTAAATCAACAACTCCACCATACTGCTCCTGCACGCGCGTGGTTTATTTACGCTTTTGGTGCGAACCTACCAGGGACATCCAATACATTCAAGGTCTTCGAATGGCTTCTTCGACGAAACTTTCGAGAACTGTCATTATTTGTTACTAAATAAAACATTGTTTATCGATTATTTTACATAAATACATTTTATTTCTAATTAATATCAATACTTATAGATATTACTAAATGTAAAATGTTGAAAAAATATATGTTTCCCTTAATTTCAGAAACTACCTTTATGTATATCCCGCCAAGCATTATTAGACAAAATAATTCCGAGCTAATTGGAAATTCTATTAAAATCCCAGAAAATTTAAATCGCACTGACATACATACGTTCATATATAGCTATCCATTAAATTTTAGGTAACCCCTTCTTCCACAAATGTTTATAAGATAGAATGCAGTTAACACAGAATTATTATCGTGGATATAAATAAATAATTAAACTACCCTAATCTAGTCACACAGTTTATAGTTATAATGCCAATATTCTTAAACATTATCTGATCCCTAAATAATTACATACATGTTATGGTATGTGTTTAATTCTATATCACTAATTTATCCCGATCCAAATAACTATTCGAGTCTATTCGATAAACATAAATACAGCAATAACAAATAACAAAAAAATGCAATGCATCAACAATTAAGTGATGGATCACGTTATTCTCTTTACTTCAAGCCGCGTTAATGGAAAAACTTAGAGGTTAATTGTGTCGAATACTAAAAGTCGGATGAATAAACTGAGAAGCCAAAAAGTCATAAGAAAAATTACAGACAAATTGACTTTCCCACTGGAGCGATGAATGAAAAGTTTTCCAATCATTTGTGCCATTGTAAAACCATACATACACACATACATATGTAATGACGTATTTTTAGAACTACGAGAGGTTTTAATGTCATTAATAATTAAGTTTCCATCTTTTTAGAAATAACATGTAGTATTTTTGGAAGAGGAACTGAAATTGTTTTGATATAAAATAATTTTTTTTATATTTTCTTGGTACATTAATTTGTTTTTTATTATTTTGTTCAAATTACACTTCTTTAGTTCGCAACGTAATGAATAAATTCCGTGCACATCCTAGGGACACCTTTTTTATATTTCAGAGTATACAATATTTGTTATGTAGCCGTAGTCATTTACCTTATTGTATAATTATATGAAAATAATTACAGATTTTTCTGGCTCGTTTTTGGAAAAAAAGCGAGTAAAGCAATCTAAAATATTATTAATAATAATAATATGAAAAGTTATATCAAGTTCCGTATAATTTCCTACTATTTCGAATATAGATGGTCATTAATTTTAGGTAATTATATATACGTTTTTAAAATGTTAACCCAATTCCGCACATTTCAATATTAAATCATTATTGTTTATTACATACACTTACTAAACAGGACACCTAAATACTGCCAACTATAATAGTGTGAAATATTGAGGATAATCGGGAAAATGACAATCGGATATACCATTTTTGTGACAAATCTAAAAAAAATAATGAAACATTACGTTCATCTTTACAAATTAGTGTGATCACACTTATATAATAATTATGAATTACACGGTATTTAGTATTTTAGACCAAATATATCCAATATCGTAAAATTTATTACAAACATTTTGATAACATATTTACAACCATTTTCACTGAGTCCCTTATGGTGGAGAAGTGACTTTATTATCTTACTTTAAACATAGTACAAATATATACTGCAGATTAACCAGAAAGAATTATATTGACACAGCAGATTTCATTTAAGTTACGAAATTGGCAACCATTGACTGCTTGTCAACCTGATATGAGATCACTTGTATTTCTTTCCATAAATCAATTATAAAATAATACTTCAAATTAAAATTGGAATATTACATGCAGATATATTCCGATACTGTAAACTGCATAACCTTCGCTTCCGATTGAGGAATAATTATATATATATATATATATATATATATATATATATATATATATATATATGTATATATATACATATGTATGTATATATATATATATATATATATATATATATATATATATATATATATATATATATATATATATATATATATATACGTTTAATCACACTTACTTCACGACGATGCAATGATTTATTTAAGGAACAAAAGAATTCTGAAAGCAAATGTAAGTTAATTTATCCAAAAGCTGGATATTTTTAAATAATGAAGTACACGAAAATAGATAGTAAATTAAACAATTAATAAAAAGTCATAAGTGAACAAACAAGTGATGCGGAATTGAAATTCTAATCTGGAATTAAATAAACACTAAAAAAGAAACAAATTTATCTTGGTATTAAAAATAGATTTAGATTATTAATTAATATGCTGTTACCTTTTTAATTGAAATATCTTTTTCTTGAAAAGAGACAAAACATAGCGTGTTCCGAGTAGAGACAAAAAATTATAATGTTTTATTACGAATTAAATTATTAACGTGTTAAAATACTGCTTTATTGATTTATAATTTCTTAAACATAACTTGCGAAAAGTTAAAATCAATCGACCTCGAAATAATATTTACAATAACACTTTTCTCTTTATGGTAAATGTATTGCATAAAGTAATGGTCAAAATATGTTTAAATAGGCACAAAATAGTGGATAATTGCAAAAAATCGGAAAAAATGATGAAATTTAAAAAAATTGACCAAAAATCGACAAATGACAAAACTGACGAAAAATGGCGAAAAACGAAAAAAATTGTAAAATTGGCCAAAAATAGCAAAAATCTCTGCAAGAAGCGTAAAGCCAATCTAAACTAACCTAATCTGGTCAACCTAACCCAACCCAACCTAACCTAATCTAACCTAACTTAACATATATTGATATAGCCTGGACTAATCGAAGCTACATAAAACTCAAAAGTCAAAAATGGTCAAAATATGTTTAAATAAGCACAAAATAGTGGATAATTGTAAAATATCGGAAAAAATGATGAAATTTTAAAAAAATTACCAAAAATCGACAAATGACGAAACTGACGAAAAATGGCATAAAACACAAAAAAAATTCAAATTGGCCATAAAAAGGCAAAAATCTGCTGTTGAATCTGACTATATATATATATATATATATATATATACATACATATATATATGTGTATATATATATATATATATATCTTATATATATACATATATAAGATTATGACTTTTTCCTATTTATCTTCCTATTTGCCTCGATTATAATGAACATTTACAATAATTTTTCTTCATAAAAATTAAGAAATTATTTGAATACTACCTCACGTTATCTTAATCCCGACTGGAGTTTAAAATATATGGAAATATTATTCTGAACTTTTATCTTCGCGATCATCAACAGCAGCAAAAGCAGCAAACGGAATAAATTTCCATGATGTTTAGAAAACTGTTACAACTGCATGTTAATAAACATTTGTATAAACGTATAATACGAATAAATTCCCAAAGATTCGATTAAAGAGAAGCTCTACTGATTTGGCCTATATTAATTTACGTCCCTAACATTAAATAAAAGGTTAATTAATAAGTTATAAATTCTTTTATATAATTAATGTACATCTGTATAAAGTCAACTATTTAATACATACATAAAAAGTCTCAATAGAAAACACTCTCACACACTCGTTATGTTCCTATGCTTTCACTTTCATGAGAAGTTATCTTTCATATTTATATTTTTCTGTCAGTAAGTAAGCCTCCGTAGCTAGAGACAAATAGAGACTTTTAATCAATAACGCTGACCGTGCTCATCCGCTTGAGAAGGGCCTTGTTGCGTTGTGATAACAGTGAGGTTATATCTCATTGAGCCTCCGCATATGATTGATTGTAGTGGCAACGCAATTCACTTGTTAAGCTCACCGCCTGATATGAAGGAAATTATTCCATTGTTTCTAATAGATTGGATACTATAAATGCAAACAGTGTCATACAAAGGGATTATAAGCATTTGTATTGGACATAAGAGAATTCAATTCCTTGACGTATTTATACATATTAAGCTCGATTGTTTGTGATTTGAGTACTACAATTTCAATAAGTTATTAAATCAGTACTCTGACTTTTATACCTACACAAGTAATAAATACAACAACAGAATATATTGTTGAATTAAAAAGCAATTTATGGTCATATTAAAAAAATTCTAATATTTTTTTATTATTTTTAAAAAAGAAGAGCAATTCCCACGATAACACCTAAAGAGTATACAAAATATAATTTGTCGAAGAAGCGACAAAAAAAAATTATATATTGTTCGTGTTTTTTGAAAAGCCGACTTTATGCTAAAATTGTTTCTTTTTCTTATTTCAAAATTTGTTGTCATGTTCTCACAAATATTCATATTTTTAGAACTAGGCAATTAAAATATACTTTACTGTTTTACATATTTTATTACATAAGCAAATCAGTTATAACTTTTAAGCCGTAATAGATAACACGGTTAATATTTTTTAAATATATTGTACTTACATTTTTTTAGGAAACGGTCTACATTCTATTTTCAAATACCATTTATCTTAATTTATAATAAAATATATGTCTTGCCACAATGTTAATATGTATATTACAGTATGTCGTATTAAGTCCATCGCCCATAATCACGCTAATGATGACCAAAAACAATTTCAATTCTGCAGGAAATATAACGATAAAAAGGAAGGACGATGGTTCCTTTGATCAGGATAAAGAAATTTAATAAGAAGAAACGTTACTTCTTCGTACATAAAAGACATGCTAAATAGAACTTTTGTGGAATCGTTTTTTTTACTACTTAAATATTAATATTATCATTATATATGTTATTATTACAGGTTTTACGTACACCTTTTTCTCCACCTATCATCTTCAAAGAGAATAGAGCTTTATTTATTTAAAATTACACAGCCCAAATACTAAGATTTCTTGAATATTAATGAAGATGGAATTGAGTATAAAATCTCCTAAGCTTTGGTGAACATAATTACAATTTCAATATTGAGCGTCGAAAAAATAATGAAATGGAAAGGTAATAAATATTAATTTAATATTCCCGTTACAAAAATATTAGATAACATGAAATTAAGATTTAGCCAGTGAAACTTTATCTCGTTCAATATAAATTTGTGATGCCATAAATCGAGTTAAACGAGAGGTTTTTATTCATATTCAATAGCACATAAAAAACTTGTATCCATAATATAATTTTGTAAAAATGAAACTTGCGAATTATAATTTTAATCAAATGGAGATAAAAAGAAAAGAACAAGAGTGATCAATGTTGCAAAGCATTTCACTTAATGATAATATAATCAATTTTATTTATACGAAGCCTAAATAGTTAATTATTTTGTAATATCTTGACAACAAAACCTAAGCAAATCAAATTGAATGTTTAAGGCACAACAGTTCATATGCTTATGGTTTATGGGAACTATTTGTCCCATAAAATTCTGGCTCAGTAAAAAACAAATTTAACTGACAGCGCAATGACGACTACACTATGTTTATTATTAGTTAAAGACAATAACTATATTCTCTTTATATATATATATATATATATATATATATATATATATATATATATATATATATCAAAACTACTAATGTATTTCGTCCATTATACATTTTTAAAATCTTGCAGCCCTTATCTCCTTATAATAAAAATTATGATTAATTAGAGTTCTCCAACTCCCACAGTGATAAAATATTTGATAAATCAAAATCTACTAAGTACGAATAAATCTTACAATGTAAAGTTTTCGTGATCACTAACTAGAAAAAATTAATAATATAATATATAGTATTTACATTAAAATATGTATAAATATTAATCTAGTTTCATCTGTGTTATTATATTGTCTACTTATATTGCGTAGGTGAAAATTTATACTAAATTTCGCAAAACAATGGAACCTGGAATTATAACTTTAAGTTTGCGCTTAATTTTAGGTGAAAAATAAATAACTTTGATTTCCTCTTCAATAATATTACATTTAGAAGTTTCGGAGATGAGGTGACGGTTTTTCCATAATATATTTATTTTATATATAATTCTAAAAAAATACTTTGAAATCTTAATCTTTTCTATTGATTAAAAGTTAAAACTGTTTGTAAGAAAAAAATTTTCTCGTCCAAAATTCTCCAAATTTATTTTATAGTTTTATTGTAATAGAAGCAAGTCAACAAAATTCATTACTATGTCAAAGTTTCTACTTGCTTTTTAGAAAAGTGTCGACAAATATACTGACATATAAGTGATCATATAAAGATTCAATATTTTTTAATGTGCGGAATCCCTAATTAAAATTAAATCAATTCGTTTCCGGCATAGCTTTCGTCAAGATTCATATTGACGTACATACAGAAGCAAATGACTGTCCACGAGTAAATAAAAAATATTCAGCTCGAGTTAATACTTTTGTCATTGGAAATTAACATGACAAAATAAACAGTGTTACTTGTATAATGAATTTTACGCAATATTTAATTACAACTCAAGTCAATTTACCTTTGAAACTCAACTTAATATTTCCGTATTTATATATTAATGGTACCCTAGTAGCTCCTCCGTGCTCATTAATCGTACATTTCATTTAAGGAATTCATGGTAACTCGCTAGACTGATACCAGTTAGAAATTGGCTATGAGGAGATGTCTTGTAACGTATTGATTTTCAGGTGTCTACGTGTTATTTCAAATTTTCAAAACTGAGAAATCATTTAAGACGTAATTTAAATTTTCAAAACTTTTAACGTATAAGGTATTAACATTTACATTTTAGAATTTAAGTTACGGTAAGTTAACTAATATTTTTTTATTAATTTTAAAATTAAAATATCCTCCCAAGGAGTTTTTTTAAAAAAAATTGTGGACTTATAATCACTTACATGTTTAGATGTTAAAGATTATTTAGCTTTCTATAATTTCTGGTTATTTTTAAGGTTCCGTACCTCATAAGTAAAATTCGTTAGAAACGTTCCGTGTTTCTAAATCACTCAAGTATCCAACCATCTGTCCGTCTATCACAGCAATTTTTTTAAGAATCGTCTGATTTCGAAATTTGCTACTTAACATGAAAATAAACCATAACTATATAATCGTATCGTAATCGTATCGTTCGTATTTAAATTTAGAGGCGGTAAAATACACTAATTTCTTTTAATTTCTTTCTGTTATGTGGAAAACAAATTGTAAGAGCAACTTGCAAAGATTCAAAAAACATTTGTGTAAGATATTTCTAAAAATATTGCTAAAAATTACCATAATATTTTTCTTCGTAATTATTAAAACTATCATCCCTCCTGCACAATTATTCCCCGAAACGTAACACTAACCATTTCATTTATAATTAATTACACATTCTGAACTGAAGGGCGCCATCGTCAGTATGCAATATAGTTAACCCATGGTATTCAGTGGATATCATTATTTTCGATCACGTGTAATATTTTGTATGATATTTATAACTTCGATAAAAGCTATCCAAAACATTTTGAAGGCTATTTAATACAATAAATGAAGCTGTAATCTTGACAACCAACAACTGTCGTAGCTGTAAAATGGTATATGGAAATTAAAATTAGTCGATATTTAGAATGAATCTAAAATTAATTCATGTTTTACGTTGCGCACTATTGGTAATTTATTACTTCAATATAAGAGTATTGAAGAGTATGTACATCAATGTTATTATCTTACTATATTCTAAGAAAATTGTCGTGAAATATATATTTCCTAGGTCTCATTACTTGTACAAAACTATATATGGAGCAACAAGTATTCAAGCGCAAAGCTCCTTTATCTATTTATCTCAAAAATTAACAAAACGTCAATGCAAATTACAGCTTGTGTAGGTACAATGAAGGAGCTTCCGATAGATTCTTCATGACATTATGAAACTCTTTTAAGTTTAGCAAATCCCTGTAGTAGTGTGGTTTCTATTATGAATACTAGACATCCTATATTTGTGTAGCGTTCGTGAAATAATAATGCATCCTCTTTTTATTCTATTAGCCGCGACTTCGTGTGGATGAAATTTATATAAGTTCGAATTTATTTTTTGTTAGTAGCCTTTTGTAGTGATTCGAATCGCATAGTCAAATCGTTAAAATTATAAGTAAATTAAACTTTTATGAAGAAAATGCTTACTTTGATAAAAGAGCAGCAGTTTTGTTTAGCAATGCCCTGCGAAAGTTACTTGTCCTTTGGTGTATTATGTGAATTCATGTTAGGAATAATGTAAAAATTGGCTTTTAAATCTAATAGTATTTTTCAGAAAACAAATATATAACTCTGGATAATATATTTAGTTCTATACGTGTTTTAACCACTTTAGGAATAAAACAACACTATTTTGATCTGGTCAAAAATTATTGTTTTTTTCTCTCTTTGGCGTAAGTTACCTCGATATAATGCTTTGGTTTTTTAAAAATATCACTGAAAAGAGGATATTTTTATTATTAATGTACCTACAGTTAGATAAATTCATTCTCAAAATTTTAGTTATTGTCTTCGATTCCATACTGAAATATGTAAAAATAATCACTCTAACCTAATATTGCAATCGTCTACACGATTACTGAAGTATTAATTTAAAAATATCTTTCATGTATTCAAATGAGAAAGCATATTCTATTTGGTCATTTCGTGTAATTTATTTTACTATCTCTTTAGTATATACACATGGTTCCTGTTATGTTGAACTAAGAAAATAATAGTGGAAATAAATAATAAGTAATGGATTTGTAGGTGAATGATATCGAAATCATATATCGGTTTCGACACGTTAAGACCTGGTATTGAAGCACGTATATATATTTATATTTTTCACACATATACACTAAATTCTTTTTTACAAGTTTCTTCTGATAGTTTTGCTGATTATGATAAGTACATAAAATATCTCAAAACTCATTACTTAGTACTTCAATTTTATATTGCTTGCAAAACACTTCTTTACCTCCATATGTCTTGTGTAGGTGGTCTACGTAATATTATTTTCGATGCAAAAATCCACAAATTTTATGTTTCAAGCGTTGAATGATCTCATTATTTTTGAATTTATTCTTCTCGACTATATCTTATTTTAGGACACGTAGTTAGTGAACCTAGGTTTAAACCTATATTATATTTTTATTAATTACCATGGTGACTATGACTACGTTAGTTTACAATTTACATACGCGAGGATACAATCTTTATCGGAGAATGGTTGATCCTATCTCCTGAATTTAAGAAATGAATATATAGAAATAAATATATATATATACATATATATATATATATATATATATATATATATATATACATAAATAATCGAATTACACACAATCAGTAGACGATGATGCATTAAAATTGGGTTGGATAATAGTAACTAACAATGAACTAAATTCTTGTCGGATTCCATACACTTAGTATCAAAATTAATCCTTGTTGTTGCAACCGGGTCTGTCAGAGGCCTTTAGGGCCAATGAATTGAAAATTCTTTGGCTTACCACCAGACGTCGTATTGAAAACTTTACATAGTTGAATTTTAGATAATATACATACAAATCTGCGAAGTCTGAATCGAACTCGCTCACGAAGGTTTCGTGGCAAACTTATAAGTTTATGTTTCTCAGACAATCTGAAAAACAAAGTTATTACTGCGGTCAGTGTGAAAAATATCGCATACATCAAAAACTACACACGTTTATTTTAAGTTCAAATACCTTAATTTTATTTAAATTTTTCTACACGCTTTTTTCTTTAATTTTTTTTTTTTGAACGGGACATGTTTCTCAAGATTTCAGAAGCGCGTATCTCACGAATTATTGACTGAAATAGAAAAGTTATTTTTGAACATATATACTACTTTTATGACCTGTGCAACAAAGTTCGGTAACCCCTAAGATATAGTTGATCCCTAAGTTAGATTTAAGCACTCCAGTGCCACCCCTAACATTGTTTCTTTTTCAAATATTGCAAACACACTCGGAAAAGAATACAAATGCATTTTTATTTTTTTAAATCAAGAGCTAAATGTATATCAGGCGATATATTTACCTAATACTAAATAATACCGTATTACAATTTGTTGTTTAATACAAATATTTCATAACTGAATGTTTAGACTTTTATATGCACCTAAATATTTATGGAACTACTTCGGTTCAAGCCTTACTAGGGCTTGCATTAAAAATCAAATCACTTGGTCATAAAGTCAAAAGCATTAAAAATATGTTTATGACTATATACTCTATAGACACAGACATTTTTTTATTTAAACTTTTATATCATTCGCGAAACGGGGCATAAATTGAAATTGACTGCTGAGTGTAAGTTCAAAGTAAAATTCCTCAGCTCGATGTGAAATAAAAATAAGTGTAAAATAATTAGATTTCTCGTACAAGTAAGATTTCAAAAATATCCCCCGCTTCTTAATGATGACTTAAATATTACTGTCCTTATTTACTAAAAAACAATAAAAACAAATATTTTTCAATTCTTTAAACGTGATTCGTTTTGACTTCAGCCTGAAAAACCATTAAACTATAAAAATAAAACTAAATTTTTATTCACAACTTGATGAAACTATGTGATATAGTGTTATATCTACTTTATTTAAATTATTAACCGCGACCTAGGTTTCGTTGTATGACAACGTCTTCAAGTGGGCAATTTAAAAGATAATAACTAGTAGAAATTTCCAACAGTATTTAAATAGTCTACAAAATAATAGTGGAAGCGGAAATGCGTGGTTTTTCCCAATTTTTACGTTAATAATTTTTATTTTATTTTTGAAAGTTTTAAAATGTACAAGTATTTCAGTGGGGGTAATAAATGCAATTGGTGTTATTCTATGAGTTTATACAATGGCAAGAACGTCTATTGGTTGAAATAAGATTATATAACAAATTATATATATCTTCCATTTTTTATTTTTTTTTTGTAATGTGCCTCCTTAGATGTGTGATTAGTGTGACCGGGTGGAAATAATTTGAAATGAAATACAGTATTAATATCTTTTGACTATGGTATGTTTAGAAGATACTAAGTATGGATCATAATGTTGTAATGAGTTGTTTATTTAATATATTAACGTTGGTGCCTTTTATGTATCTGTCTGTTTCAAAATTTGTATGATGAGTTTATCGTCTCTTGTATTTATTTGTAATGTTTAGGGAGCATTGTTGGTATGAGGGTGATGGTTATTTTCAATTATGGTTTGTTATTTCACCAGCTAACAATATGTTCTTTGTATATAGTAGCAATATCTCTTCCAGTTTGACCTATATATACGTTATTACAGTCGTTGCATGTAAGTTTATAGATACCACTTTCATATATTTATCTATTTTTTTCGTTATTAAATGGGGTTTTAGTCTTGGGTTAGTATATTTCGTGATTTATTCTGATGCAGTTTTGTGACGATCGATACGTTATAATTATTATTTACTGCGATTTGTTTTATAGTTTTTATTTTTTTACATAAATTAGGTTTTTTTAATGGGATGGATAAAGCTCTGTGGATCATCGCATGGAAGACTGCTAACTTATGGGATAAAAGGTATTGTGAATGATTAGTCATTATGGAGTCAGCAAATGTGTCTTTTGCAATATATTAAAGTTATGTTTGCAATATTTTAAAGTTAAAGTTATGTTGGTCGCTAATTTTATAGTTTAGGAGGGTAGTGTCTATATTTATTCATGAATATCTCAGCTAACAGTGGACTAAGGTAGGAGCCAATTGCAAGACCATTAACTTGTTGAAAAAATTTCTATTAAATAAGAAATAATTTAGGTTCATGAACAGGTCTTATTTTACAATGATTAAATTAGATTTAACCGTTTCTTATGTAAATTATCCGAAAAAATATTCAGGCAAACTTTTGGTGCTATATTGGAAAATATGTTCACCACGTCGAGTGATACTAATTTAGAGTTGGGTATAAGGTGTATATTTTTTACTTTATTACAGGGAACAAGTAAGTTTTTAATGGTATATTTAGGCGCGAAATCGGTTTTATTTCAAAACATGTCATTATGATGAGTGGCTAATTTTTTTGAGGGTGCGATCATGTATGATACCACAAGTTGTATAAGTTTATTTTGTTTACGAATTTTAGATAGATTGTCCATAGAGTATCGGGGGTCTAAAATTCACTTTTATGATATTCCGTTTAGCAAATTCGTTAGGAAATGTGATGTTATTAGTTACATTTATTTGTTAATATATTAAATGAATAACTCAAAACAATATCATCACTCATAGTCAATATCTTATAGACATACCCTGGTTAGACAACATTGAAAATGCATGTCACTTCAAATTGTTTCAGCCAGTTCACACTAAGGAGATACATCACAAAAGAAAACAAAAAATGGAGGATGTGAATAATTAGTTATATAACCTTGTTAGGAATAATAGTTGCTTTTACTATTGTATAAATATATTACTAAGAAAATCATCCATTTAATTTATTACTCACAAGTTCTTGTATATTTTAAAACTTTCGTAAATATAATATAAACCATTAACGTAAAAATTTAAGAAAACAATCCAAACCCTACTTCCTCTACTGGTTTGTATAATATTTAAATACCGTTGGAAATTTCAACGAGTTATCTTCTTCAAATTGCTCACCTGAAGATGTTGTCATTAAACGAAACCTAGGTCATGGTTAATAATTTAAATAAAATAGATTTAATACTACATCACTTAGTTGCATTTAATTGGGAGAAAAAAAATAAGTGATAATGAATTCCTACAAACCTAACGCTAAATATATTCAATAAAAACAACAAGTACCTGAAAGTTATCAAAGTTAGGTATCGTCGCTATATAAATATTTATCCTTTTTTGAGTATCTTAATAGGTTTTAGTATAATAATCCTCAGTAATCCTTATTTCTATATTTGGTAAGTCCCTAATTTGTGTATTTTTAATACCCAAAACACATTGCAAAAAATGTTTTAATTGAGTTACTACATTAAAATCGATCGAATCTTGACAATAAAACAATATTTTCATTGATGTTATAGAGTGTCAAAATTAAATAAAGCTTTCATGATTTTGAAATCTTTGTATTCTCTCTCTTTCGTTCTCTTTATTATTACATTATTCTTATATTTAAATATATACCACATCTTGTGTTGTGTCTTATTAAAACTTTTATATTTTTGGACTTATAAGCAATATAGACATTCCGAGCAAAATCAAGTCAAATATAAATTAACATGGCAAATATTAAAAATTTTCATATTCAATAACATTTTCAGGTAACGTTGTTATAGTCTTCTTTTTAATTTGAACATATATAATCGAATTACTTTGAATCCACTGATTTTATCATATTTAACTCTAAAACATCCTAGCCATGATTTCACATCCGATATCAAAGCCAACAACCAATTTTGCAATTATTAAAATTCATAAGTATCTATTTATCTACTAACATAAGAAAATGTAAATGAAATAAATAAAACCACAATTTAAATTAGCTGTATTTACTTTAAAACATTAAGGTATTTACTAATTCGCTATGCTTAGGCTTGCCGATTCTTTGTTCAAATACGGAAAATTTTTAAATTTATTAAAATTCACGGGACGTCAAATAATTTCCAATGTTCGTTCGCATATAAAGATATATTAATGCAATTAATTTCCTTTCTCAGTAACCTACTCTTCATGGCAGCGATTAATATAACCACAGTATTTCCTGAACTTTCAGCACCTCAAATTAATCCAGCGTCCGACGTTCCTTGGCCGAGGGCCAACTTCAAACACTGGCTGTAAAAAAAATGGTCTGAATGCGTTGATTAAACGCCCGCTGTAATGTCAGATCCCCTTATTACAAATGTCAATTGTACAAAACCATTTTTTTTCATCTACAATATTTAGCACGAATAGCATTTTGTTTTACAATATGGTCAATCCGACTTTCTAATATTTTTCTGACGTAAAATGACATATTATACAGAATAATCATTTTCTGTCTTGAGAACGAACTACACAAACATAACGACTAATATATCACTTATTAAACATTTAAACAACTAGATTAAAGTATTTATGTATGTGCTTAATGTGGATACTGCCTGATCCTAACTCACAATCAAAATATTAAGTGAAATTATTTTTCCGATATAGAATTAAGGCATAAAAGGAAAAAGCGCAGAAATTAGTTTTATCAATTACCTAGTGCGTTCAATAAATTGGCAGCGAAGACAAAACCAAAAGGTAGGTTTTGAACGAATTGACTTTGTCATTTACGTGTACACAAGTGCAAACTCCCGTTCCATTATGTATTTTACATAATTATGTGTTTTCTATTTAATAGCATTGCTAACTTTAAATGTTTGTAACTCAAGACACACGTGCATTGATTTTACTATGCAACTCTTATGATTTCAGTCTCTTATTTCAATAGATTAAATAATATTGTCAAATGTCATCAGTTACTTGTCACAAGAATGCAATCTAATACGTTTTAATATCTCCTTTCACATTTTAAATGCGAGTTTATTTGTTATATAATAATTTGGCACCTACTTGACTTGTATGGATTATTACAAAATGTACGCAAAAATTTCGACTGACGGGATTTTTTGTCTGAATATTTAATTATGTGATTGTAAAATTTGTTTTTAATGTGAGAGACTCAAAGGCTCTTTGTGATCAATATTCCGTAGTGTTCCAATTTAAAAATTAAATTCGCACCCACATCTGTTGAAAAAAAATTACTAAATTAATTCAAAATAAGGTACATTACACCTCCTTATAAATGACATAATTACGTACTTGGATAACTCATTAGGCAACTCACGGTCAATCCGTTACAAACCTTTTATTTCTCTTTGAAGAAAACAAAATATGAGCATATATTTCGTCTTAACTTCAGCAGATCTAAAGAAAGAAATATATATTTTTAAAATCGTTATGTGAATACAAGGTATGTAAAACTAATCTGAAAGTCACATAACGTTAATCAGACCTTTTATTGCAATCAAAGCTATTTATTGTACTCTTGTTATTGAGCCAGGTATCACTAAATCAAAACATAAAATTAGAAAACCTATTGCAAATATTTAATTAAATCACTAGACACAGGAACTCAATTATAAAATTATAAAAAGTACCTACAAATTGATTTAAAAACTGATTTTCCTAACGTATATAAAAAAATTATAATTAAAACATTTATTTCAATTTGTTTTCAGACATATACCCACATGATAATTAAATTTATTATGTCATCCACAGCATCAAAAATAGAGGCATTCTTTCAAATATAAGTCTATTTTCAGGACTCTTTATTTCCTCTTCATTCTTTCTCTTGCTTTCTAGCAGAACTGGTCCATCCGGAAACAGATCGTATTACTACATCCGTCCGTATCATAAAGTAGCCATATGTATCGCAGCCAAACAGTTTGTAGTACATTTGCGAAACAAAATATTTCTAAAAACCTGACTATGTTTTTCTCTTTTTACTATCATTTTCATCGGATCCTTCATACGTACTCCATTTTCCTTATTACCCTGCTGTTTTTCTTGTGTGACTTGAGCCTTGGGAACAGACACGTGACTCTGCATTGTTTTAAAAAGAAATTTGGCTAAACGAACTACAAACCTTTCACGAATTAAATATTTTGTTTGCTATATTTTCGTAGACTTAAAAGCGGGATGCATATTTGAAAGATGGTAAAAATTAAAATCGCCGGTATAGCTTCCCTGCAACTTTTTGTGAGCTTCTAAAAACCTACTTCTTTCAAGTTTTTAGCACTCATGCTAAAAACATGAAAGAAGTAGGTTTTTAGAAGCGTTTGAGATATAAGAGGGCAGGGAATATATTATTTCTTGCATATTTTTCAATATATCCCTGAGAATATAATAACTAAAATTGTGAAAAATATATTTGATATCCCTGTCATTAGTCCTTTCAAATAATATCCTGTACTAGATAAGAAATTACAAAAAGTAGGATATCAATTTGCCTCACTAAAATTTTCAAAAGGATATTTTTAAATAAAGTCATCGCTATTTTTTTTTTACGTTTTATTACACAACAAAATTTATTTTAGTGTGAAGTTGTTTCTGAGGAAAATCCATTTGTTTTTCCTTTTAGTAAAGAGTCCTAAAAATAAACTAACGTGCAGCAAATTATACCGTCTAGAGAGCAGAATTATATTAGAATACAATTAAATTAAATGCAATAATATGAACTAATACTTTAATTAAAACAGAGTTTGAGTAGACTTCTTATTTTTCCAAATATAATGTAGCGAGAAATGTAATTACTGTGTTTATCCCCATTATGTCAAAACAAATTGTATTTTAATATTGAAAACACATTAATTTAACGGAATAAAGTGTTCGATATAGTAATAAACAGTTTAGATAAGAAAGTTAAAAATTACGCAATAACAATTGAATTAAGCTACTTACTGAATTTAAATTTCTGTGTTACGAGTTTTGGCAAGTTTATTTTTTTACATTAAAAGATATGGGGACATCGATTACGTTTCTCGTGTGATTATTGTTTCAATATCACCACAAATGTAATTGATGTGACTGCAATTTAGTTATTGTTATCAGATTTTATTCATTGAAAAGAAAGAGTTACTGTATGCCTTTCTTTCCACCTTGTCGTCATACAAATAAAAAATAGTTCCTAACCTTACTATTGTTGCTTTTAACGTGCTGATTACGGATCACTATAAATTGTGAACATCACTAATAAGCGCCTACCATTAATATTACAATTTAACGGTACATAGTATTCTTATTAAATCATTTGCAAATACTAATATAATTTTGTACATATGCCATGTAAATATATTGCCTAGTACCTTAGATGATAAACTATCGCGAATATCTCAAAAATGATAAAAGTTACAATTATTGCCATTATTTTCCGGCAAGCTTTAGGTATATTTCCAGTAATGGAAATTATTTACATTTTTATCCTCAGCAGTTTTAGATATGGGAGTAGACGTATACAACTTTTTGGACATTTTCAACAATATTTCTAGTATTAACTTACATAAAATTTATTTATAAATAGTCTTGCTACCTTTATAATTATTCTTCCAATCTGAATGTTTCACACGATGTAAGAATATCCTTGTCTTTTCAGATATTTTATTTCTTTCCAATCAAATTTCCATCAGGAATTTTTAGAACGTAAGTTTCTATTACGATACATGCAAGTTAGTGTGCTTTTTTAATAAATGAAATTTTAAATAAATAAATTCTTTGTGAGAGAAATGGCTGTGGAATGACAGATGGACATGTGAATTATTTTACAAGAGTTTTATGTTTCTCATGTAGGGGCCCTTAAAAATGACAAAATAGTTCCTGCGTTTAAGCATCTGAATGGCAGTGTGAATGGCATCTGAATGAAATTTAAAAAAATATATTTTTCTGAAAATCTATTTTTCTTCTCCTCAACCCTTTCTTTTACAAAATGACATTTTTCCAACAAATATGCAATATTTATTCTAGAAAAATGTTTTAAAAAATCTCCTAAGTGAACTTATTTCTTTTTCCTTTCTTATTTTACATTGTTTTAATATTGAAATATATCAACAACTTGAATCAGTTTCTAATTATTTTATATTTTCAATTACTTCTGAAATACTTTAAAATCAACAACCTAAAAAATTTTTAAATTTGCTAAAATAGTTTCCCACATATACAATACGAAGATTTTTCTGCCAAATACACGTATTTTGACAGTAAAATATCTTCAGAAATTGTGTATCCAAATGTCTCTGTATACTGCTTCAATGTTAGTTTTTAATCGGGTGCCTATTTATCAAATAGTCCGATCGACCGCATCCACCTGATCTTGCTGTTGTTTCTGCCATTAGAAAACGACGAAACTGTATCTCATTGCCCTCGCATGAGATTTATGGTAAGAGTAACCGAAAGTTTACGCCGTCAAGTCTGCCGCTTCGTCCTCATTATATTAATATATGGTTCCTTATTCTAATTGAAAATCAGGCTACGAGTAAAACTTTCAAACGAATTGTTGAAGTATTAGTAATGTGACATCCGTCGTTGTACGCAGTTTGCTGAATAGTAATTCAGAATTATTATGAAGAGGAACACTTAAGCAGATATTAATCAATTTGATCATAAAATATATCCATTTTTACAAACTATTGCTTGAGATGCCTTCTTTAAAGTTAATGTATTTATTTAATTTTGTCAATATATTAGATCAAAATATATTTCGATGATGAATAGTAATTGTTAATGCTTTGATAATCGCCTCATTCAACTTCTTTAATATAAAATATTTACCAGATTTTTTCAACATACAAAATTAAAGTATATTTCGTATTTCAACAAAGACGTTGCAAAGTTTGATAACATTTTTTGTGCTCATGCATATTTATAGCAAAATCAAAATGGAACTTTCTAAAGGTGGTTGGAGTGAAAACTAAGAATAACGTTAAAGAATAGATTAAAAACTATTATAAGAAAATAATTTATTCATTATAATTTATTGCACATAATTTCAATAGGTAAATATATCTAGAGCAAATTAATTAATCATTAAAATAGAAAAGAATTAGTTATGAAAGATATTGTTTAGATAACACTTTTCATAACTAATTCATAAAATGAGGAATTTAGGAGACCAAATGAATATATATATATATATATCGATGTCATTGCCTAATTTATTCTGATTGGTCTCCGTTGGCGTTTCAATTTTAATTTTAAATGTATATTTTACTGTAAATATTAATTTTTACCTCAACTAGCTTTTAAAAAAATACATTAAATATTTGTAATGTTCAAAGTTAATATTACGAATCTGGAATTTAAAAACACTACCAGATGCAAGAAATACTCATTATGTCTACACCTCTGTTTAAATTATTTCTTATAGGATATTTTAGTTCTAAGCTTATATAAAAAATAAAGGTCGCAGAGTTTTAGGTTTAATATTTTTAGGTAAAATAACAAGTTTTTTTTTATTAAATACGCCGACGAGTTTTTGGCACGTTTTTTGGATAAATATTTTTGATGAGGTTACTATATTCATTCTATTATTTGTTTTCATCTGTCTAGTTAGTTATGTTTCCTAAGTTAATAATATTTGACCAAGTATTTTTTTATATTTGATTGCTCTGTGTAATTTCCTAATTAATTTTATCACGTCACACTGCATGTTTTTGCTTATAGGTTAGCGTTATACAGGTTGTCGTGATACGTAATATAGGTTTACGTGATAATATGAAAACATATGATTAAAAGAATATGTCATGGTAAAAAGAATCACCAAAAATGTAATAATTCATAAATAAACTTTTAAAAAATTGCTAAATAAGAATAAAATTCTCAGTATGAAAATTTCGTAGATACTTAGGTACACACAAAAATCAAACTTTAACGAAACCCCGCAAATTTGTTTTTCGGTCAGACAATTCAACTTGATACCTTTGATAATTTTGAATTGATTCATATATCCACCTATGTCGTAATTTTTCAAAGACGCGTTTAAATTTATCAAGGAGAGATATATTTTAAAACACTTTAAAGGCTCTTATATCAGGGAAGAGACGACACTTAAAAATAATAAATATTTTGAATTAATTTCACTTCAGTAAATCTCTTCAATTATTTCTTTGAAAATATTTGTGGGGTTAATCACAAAAATGTGTTTTATCCACAGTTTTTATTTATCGGAAAGAATTTCGCAAACAATTTAAAAATACTTTTGTTGAATATAAAATTTTACCACAATCGTTATTAAACTGAAAAGATATGTTGGACGTATGGATGCACGATTTTTTGGCAACCAAAAGAATTAGAGAAATCTCTGCACGTAATAGATATTTAAAAGTATTTGCATTTTAATTTAAATATAGTATATAGATTTTTTTTTATATTTATGTCTGTTGTGATACATAATAGTCCTTTGATGGCTCTGTATTGTTTTTCATATCTATGGAAAGAAATGTATAATTATATACTAGATCTCTTTATCTTCTAGTATAAAAGTTGCTGGTCTATTAGTTTTCTACTTAATACTTAACAAAATTTTACATTTCGGAGACTAACAAAAAAGCATTTTATTAAATTTGAACATTTTCAAGATAACTTCAGTTTGAAAACACAATTCACCATCTCTGGTAAATATGTTTCTTCAAATACAAAGCGGTGAAAGAAATTAAGAAATTCTTTTAAAATACTGTTTGAACTGGGAAATAAATATTTATATATTCTGCTGTAAATATCTTTACCAGTAACATACAGTCTGATTATTAGTTTTCATTTCTTGAAAGTACGATTTATTACCCGGGGCTAAAAATAAAGTTAATTAATTTTATGTCTTCTTGGGACAATATTCGTAAAAGGACTGCGTTCTGTACCTTCTAGTAACGGATTGGAAGATCTATTAGAGGGAATAACTTAATGATATTTTCATCGCATTCGCAATGAATTTTACATTTCAAAACCTTAAAAGCGTTCTCCCTGAAGTTACAAATTATTTTTTTTTAATTTTTCAAACTTTTATGAGATGATAATTCTATAGCCAAAAGTATGTATGAAATTATTAGAGCATAGTTAACATTACTGATCTTAAGTTAACATTAATTTTAATGCAAAACTTTTTTTAATGAATCAACTCTTAAATATTTAATTTTTTTAGTACTTAGCGATACACTAGAGATTTCAGTATTAACGAGCTAATAAACTAACAGACCTTTGATGTGTTTTTTCAATGTAAAATATAAAATAAAGTAATTTATTTTTACTTTGTGTTTATTAGAATCGTATTTGTAATATTGTACGGAAAATAAATTATTAATTATTAGACTGATAATGTTGTCGAAATAACACAATATTATAAATAAATCGATACGGACGGGCAATGTGGAAAATGGTTTCATTTCTATATTATATACAATGTAAATAAATAGTGAGTATAAAAACTTTTAATTAAAAATTTGTATGAATATAATATATCAGATCTGAAACATTATTTTCGTTTAATATTATGTTCATTGTAAAAAATAATCTTCAGTGAGTTTTGTCAGTTGAAGATATGAGTTAACAAATTACAGCATAACGACCATAATTCGCAAAAAAAAATAAATTACGTAGGAATTATTTTTGTTTCATTGTATCACTCATAAATTTTTTCGACCTTTTTCAAACTTTGTTAAAGTTTCTGGTCTTGAAATAATTAATTAATGATATTACGTTTTACTTGTTATATTATTAAAATTTAATAATAAAGGGTAGTAATATTAAAATTCATAAAATAATCACTCCAGGCTATTTAATTTGTTTTTTAATTTGTTATTATACATTATTTTCTGATTTGGTTCCAGACATTACACAAATATTGACATTGAATTTAACACGATTTTTAGCATAGTATAGGGTGCTTAACCAGAAAGCTTTTTATTTATGAAACATTAATATAAATAAATGGTCGGATTACACCACAATTTCAATATTTCAGAGGTGCGTTGTGAAAGGCCAGCAAGCGGAAATCGTTGCTGACGCGCGAGAAAGAACACAAGAACCGCGGGTAATAAAACTTTTATTTAACATATATTACTAATTTATGGATAATTTCAATTTAATTGGTATATTTTTATTAAAGCTTTGTGGAGGAAGAAACGAATAATCACCCTTTTAAATTAGATATTTTTTGTGGTAATAAAAAACGCAAACAATGATTAAAATTTGCAATAGATTCAGGGTTATATTTTAAATAAACTTACCATGCTTATTTCAATTTAAGGTGTTTTATTTAATCAATTATATAATAATCACCTCTAAATTAAGCGCTTCCAAAAGCAAACATAAAGTAAATCTACGAAAATAATTAAACAAATGTTTATTATAAGTATAGACCCCTTAAAAGCTTAAAACTATTCAAATGTGCAAACATTTTTGCTAAAAAACCGGAAATTACGTTTATTTGCGACTATCTGGATTATTAAATAATTTACTGCTCTCTTAGAAACCAGTGGAGATATTGGAAACTGCGAAAGGCAAGAAGATGCAGTTACTACTAGTGGAACAATTTTTCACCAGTTGCACTGATCACTCGTTTCTCTTAGCGAGTTGTCAATAAATTGTTAAAATAAATCATGAATTGTTGTTTAATTATTGATTTTCATACTATTTCAAAACAATCGTTATCCTTTTATGATGAAATGCAATAATATCCTATTTGTTGGGTTATAACTTCAGTTTTACTAAATGGATTTGAACGCGGATATCGCCATTGTATAGGATGTTAATTTTGAAGGGTTTCTGTGTATAGCATATTAGTGTATGTGGCCAAATAGCGGAACTATATAGATATTTGTGCGATGCGCCCTAAAAGATGCCCATCTTTTAGGGCGCGTCTTTGTAGATGCCCGCCTTTGTAGGCACGAAGCGATATAGAGATGTTAGGATGGTCGCGGGAAGTGCGGGCAACAAAGTCTAAGTATTTAATAAACGCTTTGAAGCATAAATACGTTTTAAATTATGGACGAACTTAGAGTAATTACTACTCCTTCGATAATTTCAACGATTTAACGCAGATAAAATAATATTCCAAGACATGAGCCGTGGCCTTAATTTGCAAAGCTTAGAAGACATCTTTGGTCCAGTATAATGTGGAAAAAATACATTCTTGTTATTCACACAACAATTAAACACAATAAATTATTTAGGTGCCATATAGACCAGCAAAGTTACAAAATATGTTTTATAATTGTTATGTACCAAATCAAATTTCATATCAAGAAACTTGAAATATTTATAAGTAAATTTCGATATTTACACTATATAATTATGAAGTGGCTTTGTATAGCTTTTGGTCGAGTGGATATTTATTACCAACTTTGTTTAGACGCGGTGATAATACTTAAGTATGCCTTTATTTCAGTAATGCTTCTAAAAAACTAGCATCATGGATGATATTACAACAGAACTTAAGAAATGCATAAAAAGTTAACGAAAGATGCCATGGGACACCCGATTGGAATGAAGTTTCTTTCGCAAGATATTATGTACTAAATTTTTATTTTATACAGGATAAAAACATCTCGGCATAATAAAATATTTGCTATATCATTTACTAAATATTAAAAATTTATAAATTACAAAAAAATTTCCGCAAGTTCATTTATTTTCGTTATTACTTTATTATTTATTAAATACTTAAAATTAATAAATTAAAAATAATTAATAATTCAAAAAGTTTTAATTTTTAATAAAACTAAATTTAATTTTAAATATAATTTTAAATAAGATTTATTAAAAAAATTGGAATAACTAAAAAATATATAAATAATGAAAAGTATTATTTTTAAGGTAATTAAATTTAAACTTAAAATTAACTTACTTTGCACACAATGCTACTGCTCGAATGAATACTCGCAGGTGATACTCGCCTGAAGACGCACACACATACAACCGTATATAATAGAAAGAGACAGAGAGAAAGAGAGGGAAAGGTCGCTTTGAGGTGGCATAACGCTTTTTCCTTACGTGACGAATTGGCAGAATTCGCTCTAAAGTAAGCCGCGTAAAAGAAAGTCGTTCCAAAAATATGGGACGTTTTATTATTTTCTTCTATAATATTATATATATATTTTTCTAATATTATTAGATTAGTCTTCCGTTACTTCTCTTAAAAAAACTGTCAACTGCACTGTATCTGACATATCGGTACTTTCATTGGGAGCGAAACTATGAAAAACGCATTTCTTTAATTGGGTTTTTAAAAACGATTCGATATCTTGGGACATATCATAAATTCTCCTTGCTATAGCTTGATGTGACAAGCTTGCATTTTTAACTAATGCTTTATGCTCCAGACACGTTATCGATGTGAATATTTCCAAGCATTCCTTGACAAATTCTCCATCGGATAGGGGTTTACTTCGCTTGGCGATTGCTTTTACTACCATTAAGCTAATTTTTGTAACCAACTCAGAATTTTGACTGTTTTTCAATGTTTTGTTAACCGACCATATTTTTTTTCAACGAATAGTGTTTTTTAGAATAATGCCATTTAACATTGAACTTCTTGCAAACTGATATTTTGTCATAATATATGAAGTATAATATATTTCCATTGTGTTCTGTGAAAAAAAGGTTTCAGTTCAACTGTTTTTAAATATTCGACATTCTGCGTTAACTTTAATTATTTTCGGTTAACATCCTGTTCTGCAACAACCATAAAATGAAACTAAATTATGTACACACATAACTTTTGATAAATATGTTAGGAAAATTTTAATTCAAAATGTTCAACACGTAGAATTAAAAATACATCTATATTATAACCAATACGATACCATATATGATAATAATAATGGAGTATAGTCCATTAAATATAGAACTTTAACATTAAACTATGTACTTAGGTAAATAGAATAAAATTTGCAAACTTTAGAGGCGATCATGTTGTTCCTAATCTCAAACAATGTGCAACAAAAGACTATTTAAAAAATATATATTACCTACCTTATTTCACCACTTTCCACTGCAATTGGAAGTATAAAAAGTGTAGGAGGTAAGTGTAATATGATCGCAACCAAACACGGGTAAAACCAAAATTTCACAAGCTTCGCTGGCCAACTGATTGCGGTGATGCGATCTAACTGTGTGGGTATCAAACGGGTAGGAGAGGTGGCGCGCATCTTAGTGTGCGAGAATTTCATAAGTAAATTTTACATACCTGTTAGGTACTCCGGGTTCGATATTGAAGAAAATGCCCGTATCTGCAAAAGACAACAAACTTTATTTAACCGCAAAACAACAAAGCCAAATCGCAAGAGGGATATTCAGTAGTCCGTTATTTATTGCTACAATAGTCCGCAGATATTCGCTGGTTATCGGACTTCTTCTTTTTTGCTTTCATGTCCAAACTTGAACTGACTCTGCGGCGACTACTGCGGCTATTTATATCAGCAACTCTTAGAAACATCCAGAGATTTCTCAAAGGTACCAGGAGTGTCTAGTCTAGACGTTGGAGCGCCAGCTGACGCAAACGTTGTCTACATGTGAGAACATGCACAGCTAATACAAGCTTTGTAGCGGAGTCTATAAGATTGATTATTCCTTTCAACTACAATACTAGTATGTACGCGAGAGCAAGACAATTAGATTGACGTGTTTTAGGGTTCCGTATCGCAACGCCGCGTTTCGTAACATACCTCCTTACTTATGTGTACACATTATTCATGAATGGCTATCATCTATTAGTTCATTTATCGACTAGTGTAGTGCAACTAACATAGGTATATTTTTAATGGATATTTACACAATATACTATTGATATTTTTAAAGTTCTAACTGAGAACTTACTACAATTTTAATCCTATATTAGGCTGACAAGTAATGAACGCAGTAATAAATTATTTTATTTTTTTATGTTATTAATTAAATTAGTCTTCAGTTATTTAAACACAACATTTATGTACTAATTAGGTAATTAATTATATTATTTTTGCTTATACTTTTAATTTCAAGTTTTATTATATATTGTAATTTTTAGCAATGCCTATTTTATTCCACTAGACCAAACGAGACAGGGAGATACCCCTACTTATTAAATTTTGAAACTTATATTAATTTTACCAGTATAATTTTCATTGACGTGCATGTTAATTACGACTTTTGAAAATTACCACAATTTAAAGCTAGGCTTATAAATGTATATAAATAGGTGCTGTGGATAAAATTATTTCTTAACCTGAAGTTGTTTTTCATTGACAGTATAAGGTCATGAGGATAGTTTAATCAGATAACCTTAACTTAGCATATGATGTGATTCAATACAAATTTTTAATTTTTGTTTATGTTTAGGGTTTTAATGTCGCCATATATGAGGATTATAAGAGAGATCGGAACTTCCTCATTTACACCTTTGAAACAATGCTTCGCCATATATAACCATATACGATGTTTATATGAAATTAACAATATTAAATTTAAGGTAAAAGCTTTGAAATATTAAAGAAAGAATGAAAGTAAGTTACTTTATTATTAATTTTAGCAAATTATTTCACTCAAACAATGTGCAACAAAAGACTATTTAAAAAATATATATTATCTACCTTATTTCATTACTTTCCACTGCAATTGAAACTAAAGGATGTGTAGTACTAACATAAATTCTTGGAAATAAATGCCCTACGAGAACCAAAATTCAATAAGATTTACTTCGACTATGATTGAGAATTACATGAAAAATAGGCATCCAGACAAATGTCTGTGACAAAGAATTTATAAACATACATAAGTTTCAAAATTTATACATGAAAATTCAACAAACCTAAAGAATAAAATTCTAATTTTTTTTAAATCTCCGTAGTAAGCCACTCATCACGAATTCGTTTATTATATAGTGCAGCCGAGCGTACCTGAACGGATAATTCGACTAATGGAAAGTTTTCCTCCATTATGTCTTTAACGTGCTCCAGTACGTCTTTATATTATCCAGAAATGAAAAATAAAAACTATAATATGTAAAAAAATTACCATTTATTAAATAATATGTGCTTGTAATTTAAGGAACATACTATTAAAAAGGTTTTTGTGCAATATTTAAAAATAATTTTAAAAGCCAGAAAGGTGCTAGTGCATTCGTCAAAAACCGTATTTTGTTAAATAAAAAAAATTAAGAAAGATTAACACAGTGTCTTGTTTTTACATATTTATCATACAATATCAAAGGGTAATAACATTTGTGTATATGGTTTACGTTGTGCGTATATATTTTTTAGATTTCCCTTATTAAAAAAAATAATCGTAAAATAAACAATTCACTATTAAACTAACTATCGTTCCAGATCAGTTAAAAATTATAAACATAACTGCAACGTTGCATGCGATAATATATAGGCACGTTAGCACCATTAGTATAGTTATATACTTAAATTTAATAAAATAAAGTGTTAAGATATGAAGAAATCACACTACGTAGAAAATTCTGACATCATAATTAAAAAGAATTTATTAAAGAAACTGACATAAGATACCCATAATGTTAGTATATTTACACGGATAGACTTATCTACCAAAAGACACAGTCCAATATTAAACACGAATTCGGTGTTTGTCTTAGATCTATCAGCCAGGCCAGATTTGTGGTCGGTAAGAGCATAATAAAACTGAAAAAGAGTCCAGAAAATCCTGTGTTCCCCTCAAAAGTATTCATTTTAAATCTGAGCAGGCATATAGCGAGAACGGAAGATCATTAATACCACAAGAAAATCTAATCAACTCAGTATCCTTCCTAACAAGACATGAGTTAAGGATGTGTTTTATGTCGAACTAAAGTAAATACTTGTTTTATGTATTTATTCATTGTAATTTAAACAGAAATTACAATATCGCAAAGCTTACAAGTTGTGTCAGTCTGTCATACAAATTTCATCTTTGCCATATACCGAGAAGATAGCTCGATCTGATTGTAAGTTAAGCTGTTAAGTACGAGTAGAACTCGCATCGCGAGGGCTACATAAATACATATCTACATAAAAAATTTAAACTTTTTAAAGTATGTGTGATACGTGCCCTCAAATATCGCTTTCGTACTTTTTAGAAATATTGATATTAAACTAATTAATTTTACTTATTTGTGCTTTCACGCCTCATCTGCTCAGCTGACGTCTGCAGAATTTTATATTTTTGCGCTGTTAATGTGAGTTGAGTTGAGTTTTTTCAAAGAATAGAATTAAAAAAAAACAGTTACAAAAGCATGAAAATTAATAAGTTCCATATATAATATGCATTTACATTAAATTACTAAGCTATTCTTAAAAGTAATGTCCAGTTTTTCAGACGTGTATTGTTTTTAAATTGCACCTCAATTTTTCTCCTTTACTACAGAAGGTGCAGTCCAAAGGCAGTCATAATTAATATTATAAATGAAAAAGTTTAAATAAATCGATGAATGTATGGATGCCCGTTTGATACTCCACAATCACGCATTTCTCAAAAAATCTACGTAGAATTTGATATACGAATAGATTCTTTTATAATTAATTACTTATTGTATTAAATATCCACGAAAAATAAGTATTTATAACGCATAGCGTCAATGTCTTGCAAGATTTCTTAAGTTCTTAATTGAACACGTATTGTCTACAAGGAAAAATGTATAAGTTTGATTTTTGTATATATTAAATCATACCGGATATCCGGAATTTCTCAATTCGAGCGCGGTACGGGAGTAGGATAGTGTATAAAATGTTTGCATTATATAATTGTAGTTTCGGAAGGTAATTATTAATAATTATAAATATTTCATTTAGTATTTCTTTTATATGTATAAGAAAAACAAGGTGGTTACTTATATCTCTGTAATTTAGTGATGCTAGTTAATTGCGATAATTTTACATTCAAATTCCGATTAAATGCCGTTATATAGTTTTATTTTTATGATTTTAACACACAAGATGAAAACTGCGAAATTATCCAATATCCCATGAAATAGACGCTGTATCAAAAAATGTCATTGCATATTTTCCATTGCCTTTCAAAAGACCTCCTCTAAGACATCTCACCCGATGGATATCGCTAGAAAAACTAGTTTCATTTCACGAATATTCCATTGAACAAATTTTTTAGGCACCTCGGTTTTTAAAAAATGTTTGTCTTTCTTCATTTCTCTGTATTTACGAAAATTAGCTACGTCTTGCTGCAAAATTTTGTCATAATCTATACTTAAGTGTATGATTTAAAATGCTTTGCGGAGCGGACAAACGAACAGGAAAATATATGGATTCTATTTTGCCATTCGGCTATGGAACCCCAAAAAGCAAAGGAATGATCTTATAAATTTCAATTGGAGAAAAAATGATTACCTAAAAAACTTTAAAACACTTTAAACTACGCCAGAAACGTAACTACGGACGCTTTTAGCCTGCTAAGAACTCCACAAAGAATCGATTTGTGAAGACGTTACATAATGTTTTGATTTAACATGAGTCCAAGACACTTATAGTTTATGCACTTAGAACTTTCATGTATAATTTACATGAGACATAATTATACTTTATCGTACTAACTTTGCGTTCTGGTCTGCAGTGTGATAATGGTGTATTTTAATTTGTTTATTTATTTCTAAATTACTATTAATTATGTTATCCCTTAACAGTTTAATATAAAAATAGTTTATAAAAAGCTGTGTTAGCAAAACATTTTTGTAAATTCTATATTATTTTAAATTTACTCCTACACTATTTTAATTTAAGTCTGATAAATTTACCAATTTATTTGAAAATTTGAATGCGCTATATGAATTTTACTTAAATGTTCCAAGTGGTAGTTACCGATAATATTTTTCAAACACTGTTAATAAATTATTGAATATGAGATAAATATAAATATAACCTTTGAAAACTCATAAATTTCAAATACCATTTCATGTACAAAATAAATATAATATTACCAAACCCCTTGGGGGTTAAGTATTTGCGGAAACCGAACTACGAGAAAGTTGTAAAATATAATAAGGGTCACGGATCTCGGGGCCGACTATTCTACCGATAACTGCGCCCTATGGGACGATGCGGCGTAGCGTTACGGGACTATATTTTACGGTAGCCGCAAACTTGGGTTGGTTACAGCTAGTACATACTCGTCGTTAGATCCAATATATTCGTTATTTAAATACGAAATATTAATACATCGACTTAGTCTGTGACGCGAATTTTGAGTAATAAACGTTTAGATCATGAACATTTTTTAATCATTATCCTAAGTAACACATCTACAAATATATTTATATACACATAACTTTAAATATTTCATGTGAGATAATAAAAACAAATAATGGTATATATTAAATTGTTTCATTTCAAATTTTATTTGGTTTTAAAACTAAATGAAAGCAAGTTACTAAAAGACCAAAATGGTTTACTCCAAATCAATACAGTTTTTACATAGCCAAAATGTTTTTATATTTTCTCAATCGTCAAGTTAAAACTCTAATCTGCAAAACATCAGTAATTTTAATAAATTTAAGTAAGGCAAATACTAAGAAATTATCATAAAACTTTATAATAATTAAATGATTACATAATAAAGTATATGCAGAGAAAAATCTTATTAATTAATAAAGCCTATAATTTCTCGATCACGTTAATCATATTTTCAAGCACGTCAATAACACGATTACAGTATGTGACCAACTCTAAATAATTAAGAAGATTTTACAAGTAAATATCCAGCAAACATACATAATCTACTTTGTTAAAACTACATCACTTTCCAAAATATGAGGAGAAAGCTCTCCAGAAAAATCCAGATCGCTCCGATTTAGAATAACTCCGACGACTAAATTCAGTACCATAGTAAATATCGTACTGCTTAATATATTCAAAATTTGAAAATGAATCAATAATTTCTAAAATGCTTGATTTAATACAAGACTATAAGCAGTTCACTGTGGACGTAGAAAATAACCTAACTGGCTTTACTTTGGAAAATTATGTGTCACGGTAGTCAGACGTGGTAAATAGCGATGAAAAGCGGTATGTAAAGATGAATGGTTTGAAAACTAAAGCAGTAACTAACTAGGAGAACTTAAGTATTTTATATCATATACATTAAATACTAAGGAATTAACTAGTTTATAAAATTTCCTTAAGTCATAACAGCCAGTACATAAATGCCTACTTTCCGATTAACAGTAATTGAACAGCTTGGTGCATTGCATACATTTGAATTATTTCCATATTTTAATAAAAGTGTTCATAAGTTTCTTTAAACAAGGATACAACCCTTAGAAAATTATAATATGGCATCAAACTCGCCTTCTAATAAGTGCGATTTATGTTCATCGTTAATTGTAATCTATCATATTTTCAAATTTGTACTTTTTAAAACGTTTCGAAGTCTATTAACACCTTATTATATATATATATATATATATATATATATATATATATATATATATATATATATATATATATGTATATATATCATCTCCTTCAATTTAAAACCCAAAAAAATATAGTTATTCCCCTTAACAGATTGCCGGTAAAATAAAATATTGATAACAAAGAACAGTATTAGTGCAGATCCAAACATATGAAAGCATTAATTATTGAACGTAGGTTTTACTGAAAGAAAATAAAGCTGTAACTGGAGCTAAAATGTAATACGATGCCAAAATTTAAAACAAAATACATTAGTTTGAAAGAAATTTTTATTTCAAATGAAATTCCTTTTTTCGGTAGTCAAAAAGGAACCCTTATAGTTTTGCTATGTTCATCCGTCTCTGTGTTCCAACTAGCAGAGTAGAGAGGGTGTGATATGATTTCACACATCCCATTGCACAATGTATTATTCAGTAAATTTTTTAAAAATATTGGGGATACGTCGTGAATACTTCATTTTTACAGAGATCTGCTTACCAAATAATAAATTTTAAAATTACCATTCCTGTTAAATTTATATATATAAATTTATATACATAGCTAAATAGACTCTTATTAACTTATAAGTAATAGTCGATCGCCTTGTGACGTGTATTAGGATCTGTAAACAGTTAACAGAAATTCTATATGAGTGAGTTAGGTCAATAGTTGTAAATGGTTTAATAGAATCACCCTTGTAAGTTCAATAAGTACCTAAATGTACAAAATACTTGCATGTGAGTTCTACCCAAACTTGACGGGTTTAGTAATAGATGAAAAGCGAAGGGTTAAACTCGTAAGGTTTTATTAGCACATGATGCTCTCTTATAATCATATGTACAAACGTAGGCCGCAATATTTTCCAGGAACGAATATTAACAGCGTAAGAAAATTTTAATTTTGTATTTTCTTGTGTAATATAAATCATGGAATAAGGCAATTCATTTAAGGTGATTGACTAATATTTTTCTTTTACGTTACTAATTATTTTTTAACAATTAAAGAGTGACAGATCTACCATTACGGTAAGTCGAATATAACAAAATCAGAATCACATATTTTAGATTAGGTTTTCATATATTTTCTTTTATAATTCTAATGAAAATGATGACTTTTTTAAAATAATATAATAATAAAACCGATTTGATCTAACATAATTTCTTAACGCGAAGTCGAGGACAAATGAACTAATATGTAGGGTGAATCGATTTAATAATTTTTAATTCGATTTGTTTACTGAAATAAATATAAAAGTTGAGGTAAATTCGAAAATATAAAGGTCCTTAAAGTAAATGAAAAATTTGGTAACATTTTTATTTGAACGCACACCTCCCTTGTCCTTTCGTCTATAGTCAATATTTTCAATAAAGTAACTTGTTTTAGTCTATTAAAAATTATTTTTAATCTCTTAGCAAGTATTTATAAAAAAATAGTAAATAAGGGAAAGTGTTGACGTTTATTTACAAAAATCTAATTCATCATCTTTTATAATTGTTGTATATGAAAGAAAATACTTAAAAATATGACGTCTGTCCTGTGTACTGAGCTGTAATAAACTTGTCGTAAATGAGTCATAATTGTACTCTCTATTATTTTTATAAATGTCTACATAATTGATACTACAAGAAAGTTAGCACATATAAAAAGAGATATTTTTAATGTCGCAGTAATTTTTCTCGTATAACAAGTACCTTTAATACTCGATATGTAAAGTCGTCATTTGTACAGATTTCATAACTGAAACTACATTCATCTCATAACTGAAACTAAAAATATCTACCCCAAATATCTTCTCGATCTAAATACTTACATAATCTAAATACTTGCAATAATATTTTTGGTATCGTTGTTCTTTGTGAATACGGAAGATAGCTTCTGCTAAGACAAACCATTCCATTCTTTGTAAAGATAGGTGTCTATATATTTAATATAAAACTTCACGCTATTAAAAAATATCAAGATAAATTTTTAGACAATCGTAGTAATACACTATGGTAAACTTCGAATCTTTTACTCCGGTGAAACATTCTACCTAACCTATTATGTGACTGTACCTATTATGTGACTGTACCTATTATGTGACTGTACCTATTTATGTGACTATTAAATGAACTGACGGTTGTGTAAAGAACACGGCGGATCCTTTCCTTTATATCCCTGCATGAAATTTTCGCGTACGCCTAAACAATTGTAAAGTATTATCATTATTTTTGAAAATTGTATAAAACATTCTTAAAAATTAACGACTGAAGTGTAAATATTGGAATAGAGAATGACGGTCAATATTTGTGTTGAAAAGAATTCACATTAGTACTATGAAAAATAAGTATCATCCATTTAAACAATTATTGGCACAAATATTTCACTTCAGCGTATTTTGTATGTTGTATTGCAAAATAAAAATTATAAGACAAACAAAAGAAATAAAGGATATAAATATTTAAACTATCTTGCCACTTAAGGCTTTTCTTGATTTTATTTCTTGCAATTACCTCTTTTTATTTGACAGCGGCGAAAGCTCAAAGGAGGGTTTGGTTTTGGCCCCTGGCTATGCACACAAGTCCTATATTAAATTCCACTGATAACGTACGAGTAATATTTGAAAACATGATAACATAAAATGTGTGTATATACGTGAATACAACTTAATAAGAAGAGAGGTATTCAATTTATAGAGATATTTATATATGTTTGTATATTTACGATAAAATTCATAAGCGGACTAATCATATTAATAAATGTCATATTTATTTCTACTTTAATATGAACACAACTTATACTCATCTCATATTTCCTTCAATGAATATAATATAAAAAGAAATGCCAATTTCATCACTATTTTAATTCTTCTTAAAATGAGCGAATGAGGTTAGAGACACAATGGTAATGTAAGACGCTTTGAAAAAATACGGATAGCCCGATTTTGGTTCTGATGCAGAACCGTAGCGTGTTCTTGATTCGATTAATATTATTGATTTTACTTATGTTTTTCCACTATTTTGATTTTTATGTTGAGATTTACTAGAGAAGAAATATATACTACATTTTTTTTTATTTTAATAAATCTAAAGGGTTTCTATGTTTTACTGTAATCTAAGACACCCTATGGAAAAATGATAGCTATTAGCCTTTGTTATGAACATACCAATAAATTATTTCCTTTAACTTGTATCAAAAATTTCAAAAAATGTAGGCTAGTTAGTTGCTTCGTTGTTTTCATTTTTAAGTATATTCACTGCAAATAGTAAATACAATAAGATACATTAACCAATAATAATAATACTATTATCCTCTCGACCGCACGCGTTATTTTTACATATATTAGGAATTTTTCACAATACAATGGTGTAACCATTGTATTGTGAAAAAATAATAGTATTTTAAAAAATATTAAATTTATGTACGTAGATAATAAAAAATATAGTTGCAACATTGAATCAGCCGAAACATTTGAACCTTTCTTATGCATTTGGGAATGGAAAAAGTTATAAAAAAAAAAATAAAATTTCCCTGTTTTTAAAAAGAAAAAGGCTTAAATAAAAAACTTTGTATGAATTGAAATTATTGGCATAAACGCAAAAAAAATAATTTAAAGTAAAAAAAATGAAAAATCACTTATTTAAGAAAAGTTGTTTTATTGTTAAGTTTGTGTGAGCAATTTCAATACTATCTGCAAAATACAACACTTGAAAAAGACTATCGGAAGAGGCCAGTCTAACCAAATGCAATATTATAGCCAGTTGACTACAACCAGAATTCACACTACAATTATTCGGTACACATTTTGATACTCATATACATTCAAAAATTATTTCTATTAAACTATTTACAAATTTAAATTTATCAGAAAGAAAATAATTGCCTATTATATCTTTCATGGGGCGTAAGAACACGACGAAGATTTAAATAATTTTTTCTACCGTGTAAATACGTAAATATCTTGCTCACATACAATAAATACAAATTTTAATACACAGACATTTTTTGGAATTAATATTATAAACATTGAGTAAACTTGATTCAGTCTCCACTTACTTTTTTCTCTAGTGAATATTTTACCCATAATAAAAAATAGCAATTTCGCTGGTAGTTTTTTTATTATTAATATTTCAAAACGAATCAAAAAGAGTGCCTGATATACCCTCTGTAAAATATAATCACCCCTCCCAATTTCTATGTAGGGGGAAGTACTCTGGAAAGCTTTTCGGGGTGTAAAAATAAAATGCGATAACATTGTAAAAACGTATAAATGTGAAAGGTAAAAAAGTTAAAATAATTTCATTTAAAAATTTTTTTTAAAAAGGAATCTTAAGAATGAATTTTGTTTATTAAGGACTGACGCAAATAAAAAACGTTAAGATACTACTGTGAACTAGAAAAATGAAGGTTTTTAACAGCATAGAGTGAAAAAGAATTTAATATATGCAACAAAAGATACAGAATATCCAAAACTAGTATCGCTTTATTGGTATTCTCGGCACAATTTTGCAAACGTCAAAATTAAAAATTATCATGTAATCTCATACATTATGCTCATACCACAAATAAATTACTGTTCCGTATTCTTAACGAAACTTTTTATTCAAATACGTAATCATTAATACTGTATTTCGTAAATAAAATAAAGAATTCAGCAATTAGAAAAAAACAAAATGACGACTATTTTAAAAAATTAAATTTTTCGCTTACGTGTTTTTTTTAATTAGAAATATCTTTTACCCAAAATATTACCTACCACTATAAACTAAATAAACAGGTGTTTCAATCTTATTAATATAAGCTGTTACACGCTGTGGGATACAAATAATGAATAAAATAGTCATTAAAACGACTGTAAATTAATAAGCTTAAAATCCAGGTAAAATGGCATAAAATTTTTTGCCATGTCCAAATTAAAATCTAAAAAAATTTGGCATTACTTATCCAAATTACGAATAAATTAGTATCCGGTATTTGTATTGAAATCGCTTATTCAAATATGCAAAATTCTTTATACGTATAATAATATAAAAATAAATTTCGTATTGAAAATTTACACTTTCTTCAACGCACACTGACGATTTCGCATTTATACCACCCATTGTTCATTTACAAAAAAAAACACAAAAATACACCAATAAATACAAAAGAGACATTACACAAAAATATACAGAAACTAACTCATATACCTGTCAAATATTTTCATAGTCGGAAAAGCATAACTTACATATCATGTTATATTCCATCGTAATGGACGACGAATTTTAATTATTTCATAGTTACAAAATTAACCGCTGTTTATGGCACAATCTGTAACCATATATTTAATTATATCGTTAATATCTATGGAAAATATGTATTACAATATAATTTTGATATAATTTATTCAAATATTGAATATATTTGGCGTTAATTTTGTAGAAATTCATTATTCACAATTAAATGAAACTACATGATGTAATACTATTTCTACTTTCTTGAAGTTCTTTACCACAACCTAGGTTTCGTTGTGTTACAACATCGTCAGGTGGGAAATTAGTAAAGGTCTTTGCTAAAATCTAAAATCTTTGCAAATTGCCCACTTGAATGTATTGTAATACAACGAAACCTAGATCGTGGTAAAGAACTTCTAGTTTATTATTAATTATATGTTTATTGATTATATGTTTGTATTACCGATTTTCATAAAGTGAACCCTAGTGGATTTGTAATTAAGTCATTTATAATTCTTGCCACTTCTGTCATTAGAGCGACTATCTTATTTTTTTCATTTTGTGAATAAAAAGCTTTACTTTATTAGTTGTTTTAATTTATGATAATCGGGGACCATATAATACTAATAACCTCGCAGCTTCATGCAATACAATGGGTCATCGTAAAAAAAATATCTAAACTAATCTTAAAAATCTTAAAACATTTCCATAAACATATGTTTGTTGACTTTTGAACAACATAAACCGGTGTTATGAATTTTGAACAATACGGTTTGTTCAAAAGTTAATAAATATGATAAAAAAGGTAAAATTATGTATTATTTTTCACATTAAAAAAACATGTAAAATAAAAATGAGACCTTTATGGAACAAACACAACATTCACATTTTATTTTTTTTTAATGTGCGGTCATTTGTACTTGATTTGTACCAAAACAGTTTAAAAACAATTTTTTGACATAAAATGGACACATTTAACCACAAATATTAATTAGGTACCACTAAAAAATAAGTTTTAAATAAAATAAAATATCAATATATCTATGTAATTTTGAGAAACCAAAATGGGGATTAAGAAGAAGACTTAGATCCAACAGGAATTCCTTAGGGGAGGAAGGACACGAAAATCATGATTAGGATAATTGGTGCATAACTCTTTACATCAATTTCTGCACATTCTGTGACACATAGCCTAACCAAAAGATAACACACGAAAATTATCTATTCTGAATTATTAAAAATTTCTTTTACATATTAAAAAAAATAAAATATTCTTTGCGTTTTACTTACTCGTAACGGAATTATGACATCCTACATACATAATTTTTGGACATGAATACGCCTCCAAGTTCGGTACCGTATATATTAATGTCCAAAATTTCTCTGCGCGCCCTATGTCTCGAACCCGCTTTCGTTTATCGAAATCTCAACGGTAAAACGACTTTTATAAGCAATCGTAGCGTGAAAATGTGTGATCCAATCGTGATAATATTTGTAATAATTAACGCAAAATCTTTAACATTTTATTTAAGTGGACAATAAATTTAAGATTTTATAAATCTTTTCGCAACGCATTCTTTAATAAAGGTTTCTAAAAAACAGAGTAGTGCTTTTATTTGTTATTCCTTTAAAAACGCATTAACGTAAATGACAAGCGGCATTTACTCAATATAATTATCCTGTCTCCCGGTTACCGCCCTATTTTGAATATCTTAGTTGCATAAGAACTAAAAATAAGGTTAATTATTTAGTAATGTTTTAGTATCCTTTTTTCAAACGAAAAAAATACACCCACAATTAGATGGATATATGGCTAATCTTAATCCGGCCATCGGGTAAGGAAATATAATTATCTGTACACAATTGTAATGGTAACATAAAAAGTCTGCACATTAAATATATTTGTAGAAAATAATTTCAGGAAATTATAAATAAGCCATAAAGGAGTAATTAACCTTTTTTTAATTTCTTTTCAAATGGGTGAATGTGGATATCTATTTGATTATATATACAAAACTATTGATGTTTGTGACTTTATTTTGATTAAGTTTTCAATATTCTAATTATATGTATAAATATATAACAGTATTTTTGTTTTTCATAATACATTAACTTAATATAAGATACGTCCCGTTCCAGTATGATAGATTCGAGAAGTTGAGAAATTATGTTTGTTTTGTATAGTTTGTACTTTCTCTTAAATGACCCTACAGCTCACAATGGCCCCAGCACCCTCAAGGAGTTTCCTCCGCAATAAATTGTTTTTAGGAAATCCTTGTAAGGTAAAACTGTCTACCTCAATTTGAATCTACACGCCGGAATGACTAGAAAAGTTTATTTGACATTTATAATTTCATTAGTTTGAATTCTACCTCACTTTATTCCTTGTATTTTAAAGGTATTAAATTACATCAGACTTCTATTGTCTATACCGTCTAAGATTTGATTATCTCTGCCATGTTACATTTGTAGATACCATCCATACAAGTTCTTTCTTATTTTTGAAATATAAATAAATATTATTTATCTGTGGAAGCTCAATGTATATCACAAATGTATTTCTTAGCAAATATAAATAAATAATTTCAGTTTTGAAATAAATACAAAATTTTGAAATAAAATTGAACATGTTAAAATGACGTTAATTTTAATACAATTTGCAAACAGTTATAAATACAAAATAAATTTTCACTGTACTGAAAATAGAGACCAGGTTGATATTTGATAATATTTCTGACTATCACTAACAACTAAATAGGTTAAATAGTCTAAGGGGGTGTATTATAATATATATATATATATATATATATATATATATATATATATATATATATATATATATATATATATATATATATATATATATATATATATATATATCAAAATATAAGAAAAAAATTAACAGTTCTTGTATAAAAAAATGTGAGGGTTTTATTCCATAACAAATAATAATACCATTTCTACCATGTAAATTTGTGCAGAATAAATATTGTGTTATTAAATGAATTCCACGTTTAATATGACACTAACCCTGAAAATAATTCTTTACTTCAAAACGGATCGACTCCCCATTTCTTATTTAATTATATCAAATTATGAGTAGCCAGACTTCCGTTTCAGTTTATGATAATCGTATCCAATCAAGTTTTAACAAAATGTGTCGTGCATAGAGAAGGTTAAAACCTTCTATAATTGAACTGCTTTATTTATTTTTTTTTTTTTCTATTACAATCAGTCCAAAAGACATTCAGCAATATCTGTGTCAATATTATAGGTTTTGCAAGGTAAACATCCTATGACATTTCCTTAATTAATTTAATATAAGTCCTGTGGTACTCTTCTTTTCAGTCTCCGAACACTTGGGAATATGTCATCCATAAGATGGTGTGCCAGTTCATTTGGGTGTATCTGTAGTCTCTCTTTGTAAGTTTTAATGGTGTCTCTTATTACTTCCTTCACAGATTTTATACCAAAGTCGTGGTGAAGTCTCTCGTTTGTGACATACCATGGTGCATCAACTATCATTCTTAATATTTTTGATTGGAATCTTTGTAAGACTTCCAGGATTGAGTTCGCAGTTGTGCCCCACAGCTGTATGCCGTACGTCCATATTGGCTTTATTATGGCTTTATATATTAGGAGTTTATTTTCCATTGACAGTGGACTGTTTTTATTAATTAACCAGTACAGCTTGCGTACTTGTTGACCCATTGCAAGGCGTTTAGTAAAAATGTGTTTCCTCCATGTCAAACGACGGTCTAGATACATTCCAAGGTATTTGGCCTCTTCTGCTTGTGGGATCGGTATACCATTTAGTGTTACAGGCGGGCACGTTTGTCTTCGGGTAGTAAATGTGACTTGAACAGATTTGGCTTCGTTCGCCTTAATGCGCCAGTCTCTTTTAGGGCCTGCAGTTTGTAAGATGCCTGATTTGGTGTATCGTCAGAAGCCATAATAGCTGTATCGTCTGCAAATGTCCCCATAACGACATCATCTGATATTGGTAAATCTGCTGTGTACAGAAGGTACAGAGTAGGTCCCGTTATACTTCCTTGCGGTACTCTTGCTAGGTTTTCTTTTAGCTTTGTTGTATCAGATACGATCTAATAAAGTTGTAGAATCTTATTGGCAATGTCATTTTTATTTTATATAACAGGCCGTCATGCCAAACTCGATCAAATGCCTGGGATATGTCAAGGAATGAGGCTGTGCAGTAACCTTTCTGTTCAAATGTTTTGGCGATTCCCTCAACTAGCCTGTGAATTTGCTCGATTGTACTGTGGTGTCTTCTAAAGCTGAACTGATGGTCAGGTATCAATTTGGACTTTTTGATTATAGGATTACGCCTCTTCAGGAACAAGATCTCCATGACTTTGGAGAGAATTATAAGTAAACTAATTGGTCTATATGACTTAGCTTCTTGCGGACTTTTACCTGGCTTAGGAATCATGATAATTTTTGCCACTTTCCATTGTGGGGGCACAAATTCTCTCCTTATAATGGCATTATACAACTGTGTTAGGACTCTAATACCGTCATCAGACAATTCTCTTAAAACAGTCGCTGTTATGAGGTCGTAGTCTGGTGCTTTCCCTACGTCTAGTTTTCGGATTGCTGATTTTATATTGGCTTTGTTGAATTTTTCAATTGGTGGCTCTAGTTGGTGTATTGTATATAGAAATTCGCAGACCATTTAAATTTTTGTGGAACCGACATCTGGATTGAGCTTGAAAACTTCTTGTAGATGTTCTATAAATACTTGAGCTTTCTCTGCATCGTTAGTGGCCCAAGAGTTATTTGCCTTGCGAAGGGGTGGCTGGTGACTTATAGGACGTTTGAGATATTTGGTTGCTTTCCACAGTGAGTAATCAGTCGAGAGTTTACTATCCAGCTCTTGTAAATACGTCGTAAGGCTTTGGTTACGGTCATCACCTAGCAGTTGTTTAAGTTGTGCCGTCAATTTGTTATATTTTGTTTTATCACCCGGATATCTTGTAGTCTGCCATTTTTTTCTAGCCTTACGCTTCTCAGCCAACAGTTCCCTGATAGTTAGAGAACAATGAAGACCGTCGTTAGTGGTGGGAGGAGGTCGAGCTGTAGGTCGAGTGTAGCTTTCCATGCAGTCTGTTGGATACTATCGGTAATGTATTCCACTGCCTGTGTGATGTCCTCGTCCGACTCTAAAGGTATCGTTGTATTAATGGAGTTTGTTATTAATTCCCTGAAGTAATTCCAATATGTTCTACGGGTATGAAGTCTGCACGGTTTTTCCCTTCTAAGAATTGTACGACTTAATTTTATCTCAACAGGTGAGTGATCAGAAGAGAGATCTGTACTGGAATTGCAGCTAAAATATACGCTGTTGATACCTTTAGTGACACAGAAATCTATTAAATCTGGTTTCTTCTTTGTGTCAGTAGGCCAGTATGTTGGCTCACCAGTAGAAACGACTCCAAGATGCAATTTTTTAATAGTCAATAATAATTGCCGTCCCTTAGGTGAGATAATACGAGAACTCCAGTGCGTGTGTTTAGCATTAAAGTCACCACCTGCGACGAATCTTGGCCCCAATTTTGCAAAATACTCCTCATAGTCCTCTTGTTTTATGTTATGTTTAAGGGGACTGTAAACTGCTGATAAGGTCACAGGCCCAGACCAATCTTCTATCACTATGTTAGTAGCCTGCAGTTTTTCTATACAATAGTGGTTAACCAAGTAGTGTCTAATATTATTCCTAATTAAAATTGCACTTCCTCCGTGAGCTTTACCGTCAGGATGTGTTGTGTGATAGAATTTGTGTCCTAGTATACTGAAATGATTCTTCCTAGTAAAGTGCGTCTTTGATATTAACATTATGTCAATGTTATTTAAATACATATATTGTTTAACCTCAAGGGTATGTTTTGACAGTCCATTTGCATTCCAAAGAGATATTATTATGGAGTCCAGTTTGGAGTTAATTTGGACGTTAGATTTAGAATAAAATTTGTCATAGCTGTTAACTGTTGCATCATTTGTTTCATTAATGTCATTAATTCTCTTATATCATTGTTATTACTTATGTCATTACTATTACTAATTTTATTCATAGGTTCTTTAGGTTGCTGTTTATCAGTTGCATTTTTTGTAATTTCTGCATATGTAAAGCCTGTTGTTGTTGTCATGTTAGATAATTGTTTTGTCTTATCGATTTGTGGAGGTCTCTTAATTAATTCTAGGTTAATTCTTTCTGGTGGCTGTGCGAATTTAATATTTTGTAGCTCTCTGTAGACTTTGCAACCCTTATAATTTGCTGGATGGTTACCTTCACACAGTATACACTTTACTTGGTCAGATCTGCTTTTACGGGGGCAGTCAGCTGACAAGTGATCTTCTGCACATTTTATGCACACACATTTTATTCCACATTGAGGAATTTCCCTCTTAAGTCTAGGAGGTTCAAATACTACTTTGCAGTGCAGTACATGTTTTATATCATAAATGGACTTATTATTTTCTTTCTGCTTTATTTCCACTATAAACATTGGTAGTGGTTTTTTAGTCGCTTTTTAGTAGTGTTGTTTTATATTCCAAATATTGGTGCTTTCATGATCAAGTTCTTCTAATTCTTCTTTTATTTCGTTAATGTTTGTGGAGGGATGCATATTTTTTAAGACCACTTTGAAGCTCCTATCTTGTTTTGGTTTGTATGTGTAAAATTCAGTTTCTTTTTTCTCAAGCTCTTTGACGATTTTGGTGTACATTTCTAATGTTTTGGGTTGAATCTTTACCTGTTCCTTATGAAGTATCTTCATCTCATATTTATTGAGAGCATGAGCTTCTAATAGGTCTATTAGTCTTTGGATATTGCTCACTCTGTTTTGCTTGGAGGTGGCTTACTTGTTTTTACAATTTTAGTGTCGTAATCAGTATTAAGATGTTGTACTGCTTCATCTTCCAAGAAAGCAAAGCTGTTTGATGTAGGTATATGTGAGGGTTGAGATAGCCAGTGAGAATCAAGTTTGCTTTGTTTCTGGGATCTTAGTGGTTCAGGGCTAGACCGTAGTCGTTTTTTATTTGTAACTTGAGCCCAGTCCGTTATCATTTCTGTGGTTTGTTGGGGTTCTGCCCGAATGTCATTGGTCGATGACGATCTTGGCCTGTGGAACATGCTTGTGTGGAATAATTGTTGTGTCAGCGTTTTTTTTGTCTCAATCTGATTCAATTGTGGTTGATTTTCAGATTTTGATTTTTCCGTTGTCTCCGTCAAGTCTATACATTATTTTGCCTTACTATTTGTAGTCGCCTTCCTAATATATCCATCTTCTATAGAGAGCGAAATTTTGCCCGCCCCCCCAGATCCTGAGGGGCTGCCCGAGATAGACTCGGGGAGAGATTCTCCGGTAATACCGGTACCCTCCTGGGGTAGTTTAGTTTTATGTTCCGCTTCCATAATTAATTTGGTACTGTCTCAGTAACCTGTAGCCACTCTTTTTTGAGAGGTATTTAGTCCCCCAGGGCTTGTGGTAGCCCATTAATATAGTTATACCGCTATTGACTCTGTCGCCAGAGCCTCGTCTGTTGTCTAGCAGGGAGCACCAGTTGGCCGTCGCCGCCATTCGGCGCGTGCAGGTGAGGTTGACAGTTGGGTCGGTTAAGATGTTATGAACCGTTCACCCCTTACCCCCCAAAAGAAGAGCAACTGCTTTATAAATACTTCTCTTACAAAACAGAGCTTTCACATGATAGCAAATATTATACCATCTTCGTGATCGACAGAGACATGGTGCTTAACTTTTCCAAACACTTTGTGCATCGTTTAAATATAGTAATTTAAATTAATTACAAAAAAAGTTAAAATAAAATTTATTACCGTCTCGTGAATAAACAGAAAATATGGTGTATTTAATGGAAATAATAAATACATACCCCTACACCCTAAATATTGATTTTAATTTATTTGGAATCATACTTAATTTTAAGCTCGCATTAATCGAATGGGAGGCGATGATATATCCCTTACAATTTTCAACCACCGGAAGTGCAAATGAAAAACGATTTTTTTTTTAAAAAAAACTGCTGTGTCCGATCAAGCAAAACATTAAATTTGTCAAAATTTCCTTTGTTAACAGGCTGCTTCAAAACAGTACGTTTTATCAGGTTATTTTAGCTTACAAAAATGCTAGAATTATTAACAGTCTACATAGCTTTTTCTTATGAAATCTCCATATACCTTGTCTCTATTTAATGTTAAAAATGACTCTCATTAAGTAACTAGCAGTAATTTTTTTCATTCTTTCACTTCCTGTCACCCTACCAGAAGCAAACTAATTGAAAACTTAATATAAATCTCAACAGGAGTTAACATAGTTTTAAATCTATTATCTAATTGTTTTGGAACGTGTTTTTAATATCGCATTTTTATAACCTATTTATTTTACTACTTGCCTAAATTATTAGATAATTTGAGTTATTATCACATTAAAAATATAACTAGAATATAATAAAACGATATTTCAGTAATGATCATCATAATTTCATAGTCAAACAAACGTAAAAATATTTCAATTTGCACTTTAAATCAACTTTCTGCTTGAAAATAAAGTGTAAGCTACATTTGACATTATTTTTTGCGAAGAGCAAACCTGCGTATCTGTTTTTATCAAGCAAACCTGTTGGCATCTTTATTTATCTGATAACACTTATCGTGTCGTTCGATTTTAACTTTTGAAAATGGCGTTACTTCTGTAAATATACTAGTCTAAAATTTTCAAACTTAATGGACACTCCCGGTATTTTAATTTTATGTCTAAGAATAGAAGCTAAGGATTTGTTACAATTACTGCCACTTTTTTCAGCTTTTTTGTGTATTTTCCCAGGACTCATATTTAGTTACAAGAATAATATGATTTGTTATAAATTAATAAAAAGTAATAAACATTTAAATGTTGATCTTCATTATTTTGTAAATTGTGGCCGAAAAGTTTTGAGCCTAAGGTACTCATAGTCGCATTAAATGCTCCTCTGACCGATCACTGCTTGAGCGACTTGTAATTGGCATATAAGGAAATTTGAAATCACTACAGTAGATATTAAAAGGAGACAAACCGCAAGAGAAGTTTAAAACCAAAAAGTTGGCTTACAAACTCGTATCCACTATCTTTTGGAATTCCGGAAGTACCTATATTGCACATCTACCAGCTTCTTAAAATATTACGATAAATGCCAATTTTTATGCTGTATTTTTAAAAGTGCAACAAATGTTGAGGAAAGCGGTAGAGGAGAATCAAGGATATTTTTTTTGCAATAATGCACCAGTTCGCACGGTGCGTTATTGCAAACGTTTCTAAGCGACTTTTGACAGCTACCAAGGAATCTACTACTCACCCTGCAGTTTAAATATGGCTCTCAGTGATTACCTTCTTTTTAATAAATTAAAAAATATTATATAGGATAAACATCAATTGAAAGTAGCTGTATAAGGATATCTTGAGGGCAAAAATACGAATAATTTATTCTATGGTATACAAGCCCTTTAAAAAGGTGTGTAAAATGTAAAATATATTTTTTATTTGAAGAGAATTATATCAAAAAGTATAATTTTTGTAAAATTTTTTTTGACTTTGAGTATGCTAGGTTCAAAACGTTTCATCCCTCCCTGATGTTATTAAAATTTTATTCTAAAACGTGTGTTAGTAGTGGCTATTAGTAGAAAATCGAGAATCATTTATGTACTTTATCTCTTAATTAATATTTCAGTACAGAGGATAATTATAAATTAATAGAAATAGAGCATTATGATATTTTCATGATATCTGATGACGTACCCTATATATATGATAGGAAACCAGATACAAAGATTGTAATTCCAATCTTCTGTAATAATATCAGCTCTGACGTTTACTTAACATATTCATGGTAACATATTAGGTTAATACTAGTTACTTTTAAGGTGACTAATGGAGGTTTTAAATAGTGTTAAGCAGACAGAGGTAGAGAATGTCAAGGTATATCCTATATATGTTCATGTATCTCTATATATGTTCAGCAATTCTTCATAATTTTTTATTTATATTTTTTTTGTTTTTTACCCAAACTCATAGATTCAAGGCAAAATTGTTCTTATGGACTGGAATAACTGTGAAAAATACAATTTTTTTTAACGACTAGTTATTTAACTGAACTATTTGAGATAAAAACATTCACTTGCATATATCTAATCTGGTCATCAGTGACACAAGGAATTTTCTGAACATCAGATTTAGAACTTAATTTTGGACGAAATTGAAAAAACTTCACATAAATTTATTCAAGAATCTAATTTTTGAATATACATAGTGGTGGATTTCCATAAAATATTTCGGTACAGCCTGTATACATACATACACATATATGTATGTATACATCATTGTTGCCAGATTTTTTTTCGGACAAAACGGGATTTTAAAATCTTTTGATTAAAAAAACGGGATTCTTTCGTCAAAAGCGGGACAAAATAAAAAAACGTAAATAATGGTTAGTTTTTCCTTTTATTTGTGTTTTAAATAAAGTTTACACTGAAAATATTTAATTGTCAGCTATGGAAAATGTTTTATATAAAATACTAATAACAATAATCGAGGAATATAAATAATAAGGATAAGGTAAGAATATAAATAGAAAGGAATATAAAAGCAATCATTACTGATGTACGAATTATACATTTATATTTCTCTGATGATTTAACTTCTTTTGCAGTTCCTTTTTTTAATATAGTTTTTTTTAATATAATCGAATGAGTAATTCTGCTTTAACTAATTTATCAAAGCATTTGTTTCTGGCATGCGACCATTTTAAGTTCATTTGGGAAAAAACGAGTTCGGGAAAGCGGTTTCAAGTTGGCGCACTTAATATGAAGGAAACTTGTTTAAACTTATTCTTGGTATAATTTTTGGAAACTATTTAAAGGACTGGTGCTATTTCTGTGCAGTGGTGTCTTACAGTTTTCCACTACTACGTCCAAGGATGATTTCAACAAGTTAAATTCTTCATATAGGTTTTCCACTGAAACATTGCCAATAAAATTTAATAAAGATACAGCATTCTCAACTATTTCAAAACATACTTAATTTTTCGGGTTTATGAATTCTAGTTTAGCAAATATATTTTCAAACTTGTATTACTCTCTCAATAGTCAGACAGAGGGACAGAAATATTATATGAACGTGAAACAATAATTCGGCCCACTCTACTTCCGTTGTTCCAAATTTTTCAATCAACTCCGCACGAAGTTTGGCTGAATGTGGGAAATGATTGCTTCTATATGTCGATCTCTAATCCATCATATGCTAATTTTCTCATGTTATGCAATCTGTGAAAAAAACAAAGCTTTTAATATTTTGTCGTTCTTGTAAACAAAATTCATGCATACAGAATGATTTATACCGAAGTTACATTTACATTGTCACCGCCACAAGAAGCTATTTACGATAATTTTAAGTTATGTTTATCCAATGTTTAAAAAAGTTCCTTTGTTATTTGGTCAGCTGTTTCATCATTATCCTCCACTACATCTAGTAATTTGTTTTGATGCCTTTTACAAAAATGAGATGTCGCACACATGTCAAAAACATGATCCGGCTTCTTTCATTGCTGGCATCCGTACAAATTGAAAAAATAAATCCTCTTTTAAATTTTGTATTGCATCCTTCAAAGTTTCTTTCGCTAGTAATTCTCAAAATATTGCTTCGCTCTTTGTCCTACAACATTTAACTTAGCTACTTTGGAATCGACGTACATGAGGGGTAATAATTTTAAAACAATTCGTACTATTGTAGCTTGCAATCTTCGTGTGAGTTCTTGTTTTTTAGTATTTCACTACATCATTAAGTCTACCATGAGAAATGTTAAACTCTTTTTTATACAGTCTACAATAAGCTTTATATTCATTCGTTTCCACAATACAAAGCCAATTCTAATTATTCTTCCAATTTGTATTGTATTTCGTTGGGCAATGGTTTACTAGTTTGGCTTTCTTCCTCGGTGTGATGTCTTCCAGCTCCAAGCAATCCGCAACAACTCCATCGATTTCTTCGTTTATTTTTAAATGATTTTAGTATGTATAGTTTAATTAATTCCTTCATTTTAAGAAAAAAAACATGTAAGATAAGCTTGCTTTTGCTTGTAAATAATATAATTACGCAACTCACTGCTCAGTGTTTACGCAAACAAACGAACGAAAAAAATACAAATTTATATTCTTTCCGACGTAGTCATGCGTGATCGTGAAATAGAAAGAAACAAACGAATGATCGATCGTTGATAGGTTAAAGGGTGAAAGAGGACATGTGTCGCTCTCGCGCGCGGTTTTCTTTCACTACACGTTGGGCGGCCGGCCACTTAACACACTTGCCTGTATCGGCCGCACCTTCACCGTGCTGCACATTTATTAATCTCCAAAAATCGGGACTAAGTTTGCCCCGCGCGGGACATTTAATTTTCGGTTAAAAATCGGGACGTCCCGCCGAAATCGGAATGTTTGGCGACACTGGAATATACATACATATATATATATATATATATATATATATATATATGTATATATTTATACATGTATATATATATATATATATATATATAAATACATATATATATATATATATATATATATATATATATACAAATTTGTGCACGTGTGCATACTAGGATGTTTAATTCGTTATATGGAAAATTCAATAAATTTTGATAAATATGTATCAATATAAGTATTTTATTCAAGTTTTGTTTTGTTGAAAATGTGAAAAACTTCATTTTTCAATGAAATGAGTGTATATTTCATACAAGCCAGTTAAAAAATTACAAGTTAAGTATTGCATTAAATAATTTTACGAAATTTTGTAATATCTATTGAGGTTCAGCGCACGCCACGCGAATTATGGGGCGATAGTCTGCACTAAAATAAAGGGCAATAATTAACCCGCATTTGAATTTGGCGTGTTAATTATAACAATTCCCACTACTTTAAAAATTAAATTAATAGCAGAGAATGCTGTCCTTTCTGCGAGGGCCTATTTTTAGCGTCTTTATTCCCTGTTCTACTCCTTTATGGGTATCATAATTATATGTAGTGTCTTTAGTCAATCCACGATATATATTATCTACATACAATTTTTCTTAACTCCCATAAAAAGAAAAGAAAGACAACCAAACCAATAAGTGTACAAGGTTTCATTTTGATTACATTAGTTTTAATTTTTTCAGTATCCGCTCTTTGTCATAAAGTTTAGTTTATTTTAACGCTTCAAACTTATTTAATTGTTACGTGAGTAAAATATTAGAAATTCATGAAACTTTTATATATTTTTGGAATATTACTGGGACTCCCTCCTACCAACCCGTATCGGAGAATTCCTGAAATGGAAGATTCTTACGTGAAAAAGATTTATTAAGAGAATATTAATTGTTGAGGCAAAATGAATGGGAAGCATATTTTTTCGCATCTAAAAATAATAATGTCGCTAATCCAAATCCCACAGGGAGCATAGAAGTTCAGACTATATTCACAAATTATCACGGTAAACATTTTATTTCTTTGCCATCCATTAGAACTATAATAGTAAAAGTTACGAACTTCCTATTTATCTTTAATAATTTGCAATCATTCATCAGTAAATAAATTTATTTAAATGGAAAAATATCTTAATATTGTTCTTGAAATTTATCTTAATGCCTAATCAAAGAGATGCTTCGTATTTATGTATACCGTATGTATATTTTTTATGAACATATTTCTGCCTTTCATTTTAACTAATAAAAATATAAAGATTTAGAAACATCGTTATAACTCTCATCTATCATATGCCCTATGTAAAATTTTGAATATCTACAAATTTTAATATTTGTAAATAGTTATAATCTTTGTAAACTATAAAGCGCTCCTCTACGCACAATATTTCTTGTATTATTTACGGAACTTAATAGGTTTCATCAAAAAAAAAAAATTCCAAACAGTCTTTCTTTAAAAATAATTCGTAAGAAGTTATTATGTAAAACCCACCATGATCTTGCATACTTTTGTTAAAGAACTATTACTTTTAGTTAAAGAAGAACATCTAAATTTGTTCCTTGCATCGAGATTCATTTTGTCACATTGAGCTATGTAGATGACAGGACGGATATGGACAGTTTTCAAGTTTCATCACTCTGAAAACCAGAATTGTGGGAACCGGAAAAGTGTAATGAAGTTTCCAAATTTCGAAATGTTTAGGTAATTCAAAATACTTTTATACCTCTGGAGAATATATAGAAAATGTGTTTTTATGGTTGATATAATATTAATGTTTGTAAATGGTTTGATAAAAAATGAATATAATTTTAAATCGTTATATACGCATAAGTTTATACAGAACCCTCTCAGTGTGAGTTCTTCTGATATGTTAATTCCTGTAAAGGGATTATATTCCTATAACCTCGTTAATTCCTGTAAGGGATTATATTCCTGTAAAGGGAAAATATATGTAACCTTCAAATTCTTTTCTTTACATATCTAAAATATTTACATCCGTTAAAAATTACTTTATCAAATTTTCCTTTTATTATATGACTAGCATTGTTTTTAAATTTGGCATCTAATTTGTTTATAAAAAAATTGCACTCAATGAGATTTAAAATTATTTTAATTGTTAAATTTCATTAAAATTGTTCTTACAACTAGCATAACAATACATTTTTCTTTCTTAAAGCAATAATTTTCAACACTTTTTGTAAAAAATATCATACATAAAGTAAGAGGCACATTAAATATTATTTAAAAATATTAACTTGTCTACTTCAGACTAATTGTCGGAGAGAAGAATTTACACAATATTCTATAAATCAAAACGCAAAACGTTAACCCAATCTATAGTTCATTACACGATACTCTATAAGACCTCAATTGCTTTTACAGTCACGTTTTTAAAAAAATTGAATATTTTAAGGGATTTAAGGGATTATTTGTTAAAAATAAAATTTCTTTTCCAAACACGAAATTAATTTACATATATATATATATATATATATATATATATATATATATATATATATATATGTATGCGATAATACGAAACAACATGATAATGAGATTGAAAAATCGCCGATGATCCTAGTCAGTCGGAAAATTGAATTTCGTAAAATTTTTCATTAGTTGTATTGTTAGTATCGCTAATGAATAAAATTAGTGTCCTGGGGACAAATATAATAAAAATTTCATTACTAGCGCGTGCACACATGCATACGAATATATACACGCTCAGGCTCACACGCACACACGCACATGCACTCACGAGGTGTTTATGAGTACTAACTTTTTAACTTAAAAACTGTATGTACCCTTAGAAAATAATAAAGTAATGTCAACAAAGAAAAATACATATGTGAACCTCCATAAAGTTACAAATAAGAAGAACTAAGGTAACACTATTTGAATGAAAAAGTTAACCTAAAACACATTAGTCTCAGTAATTATTCAGGGATGAAGTAAATACAACCATCAACATTTCAGCAGATCACTGAACAATAAATCATACTCTCTCACAATCTGTTGTAATCAATCAACTTGAAACTATATCTATAATAAATTCAGTATAATTACATGTGTAAATTACTTCAAAATATTGCTACTTAGGTTTAAAGTTTTTCATGAAATTTTTTTCGCCTAAAAATATTTCTCTAGTTTTAAGTTCCCCATTCCAAAATTTTAGCCAAATTAATTTATTTTCTTTAATTATTCTTATAAAAAATTATTGAGTTTTTAGAGCCACACCAAAAATCATATTTAAATATTGTATTCAACGTGATGAAGCTTTCTACTGATATCAGTATTAATATTTTGTTTTAATAACATAAAAATAACTTTTCTATTTATCCCATCAATTCGCCTGTTAAGATATTTATATTCAACATTTCATAACAGTTTTTATATTGAACTGAGAGCCATGTTTATTATTAAATTGCTGAAGCCATGGATGTCACCATTTAATGACAAAACTCAATCCGAATATTAGCGACCTTAAGTCTTGCTTACTGTCAAAATTGAATATTTACTTTGCGTTTGACTCACCCTCAAAATAACATTTCTCTTTTCTGAGTGCACAAGGACGCAAAGTACAGCTTACTTAACTTTACTTTCGATCTGTAATTACTTTGCGCATCAAATTCCGTGTCAATATTGAAAATTATTACGGTTTTCGTGACACGACGTCCTCTCAACTACCCCACTTATTGGCTTCGACAAATCTAATTAAACTCGAATTCTCTATCAAATTCTTCCGGGTTTTCTAATCGCAATGAGATGGGAAATATCGTAACTCGCTGCTCACTAAATCGAATTTAACTGGGTTTATAGTGAAACCATAAACTAAAAGAAGCTAGCACGCGTTTTTGGTAATTTCTCCTTAATATAGCTTCAAAAAAACACATGAACCTTACACCTTACTGTTTAACTAGTTTCTGGAGAAAAATCATTTGTTTCACTGATCTAAAGATAAATACAATCAAAGTATAATGTTCGCAATTTAATATTAACTAAACGACAAAAATGTTAAAAAAAATGGAAAAATAAACATTGTCATCTATCGATATTAATGACGCAAATATTTTCCATGGAATCTGGCTAACTTATTCCTTGATATTAAGTTTATTAGTAGATTCTAATGTCTTTTTGATATTCAATATAAAGTTAAAATACAAAACTTAAAAAAACTATAAATGTTACCTGCATTTTAAACTTACTTTCATTGAATCGTGAAACTCATTTATTATAGTAATTTTACAAAAGGAATATTTTATTTGTTATGTGTTATGAGATTCTAACCTTCCTGAATATTTGTTCGTTTTTTTTTTAAATTTCATGAATCATTTGATTGATATAAAATTTTTCACCGTCATATAGCTAATAGTGTCCAGGTAACATCTTTTCAGGCCATGTTCCAATATCATTTAAGTGAAGATAACCGAAGTGTACCGGGGAAAAGTAAAAAAGGTAAATTTAACTCTACGTGCTTGTAGATACTTAGAGATGTATTTATTTGATCATCAAAAAGAAGAATAATGACCGCTAAACGATTAAATTGAAGAAAGCATGACTGTGAAGTGGTGGTGGTGAAGAAATGAATGGTGAGTTTAAATGATCAGTGTGATTGAGGACTAGGAAAACAGGGAAGTTCAGAGGAAGTAAAAAAAAATTAACGAAGAGGATCGAGAATTACACTGATGAATAAATAAGAAGTCTATATATATGAACCCTCAAGCCGATAAACATAAACTTATTTTACTAGGGTACAAGAAAACCTGCATGAAAAAAAAATATATGTATATATATTTATATATATATATATATATATATATATATATATATATATATATATATATATATATATATATATATATATATATATATTAAACCCCATCCCTCATTTTCTTCATTATGTGTTTAGATGTTGTTTTGTCTTTGAAAATATGGTTTATTATGGCGAGTCAATATATCGCCACCGTGGTAATACTAGTATATCCTCAAAAAACTTAATGGGAAATTGCCAAGCTCACTCAAATACGCTGTAAAACGAAAGGTTAATTTAATATATTATTATACCTTTTTAACGTATACAAACACAATATGTTTTAAAATTTATATTAAAATTACGTCACTTCCTTAAATATATAATGAGTGTTCATTCAGTTTATTTTGTTGCCAACTAGTAAACCCAATATTACAGCGCTCAAAGTTGTGTTTATATAAGAAAAATACGAATTTATTAACTATCTATTCGATAATATTATATTGTAACTAAGTGTAAGTATGAACTGGCATAAATTAAATTCATATTTTTATATTTACAACAATCCAAAAATAAGTTAAGGTAATTCTAATAATAATAATTTTAACAGGATTTAAATAAGTTGACTCACTTTTTTGTCCCTATTTACGACCCTAGTTACCCATTATATGCTTTAATTTTTATACTGATTACCTATGTGTATAAGACGTCACATCGACAATGAAACTTGAAATAAATGTATTTCAGAAAAATAATTTCTCTACACGCTTAAATTAGTTAGCTTCGAAACGACCACATAATCATTCTGTAGAAAACAAAGCACGTTTTTAAAAATATTAATCATGCCATGATTTCTTCATGACATGAATATACCATGTATATTCTTCCAAAGAATATATAAAAAGAATTATTTTCACATAAATTAATGGAAAATAATTTTGTTTGAAAGTTTTGATGAAATACTTGTAACTGGAATTCTTAAAATTTTGCGAACTCATTGTTTAAAAATGATAAGGAAAGAATATACTACACGCTATTTTGAAGCTATATATTTCACAGGTTGGACTTTAACTGAAAAAAATTAGAATGTTATTTTTTACTTATTCAATTATATTGCATAAGTAAAAAATAACAATAAATATTAGACAAATAAATACTAGACAAACAAAAACAATTTTGGCTTCCATTTTCTATGTAGAGAACGAAAAAAATTATATATATTATTCTGTACATTAATTGAAATCTCAGTATGAACCACCTAATTGAAAAATTCATTTAGAGATGTCTAAAACTACAGACATTTTAGTGACGAACGGACATTAAGTAATTATAATAGTTTCTTATTGCACTACAGAATTCTGAAAAACTTGTCACGTAGAGTAAAACTCACACGGCGAGGGTTCTTTGCTTAGATAGGCACTTATAAAAATTAAAGTGTAATAAGTATTTCTATTATATATTTACAAATATCAAGTTTTCATAAGGTAAATATTTTGTCTACTTTATATACCCTTCGCAGGCATAAAACGTGGTGCATATTTTGAAAAGCACAGTATCCAGGATTGTTTTTTTATAAGCTCTTAGTTAGATTTCAAAACCATTTGTTTTTCCATAGGTTTGTAACAGTAGCTTCAAAAATGAATGTTAAAATAGACTAGGTGTACGCCATTTTCACACATTTTGTTAGCACATAATTATAAATACGTCATTTAAATATACAAAAAAATAATTCGTACTGTTCGTAACATTCATTTCAAAATAAATATATATATATATATATATATATACTTTGCATATATATATATATATATATTATATATATATACATATATATATATATATATATATATATATTGGCTGCCCAGTAAATAGATTGATCTACTTTTTATCGATTACATGAAATTATCGTGCTAATAACAGAAATCATTTGCATAAAATTTTAGGTAGTTTTTTTCTTGGAAACGGTAAGCCTACATACTTTTGATATATTAATTACCAAAAACAAAGACGCCTATGTTGACAATTATCATTAAAAATTCGGTAATATTTAACATTAAAAATTCGTGAATACATCTATAATTTTAATATATCCATAACAACTTCAAAACGTAATTAATTATGATACATCGGAACTATTCTTGCCCACGTGCTTCATGTTACGTTCCTTGGAAACTTATATTTCTCAAATGTAAAATATAAATTATGTACTATCATTCAATAGAGTCACTTCAATCCAATATCATCAAGGGTAGATTGCAATATACCTATTTTTTTCAATTGTACGACTTTTTAAAAACAGTCATGAGTCAATAATATGCCTTTTCTTTCGATAAAAGTATGAAAGTGGCGATATTGCTTAAATGCGCTTCTTGGCGATCGATGGTGAAGTGTGACTAATCTAAGTATCCCTTTCATTTGTATAGTTTTGTAAAACAAGGTTAAGAAGGACAAGGACAAAAGATAATAAAATTCTTTCCATCGTCAAGGTTATTTATAATTCGTAAATTAAAGTTAATGCCATTTGAAAATCTTTAACACTCACAATTCGCACACAAACCTAAGATTATAAAAACTACTACTACTATAATATTTTTTCATTTACCATTTAGATACGTTTTTATTTTTTTCTTAGTAATAATATTAGTCTACTTTCAATTACGTTTTCAATATCAATCTGCACAGTTTATTTATTATATTATGTGGCAAGTCACAGAGGTCATTTAAACCAATCAGAAATTTTAAATAGTTTTAAAGATATATTAATATTTTTTTAATGTGAATTAGTATTTATTGTTTGTAAAATGTGGATTTGTGCGTTTCAGAAATGTTTGTGTTTCAGAACTTTTCGTTTCATTTTTGTGATAAGTTCGAGTGATACTATTGAATATGCCATTTATAGTTCGAGCGAATATTTGGACATAATTTGAGTGTACGCTGAATGCAATTATAATAATGAAGAAGTGCTTAGCACGTACGCTATGCGAATCAAACTTAGAAGTTTGATAAATACAAACTAATTTAAATTTTACAAAACATCATACATGAGTAGGTACATATTAAAAGAATGCATTATAAAAGGAAGAAAGTTATTGCGAATAATTTTTTTTTAATTTACTTATTATTACCGTCCTAATATTTATATGAAGTATGCTAAATTAATTAAGAGGAAAACCTAGGCCTTTTGTTTTCAATTTTTTTTTAAACAGATAAAGGACGTTTCGTTTTGACATTTCTCAATTTGCAAGACACTAGTCGTTTCCTAACTAAAAATTTGCAAATAATTATGATTTTATAGAAAATTTCAATAATAATCAGTCGCCTATAAAAAAAAATAACGTTTGGCCAGATTACTCATAATTGCACAATTGGTTGAAGTGGTGCTATTTAGGGACGGTGCATAATACATGTAAATCAGTATTACACACTATGTATACTACTTTGCACAGTGACTAAAAATCGTTTTTAAAATGTTGTTTAGCTTTGAACTGAGATAACTTCCATACATGTAAAGATAGGTAAGGATCAATTCTTTTTCCTACCTAGCTTGTAGGATATTTCTACCTTTTCTTTCTAGTTGTAGGATGTCGGTGAGAAAACTTGCTAAAAAGAACAGGAACATATATTTTAATTAATTTTTGTGACAAAATAAATAGGTTAAAAGCTGGCAAAATTGCTGAAATTAAACTGTAATCGTTATCGGATTTACCTTAATAAAATATTATATATATAATTTACTTACATAATTTATATAATTTACTTATATTACTTAGACACAATTCCTGCTCTTTATTGCTATTATTTTGTACTTAAAAATAATTATGATATTTCGTTAAAGTTTTTTAATTTGAAAAATATGAGTTTGAATGGCGTTACTTCAAATATTATTTTAATAAATAAATTTTTTACCCAAGCTTTCTTCAAATGAGCTCTTACTTGTTTGAAATTATGTATCATTTTAATTCAAATAAGTACAATAGCTTCACTTTGAAACAGCACGATGATAAACAATTTTTTAATATTAAATTTTAGATATTTTTAGTCCTAGACTATTTTTAGCCATTAAAAATAAATCAGATTTTGTATTACATAACACCACAGAATGTCAGGGTTTAATAGATTATTTAAATTTAATAGAAGAAAACGATATTCGCATGTAACTCTCTTTACGTTCATACTAACAAAAAATTATATTCATTTGCGAACATTCTCATAACCTTGATCACTAACACTTTCCAAATTTATATTATTTTAACTAATGCAGCGACGAATATACCTTGGCCTTGCACAAAGTTTAAACATTGATATCAGAAAAAGTTACCTCAAAACTCATTAATTAAATGCCCGTGTTAACTCGACGAACAATTTTCCTTCGTTTTAAAAGTCCATTTCATGGCTTTAGTGCCCGAGTTCAATTCCAAAATTAATAAGGAATATTTCTCTTACCTAATTTGTAATTAGAACGCAGCATCGTACAAAAGTATAATGAAATTATGATTGCCGGAAAAATTTTAATAATGGCAAAATGGCATTTTATTTATTTAAATTTGTATGGGTAACCATTATGTGTAACTTATATGTAAGATAAACTTTTTGTTTTAATCAACTATTTTATGTTATCATTATTTACTGTTATTTAATTAACATAATAACGGTATATTCATTTTGTACCTTATTAGAGTACAAAATTGCAGAACACAATCTGACAACACAAAATGCTCATAGCAAACAATATCGAACAAATAGCCACAAATGTATCCTTGAAATTTTTCGTATATTTCATTGAAGCGTACAGTGCTTTTCAAAGTTTATTTAAATAATTGTGTGGATTCCTTTTGCTAAACTTCATAATATTTAAATAGTTCAATTATGCAATAGAAAACAAGTCACTGCGGACATTTTTCGTAAATTTTCATTTCACCCGCTACTTCTTCACATATCGTTTTAAAGTAACTAAAATATTTAAAACTTTTACCCAAAAGGCGACCGTTGCACTTCGACTCCTGTCAGTTATTACCAATACTTTCGAACAAAATATATATCCTATGAGTGTTCGAATATTATATGTTATAAAATGACAAAATTTTCCTGCGAGTCGTATAAACCGTTTGTGAGCCGTTGTGTGTTACATTTAAATAAACCACAAATAGTCTCTAGAAAAATTTTAAAAAATAAATATGATTTTGAATAATTGAGTAAAGTTTATAAAAATACCATACTACTTAAATTTTAAATTTATCTTCTAAGGATATAGTATTTTCGACAAAAATGAAAATCTACTACTTTCTTCAACTCTGAAACATCTTTGATTGTCTTTTTAACCATTTTTTGTTAAAAATTATACCTTTTAAAAATACAATCAAATATATACATGTGTTGTTATGAGTTTTCAATTAAAAAAATATGTGTTTTTCTATTTGCATAAAGAAAAAATAGACAAATGGAGAAACGCATAGTTTTTAAACTGAAAACTCTCAATATTTTTATCAATAAGTCTCATAATATATCGACCTCCTAACACATTTATTATAATTTGAATTATTTGAATGAACTAACTAAATCATATTTAAAAATTATGTCGATGTAATTTTTGAAATAATCGCATTAATAAAGGAATTACTGTCAGCTAGAACTTTTAATTAACCTAATCATAAATGGAATATATTTTGCGTTAATTTTGTAGAAATTGATTATTCACAATTAAATGAAACTACGTGGTATAGTATTATTTCTACTTTCTTTAAGTTCTTTAGCACGACCTAGGTTTCGTTTTATTACGATATATTCAGGTGGGCTATTAACAAAGATTTGTGATGAATTAAATAAATACGAATCTTCAATTAAATCAAGAAAAATTAATCTTCAGGTGGGCTATTAGCAAAGATTTGTAAAAATGACGACAACAACACGACACAATTTTCTAGTACACGCCTGCGGTTTATATACTTTTTGGCGCCTAACCTGCCAGTGGGTTTTTGTACTTTCATCGCAATCTTCTACAAAACATTCGAGAAGTGCCATCATATGTTACTAAATAAAACTTTTTGTTTAATCATATTTTTTTATAACTACATTTTAATGCGAATCAATTTCAATAATTATAGATATAATTAAATACAAATTTTGAATAACAAAACTATTTCTTGAATTTGAAAAATGTCCCGCCCGGCTCTGTGAGATCAGAGGATCCATTATATTTAACATAACATCTTTTTTGATAAATTTTCATAAAACAAAACGGAATTAGAAAAACAGAATTTTTTAATACTTCCGCAATATTTCTGTACTTTGGTCGTGAATTAAAAGAAATAAGAAATTCTATTTCCATTATCCTTAAAACATTCTGATCCCTAGATAATACATACCCATTAAAGTGTGTATATAATTCTACCTCGACAATAAATTATCCCCTGATCCAAATAAACATACGAATGTATTCGATAAACTTTCGGCCGAAATACAATGCAGCAACGATTAAGTGATAGATCAGGTTAATGTGCTAACTTCAGGCCCGTGTAATGGAAAAGCTCGGAGGTTAATTTTGTCAAATACATAAAATCGGGTGAGTATACTAAAAATGAAAAGAAAATCATAAAGAAAATTATAGGTAAATTAACTTCCCACTGGAACGATGAATGAAAGTTTCCAATCACCGCTTCGTGCCAATGTGAAACTATATACACATACGTACGTAATGATATAGTTGTAGAACTATCATAACTTTTGAAATAATTTATGATTAAGTTTGTGCTTTTTTGAACATTATCATTTATTACAATATTATACGTTCTTTTTTAGGAAGATACCGATAATATTTAATATAAAATAAGTCGGTCTTTTTTACTTAAAATTCATGTGTTTCTCTGTTTATGACTCAAAAAAGTTGTTTCTCTTTATATATAAATAAATTCTATTTATTTATTTTGACAAAGCATAGAAACCGTTTTTATTTAATTTCTTTTCTGGTATTTTTTAAATAACCTTTTGTAATTTTTTTAATAGATCTTTTAAAAAAAATTATTTATTATTATGGATTTATCTCATAACAAGTCAATTTGTTGTTTCTTGTATTACGTGTTGATAAAATAACATAACAAATTACAATTTATTATATAGTTTTTTTGTTGGGGATAGAATTATCCTAATAATCTTTGTCGCTAAGCTTACTATCCGATTAATTGAATTTAGTAACTATTCACTCTAAAATTTAACTATATTATTATTAATTAAATTCTTTTAAGTTAATTCAGATAAAAACTACAATAAAAACAACGAAAATGACAATGGAAATAGATAACAGAAGAAAAGAAAAAAATAATATCATCTTTTGTTTTACTGTCGATAATTTCGTAATCTCTGAAAACAGTAAAATGTATTTTAATATGAGGGATTCATTTTTATTACACGGACAGAGGCAATAAGAATTAAGCCAATCAAGGGTAAGTAGAGAGTTGAAAAACATATTGCAAAATAAAACGTTTTGAACCATTAAAACAAGTACAAATAATCTAATATTACATTACATTATTATCTTACCTACAATAAAGGTTTTCGGTTATTATTTTTATAATGAATATTGAGTAACTATTCATCCTACTTTCTGGTACAACATCTTATTTTCATGAATAGTAAAATTATTACAATTTTCTCAACATAAAAAGCTAAAGAACTTTCTTCGCTTCTTGAAATCTAAAATATAACAAGTGTTTATTTAGCTTAAAATCTATGTTAATACTCATTCACCTTTATATTTATATCTTTTTTTTGTGTTCCGAATTATTATTACGAATAAGCACTCATCAATATATTTCGTTAAATGATAAATATCACTTAGTGATACTGGACAGGAACATATATGGTCATGCTATCTACTTTATTAGGACAAACACGAACTCCGAAAACTGTATTTCATTTTAGTTGTTTTACCATGTATAGAAGCATTTTATTTACAACTAATTTCTTAACGATATACCAAATAGTTAAGTCTTTTATTAAATAATTTAATTGCATACGAAACTGTAGGGCCCCATCTTGTAACATATAGATGTCCATAATTAAATAATGTATAATTATTATTAGCATTATTTTTTTAAATTTCAATATATATAGTTTTTTAAATTATTTTTTGTATGGCCATAATGACTTACCTCGATATATAACTAAATATTCTATTTGATAATTACTGATTGTTTTAACCCATTTCTGCAGAAAAATACCGGTCATAAGAATCTGTAATTACCAGCAATATAAATGGTAATGTAATTTTATAATAATTAATATATATATATATATATATATATATATATATATATATATATATATATATATATATATATATATATGCGATCTATATTAATAAGTTCTGTTTCTATATTGATTTATGCTGAAACATGCTCGTTCTTGTTGAGAATACCAACAGATACTTTTATCGGAAATGAGGGTCTAAGAGAGACAAAGAGGAAGAAAAATATGTAAGAGAACCTTCTCCCTTCATGAAATCAGATATCAGAAAGTAGTACACTTGTTTTAAACTATACTTTTATAATTTATAGAAAATTTTAACTTTTACTTTTTAAATTTTACCTGAGTAACAGAAAACTATGTTTTATGTTTAGAATTACTCTTTTGACTTGAAAAGAAAGGAAACGAAATAAGTCCGGAAAACAGACAAAAAACGAAATGTATCTTCAAAATAACATTTACAATTACATTTTGTTTTACCGTCTATATGTAATTGTAAATGTTATTTGGAAGTTGATAGATTCAAACTTTTGGCAAGTTAAGGTTAAAAATACAAACCAATAAAGCTTATTTTGATACGACGCTAATGTAATTTCTTATGAAATAGTAGTTTTTTGTCTGTTTTCCGGACATATTTTGTTTTCTTTCTTTTTAAGTCAAAGAGTAATTCCAATTATAAAGCTAACTTTTTGATACTCAGGTAAAGTTATTTTAATTATTATTTTTTGGTAATACCTCATTGATTAAAATATTAAGTTTATCTATAACCTAAGTGTAAATTTGTTGTGTTTCTGCTTTAGTATTTATTTAATTCCAAATTAAAATTTCAATTCTGCATTATTTGATTATTCACTTATAATTTTTTTTAATCACTAACAATTGTCATTTACTTCATAATTTTAAACATTTAGTTTTTGGGTAATTTAATTTACATTTTTTAAATAATTTTGTACATATTTTAAATAGCTTATTTCACCTTCCTAGTATTATGAAACGTTTATAAAATCAATGATTGATAAAATGAAAGAATATTTTAGGATATCCTAATATATCTACTTGCAACAGTCTAATTTTAACTTTAAATATTACTATGTTACAGTATAAAACCGGAAACCGTATAGAACCGGAAAGTTATAAAACCAGTGGCCCTGTCAGGTTGACAAGGGATCAACCTTTGCCAAACTGACATGTTGAGTGAATATACTGCGCATTGAGGCAACGGAATCTTCCTGGTTTCAGTAATCCCTCGTATTACTATGATTGATATACGGTATCAATTTTTACTACGTTTAAGGTGATATAATGAAGTCGCTTCTCCATCTTTAAGGAGGCGGAAAAAACACGCAAAGAGATATTCAATATATTTCATGTATTTTTTATAGTAATGGGCATGCTAAGGGCAACTTACTAAATAAAGTATAATCCATAGATTTAATATACGGTATATTTTCTTATAGCTTACAACAATCATGTATACTTCTTAGTACGTGTAAGTAATAAACGATAACGATTTATTATTGAACTCTGCGGAATTGTAAAAAAAATTATATTTTTAATGTTTTACCTTCAATTAATATATATATATATATATATATATATATATATATATATATATATATATATATATATATATATACTGTAAATAATAGGAAAGTATACGAATAATGACTTTAATATTTATTTTGCTAATAATTACAGATTGTTTAAGAAAAACGGGGTATGATTTTATTGCAAAATCGGGCAATAATAATCTTTAATTATTACCATATTGTTATATAACGAGGTAAATCGTTACGGTATAATAAAAAGGATTTTTATTATCTCTTTTAGATATATAATGAAATAAATTATGGAACGATTTGAATCATTTTAAATTTAGACTACTCTTTATTAAAAATAATAATGTCACAAATATATACTTTTAAACTTGACAAACTTGAAATTCCACAACTCTTCGTCTGATATTTAGTGGATGGTTAATTGGAAAAAAGAGTGTAGGACATTTTTTTAAAATTCATATAAGATAGTTTAAAGCAAGTGTATTCCTTTCTAATATCTGACTTCACAAAGGGAGAAGGTTCTCAAATCGACATATGTGATTTTTTTATTTTATAATTTTTGTCTTCCCTTCACGTTCTTTTTCATTTAAGAGGTATACGAAATAATCATTTTAAAAATAAAAAAGCTACGGCGCTAAATAATGTTCATAAGAAAATTTGAAACATTAATATGATCGGAATAATAATATTTAAGTAGTCGACGATAACAATTCCAAAAACAGAATTTCTAGCAAAATACAATTAAATTTCATCATGTCTTTTCTGTATAAAAAATATAATTTTTGGCCTTATTAATTTATTTTTGATTTCAAGTCAATTGAACGATCATCTTTTCTTCAGTCGGCGATGGACCTAGTACGATATTGATTAAATTGTAATTAATAGCATCGCATCTTAACATTCTATCAAGATGTACGTTGTACAATAGTCAAGATATAAGACGTTTGATAGTAGAATGTACACTACTTTCTGAAAAAAAAACAAATGTAATTTATGTTATTCAATATTAACCGCACTGCTTATAATCGCTTAAAAGTTTGTAACTTATTTACTTGCGGAAAAAAATATAATATGTATTCATATTTGCAGAAATTGACAATTAAAGTTTAATACAATTTACACTTTAATTGTCAAGTTCTACAAATGTGAATACATTCGCGAGAATATGAAGATAAGTTTTGAAATAAATAAGAGATATAATTTGTGCACAAGCTTTTTAGTCTATCATATCATTTGTTTATCCCCACCTTTTTGAAAAATTATACTTGGAATACTTTTTAGAAGTTAACGTGATCCTTTTAGATAGAAACGTAATTCATTTTATTTTTAGGAGGAGTAATAAATGAATTAACATATTTTTAAATATAACAAAAAATTGCTTTCTAATCAAACAAATTATCATTTCATTAAATTTATTCTTTCTCTAAGTATGAAAATAAGAGTAACGGCTTAAAAACTCATTAAAAATGTAGTTATTAAATAATAAAACTTGATGTTTTGCTTAATTGGTGTAAGCGCGTCTAAAGAATGGAATTGGGTATTTGACTAATATTTTTTTATTTCATTAATCATGATTTCAAGGTACAAGCTGATGAAGAGTGAATTTTTTTTTAATAATCTTAAAAATTGACCGAGTTATAAAAGTTTAAATTTAACCTTTAGAGAAGGACGGCAATACTGTGTTGTGAGGCCATTTTTAATATGGCACATTATATTCTACGAGAGCAAAAGAGACAGGGATATACCCAACTCTATCCGTATCTTCAAATTTAAAAGCTTACAACTGGCTTATTAATAAATATTTTTTATTTTCTTCAAAACTGGTTTTTAATTAACTTATATTCCACAATATTGTATGAAAATATCAAAATTTAGAATGAGTCAACTATTGTATTAAAATATGACCAACAAAAACCCTTGTAACCCCTTGGGACAGCACTGTTTACATTTATAGCAACAACCTACAAACAAAAACAATGTAATCATTTATTTTATGACAAGCGGTGAGCTGGGCGAATGAATTGTGTTGCCACCATCAATCGTGTGCGAAGGCGCAATGAGATATAGTCTCACTCTTATCAGCTCGCAACAAGGCGCTTCTCAAGCGCATGCAGCCGATCGGTGTTATTATGCATCCGTAACGATTTACGTCGTTATATAACTATATGGAAATAATTAAAGAATATTATTACCCGATTTTGCAATAAAAACGTGGCATAAAGATCTGTAATTATTAGCAAAATAAGTATTAATGTCACTATTCGTATACTTTTCTATTATTTACAATATATATAGACATTATTAATTTAAGGTAAAACATTAAATTTATAAATGTTTTGACAAGTTCCACTCAATTCCGCATAGTTCAATATTAAATCGTTATCGCTTATTACTTACACTTACTAAGAACTATACATGGTTGCTGTAAGTTATAAGAGAATATACCGTATATTAAATCTATAGATTGTACTTTATTTAGTATATCGGACTTAACATGTCCATTAGTATAAAATATATGTATGTATATATATATATATATATATATATATATATATATGTATAAAATATTTTGATTATCTCTTTACGTGTTTTTTCCGCCTCCCTCAAGATGGAGAAGCGACTTCATTATCTTACCATAAATATAGTAAAAATCTATACTGGAACCAGGAAGATTCCGTTGCCTCAATGCGCAGTATATTCACTCAACTTTCCAGGTTGGCAAAGATTGATCCCTTGTCAACCTGACACGGCCACTGATTTTATACCTATCCGCATATCTGTAATATAGTGATATTGCAAGTTAAAATTAGACTGTTACAAACAGATATTTTCGGACATCCTAGAATTTTCTTTCATTTCATCAATCATGCAATTTATAAACGTTTCATAATTCTTACTTCAGGAAGGTAAAATCAGCTATTTAAATTATCTCCAAAATTATTTAGGAAATGTAAATTAATTTACCCAAAAACTAAATGTTTAAAATTGTGAAATAAATAGCACTGTTAGTGAATAAAATATTCACTGTTAGTAAATAAAATAATTACTTGAGTAACAGAAAGCTAGCTTTTATAATTGGAATTACTCTTTTGACTTGAAGAGAAAGGAAACAAAATATGTCCGGAAAAAAAACTACAATTTCATTTAAAATTAAATTATAGCCATATCAGAATAATGCTTTATCGATTCGAATTTTTAACCTTAACTTGCAAAAAGTTCGAATCTATAAACTTCCAAATATAATTTACAAAGACACTTTTTGTTTTACCGTCTATATGTCGCATGCGGCAAACATAAATAATGCAGTCAGCAAGATTAAACGTTTTTTTTAAATACTGTAATTCATGAAAACTCCCGAACAATATCAAATAGTATAGAACGAGTATATAACGGAATAATTCAAGTGAATACACATAATGAACCCAAATAAATATTGCGTCAAAAAGTTTGATAAACGTATACAGATATAACGTTTTACTTTAATTAATGGGTCATATTATATTCTAATAAATGAAACAAAAATGGGAGCTGAAATATTTGAATATTGGTATGGAATTCCGCTTAAATACAAGAATCATTAATAATTTTCTTGTAGAACGATAATACAGACATTTCACTAAAATAATATATCCTATAATTTTTATACGAATGTTCTTTTTATTCTTGACTTTATTTTTATTCAAAACGATAAAAACTTTGAAAAAAAGAATTACGGTTAATAGCGCGAAATCTCAGAGATTTCAATTGTTTTAAATGGCTTCAAAAATGGATGTACTCGTTGCTACTTGTATATGTTTACATCTGGTTGACCGGCAATTTTCTAAAAATTACTAAGCGGAAATCTCAATATACTGTTTGCTTTAATTTTTTTGTAGAAGGCATATTTCAAAGATGAGTTATAAATAAGTTATCGAGTATATGATTCCCTATAAGGTTCATGCAACTATAAGAGTTTAAATTGTTTTGCAAATCGTGAAAGATTACGATTCAGTCTATTAGTTTAATACTTTAAGTTACCCGCAGAACTACGTTACGATAAGGATTTTAGGCCAACAAAAAATCGCTGTTTACATTTACACATAACCCGCTATTGAATCTAACTCATAGTAAAATTTGGCTGTGCGTGCGAACGTGCGAACGTGCGTACGTGTGTGCGTGCGAATGTGTGTCTGAATGTACGTGTGACTATGCATGTATACAGGAATATATACATAAACGAATAATACACTATTCCATTATTTAAAACAACTTGCGCTAAAACAGAAAATAAACTTTTATATTTCATAAATAATTCATAACAATTGTTTCATGGATAAGACACGATATGAACGAATTAAAGCATTATTGACCTAAAAGTTTGATTACTTACGATACATTTTGTTGGTTCCCCTTTAACGGGTATTTTACCATTTCTATTCCATTCACACCTTTTCAAATTCACCCCAAAATAAATTTGTCTTAAAACCACAAGCATATAAACAAGAACATGTTTGAATAAATAACATCAGAATGCAATTAGAAGCAGTAAAGACAGTAAAGGGCTCGAATTTTTTTTTAGTCCTTAGTATTATGTAAGTATTAGGCAGTGGAAATAACTAAACATCGTAACGTGATCTGACCATTAAGTTTATGTACTTGTTTGACTTTGCTCCATGTTAATTTATCAGCAATATTTTTCCGTCGTCTACGACTTGGTGCTTCATTAACTTCCTTTTCGTGAAATTCCCTTTTGTACAAGCAGAATGATATCAAAACAAGGATATTTTAAAACATTGCACGTGCTTGCAATTCAACAGATTCACGCGAATTGATGCTGACAGTCAAGATGGCGGCGTTTGCATGGTGACTTGAAAGTTAACATGTAACGTGGAGTTTTACTGGAGTATTTAATATTTATCCTGAATTTATGTCTAACATATAGAGCTTTGAACAAGATTGATAGGTAAATAAGAAATTACTTGAAAAAAAAAATAAAATGGCCGCCTTAACAGATTTTCTTTTTTTTCACTTAGCGGAGTTTTTTATTCCGTAAGTAAATCAATTATAAACTTTTAAGTCGTTATTGGTAATGCAGTTAATATTTCTTGACATAAATTGCATCAGCTTTTTTTAGATAATAGTCTACATTCGTCTACCAAATATCTTTTATCTTGACTAATATTACAACGTATATCTTGATAAGATGATGTTAATTAAAATCTAACTTATGTCGTGCTAGGGCCATCAACACATTCAAGCTAATGATGGCCGAAAACAATCCCTTTGGATTGTTTTCGGCCATCATTAAAACCCCAAAACCGAAAATAATCCCTTTGGATGGCACTGTCTGTGTAAAAGTGGTAAAGAACTTAAAGAAAGTGGAAATAATACTACATCACATAGTTTCATTTATTTGTGAATAATGGATTTCTACAAAATGAACGCCAAATATATTCAATTAATATTCCGATTATATTAACGCTTGAACTTTTTTGTTAACACAATAGCTATTATTAAGCGCCATAGCTTTTTGTTTAGTAAATTAATGTGTTTTATGTCTTAAAAGAAGAAAATTTGAAGGAGAACAAAAAAATAACAAATTAAAAAAAAATTACGTAGGTCAATTTGAGAACCTTCTGCCGTTTTGGAATCGCTTAAAAAGTTTATACTTGCTTTAAACCATACTTATTTAAATAAAATACTTCCTGCTTCTACAAGTATGAAATACATCCCCTAGTTTAAAAACGCCTCAAAATGAGAGTGAATATAATATTTTCCACAAAGTGTGTAAGTACTTAAATGTATTAAGCCCAATAAAGATATATCAGAGCTACATGTCCTCCTTTGCATTAGTCGTCAGGAATTATAATTCTATTAAAATTCAATTTTCTATTCAACCCATTTATTTTCTAAATCATTTAAAGTAACGCGCAAATATAAAAGCACAATTGAAATAAAAGAAATATTTAACAATTCTTGTTGATATAGTAATACTAGGAATAAACATTTTCTTATAATATAAAATCGTTACTACCTTCTTCTCTGTCATCTCCAGGGAGAACAGAATTTTGTTTATCTAATATTCCACACAGCCCAAATACTGAGATTTCCTTGATGTGAATGAAGGCCAGATTAAGGTATAAAATACAATAAGCTTTGATCAACGTAATAATAATTTCGATATTGAGCATCGGAAACATAATGAAGTGGAAAGATAATAAATATTAATTTAATGTTCCCGCTACGGGAAAATCAGCTAACTTGAAATTAAAATTTAGTCAGTTAAACTTTATCTTATTCAATATAACTTTGTAGTGCCATAAATCGACTTAAAAGAGCGGTTTATTACCCCTCTAATATTAGTACATCAAACATTTGTATACATAATATAGTTTTGTAAAAATTAAACTTTCTTTAAGAATGATAATTTTAATTAAATGAAGGATAAAAAGAAAAGAACAAGAGTGACCAATGTTGTAAATAATTTCACTTAAAATAAACAATTTAATTTACATATAGCTTAAATATTTCATTATTTTGTAGAACTTTGGCGGAAAAACATCGGCAAACTAAATTAAATACTTAAAGCACAACAGTTCGAAAGCATAAATAATTGTGTCGATATTTATAAATGAAAATATTTTATTGATTATATTTAATATTAATACATAAATGCCTCTTAGAGGCTTTGTTCTTTATCGCCATTGCTTTTTGGAACTTGTTCCTCGGAACTCTGTCCCAGTAATAAGAAATTTTATTTTATCTGAAGACACAGGGACAACTACACGTTGTTTTTATTAAACAACGACACTAACCTATTTTCTCCTTTCAAAATTGATTTTATTTTAGATGGTTTTAGAATAACCTTAATATCGTCATTACGTGGAGCATGGAGAAAGCGCTCATTTCAAGTTTAGCCATAGCGTTTATCAATTTCCGTCGAGTGAAGATTTGATTGGGCTACTAATTAATCAGCTTTGATTCGTAGTTAAATTATTATAGCTATGTTTTATGTTGCGTAATGTTGAATCGTTACATATATATAAATATATATATATATATATATATATATATATATATATATATATATATATATATATATATACATATATATATATACATATATATTTTTTTTTTTTGGCAATAATTAAATATATTAAAACGACTAGTATATTTTGCATATAATAAGTGTTTAAGATCGCGCAGCTCTTATCTCCTTGAAATAAGAATTGAGATTATACCATAGTTCGCAAATTCCCACGGCGATTAAATATTTGATTATTTCTCAGGTCTGAGTGTGATATTTTAATAAATTGAAATTGAGAATTTATTGAATATGTTTCTTCCATATTAAATTTATTTATTTACTTACTGACTAATTAAAATAGAAAAGTAGTAGTTTCTAAATTTCTGTAAAATTTCTGTAAACGTGCATTAATACCAATAAAAATCAAAATCTGCTAAGTACGTATAAAACTTGCAATATAAAGTTTTCGTAAATACTAAGTAGGAAGAACAATTTAGAAATTAAAGAATATATAATATTTATATATATTAACGTAGTTTCAACTGTGTAATTATACTGTTTAGTTATATTCAGTAGGTGAAAAAATATACTGAATTTCTGAAAAAACTATGAAAACTAGAATGGTGCTAGCAACTCTCATTTTATTTCTAATAACTTTTTAACTATAACTTTTAGAAGTTTTGGAGATGGAGTGATGGTTTTTATAAATATTTTTAATAATATATTTTTATAATAATATAATATAATATATATTTATAATATATATTTACCTTAGATATAATTCTTAAAATTGTAGTTTTGAAATTTTTATAACTAACCTTCTGAATTAAAATACTACCTGACTTAAAGTGAAAACTATGTTTAATACAAAACTTTCCTTGTCTAAAATTCTCAATATATATTTTGTAGTTGCTCATCATTGAAAAATATACAATCGACAGGTATACTAACACGTAAGCGATCCTATCAAAATTCATTATCTTTTGATATGTGGATAGAAATAGAAGCAAACAACTGTTTTTAAAAGTATTTGTTCGTAAGTACAGCACATAAAAAATATTCGGATCCAGTCAATACTTTTCGCATTGGAAATTTAAATATCAAAGTAAACAGTGTTACTCGTATAATAAATTTTACGCAATGGTATCATTAATCACAGCTAAACTCAGTTTACCTTCGAAATTCAACTTAATGTTTCCATCAATTGTCCAGTACGTTCTCCGTGCTTCAAAATAAAATAGTCTCTACCGAGAGGCACAGGACAAACTGCTTAGAGAAGAACTAATAGCTGGTGCTTTTGGAAATAGCTGGGACAATAATCATACATTTAATTAACAAATTAATGGTAACTGGTTGGAATTAGAAATAAGCTCCGGGCCAGGAAATGTCTTGCGCCGTATTCATTTTGAGGTGTGTAAGTTTCAATTTAAGTTTTCGAGATTGCGGAATAATTTATAACGTAATTGAAATTTTCAAAGCTTTTAATGAACAAAGTATAAAAGTTACATATTAAAATTTAAGTTACCATATATTCATGAAAATTTTAACTTTTTTATATTAATTAAAGGTTAAAATATCTTTCAGGAATTATTGGAACAATTGGAACTAATGATAACTTGTATTGACAGGTTGAATATTTTTTAACTTTCTCTTAATAGCTGGTTAATTTCAGAGTTCCGTACTTCAAAAGGACAATATGCAACCCTTCTAAACTACTCAAGTATCTGTCTATCTGTTCATATACCCAGCAACTTTTATTTAGGAATCATCTGATTTTGAAACTTTTCATTTGACATAATAATAAACTATATTAACTCACATATCTTATTAATACCCATATAACTGTAAAATATTCATATTTAAATTTTAGAGGCTGCAAAATACACTAATTTTTTTTAAAATTTCTTCAGTTATGTGGAAGTTAAAATGTAAGAGCAACTCACAAAGATTGAAACAGCATTTATTTTAAAATTTTATAATGTTTTTATCACAAAGAAGTTTATAATAGCATATCAAACTATTATCCGGCCTGCATAGTTATTCCCCAACTAGAACGTAACACTAACCGTTAAACATGTAAATAATTTCACTTTGAAAACTGAAAAGAGCCAACATCAGTATAAAATGCAGATAGTCGATGGTATTAAGTGAATGTCATTATTTTCTATCATGTGTAACATTTTGTAAGATATTTATAGCGTCGATAAAAGCTGTTGAAATATTTTGGAGGCTATTTAAAACGCAAAATGAAGTTGCCGTCTTCCGATCAACAACTATTATAGCTTTAAATACACATATATTATATATGTAAATTAAAGCTGGTTTATATTTAGAATGAATAGGAAATTCAATCCATTCTTTTTCTTTACGTTGCATACACTTGCCAATTTTCCTATCTCAATGAAATATATCACTACAATATTACAGCCATAACGTTATCATCTTGTTATGTTCTTAAAAACATATCGTGAAATATATATACATATATATATATATATATATATATATATATATATATATATATATATATATATATATATATATGTATATATATTCCCTAGGTCTCACTACTTGCACAAAACAGTATATAGAGTAATAAGTATTCAAGGATAAAGCTCCTTTATCTATTTATCTCGAAAGTTAATAAAACGTCTTCATAAATTTGTTTCTCTAGTTACATTGAACGCTATCTAATATGGAGCTTCCGATAAATTTTTTATGGCGATATGAAACGCTTTTATGTTTAACAAATCTCTGAAATATGCGGTTTATGTAATGAATATTAAAAATGTTACGTTCGTGTAGCATTAAAAAAAACAATAATATATCCTCATCTTTTTCTATTAGCTGCGACTTCGTGTGGGTGATATTTTATTTTGGGTGATGTGTGATCAAAATTTATATTTTTTAAGTAAATGTTATTTTATATTTTTTGCAAAAGGCTACTTTTGAAATGATCCCATTCGTAGAGTGAAAAGGTTAAGATTATAAATAAAGGAAAATTGTATAAAGAAATTGCTTACTTTAATAAAACACCAGCTGCTTTATTAAAGTAAGCAATTTCTGCATAAAACTTTTATTTATTTATAATCTTAACCTCCTCAAATAATTTTGTATTTTTGGGGCGAAATTATGTAAATTTATGATGGAAATTGTGTAAATATCGGCTTCTAATTCTAATGTTATTTTTGAAATAAAACTTCTTTACGCCCGCTTCACTTGGGGAGTAAGCTGGTGAATGCGTGACGGGAGTGTTATGAAAAGTGAGATCAGGCGAGGCGAACCGAAGTTGAAAGAGAGATATAAGTTAGTGAAAACAGAAAGAAAGAGAGTTACGTTTCGTATATCACTGTAGGGATAAGAGAGAGAGGTGCGAGCACCCAATTTCTTTCTATCTTTCTCTCATAGCCAGTTATGTTTCATATATCACAGTGCAAGCCTATTGTCTGTATCATACTGTAGGAGCAAGAGAGAGCAGTGCGCGCGCACATTTTCTTTCTCTCTTCTTTTCATAGCCAGTGCATGAAATATATATATATATATATATATATATATATATATATATATATATATATATATATGGGAGTTTGCTAGCGTTACGCGAACGGTGATATTTTGATTATTTTGTAATTTCATTTCGTTCTTGAACAATCTTATAAATTATTATTTTGTTCAATACATTAAATATTATACGTTGAAAGTGAATAAAATTGTAAATTCATTTTAAAGTTCGTATTTTGTGAATTTGAAGTTTTACTTTAGTCGTGTGGTCTAAAGCACACTCGGTTTTTTCAGACTACAAATATATAACTCTGAACAAAATATTTATTTCAATACATGCTTTCACAGTGTTAGAAAGAATTGAGCTCAATTACAAATTGTTTATATTAGTCACGATTTAAATATTAATGTACTTTTGGGTCACCTACCCTAATGACGAAAAATATTCCAAAAAATGTATGTTTTTTAATCCCTTAGAATTGATTCTTTTTCTTAACTTAAGCCTGAAAAACTATCAAGAAAAAATAAAAATAACCTGAGAGTCATGAATCGATACTGTTGAAGTTAGGTATCGTCACTATTTAAGTATTTACACTTTCCTAAACATCTTAATACCTTTAATAGATAATCCTCATTAATCTTTTTTATATATTTGATAAGTTCTTTATTCTTAAGTATCCAAAGACAAAAAATCAATTCTAATATGGGAAAAAATATTGAAGTCTATCGAATCGTAAAAGCAAAACAATATCCGCCTCGATAATATTGATTGTCAAAATTAAATAAAACTTTCATAATTTTCAATGCTTCGTGTTCTCTCTCTTTCATTTTCTTGATTATTACATTAACTTTATAAATAAGTACATACCATATCTTTTATTGGGTTCCATTAAAATTTTTACATTTTTGTACCTATGAAGAAAATTGACATGCCAATTAAAATCAAGTCGAATATAAATTAACATGGCAAATACTTCAATTATACGTATTCAATAATAATTTCAGGTTGCAATGTTGCTAGAGCTATTTTTTTAATTTGAATATGTACAATAGAATAACTTCGAATCGGCTAATTTTATCATAATATTTAGCTCTGAAAAAACCTAACCACGATTACACTATTGATGTCAACGCCAATAATCAATTTCGCAATTATTAATATTCATAAGTATTTAATTAGTCTATGCATGTAAGAAAATGTAAATGAAATAAACTAAACTTACAATTAGTTGCGTTAACTAGAGGTGAGTATGAAACATTAAGATATTTAAAAATTCGCTGTACTTAAGTTTGCCGATACTACGTTCAAATCGTCAAAGTTTCTAAATGTTATTAAAACTTACAGGACGTAAAGTAAACTTCGATTTTTATTCGTATATAAAGAAATGTTATTACAATTAATTTCCTTTCTTATAACGTATTTTTCGTTTGTAAGCAGCGCCTAATATGACCAGAATAGTCTCTGAACTTTCAACACCTCGCATCAATTCCGGTGTCGGACATCCTAAGGCCCGGCGCGAACTTCAAACACTGGCAGTGTAAAAATTGGTTTGCATGCGTTGGTTAATCGCTCCCGATAATGTCAGATCCTCTTATAATGGACGTATGACCTATCTATATAGTTAAACAAGTGTCGAGGATATATGTTTTGTAAATTTCGGAAACCGAAAATCACCCCGAATGAGTAGTATAGTGCCGATAGTGTAAGCATAGTGCCAAATGAAACTTGGTACAAGTCAAAAATACGTCATTACTCACTGAGAAGTAGTAACTAATAGCATACTTTAATTTAAGATATTTCCTTTATTAGGGGTTATTTGCTTTCTTAAATTTTTAACACTAAACTTAAGTTCATATTTAATTAAATCATTAGACATAAAAGACATTCATTAAAAGGTACTTACGAATTTATTTAAAAAACGACATTAAATTTTCCTAACTAAATAAAAAATGTCGTTGAAAAAAAATCAAGAAAAATGATCATGGTAAAATCTCATTAGTTGCTTGGACCTCATAAACTGTTTTATTATTATTACCACACTGAATATTTATTTCAATTTATTTTCAGACATATAATCCCATGACAACTAAATTTTTTGTATCATCCGCAACAACAAAAGCAGAAATAATCTTTCAAAAATAAATCTGTTTTCGGGAATTGACGGTACAAAAGCACTTCTTTTCTTGCAGATTTGATAGATCTGGGAACAGACCGTAGTACAGTTGTCCGTGTCGTAAAGTAGCCATCCGCAGCGTAGCCAAACATTTCGTAGTGCTTTTGTGAATCAAAATATTTTTAAAATTCTGATTATATTTTTCTCTTTTTAGTATCATTTTCATCGAATCTTTCATACGTAGAGTACGTACGTACGTATTTTGCTTATTATTCTTAAATTTTTCTTGTGTAACCCTATAAGAATAGAAATGTGAATCTCCATTGTTTTAATATGCACTTTGCCGAAATGCTCTGACTGAGTGACTATATGATACAAAAATAATCGGTCAAGTACAGGTACAACTAGCATTATGAGGACTCGGATATATTTATGTACTTTACACAATTAAGTATAGAAAGTATTTCGATTAAATTATATACAAATTTTTAATTTTCCCAAAGTAAGTACATGGTCTACTACATTTTTGTAGACGTAAAAACAATATGCATATTAAAAAAAAATTATAACTGAAAATTAATTATGGCAATTACAATTACCGTTACAGTTTTCATACAACCTTTGCCTGGACTTTTAAAGTTCTATAAAAATATAGAACTTAATATAATTTTAGATTGAATACTTTGGGAAATGAAAGGACAGGGAATATATTTTTCTTAAATATTTTTCAGTACATATCTGAGAAAAAAAATTGTGAAAAATATATTTAACACTCTTATTAATAGCCCACACTACACACGCAATTGAAAAAAACTCGCATAATTAATTTGATTCTTCAAGATTTCAAAAAGGATGTTATTATACGTTAAGAAATTATATTTTAATGTTATAAATACATTACCTCAAAATAATAATGTGTTCCATAAAGCAATAATCTGTTAAAATAGGAAAAGCGCGGTAAAAATTATTTTATGAATGAACTACTTATTGCATTTTAGTTTATATGTTATGAATACACTGACATGTGTTATTTGACAGAAACTTTGTATCAAGAGAAGCAGTGACAGCAGTCATGTTCATCTTGAGATTATTATTTCCATCTCACATTCACAAAAAAGAAACAAGAACAAAGCATTTTATTTATTAATATTACATTTAATTTATCGAAAACAATGGGTTATGTTTCATGTCTTCGTCCACCTTGTCTTTAGAGAGTTTAACAACTAGTCATATACCATTGCAGCTTGTAACGCACTGATTACGGATCACTATAAATTGTGAGAAATCACTAATAAATGCTTACCACTAATATTATAATTTAATGGTACATAGTAGTTCTATTAAACCATTTGCAAATAATAATATAATTTTTACCATGTAAATATATTGCCTAGTACCTTAGGCGTTAAGCTATCGCGAATATCTAAAAAACTATTAAAGATAGAATTATGGTAATTATTTTCCGGCAAACCATAGGTATATTTCCTTTAATGTATTTTTTTAAATTTTTAACTTCAATTGTTTTGTATATGGGAGCGGGAGGATATATTTTATGAGACATTTTCAACATTATTTCTAGCTATTGAATACATTTAGCGTTAATTTTGTAGAAATTCATTATTCACAATTAAATGAAACTACGTAATGTAGTATTATTTCTACATTCTTTAAGTTCTTTACCACGACCTAGGTTTCGTTGTACTACAACATCTTTAGGTGGGCTATTAACAAATATTATTTCTTATTTCTATCGTTAGCTTCCATGAAATTTATTTAAAATTAATTTGGAATCTTTATAATTACCCGTTCAACTGAATATTTTACACAATATAAGAATTACAAATGCTTATTTTTTCAAACATTATATTTTTCTCGAATAAAATTTCTATTAGAATATTTTGTTTCTATTAGGATACATGCAGGTTAGTGTGCTTTATCAATAAATTATATTTTAAATAAATACCATAAATATTTTTTTAAGAAAAATGGCTGTAGTAGACAGATGGATCTGTGAATTATTTTATAAGAGTTTTATTTTTTCGAGATAGAGAAGCTTAAAAATAACAAAATCGTTACTACGGTTTAGCATCTGAACGGCAAAATTGTAAGTATAGTTTGGTGGTATATATACATGAAACAACCATTCTTCGTATCAACCATTCTTCTCAAAAATTTATTTTACAAAACGACATTTTCCGCCCAAGTCAAGTTTTCAAAAGTAACTACATATTAAACTGCGATATTATTCTAGACAATTTTTTTTAAATCTCGTGAGTGAACTCAATTCTACATTTCCATTTTTAATTTACATTACTGTAATGTGCGTTCCAGCTAACTGAATCAGTTTCCAATTATTAAATATTTTTAAAAACCTCTGACATATTTTGAAATTAACGACACAAACAATTTTTAAAATATGCTAAAAAAATTTCCCACATACACGATAAGTTAAGATTATTGTACTGCCATATACACCTTATTTTACAATAATATGTCTTCAAAATTTGCGAACTTAGATTTCTCTGTATACTACTTCAATGTTAATTTTCAATCGGGTATCCCATTTACCAATGAGTTCGATCGGCCGCATCCACCTGGATCGATCCTTCTTATCAGTAGAAAACAATGAATCTGTATCTCATTGCCCCAGCATTTGATTTATGGTAAGAGTAACTGAAAGTTTACACTATCAAGTTTGCCGCTTGGTTCTAATTATATTATTATATTGTACCTTATTCTATTTAGAAATCAAGCGACGAGTAAACATTTCAAAGGAATTATTGATGTATACGTAATGGGACATCCGTCCTTGTACGCAGTTTGCTGAATAGTGTTTTAGAATTATTATGAGGACACTTATGAAGATATTAAGCAATATGATCTAAAATATATACATTTCTTTAAATGATTGTTTCATTCACTTTCTTTAAGGTAAAAGTATACAATTAATTTTGTTTATTATATTAGACTAAATTATGTTGATGTAGAGAGAGAGCCGATCCCGCGATTTCACCTGAGCGTGGACGACTTCTAGGTCGGTTCTACTTGGCTACTGAAGACACATTGAGTGTTCTAGCTGCCACGTTAAGGCTGCCTTTTTTCTGCTGTTTGCTTCCGACGATTGTGGCGGCCTCGTTTGGGCTGCCTAGTTCCTGAAGAGTGCAGTTTCTTGTTATGGCTTCTCCATCTGTCCTGGTCGATAAGCGTGGGTGGCCAGGCGTCAAGGTAACATAACACTTCTGAGAGGTCGATAAGATGTCCGTGACGAACCAGTTCCGACCAATCAATGGTATGGTTTGTCAGTTGCATACGTTCAAATGTTTGACCTAACAAATCATACTCACGATTGTTTGTTCCATTCATTTTTAACTTCACTGTCTTACTATTACTGGAAGTAGCACCGCCAACAATCCACACCAAGGAGTACTGGTTGGTTTACTAGCCCCGATACTGCGGACGAAGGCTGCGTCAATTAGCGATACGGTCGACCCGTCGTCGAACAGGGCATACGTCGAAACACTTCCGCTGGGTCCGGTTAGAGACACCGGCGCGATCTTCAGGTACGCCTTCCCTTGCATCGCTGTCCATGTATTGACGATGACGGCCTCCTACGCCACCATGGACGTCGATTCAAGGACAAGACTGCGCTTCTTCAGGTAATCATGATATGTCCGTTTGGAGTAGGTCGTGGTGAGGGAGGCAACATCCATATCTGCCGCACCGCGAAGCCTTGCAAGTCTCACGACGATGCCGACTTTCTAGGCATTTAAAACACTATTGACCGGACTCAGCTCTGTTCCATCGCTCGTCTATGGTTTTTGTAGAAAATTGTCGCATCGCACAATTATGTGCTCGCCACTATATACTGTCGCTGCCGACGATACTGCGGCTGTATTGTGAAGTCGTCAGCTGAAGGTGACTTGTGCTGCAGCCGCGATCTGCATATCGCGAGTCGCAAATGCGATCGCTTTGTCTGCTTCCAAGAAGAAGCAGACAAAGCTAGACTTCTCTGAAGCAGACAAAGCGATCGCATCGATATATCATCATCATAGCGATCGCGCTCTCGACGTTACAATTAGGGGTGGCTTGTTCTCGTTGCTGTACGCGTATTCGGCGCAAGTTCGCTGCAGATGTAGTGTTAGTTTCTTATGAAGCACGTTTGTGAGGGCTGGATATGACTTATATGCTTCATTCTTCAAAACAATTATATTCGCGATGCATTTGTCGATTCTCCACGCAAACACGTTTAGATTCGACGCGCTGTCTGTCAAGCATGACAGGACGCTGATTGCGTTGATCTCCGCGCATACGATGTCTTCCGGCGGTTCGAAGCGGTTTTCCAGGGTACTTATAATTGGTGCCGGATCAAGTGAGTTGATAAGAAGGCCAGAAACGGCTTCCTTTGCCTGCGAACGTGTCTAAAAGAGCCAGTCTTAGACACGTTCGCAGGCAAATCAGCAGAGTTCCGTTGTCTCTTCTTGTACAGTTTGAACTAAATCCAGTCGCGCACATCGCCGATGAATACTGGCAAATCTTACATGTCTGCTAACCGGGACATCGCGGTTGATGGGTTTTTGTAATTTACCTCTCTTTCAATTGCGATAGTCAAGCGATCGATTTCCAAGATCTCCAGTTGTACCGAATGCTGGCTTGGTGCGTCAATGATTCTGCACGTGCTTCTGCTAATGTCAATGGTGCACGGGGTACTACTTTAGCCAGCTTACGCCCCATGTATTTGTCTCCTTCTTCAGAAGAAAGGGCGTGTGATTCTTCTGCTTTCAAGTTAGCCAGCTGCACTGCCAGGCGTTTCTTGTGTAGTTCTTTCTCCATTTCAAGTTGTTCTTTGTCCATTTTGAGTCCATGTTTGTCAAGCAATGATCGGTATGAGTGAATTGATAATCGCGTGATTCTTCCGACGGCAGTAGCCGTCGACATATATATACTGTTTGTCGACCGGGACTGTGCTGTCGATGATGTGATTTTTTCCTCGTTCAATGGATGACGGAGAACGTGGCGGCTCCGCGAAGGTGAGTCCTGATGGCATTCCGGAGTACAGACGCTCAGCTTCGGAGGGCGACGGCGTGGTTTTCGTATTCGATCGCGTAGTGATCGGCATCTCATAGGTGGTGTGGTCTCAAATCCAGTTCGAGGGACCAGCAATGTAGCTGACGGTTGACCGGGCTTAGGACCCCGGTCTGGCTACATCTTACGGAAGACGTGAGCCTCCTGCCCTCATGGTTTACGCGGACTGCAGCGCACCGGTTCGCCTCGTGGAATAGTGAGACGCCCACAAGCGACGCATAGAGGCGTGTTCATGGAGTGTTCCACGCCTCAGAGCTTTAGGATAAAGGTATAATCACAATATAAAGTATTAAATAGTATAAATAAGTTTTTTTGTGTAAATGGTGCTCTATGCGTCGTCCGGCTTCGAGCAACCGACCTTAGCCGGTTTCGAAGCAACGTAAATTATGCTTTCTGCGTCGTCCAGCTTCGAGCAATAAACCTCGACCGATTTCGAGGCAACGAAATTTACAATCTCCACAATAGTGATAATTGCTTCAGTAATTTTCTTTAACATTAAAACATTTACTAGATTTTTATCAACATATAAAATTAAATTATTTTTAAATTCCTACAAAGACCTTTCAAAGTTTGGTAACGCTCGGCATAGTAGCTTTCTTTGTAATTTCATCGATTTTCAAGAATGCCCTAAAACAAAATCAAAATGGAGCATTCTAAAGGTGGTTGAAAAACTAATAACGTTAAAGAATAAGTTAAGGACTATTATGAAAAAAGCATTTATTCATTATAATTTCAACGTGTAAATATATCTGCAGTAGTAGTATTTTAAATTAGTAAAAAATTATTTATGAAAAGTGTTATGTAAATAAGGAATTTGGACGGCTATATGTACATATGATATAAGAGAAACTCTACACCTTTTTTTACTTTATCCTTATAAAATATTTATTTATAAGCTTGACACAAAAAATAAATATTGTAGAGTAACACATTTTTCGCATGAATATTTTTGGTGTGATTGCTTATTCTTAGACTCATTCTAATAACTGATTTCACCTAGTGATGTTCGCTCAGTTAATAATTATTTCACCAATTACTATTTGTATTTGATTGCCCTGTACACCATTAATATCTTAAGTAACCATACTCACACTGTTTTTGCCTGTACATATAGGCTTATGAGATAATATGGGAATATGTAAAAACATATGATTAAAAGAACATACCTTGGTAAAAAGAGTTATTAAAAATATAATACCGTACAAATAAACTTCAGAAAAATATGTTCAGTACGAATAAAATTCTCACTATAGAAATTTCGCCCATGCTCAGGCACATACAAAATTTAAACACACATAAATGTATTCTTCTGTCAAATAATTAAACTTGATAACTTTAAAAATTTGGAAGTGATTTGTATGTTATGTGTCATGATTTTGTCATTTTTGATAGACGCAACGATTTTGACAGGCGCACGGTCTAAATTTAAGAAGGGAAGATATATGGCAAAACAATTTAAGGACTCATATACTAGCGAGGAGACGCCACACAAAAAAATTGCTTAATATATGATTTGGATTCATTTTTGATCACTAAATCTCTTCAGTTTTTCTTTATAAATGTCTATAGGGTTAATTAAAAAAATGTGATTTATCTCCAATGTTTATTTACGGAAACGACTAAAAAAACCTAAAAGATAAATTTAAAACTATTTTTGGTTATATATAAAATTTCACCGAAATCGTTATTAAACTGAAAGAGCCTACGTTGGACATATCTTCCTTGTTGTTTGATTACTCAAAACAAACATTTATTTTGACGAACTTTTTTTAGGCGAATATTATTTAAAAGGTCTGATTAATTTCTACCCGTTGTGTAAAATTGAAGAAGTGTGAAGAACTTAATTATATTCTCAATTCAAGAAAAGAAAATAATTAAAATTGTTTCTTTAATCTGCTGTTATTCAATAAATCTTATTAATTTTACCCCATAATTTTCCGACTGCTTAAATTTTTATAAGTAGGAATAATTTTAATTATCCATCCACCCAGAGAAAGAAGAGAAATCAGGAAACATAATTTTATATTACCAAAATAAATAAAATTATCCATGCTCATAGTTTTTAGCAATTATTGTAAATATTTTAGTAAAAAAATTTTTTTATAAAATGTGAATAAATGATCAAAACTTAATAAACATTTACTTCGTGAGAAAATGCAAACGATAAGTCTTTTGTTTTTTCTTAATTTCCACATAAAATTTCATAACGCGTGAAAATGATAAGTTATCGAACTGTCCACTGAAATTTTATACTTTATGCAATTTTTGGTAATTCAAGAGAAAATATTACGAATTTAACTTGGAAAGTATATACCAATTATCAAATTAGCATGATACTCTACATAACTTTAGTTAAGTTATGAGAGCATTCGATATTCACGTTCACATCTAGATTATTTAATTTATATATTCTCAGGTAAAAATAACCTTCATCCACAATAAAACGACATAGATTGTAGGTTAACCGTAGTACCTTTTCTTTCTATCGGCTCTATTTTAACTTATAGAGACATTAAAGTGTAATCATGAAGAAACAGAAATAAACACATTACTACGTTAACAGCAATTAATCTTTATATGTAGTAGAATTGAATTGCATTATAATTAAATTGCAATTTGTGAAGCAAAATTTTCAAAAGTATTTCAACCCTATATTGACATCAAGAAAATCTGTGAACTCGAACCCAGAATCCGTTATTAGGACTGGTTTCGATTATTTACAATTTGTATTCTTAATGTTGAGACAAATAAGAGCAGCGACATCACATTGAAACTTTTTTTTCCAATAAAATAATAATCGTAGCTCAAAAAGAAACTAGATTGAATATATACGGCGTTTATTTTGTAGAAATTCATTATACACATTTAAATGAAGGAAAGGAAAGATCTTTGTTAATAGCTCATCTGAAGATGTTGTAATACAATATTACTGTATTGTTACATATATATGTTGTAATACAATATTACAAACCGAGGTCGTGGTAGGAATTTAAAGAGAGTAGAAATAATATTACATCACAAAGTTTCTTTTAATTTTAAAAATAAGTTATTAGTGAATTCCGATTATGAGGTTTCCTTTAAACTCCTGCTTACCAAGATCGTATTATATGTGACAGCAAGTTATTATTAAAAATTCTGAAGTAAGAAAATTTTCAAAGTGAAAAGAATGGCTTTACATAGGGATACTTATTAGCCCGAAGAACTTATTTTAGGATTTTGACAAGTACCAGCACAGTATATAAAACTTCTCATTAACATAATCCAGCTGGTTTTGTCAAACTGATGTTGACAGTTATGATATATGTTAAATATGGCAACAGTATTAATGTTAATTCTAATGTAAGTATTGCGTACAAACACGTTTTACTGAAAAAAATTGCCTTTCTTCATAATTTTTGCTTTTTCAATACCTTATTCTCTGCAATTGTTATATTTCTCGCAATCTAAAAAGTTATTGTTTGCTATGCTACAAGATGAACAATGAACTTTAAACGCGAGAAAATTCTGTTTTGTATGTAAAATAAAATGAAAGGAAAAAGCCCTATTTCAAGTAAATTATTGCTGAAATAAAATAAATAGTCACGTCCGAAAATTGTTTTGTTCATTTTGAAGAGGATTTTTGCCAAACTTAGGTTACGAAATGACTTATTGAACTTATCACAGTGCCCTGACTATAACTTTCGCTGCATCAGAGGCAAATAAAGGATACAAAAAAGATAAAGAAATTTTTCAAACAAAATCTGAGTATTTTATTAGTAAAAAGACACAGCCAAGTAAAGTTATTAGGTATTACCATTTTGGTTTTTAATATTTTTGGCTATTAAATAAAGTTCTTGATATTTAATTATTTTTTTAATTTTTCGATTATAAGCTCAACTTTAAGATGTTTACGTGAGAAGCAAAAATTTTACACGTCAATTATTAAATACAAAGGAATAAAACCAGAAAAAAAATCACGAATTTTTGCCTGTCCACTCCACCATAATGGCCAGTATTAGTAAAAATCGGGAAAAATCAAACAACAGTTATTACTCATTAATACTTATTATAGTCCATTCAAATTGAAGATGGAATGTTTGTAAACAATCACTTTTGACAGTTCAGGTATTGCAAACATTTTTCTTACATTCACGTTAGTAATTTAATGTGGATTTATTGGTGATTAAAAAATATTTTTTTATTAGTGTACACATTTACACTGTATACATACATAACTTATATTATATAGGTTATATTTTATATTTAAAAGAAATTCAGATAAGTAAGATGCGTTTCGAATAATTCATAAATATTACTGTTACATAAAAAATATATAATAATACCAACAAAATTCCTCTCATACTTAATCCAGGCTTGAGACTGGCGTATTTAAAAAGTTGTTGGTAGCCAAATCTCTACTAGTAATTCCCCCTTGGCAAACCTTCATCAACTATCTGTCTATCTAATAAATAATATTCTATCATACTAACAAATAATACTTTATTTTCTAAGTATTTAGTAATAGTAATTTAACGAAATGTTAGTTAGAACACAGAAAATGAAATTATTACAAAATAAAACAAGTATTACATAATTTTCAAGAAATGAAATGACTAAAACAACTTTTAAAAATATAAAATACACTGATGTGTAAAAATAAACCAAATACGTTAACATTCTAAAGAAAAAAATATAACAATTACATCACAAAGAACTCAAAATATATATTATAAATACACAAAGTACACTAATATTTCACATTACTATATAGAAATACACTCATATTTCATAGAAAAATTGCACTATAGTGTTACAATCAAATCATAATGAACTTAATACACAAAATACATATTTATATTTAAAAAAACCACAAATACTTTATTATTTCACAGAAAACAATTAACCACAGTGCACATTAACATGAATCACATCACAATGAACTTAAAACGTGAAATAACCAAAATATTTAATATAAATATAAATACATCATAACAATTATAGATTATCACACTTATATCACAGAAATATCAGATTCTGCACTTTTTCTATTGCGTTTCTGGTATGGGAATTTCAATTTCTTTAAAATATTGTAGAACGTCGTTCTTTTGAAATTAGGTAAGGCCTCATCGTTGTTCACCTCCATAAGAACCTAGTCGATCGTAGGTAGTTCATGTTTAAAATAAAAAGTATGGACTTTACGTCTAATCGCGCTCAGCTCTAGATCATCAAATTTTTCAAATTTTGTCAATCTTGGCGGGTGCAGCAAAGGCGAGCGGATGAGTCCTTCTATATTCCCGAACTGTATTGTACACTGTGCATAGACCAACACCGGTAATTTCAGCCATTTGCTTTGCTACGTATTTTTTGGAAATGTGTTTTTCTTTGGCGTAATATTTTCTACGTATTTATATACGTTTATTAAAGTGGTTTTTTCTTTCGAGCTTAAAGCATTCTTCTTAGAGCGTTTCTTCATGGGCGATGAAAATGTTAGAATCCCGCCGCTAGTATCTGGTACATATGCCATTTTATTTACACAATAAAAAAACACTAACAATAACACATATTATTATATAACAAACCGAACTTAACGCTATGAAACAAACAATAATATAATAAACTTAATGTAATACAAAGTAATGAAAACAATTTACAAAACGCCAAAAAGTCAGAGAGCAATTATTGCAAACGTCAAAGTCGTTCAAAATTCCAATGGGAAAATACGTTTAAGTGCGGACTGGAACATCGATGCTTCGCCGTCATGTGTCTTCGCGAATACACAGTTAGCAAAAAAATATAATTGATCTCCTGAATCTATAAGCAATTTGACATAAGAATTGTGATAATATAAATAATGAGTATTGCAAATAATTATACTAGTTGTGCGCTCGGATTAATTCAAATTGATTTAGTTATATGTACATTTCTATATGGCTTATTCAATACCATTATGAAGTTTCGTGTTTGTGGAACAGATAAGACTGATGGATGATTATACGGATCCGCATTGGTTGTCCTCAAAGCAGAAATTAATAATTTAGTTTTACTAAACATACATATAATAAAAGTTAATGACATAATGTGTAGTAAACATTGTCATAACGCTTTGACTTGTAGTGTAATCCTATATATTACATTTTCTTTTGGCGGTACCGTTCCGACGTAGTTTTTATCGATAATAAAAAAATTTAAACATAACATATATCTGTCTCGCTAGAACACACAGACAGATCGTATTGTGTCGCTAGTGCATACGTATTCAAATTGCACTTAATCAATTACAGCCATCCGCTAACAGTTGGGCGAAAAAATAAAATCAATAATTTTTTTTTCACAAATTGTCCCGCTAAATTCCTAAGCAAAAACCAGGTATTTTTATTTGATATGAAGCAGGTATCTTTATCTGATAAACTGAGGATTTTATGAAATTCCAACGAAAGTACGGTTTTAAAATAGTAGGGTAATTCACATGAAATGGCCAATTGAAAAATTTCACTGTTTTTACTCTAGATGTAGTAGCTAAATCTAGTGAGCGGCTGCTACCCGCACATGTACTTTGCCGTTTTATATGTTGTGGTATTGAAAACAAGTAAAAAGCATTTTTATCTTCAAAATGTAAATTCACTTCAGATTTTTTAGTGTATTGATATTTGATGTTGTAGTGTTAACATTTATAAAATTTAATATGCTTTTATTATTTTTTCGTTGAATACAATAACCCATTGATAACATAACCTCAAATCGAATAACAAATTCATAAATGGCGCTAAATTTAGATTCCAGATTATACTTTCCAGATTATGCTGACATGATAATAATAAAAATGACAGAGTTATTGAAGAGATTTCAATGATACTTGAGGATCCTACGTCTGAACGGGTTCAAGAAGAACTTCCGCCAGCAGTGCTTTTAACATAAAGATCTAATGAGGATGCTCACAAAAGGATACGCCTTCAAAGTACCTGACTGATATGTACCCAGTTGTAGAACTGCTTAATAGCGTCCGGAAACATGTACAAGCAAGTAGCAAAGGTACTCGCATCCCAAGATTACATTAGAGAAAAAAAAGAGAAAGTAAAAATAAAAAGATTATGAAGAAAAATCTAAATATTGAAAAGCAAAAAATGAAATTATATTCAAGTTCTGAGGAAGAAACGATAGAATTAGCCGGTGAAAATTGCGGTTCTGAAAATAATATATATGATACGTGGAATACGGTGAAAATTACTACGAAACTGAAAAAATAAAAGATTAGCTGCTATGAATTGTTTGTAAATTATGGTCGCATATAAATTGCACTCCATTCAACAATTATTGTAATTCTTGTGGCAAGATAATGAAGAAACAAGAAACGGAAAAGAAAAACTTGTACGAGAGAAAAGCAAAAAGTAACGGAAAAGGCAAAGGGAGAGGAGAAATGAGTCGGAAATTAAATGGCCATCTTATCCTTAAATGGGCGGCCAATTTCTAACTGATTTTAACATTAAAACTTTTAAAAAAAACATCCTAAATTGCATATATAATTTGTAGACTACATGGAAAAATAGTTTAATACCAACATTTATTTGAAAAGAACATGTCACAATGTTTGTTTAATTATCTATACGCCAAATATACCATAACTATATCTGCGTATAAGGTAATCAAATCTAGAGATATAGCAGCATAAGCTGAAATATTGTAGCTATCTCACTCTAACGCCTTATAAAATTAGTGAATAGCATATATGGTCTAGATTTTTTTAGCGTCGAGATTTTGATTATTTTCACAAATTGTTTGAAACCCCTGACTATTTCGCAAAAAAAGTGGAGGGTTGCCAATTTTTCCGTGTAAAATTTTAGAATTCGTATCAATAAAATAATGGTATAATACTTGTATTTATAACATTTTTTATAGTGAGACTTTTTGAAGTTAATATTTTGATTATGTATATATTTTAATAATATTCCGGGAATAATGCAATGAATTTTATAAATAGTTGCTGATCGAATATTATATTTGTGCCAACCATATTTTAACTGTCAAATTCGATTGTTTACAAATATTCCATCTTCAATTTGAATGGACTATAGGTACTTTACGGTGAAATTAAAATAACTTTTGTCATAGTAACGTATCCGATCCATCATCAATCGACTGAGAAGCTTTTTAGATTGCAGTCCCACTAATAAAATGATATAATTTAGAAATAACCAATATTTAAACCAAAAACACGGTCACAGGGGTATTTTGTTGGTGTAGTAAAGAAGTTACATGTAGTTCAATATCCTTTATATGTTAGTGACATACGGTTAAAATTATGCGACTGTAATTCAATTGACTCAATTCTAATGTCTCTTAACTTCCCCGTCACGAAAAATATGCCCAATGTTGACATTCTCTCGCTCAATATTTTCGGTACACACATAAAATATTTATGCACGTAGTTTCATTTTAATTTTCCTGAATCACATTCGCCACGGGAGAGGAGAAAACAATTTCTATAACTAAAAAAGGTCGTCATTTGGGAAGCTATAATAGTTTTCTCTTTTATCAAAATACAAGCCTTTTTGCTTTACATACCAGCAGACTTTTCATATTATCAGTCTCACCAGCGAAGATGTCACAGGCAAGAAACGAATAATGTAAAGATATTTTTTTTTAAACAGCTCCAAAAATAAGTTAGTATCTTACATATTAAATATCAGAATTTCCTGACGCTTTTAATTTAAAAATTTACCAAATTCCTGTTTATTGCAATAACACCACACACTTTTTCACATAAATTTTTCCTAACATTTAATAAGACATCATTGTCTCTCTCTCCGTTGACGTCTTGTGCTAGATAAAGATATGCTAGAAGTTTTGAAAAAAATTAACGTCAATTTAGATAAGTAGTTCGAATGAAGGTTCGTCTTCCTGATTGATCTGGAAGTAAATACAGAATACAGTTTCATTGAAACTGAAAGTACGGGGTAAGTTCATTTGAACATAACTTTGCCGTTAGAAATTTGTTATTAACATGAATATTACTATATTTCACGAACCATTAATTTATACTAAATATTTAGTGATCGCAAAAATAGGGATACCGTTATATTGCATTTGACAAATTAATGAAAATTAATTAAGAGTTCGTCGAAATAATTCGCAGTGATTTTTACATAAAAGTTCTGATTAAATAAAATTTTCCGTGATGAGACGAGATATAGTTTCCTATACCATATTATAGTTTAAACTCTTTTATACCATACTATAGTTAAAAATTAACACAAAGTTTAAGATTACCGATTGAATAATCAAGAAAAAGTTACTACTAAATTAGACGCCATGACAAATGGTATTCTTTTTGTCTTTTAATTAGAATAATTTCCATGTTAATGTAGTGGTAAATGATGAAATGTTTTATTCTTCCACAATAATTTGGGAAACATGAATATATAAGTGAAACTTCCTTATTGTTATTATTATATGGGAAAATATAGAAGAAACAAGGCGATCGTGCTGTAAAAGATAGAAAACTTTTTTCATAAAAAAACATGTTATTACTAGTTTCGCCAAGCGGCGCAGCATGAAATTAGTTTGAGATGCACAGACTAAAAAATGACTTAAAAAGAAACAAAATGGTAACTTGCAGAAAATAGCCGCAGGCTGACATATGGCCAATACCACATATATTTTTATAATTAATAGAGTATTTTTTCATTCATTTTAGGGTTATATAGGAAACGACTTTCATTTAATTACAAGCAAACACAATGCAAAATGTTAAAAGAGGTCAACAAGCAATCTCCGTCCACTGGTGGGTATAGTTCTCTCTCAAGACGCGTATGGTTAAACGTGATGTCCATAATCGCCACGCGAAAGTGACTTGGCTGTTGCCGTTCGTAGCTTCTCGCACCAGTGGCGCTATTGGTCGTCACTTTTTGTTAAAGTTTAGCTAAGCTACTACAAATACCATTCTAATTCCGCTCGATGTGCGATCAAAATTGAACATCAAATTGAATTTAAAACAAGCAGTCATGTTTCTTACCCATATTTATTTTTTCTTCTCGAAATCACACATACATTTTATGTAATGGAATTTTCGATTTTATCGCTGTTTATGTGGATTTTTTAATTACTTTTTATTAAATTTTACATTTAATAATATATTTAAAATTATTATTTTTATCATCAAAAAAGTATTGTTTACAAATATTAAAATGAGAGAGAATCCTCACAATGAAGGTTTTTAGATTATAACAATTTTAACTTATACCCTTCTACTAACTTGATATTTAGTGGATTCCTGTTTAAAAGTAATTTTATTTTTTTTTTGTAAGGGTTCGTATTTGCTTATATTATACACTTTTTTCAAAATGTTTATTTTTTTTCAAATGTTGTATTATTTTTGTATACTATTGGAACCGCTTTTTAAATGTTTATGTTAGGTCTGTTTACTGTGATCAATAATTTCATACATCACTGTGTCGATCCATAAATTTTGAGTTTAATTTAATTTATCACCACATATATTCACCAAACTTTCTTTTCAATTCAATAACCATCTCATCGATCTCTATCCTACATAAAATTTCTACGTTTGTCATGTAAGATATCTCATACGTCAATAGCCTAAAAATTCTATTCAATGTGTTGGATATAATAAAGCAGAAGAAAGAAAAGGTGCTTTCAAATCCACATAAAATTATCTATTTTGTAACTACTTAATTCCATATACTATACGTATATATATATATATATATATATATATATATATATATAGATACGTTAAAAGTTATTTTTTACAAATAAACACGTGTAAAACGGTTCCTTCTAAAGATGTATTTAAGAACGATGCGACATGTTTTGCGTTATTCGTGTGAAACTTCACACATTTAGTTACCTCTTAATTCCAAGTCGCAAAGTTAACCTGTTTATTTAGTTGCTGCCACGTTCTAACCTAAGCACCGTAGAATGAAGGGAAACAGTTCTGTTAGAAAGAATAAAAGGAATGGATGAGGATTAACAAATAAAGCAAATGTCAATAAACCAATACGTGTTTTCTTTTCGAATACGCTTACGGGTAACTGCACAAATCCTCTAATGCCGTAAGTGCATTAGTCGGCAAATCCACTAGTGCGCATGCAGCATTAATGACTTTACCGACTTCGTCTTACATAATCGAAATATTCCAATAAATTTTCTCGAAAACATTCCGTTAGTAAAAGAAATAGAAAATTAAAAAAAAAACTATCAAGTTTTATGTTCAAGGAAGCAAATGTGACTCTTGGTGAAAAATGCAATTCATTTTTTGTCAATTCACTCTTTAAATGTTTCTTTAAACAACTATAATGAAATAATACATGCGTGGCCTTCGCAATACCCAAAAAAGAATAGCTAAATAAGAATACATATCGCAATACTATAGTTCCATTTATACTTAAATACATTTGAATTTTAATTAAATATTTGTAAATATTAATACCATTTTCCACCATCTTAGTAGCTTATGTAAAAATATATGATGGAATCGATGTTATAGTTTTTCGGTAAACCTTACTTTTAGGACTTCTGTTTCATTTCCTTAATTATCATTTTAGCAATTTTATAGATGAGCATATAAATTTCTGGAAAAGTAATTCTAGTATTCTTATACCTCACCGTTACAGTTGAGAGTCAAAAAAATCTAGTTGTACAAATCTTGTTCCCTATTACAATGCTCATTTTTAAATGAATTGAATTTTTAAATGCGTGAATGATTTATGAGAAAAACTACTATAATCAATAGATGTATAAATGAATGATTTTATGAAGGATTCCGTAGCTTCAAAATGAAAGCTGAATTATTATGATGAGACATCAGTATCTGTCAGTAAGCCATGGCCATTTTTTTAGCAAGTACCATTGCTATCAAACTGGAATTCGGCACTCTTGAAGAGTTTTACATGGTTACATATATATATATATATAAAAAGGTCAAGGGATCAATTTTGGTAATATTTAAATGCAAAGTAGTCTGAAAACGGTTGAGATGAGAAAGTAGAGCAAAAGTTCGAGTGGGATAACAGAAAAGGGTTCTTTTTGTACGTATAATTAATTGGTTAAATTTTTCACTTACACATATTATTATTTCCTTCCTATGAAAATATTGGGTTAAAAGGTTTCCCAACTTATTATCATTTCGAGAGGAATATATGTAAAAGAATACGCTGACTGACAAGCACTTAGCCTGGTATAAATTAATACATTAATTATCACATAAAAATCGTTGCTATTATATCAAACTCGCGATACATAACAGTATTAATATAATAATAGTAATAATTAGCGTACACTTAGCAATATATAAGCCATATTTAATAACATTGAGATTTTCAGGACTTTAAACATTAATAAATATCATTTTTATTAAAAACCATATAATTAGTGGGAAAATTCAATTGTGTAAATAAAATGTTTTGATTATGTCTAAGACAAGAACAAGTTTCTTATTAGGCTTGTTACTTTTGTACCGTATTACTAAACTCTTATACATGCTATTTTCATTATACTAATATACATACGGTCAATGTGAAAACAAAATATATATTAGAATTTGTTTCCGAGCCTGAAATAAAAAAAAAACTGCCTTCTCACTACCACTAACTAATTAACTCACTACTACTGTTAGAAATCGTAAGTCGATTGAAAAAGAGTGTAAACTTAAATAATATAAACAATGTTTAATACATATATTGTTTGATGAACTGAAAATGACTTCTTGGCTCGGAAGTTATTTCTAAATTCCAAAAAAAGGATGATAGACGACTTAATAAAAGATTCAACCAAAAAGGATCATTTCCAACCAAAACTCTTAAAAGAACTACACTTGACCAGAAATGGAGAAGCACTCTGTCAGACAAATGAATCTGGTCAACTGTATCTTCAAGATATTGTATACAATTATTTACAGTTTTCTTCAAGACCGGCGCAAGATCATTAGTTTCTTTTAGTTGATATTCTACTTTAGACTCGTTTTGAATATCTGAATGAAACTATTATCACGAGCATGTTTGTTCACCATCCGAAATTCACTTTTTTCTAAAGAGAACTTTTCAATCCAGAATACTTAAATTCTTTTTCCTTGCACTAGCAGTTCTTTATGAACCAAGTGTTAAGCTACTTAATGCAGCCAGCATAATGCAAATAGATTAATATTATTTTGTCTATTTTAATAAATGACGTAGGCCAAATCACCGTTTAAAATATCGTCGAGTTTATGAGCATCTTAGTCCTCAGTTACGGAACACCTTCTTGAGATCAATATATTTATTTCTGTAGATTAAATGAGAAGCGATTAGAGTAGCAACACACTGTATTTTAAATAATATTTAATGAATATAGTTCGTTAACAGTGCGCGCTATGATCTATTTTACGACAGAACTGCCGGAAAATTATAACCTAAAGCTTCTAACAAATAAGCAATTTAGTTTTTTTCGCTCGCTTGTGTCAGATAATAATCATTTCCCGTACCTTTACATCGAATAAACTTATCGGATGACCCTATACGTTTTATGGGAGTCGGACAAGGCCCGAAACGTTGAGGTCGTTATTATGTTTCAGTGTCTTCTGGGCTACTTTTATCTTTTTGTTGCCGTTCACCTTAATTAATTTTTTTATGTGCATAATAATATGAAAAATGTATTAAAAATTTATTTTATAAAACTTAAAGTAATTTTATAAGTTATCTACACGATAATAATGAACTAGGTAAATAATTATTTTTTCTTAAGGAATTTTACAATCTGGTAGTTGTCAATCCTTTATAACCGTTTCTTTTTGATTTCGCTCTACTCAATCCTTAATTATGAAACTACAATTTAAGAGTCACACAAATGTTTCTTTAAACCGGTGAGTTTTGGTGTCTTACTTTTAATCATATGAATAAAATTAGAATCAAATTCAATACCATAAGCATTATATTGCGTAACGTGGTTTGTTACTGTCAGTTGCTTTTTATTACTCCTCACGTTTATACTCTATAATAACTACCTACCGGATGCGGTTTCATTCCACAAAGTGAAGTAACGTAACGAAATTCTTTTTGCCAACAGGAGTATCACAACTAGCTATTCCTTGGCAATATATATATATATATATATATATATATATATATATATATATATATATATACATATATATGTATATATATATATATATATATATATGTGTGTGTGTGTGTATATTTATATATATATAAATATATATTACGGTGATTCATAAAAGACCGGAGGGTCGCTACCCACTTGAAATTCGAAAAAAAAAATCTAAGAGAAAAGTCAAATTTAAGAGTTTATTAATACCATTACGCATAGGTTTTAGGGAAAATATTATACTTAATAACAATAACTATCGTTCCTCTAAATTATTAAGCAAAAAGAAAAAAAAATTATAGTACATTTGCCTTACTAAAATTTGGGTTTTTCTGCCTATAATTCTTAACTAACAATATTAAGTATTGCTTCTGCTCTTCCTCATCAGTATGTCATTTATTGTACTCTTCCATCAACACCCCTCTCAGCTATATCGTTAACGACTTTCATATGTTGTACAATTTCTTTAACCGATTTGAAGCTTTCTTCCTCTTCCCATAGCTTTCTGAATGGATTCGCAAGAAATTCCAGTGATTTTGAAAAAAAATATAGTCTTCGATACTTCTGTTTACGATTGCATAATGTTCCAAGGATGCCTTTTTCGGATTATTTTACATTCGTTTAGTTTCCAGAGTCAAAATCATATTACGTTTTGTTTCGATAGAAACTCGTTTGTCAAAAAAGCTAAAGCAATTAGCTCTTCGGAAAGATACCAAAGGTGACCCAACGTTTTTTTTATGGCGACTTTGGCTACAACTGTGTTATATTTTTCGTAATCAACCAAATCTTTTATTATCTGTAAGTCATTAACTGAGGCCATGGTAGCCTCTGGTGCTGTAAACCAGTATTTTGCGTAAACAACTACATCAAATATACAAATATTTGTAATGCCCTTAGTTTAATTAATTGTGATTATAAGCTTATGCTTAAACAAAAATATTTTCAGTGCGTATATAGCTTTGGCCATCCATCGCGCACGGTGCATTCCAGCAGGGGCTTTGCATGAGATACCGCTTTCAGGAATCCTTCCCAAAAAGATAATTATCTAATGAAGAAACTCTTTGTATTATCACGAGGCTGAAATTGTTCCAGTTGATTCTCAGCAAAAGCGATGATATCTTTCGCGACAGTTTGAACGCAATTCCACGTAGATGGTTCGGACATTGTGGTTTTGAAGTCTTTTTGGTTTATTTTTGAGTAGTCATTTCAGGACCACTGGAAGGCCTTATAGCTGTTACAACAATACTTTCGAGTAAAATTTCTAGTATGCGATACCGGCATGCAAACTAAATCAGTTCTATAGGAACATATGCTCTGTTTATTCACCCTTTATTACATGATATTGTATAAAAACACATACATTTTATTTTATCATATAGATTCTATGATAAATAGTCTCGAATATAGCAGAAGCCCCTCCATCTGGAAGTTTAGGAACAGCCAAGAACTGGACCAATTTTGCAGATACCAAGATTGGTAGACGATATTGGTACCAAGATTGGTAGACGATCTAGGATCGTGGTAGCGACCCTTGAATATTAATTAAAAAACCCTAAATTTAAAACAAATTATTATTTTGCTAGATAGAATGATATTATAGGTTGAGAGTTATAACAATTAAAACTTGCATTTTATGAATCACCCTAATATATATATATATATATTTATATATATATATATATATATATATATATATATATATATATATATATATATATATACATATATATATATATATATATATATAATATATATATATATATATATATATATATATATATATATACACACATATATATATATATATATATATATATATATATATATGTATATTTATATGTACACCCCCTGATTGCAAACGGTAAATTAAATCATTCTATACCGTATTCGGCTACCACAAATATTATCAATCATTTATTATTTTTATCAAGGATGCAGAATAGCAGAACGCAGAATAGCAGCAATGAAAATGAAATCTGTGAATGACATCACGCGTAATTAATCACGTGATGCTTATATTTTATTATTTATTACATGGAATCTCCATATCGGACTTACACATTACACAAGCGGATTATATCTTCTGATATAAATTATTAGATTCCGTACAGTTCTAGTTTAAAATAAGGGCACAGTATTGTAAATATACAAGCCGAAGCCGTAAGTAATATGAGATTATCGATTACGTTGAAATGAAAAGCAATGATTTTTTTCAAAAGATAATAAAAAGGAAACGGTGATATTAACAGAGATTTTTGAACATCGTAGTACACGTTCTATTAAAAAAAATTTTATTTACAGCAGTCACCAGTCACTTTATTGTTTACAATTTTATAAACGAACAAATTGATTTTCAGTATTAATATTATATAATTAAAAACGGCAATATTAAAACTATTCTGAGATGAAACTTAAAATAAACACGGATTTTCTGTTTTTTACAATTCACTGACACCTTCCCGTACGTGAACCAATAGAGAAATTACCGTTGCGAACTAACGCCACGTAAATAGCTTATCGGTACAGCCATCATTTTATAATATTTCAAACATAATTTTATTACTTAGATATCTTCGTTAGTGTCATCATTCTTGTACTGTTATAATTCGGTTAAAAGAAAAACTTTTTTTTCTCCACTCTGCTAATTATTTTCTTATATTTTATTTCAGTAATACTTTCGATTGTTTACTATTTTGATATAATAATTGGAAAGCCTCTATTTTTCCTAGCCAGAATTTCTAAGTAGTTTCTTTTACTACCATATAGTCATACCAGCACTATTACTATGGTATTATTTATATTTTCACTACTATTCATTCCTATATTTATCGATCATTTCATGAAATTACTCTTCAGAAAGTATCATCTGCATGCTACAAATATCAAACTTTACCCATTCCTATATTGCAATTTTAATCATAAGCTTATTTTTTACATTTCTAAATATAAATCTAATAAACCAGTTATTGTAACTATAGATATATATATATATATATATATATATATATATATATATATATATATATATATATATATATATATCTAAACATTTTATATTATATAAATGGACTCAAAAACCAAGGAAACTTTAGAATGTTTGGACATTACCCTTTTTCAGAAATGGTTGCAATATTTTGCGAGGGAGTTGCAAGTAAAATCTAACCAAGCATCAATATATAAACAAGGGCTTAATGACCCTATTCTGTCTTAACTATGTAAAATAGTAACAATATTCATCAATTCTAATAAGCCAACATTCACACATCACTTTAATAATGATAATTTAAATACAGCATCGTGTGTAAACAGGCCTGCTTTATACAAAAGTAAATGTAAATAATATAAGACTTGCTCGGGGGAGTGTTCCTTTTTTGATTCTATGCTAATTTATTAATACGTAGTTCTTTTGTTAATACGTAAGTGGATACACTGGGAAAAGCTAGGTTGATTGTGATATTTTTTTTTAAATGTTGTGCCAAGATGTTAAATAAAATTATATATAGAACACCGCCCAGTTGATAATATCAGAAACAACCAACCTTTAAAAATACGATTAGTTCCTATTAAGAAATATGAATATAAGTTGCTAATTTGACATAAATTTTATAAAAACTAGTTACGATACACAAATGAAATATCATGCTTAATCATTTATATCTTTTTACCTCTATGGTAATAAAATATAAAAGATTAAGTACACATACATTCCGTTATAATGTCAGTAATAGAATATAGCAGAATAGATTGACAAATTCAATCTATGTCCAATCGATCTAAAATTTGAATACAATTGCCAGGAAATTCATGGTCTTAGCTTTTGCAAGAAAAGTGTTATATTTCTAACCTTAGCAACTCCACGTTGCTCGTCGGTGTTGGCTTTTGCAGCGCCTATTGGAACACTAACAATCAAGCTACGAGTTAGATATTTAGAAATGTATATTATACTTGTGTTGAAAAAACACAAATATATTTAAAAGGAGCTTTTAAACTATTATGATAATACATATTACAAGAGTTGTGAGATGCCTATAGACAAATATTTTTTCGATATATTTTATGATTAGAGTCGAAAGCTACCACCATTCACATACTTCTAAACACAATCATTTGTTTAATACTTTACGATAGTAGAACTTCGAATCTTTTCCACGCGTCTTCATTAAAACATTAAAATCTATTTGAATTAATTCACTTAAATATCCTGATTTTTGAACTTTTTAAACTACTTTCATGCTTTTTTTCTTTTACGAATAAGGTTTGTGTGTCTAAATTTCATACAACATATGTAAAGAGATATATTTTTTCTAAATATAATCATCATTTATAAATGTAAATTTTACTAATTTTTTTGCATATTTAAATAAAACAAATTGATTCTCAAACGTTTGCATACACAAATTTTGCGTACAAATTTATTACTTACGATGACTTACAAATTTATTTAGATATACAGTACGGAGTGTAATAAATCTTTTAATTTTAACCCTCTGTTCCATTTCAGTTTTTGCATCAAATTGATTTTAGAAAAAATATTGAAGATGAAGCTGCAAAATTTCGTAATATTGCATAAAATTCTTATTCATTAGTAAAGTCCTCTTTCCTATTTTTTATTTTCTTCCATCTGTGAATTTTACTTATTTCGAATATTAACATGTTACTAACGTCCAATGTTATGAACATTTGATCTAAAAATCGGAACTATTTCACATAAAACAATCCATATTTTACTCACAGAGCGTATCACATTCTTAGTTATCAAGGAAATATTAATTATCCAGTTATTATGCGAAATATTGTGACTAATTTTTTGAAAAGATTTAGTCAAAGTGTATCGCACAATAACTGAATAATTAATAATTAATTGCCTCGTACTTAAACTAACCTAAACAGTTTTATATGTAACAAAATAGAATATATGTAAATATAAAAAGCTTATTGTCAACAACAGCCAGCAAAAGCTGTCGAACAATAAAGCAAGCGCCGTCGATTTATTATTAAATGGTTGGCCTAAAAATTTGAACGGACTCAAAATTTCCTTTTGTTAAAGTTTGTGGAAAAATGTATTACACATTGAGATATCACTACTTACTAAGTCATATTTACAATACCTGTATTCGCAAAAATATATGTATGCCTTCAAAACTATCTAAAGTTACAACAAATAGCGTACGATATCATTCGTGCTGACTCTTCTCAAATCAAACAGAGACAAAGATTTTTGATTACTCAAGATGTTGATTACTCTCTAAATATGAGGTCACATAATAATGTTTGTTATAAAAAAATATATTTGTGTGGGTATACGCGTGTGTGTGCGTGTATATATAAATATATATATATATATATATATATATATATATATATATATATATATATATACGGTGTCCGGGAATAAGTGCCAGACAAAGAAAGAGGCCATTCGTTGGTTATAAAGGAATAAATAGTCGTTAAAAAAAATAAATAGTCGTTAATAAAACACGCCCTTGTCCCACAAAGACATAACTCGCACTTACACATAACTCTTTTTAACACACCCAACACTTGCTTTGCGCGGTGTTTACCTAGGCAGAGGCGCTGAATAATGTGCGTAAGTATCGTGTGTTTAAAAAAGATGACAAATAAATATGAATATTTTTTCAATTATCTGAAAAAAAGTCAAATTTTAAATATTATTTTAATAACAATCAACCATTTTTCAGTCAATGAATAACATCTTTTTGTCCGACACATATTCCTATTCCCGGACACCGTGTAAATATATTCACATATTTCCGGACATCATGTAAATGTATACACACATATCTAAATATAAATCTAATATAATACACATATGTACATCAAAAATGTTTAGCTTTAGGTCCCGCAACTTTTTAAAGGGACCTGCCGGAGTAACCCACTTATTCTATATATCATGTAGAGGGGAAGAAAGTAGAATTAAGGAAGAGTAGAACTAAGATATTATAAGAGAAAGGACTTTTGCAGACGGCCTTTGAAAATATTTATAGGTAGCGATTTCCAAGTCTCAGCATTCAGCTAATTTCAAATTCTACCGCTTGATCAGACCAGGATATTTTATAAAATTTGATTGCATATTTGGGAAAAGGTAATTGATCTCAGAACGTATGCTTATAGAGTGAGCAAACAAGTAACTAAATCTGCTTCTAACATACAGCATTATTCATTCACGATTAAGTTTAAAGATTCAGTCCTGAATCGGTAATTTCCATAAGTACTTCTTCGCTGTGTATGCTACAACCTGTGGAAAATGCTTGAATATTACTAACATTCATATTGAAAAATATTCAAAATTAAAAGTATAGAATATATTTGGCGTTAATTTTGTAGAAATTCATTATTCACAAATAAATGAAACTACGTGATGTAGTATTATTTCCATTTTCTTTAATTTCTTTACCACGACCTAAGTTTCTTTGTATTACAACATCTTAAGGTGGGATATTAGCAAAGATCTTTGCTAATATCCCACCTGAAGATATTGTATTCTATCACAAACCTCTAAAGTAAAATTTTTATTACAAACATTCTATTTATATGTTCATATTCCCTATAATATAAATGAAATATCGGACTTCATCTTTAAATCAAATAAAAGCCGCCGTAACTCAGTTTAATATCTGATAGAAACAAAAAAGTGTCAAGTATGAATAAAACTCTCACTAACAGGGTTCCGTATATATTAAGATACTTATAAACATTTAAGGGTACCTACGTAGTATTTCTATAAAACTATTTACAAATATTAATGTTTCCCAATGTTAATATATTGTCAACTATATCTTTCATGGGTGTGAAAAAGTTGTAAGACCTAGGATAATCGATATAGTTTTTATGGAATTTAAAAAAAAAAACAAAGTAAGACAAGTTATAACTAAACTCAGTGGTATGTGGATGCGTCTGGTGTATATTTGTGTCTGCTGCATGTTTGAGTCTGCGATACTTTCACTAACAAAAACTGCTTTTAAAGTGAAGTCTTTAACAGCCTGAAAGTCTGACGCGATACTCCTTTATACAGTATCCTACTTTAAGTTTACTAGCTCATAGGTAGTTTGCAACAGATCTGTCATACTAGACGCATATCTGGCATCTTCTAGTTTTGATATTAAATGTGATTTCAGTGGCGTCATCAATGTACATAAGCGGCGTGTACTGATTGTCTAATCAGGCGTGTCTGTTTTAGGAAAAAATAGAATAACAACGGCGATTATTCTTTCAAAAGAGTCATCATGCCCAGGCATAAAAAGTAAAATTCCTTTAAAGACAATGAAGAGACCTTGAAAGACAAGAATGTAATTCAAATTTGTTCCGTTTTTCTCAGAATGTATTCGATGTAGAAACTGAATGCTATAATAAAAGTAATAACCCGCATTGATCTCAGTAGTTGACACAAAGAGCACTTATATTTTATTTTAGAGTTTTTTTTTTATTTTTGCAAACCCAAGGGATACAAATATAAAGAGGAAGTCATAAAAACTACAAAGATATTTTTTTAGAACGTTATTCAACCGTGGGAATTTCCCGCAGTATCTTTACTGCAAGAAAATACCTACGATAATGTGCTCTCCTTTCAAATTGGTAAAGTCAAAAACATAAAAAAGAGCGTTAGTAGAATTTATTCAAATTTTACAAAAAACTATCTTCTATACTTCAAAATTCTCTAAAATAAAATATTGTGAGAAAACAAGATATATTTACGCGTGTGAAGCATATACTGTGCGACACGTTTACATGTTATAAAATAACAAAAATAATCATAAATATTTTAATAGAAATAATAAGCCTATAAATTTTGGTATGCACCTAAATGTGTGCGGAACATTCATAGCGGGATTTTTTTTTGAATGCTTGTTTTTATTTTTTATGAATACCTATATGCCTAATTTTTAATGTATTACAAAGGGTCCAATCATAAAAGCTCCGTGAAATATATCGGTTTAAGAAAATTAGTGTGGAAATTTTCTTAATTCCATTCTCTGCCTTTTTCTTTATATTTTGTGTACTTTTATCTTTCTAGCCTTCCAAATATGTAGCTAAATATTTTAATTTGGTGAGGCTTATAATTATGAAAGCGATGATGTAATTACTCATAATACAATTTATTTCATTTTATTATAACCTAAAAATTTCAGAAAATTTTAATTAAATTATATTTAGATTTCCACACCACAGAAGGGAAAGGCAACATAACTTGATTATTCTTATATCCGTCTGACTATCAAGAATATTTTTCTCAAGAGCAGACAGGGATACACGGTTGAAATTAGTATCAAATACTAAGGTATAGAGGCGCAACGTCTAGTTAAAAAAGTCTTCTAACAAAATAAGTTAAACAAATTTGGCACTTCAAGTATCATGTAATCATCAAATCAACTAAGTATACTGCTCCCATTGCCCTGGAATCTTTTATCATGGTTCAAAGGAAGGTTTTGTAACCAGAATACGAGTTCTACTCGTTCTTAAATATCTTTTCTTCTATACGCCATATAAGTTAACGTAAATAAAGGAATTCTGGAGTTTCAAGTTTGAAATCATATTTTATCACAGTAAACGCACGTATTTTATGTATTATACAATTGTCTAGCATTATTCTTTGAATCATCATCGTAATATAAAATGTTCACGGGTAGATTTATTTGTTGTATTACAATATATGTATAATACGTTACTCGATTAGCAGATAAATTTCGTGGTCTCAGAAAATTGCAAATAAAATTATACGAGTATGAATAAATATTATAAATATTTAAAGGGCACTTTTTTGCTGTGTGACTTTAAATATTCTTTAGGATTTCATAAACACATTTAATGTTAGTCATAAAACCCAGAAAAATAACAAAATATTACAACTAAAGGAACATGAATCTCAAGGCCGAAAAAATATTTTTCTTATCGTTCAATGAAAAATATCTTTTTAATTTTTTTTTTGTTCAAATTATTTTTTTCTCGCTTTTGGGAGTCACATTAGTTTCCTTGCAATCTTTTCACAATTCAAATACGCGAAAAATAACCTCACTATTATCAAGTCATAAAAACATATTTATTTCTCTTACAAAAGTCACTTTCAAATATCGTGAAATTTTAACCAACAACTAACCTGCAACCAATTTGCAATGACTGGCATCAGAGTACTCACAATTCCGACATCGTAAACTTAAATGCTTTAAATTCATTTCCACAAAATAAAGAACAAATCCAGTGCTGATAATCCCCCATCCCGTAAATGCAATTCACTTTTAAGTTGTACACCGGTAATAAGAAAGATATTTCAAAATTTATTACAATGTGGCAAAATTGTTGCCTTATAAAAAAGTTTCATAATTTTCCAGAAAATCTTACGTTACTTTTAATATACATCCAAATAAAATTTTTCTCTGCATTTTCTTCACATTTATTAAAAAACATCACGACGTTTCTTTTAATATTAAAAACATAAAAGCTTCAATTCGTAATGTTTAATCTCACAAAATACTCGAATTAATTATGTTACAGAACAATAAGTTAAGATAAAAATAATGGTTCAATGTTTTTTTTTTAATACGTTGTGAGAAATTTTCAAAGAATCTTTACAAATTTACTACATGAAGATGTTGTCATACAACGAAACTTAGGTCGTAGTTAAGAGTTTAAATAACGTAGAAAATAATAATACTATATCACGTAGTTTCCTTTAATTGTAAATATAAATTAGGTGGTAATCAATTTCTTTAAGATTAACGCCACATATATTCAAATTTAACAAATCAATGGATAACAATCTAAAGCAGAAATTAGTATTATTTCTATGTGAACATGTCTTTTAGTTCGGTACCGGACAATAATTTCAGCGGACTAATATTGAAAACAAAATCTCATCTTGAGTGTGGTTTAAGAAGTTATAGCGTTAAAATGATCCTATATCGATAATAATCAACGCAAAATCTCTAAAATAATATATACAAATGATTTTTTGTGTGTGTAATTTTTATAACATATATGAAAAAGATATAAAAATGTTATTAATTACTCCTTATACGTGAAAACATATAATCGACACTCGTGAAAACAATATGAAAATAAAATATGACCCGGTAGTTCAAACAACGATGAATCCAAAACGCCACTAACACAAACTCAAATGTCTAATGCTCATATAGAAGAAAGAGAATGCGTCATCTAAATAAATTGATTACAGATTGACATAGCACCATTTCCGGAAAACTCAAAGAATGACTTTAAACTCACCCGCCTTTATTTCTTTCTTTATTAAACTCATGCTCACGTAAAAACACGACGATGACTCTATATAACTTACCTTCCTTTTTATCCTGTCTACTTAAATTCCCAAGAACCGGTCTCAATCCTGTCCGATACAGTTTATTTTTCGGCTACTTAAATTCATAAAATGTGTACTTAAAATTGTTTTTAAAGCTTTATAAATATTAACTCATTGTTACGTAAGCATTTAATAATTTATTTCACTCTTGATTATGTGCAGTTGTTTCCTGTTGGACAATGTGCAGCATGATTATTTGTAGTCATTTTCTACGGTAATATACGTTTCATATATATTTCATAATAATACATATTTCATATAATATATATTTCATACGGTAATATGGTAAAGCTGCGCTGCTAAAAAGGCTACATTTTGAAATATATCACCGCATTCAAATAATTAACTCAATTAATACGTCCTACCCCTTTTCTAACAACTATTTTATACTCGTTTAATTTACAAATAACGATAACGATTAATAAAACTATTTTATTGTACGAAATTTTAATAAGAAAAATTTACCAAAAAGTTGTAAAATCCAAAATATCTTCGATAGTACATTATAAATAAATTAAGAACCTAAATCAAAATTACCTAAAATTTCCTCTTAGCGCTTTAAATCGTCTTCATTTATATTAGTACAGCAAACGGAAAAAGTAACGTGTGGCAAAATTATCTTGTGCTAATTAAATAATAAACCTCAGGTACACCCAACAAACTTCATAAGAAACTTGAAGGCTTATATAGTGTCTGAATTGATAAATTTGCATCTTAACGTCATTTAATGTGGCATCCCAACGAATATTTCTGTTACGCCATAGTGCAATTGTGGAAATCATTCAAAGTATATATTTTTCCGTCCGTGATACTATTCTATTTTAATATTTCTGCCGATATATAGTTTAAAAATTTTATTAAGAATACAATATTTTCAATCTGTACTTTTAATCACAAGAGCGGTTATAATTTTTATATCGAAATTATATTATTATAAGTTTGAATTTTATATTACTTAAAGTATATTCAAAATGCAATTAATCAAGTTAGTGTAACCAGTAACAAGAACAAATTTGAATGTGAAGACTTGTTGCAAACCGTCTAGTATCTTGTACCATAAATGGTAAAATTTTATATTCCGCCAGTATGTAAAAAATAATAGCACCATTTGGTTGTATCTTAAGTTTCAATATTCTTTAAGAAATAAGTTAGATGCTAGGTAAATATTATGCGATTATAACCTCGCGTCAGTCTGTGAAAAAAATAACATTTTATTTTACTTTTCTGAGAAATCATTTGACGACGGAGATATAAGTTATCTTAATCGAATCGTCATCAGTATATCCGTCAAGTTTCTGACTTTATAAATAACGACCACATTGTGCAGGATATGTAGTTTGTATTTCAAATAGACACTGGCTGGTGATCAAAGATATATGCATATTCTTATGCATTCTTCGAACATTGTTCTAATGAAAAAAATAATGATTTCTCGGCTTCTGGTATATCGCTATGCTCTGAAAACTTTTTCAGACTTCTTTGTCTTAGGGATAGAAAAATACATTTTCTACGAAAAAAATTCACTCATCTAATACTCTCAGATTTGAAACAAGGAAATCGTCCTTGAGTCTTACATAAATCTTTTGAAACATATTTTTTAAATCGTTTATCTTCCTAATTTACCTTAGTTTATCTTCCTTTCTCAGTACTTGTAACTTTTCGTATGTATGTGAAAGTAATGAGAAAATAAATCCATAATAAAATTTTCTCTTATTTTCGAACAAACATATCTCGACACGTTCAAGCATTCGTAAATAAACTTCGAAAGTTACTGATAACTCTTTGTCAATATTTTGGAATCAAGAGCTTGTCAAACTTTGTTCCAACTCATTTCTCTCGCAGTGAATCTTCAAATCTTTAATCATTCGCACACAAAAGGGACGAAGATGTACAGTGGAGATATTTGTTATGACATCAAAAACCATCTACACTTCAGAAACTTGTCCGAAGCAGTTAACATTTGTACGACGGTTAATACGTAAGTATTTTCGGGCCCATATTTGAATTTCTTGTTGTGTTTGAAATGAACAGAATAAATTGTATTTAGTATCAAATACTGCTTTAGAAAATATATAACAAAGCAATTGAGGGGAAAAAGCTATTTATAAATCTAAATACAAAAAGTTGTAAACTTTTTACTCTTTAGAAAGAGAATTAATTTTTCTTTTTTCCTAGATTTGATATGGAGAAAGTTTAAATGAATATTAAAAAGTCTCTGAATATTGTTCAAAAATTACTTTTCATCTTTTGTAATTAGAAAAATGCACGTGTTTCAGCGTTTCATTTTAATGTTGCCAATAATAACGAATTAATAATATTGTAATTAAGAAGACGAATGTTCTATCAAAGATCTTGGACAATGAAAAGACTTAAATAGTAATAAAACCTAATAAAAAATGTAATGCGCAGTAACAACAATTTAAAAAAAATTCAAAAATTATATCTATAAAACAATTATGTATAGGATAATAAAAGTTATTGTTTCGTAGGTGAAACTACGCCCTCCATCACCGACATTTCGTTGGTTAATTTCTTAAGGGACAGCCTGTATATATACACACACGATAAATAGTTATTGTAAAAGAAATAATTTTTCACTGCGGGCTCAAGAGTAAATGGCCATCATAAGTATAATTGTCAACTTTGCCAAGTGAGAAAAAATATATTATCCGGAAGTTAATACCGCCAACAAGAAAACCAGTTTCCACTTTAGTTTTATTATAATTTTTAATGATTTCTTTATCCTATTATATATTCAAAGAGAACGTCCTTATAATGTAAAAAAAATGTTTTAGACGTTGTTTACAATATGAACTAAATATTAGATATCATTATATTATATTGATAAATATTGGATATTGAAATTATTTTTCATTATATTTATATACGTTTTTCACATTTTCCAATGATAGGCGACAAAGTTCTTATGGAAAATCATGACGGCAGAAGGAAAATTTCCGGTCATAACATTTATATCTTACTATATTTCCATTAGTAATTTTTCTGTTTCTTCCGGAATGTTGAGTTTTTTTTTTAAGTTTCGTCACAACGATATACCTTTTACGAAATAAAAGTAATTAACTCAAATCCGTAATAATTTTTTTTACTCTTCAATTACTGCGAAGTATGTGCAAATTATCTCAGCAAATGTGTCTTTTATTTTTTATGTTTTTCATAATGCATCAAATTAGTACATATATATATATGTATATATATATATATATATATATATATATATATATATATATGTACATATATATATATATATATATATACATAGATATACATAACAGAAACCAATATAGAAGAAAAAATTACATTGAATAGAGTTAAATATTCAATTTGTGGATGTTACATAAGCTATAGTTAATTAATATTAATTAAATATTATTGGAGAAATAAAACAATGTCATTAATTCTTATCACAAAATCGCGACAAGATTTCTTCAAACTTCCTTTCTTTTTCGTTTCTTACTGTTTTGATATTTTGAATTTTTTGTTATTAAGTCAGGCAAAATCTATTAAAGACCTGTTTTTTTCCTAAATAGATAGTACGATATAAGTTAAAGAAGAAAATGTTCGGATTTATTCTACATATCTCTCAAATAAAATATTAAAAGTACAATTATACTTCAATATCTATTCTTAATTATTCCCAAGTTAATTAGAAATCGTAACATTACATCGAAACGTATTTCATGGCTAACTTAAGTCACTTAAGTCAAAGAGCAATTTACACTTTATTGAAATGGAATCGTAAATTGAAATATATTGCCTATAATAATTTTGTCCCTTCCTAATTTAATTTCCATAACCCATATTGATCTTATTTAATCCACTCGGCAATAATATAGTGCCATTACTATTATGACAAAACAGTCTATAAAACAATAACGCCCACATTTATGATAACTAACATTACATAGTTAATTTTATTACAGTTCCATCAAGAGAATCATACAGTGGATGTGCAATTAGTTACGAAAATGGTGTACAACGGGTAGAATTATTTTATACCTTTAATAAATTTAAACCGTCTTTGTATTTATTAAGATTTAGACATTGCATTAAGTTATAGGCCCGATATATATCTATATTTCATTATGTAGTATTTTTCTAATAAATGAATAGCAAATAGTTATAAAAGTTAATATTTAGATGTTTATTACTGGTTGCAATTCATTATATATTTCAGTAACAGGCATCCTAACAATGAAACAATGTATGTCATTTATATTCCTCCAAAAAATATTTGAAATGATTTGAATTTTATATTTATATTTTAAATAAATATCAGTATTAGATCGAAGAAGGGTTGGATAAAAACTAGTTCATGTAAATTTGCACGTGTAAGCCCGAGCTCATTTTTTTATGTTATAGCTATCTATCTCCTACGCCCGTAGCAATGTTCTACGTGAGAGTTCCTGAGAAAAGGCGATTTGGTCAGCTCGGATTATTATATTCCCACAAGGAAGTGAAGTCATAAGGAATTGTACAAGAAACTTATAACTTTAATTGGTATTAAATTTATTTTTATATGAGGATATTAAAAATGTATTAACAAAAGTTCGAAATGTGTATTACGTATGATTACAACGTGAAAAAAATCTGACAAATATATTTGAATAAAAAATAAATTTTTCTTCGCAACAAATTGTTTTTTTAAATATTGAATATATTTGGCGTTAATTTTGTAGAAATCTATTATACACAATTAAATGAAATTATATGATGTAGTAATATTTCCACTTTTTGAAGTAATTTACCACGACCTAGGTTGTGGTAAATAACTTAAAAAAGTTTGCGTTGGACATTATTAATTTAATCGTGCATCAATATTAATACACACCATTGCCATTGGTATTAAAAACTTTTTTATGTTAGGCCCAAACACAGATCTTTACTATTAATAATGATTATAACAAACGCTACGGTCTGTAAAAAACACTAATAAATTTGTGTCTGAATACTCATAGAGAAGTCTCACATAGTTTTGTGTGCCTTTTGAAATTATTGACACAAATTATTCGAATAATTTGAACTGAACGTTATAATGAATTATTAATACTTTTTTTTTAAAATCTGCGGAAATATAAAAGAAACACGCGAGGATAGATGTGTTGCCTAATAATTTGTAGTTTTGGAAATCGAATTTATAGCGAAATCTTGAGTTTAATTTAAAAGACTTACGTAACGACACTTCATTCAATAAAAGGCTCAAAAACATGTTGCCCTCTAGTTCATATGAGCATGTTAAAATATTAGTATGTATTTATTTCGTAAAACTACAAAATAAACATTTTTCAACTTGATTTAACATTATATATAATGATTTAACATTGCATCAATTTTCAAATCTCTACATTAAATTACTTCTAACGTAAACAGCCATAAAAAGGAAAGAAACGGGCTGTTAAATGAGTTACCTTATTAGAAATCATATTTTTGAGTTTTGAGTAAGGGAACTTTACATAAGTTAGATAATTTTAACCCATTTAACAATTCTAAATGGAATATACGCGCAATAGTCAACATTTCCAATTTAAATAGGAGTCTAAATTAAGAAATAAGTTTAGAAATTGGGGTCAAATAATCTGTTAATGAATATATTTGTACACAAAATGAAAGATCGTAACGTGGAAATTTAAGTAGACAGGGGAAAAAGTAGGGCAAGGTGTGTAGGGTCACCACTTTTTTATATTAGGCCCAAACACAGATCCCACCACAGTTTTTTTTTTACGTAGAGAAATAAATAAACGCGGCTGATTATAAAATAATACTCTCAGTTTTGCGGAACCAAAGCTCAATCTGTAATTACATCACTTAAATCACCCATTCATTTTCTGTTCTATTCGCATTATGTCTTTCAGTTTCTTTTGGTGGTGTCTTGGTGGTATCAATCATTGTTTGAAATATCGAGTCACGTATTTTTTTACAAGTCATCATCGATTATATTATGTACTCATCGTCGATTATAACTTTTCTGCGCATAACGAGATATCAATAAATTGTATATATTTTTTCCAAGTACACTTTAAAAATCACACACATAAAACTTAGGTTAACTAATCACTTGTATATTTTGCACCGATTAGTATCAATATTGGACCATTCGTTTTCACGCTATAAACTGTACTGCTTAAAACGCACTTAAGATGATTTTGCTATTAAATTCTCAGCCCACTGACAAAGAGAGGAAGTAATAATAAGCAAAATAATCTTTCATTATTAGAATAATGCTCTATTCAATCTAAAACGAGGCAAATCGAACAATAACATCATGTATTTTTCCAAAACAAGATTCTACCAATTTCGTGACGTTCGAATTTTTGAATGCGCTCTTTGTCCGGTACCGAACTTAAAGACATGTTCACAAAAAAATTATACAAAATTCTCCTTTAGATATTCGACCTTCAGTCAGGTAAATTTGATTGAATAATTTCCAACGTGAGTTTTAAAATACCCATGACGTTTTGCTTATTTGGGTACAATTTATTTTTTTTTATATATGTTAGAAGTTAAAAGTGAAATTGCTGTAAACAATTATACAATATACTAAGCAAATGGGATTATCAATAGTTATATCATGTCTTAAACTGTATCCCGACAAAAATACTATCTGATAAGGGTAGAGTTTCTAAGAATCATACCAATCTGTAAGATGGATTTGAGATATTTAGGTTTTATGACAATTTAAAATAAATAACGGTGGATATTTTAATCTAATAATGATCTTGAAGTAATATTGAAATTTAAAAATATGGGACATAGAAACAAATTATGTTCTGACCATGATTCTAACTTTCATCCATATACTCCGATTCGATTGCTTAACCACCGGTATTGCACCTATAAAGGCTTCGTGAATTTGTTATAGTGTACCCGGATATAGTTTGCGTTTACGAGTTCTGTCACGAGCTATATATTTATCTACGATAAATTTGTGAAATATGAAAATTAAGGAATACAAAAGAAAGCAGCCCTATTCTCTTTTCCGCATCTTCACATACGATTTCTTTACAATTAATACGTATTTATCTGAAGATTAATGGATAATAACGTTATGACCTATGTAATTTTACTAACCATACAGAAATATGGCCTCCTTATAATATTACTAGCAATATTTATTTTCGATGTATTTTTTTTTGGAAATGTTAGTTATCAAAGCAAAATAAGTATTCGAAAAGATTGGAAAATTTAAAAAATTAATTTACCAAATGCATAACAAAAGAAGTGTTAAGTAATTATCCACAAATCGTTAAGTTGTAAACATAAGTTAATCAAAACAATTATTATTGAAGCTTCTAATAAAATGCAATAAACTTATAAATTTTCCAGATTTATCGGATCCAATGTTTAAAAATTTGACAGAGAGGGACTTATCACTTTGAATAAATTCTTATAATTATAATATATATTATTAAGACTTTGAAACTGATTATTTCCCAAACAGTGTTATCAAATCTTTTGCATATATTTTACATATTTGAAATAAACTATAGAAGTTATTAAACCACCGATATAAAGAATCATAAAATTTCTTCGTTACAAAACGGAATCCTAGAAAATAAAGTAGCTGTTTAGAAAACCCACCCACACGCATATGTGTGTATATATATTACCTTCTTTAGTTTCGGCCCGCATTACACAAAAACGGAATTTATCTTCCAAATTTCATGTTCCTGGAATTAATGGCTGAGGCTAGACATTCATACGTCAGTCATCGAAGAGGAGAGATTTGGATAATTAGAAAATAATAATATTTCTCAAAGTTACCAATACTTCCACTTTTAACAAAGAACAACTAATGTATTTCTTATTGTTTTCTATGGATATACAATACCTCTTAACCTGGCAAAGACTTTAAAAAAAATATTTAAATATTACATTTAGAAATAAAGGTAAAGGCCTTCTAAATTGTACACAACTTGGGAAAAATTGTCACAGCCTTCAATCCAAATTTATTCGAATGTATTTACCAAATTACTTCTTGAATATTTCTACCATTTATATAATATATGCAAAATATTTTCTTAAGCTTACATCAGATATTAAGCTACGATATTCTATTTGGTTGGCTTAATTTTGAATACATATTTATTTTTTTAAATTAATGTCATATTTCATAGTTTATTGCTTTTAAATTTATTATTTAATTTTTTTTCATACACATATCGATCTATTCCCAATTTTCAATACCATAATAATATTTAAATTTTAGCATTTTAGTTTCATAGACAAGTATATTTTAGTTCAATCAGTTGATAAATTGTATAATTGTGCTCTAGATAATAGATAATTAGAGCGTTCTTGTTGAAATATGATAACAGAATTTTTAAACACTTAAAAGGGGATTTTGAAATTAAATTTTGATTTGATAAATTTTTGAGAAAATTGATGTAATCTCTCATTTCAATTATAAGTATGTTGTTTTATAAACAAGTATTATTTTAAATATAAATAAGTTATAATGAAACTAATAGAGTGGAATTTATTATTGTCATAAACAGTTTGCTTAAAAATAACTAGCATAACTCATCACAAAGTTTTAGAGCAATAATTATAATTTATAAAATTAGTCTTGAATATATTACTCGTAAAGTCCAAGATAGATTTACGTGCTATCGATATTAAATCATATCGGTTATTATCAAACGTATTATATTTGAGATAATTACGTATTTATGTTATGTATGAGATCACATAATGTAAAAATTTTAAACCGGTTTGTAACCCAACGAGTTTCACGTCATGGGGATTCTATTGCTTATCTTTTTTTTAACATATTAATAGAAAAAAAGAATGAGAAAAAGTGAATCGAAGAGAAGAGGCCATTCACAACATATCACTGCATCCGTTAGCATATGCAAATGATATCGACATTATTGAAAGATTCTTAAAACCCTAAAAGAGGCTTTTCACTTCTTGAAGAATTCATAAAAAATATTAGTCTCTTAGTTAATAAATATAAAACCAAATTTATGAATATCACTCACTCTACTAGTAATAATAATAAATAGATACGTACTGCTATGCATTATACACACATTTAAATATCGTGAGACTGAAATGACGGATGAATTGAAATCGCTAACAAGCTTTTATGAGCATTGAAAAAACAGCTAAGCCCTAATCTCATCAGCTGCTAAAACAAAATTCAGAATGTACAAGTCACCCACATAGCCAGATCTATTTTAGACATGAAATGTGGGCTTTAAACAAATAAACCCAAAAGTCACTGGATGTTGGAAGTCAGAGAGGAAAATCATAAAAGCAATTTTTAGACCGATACAATATAACGGACAATGGGGATTCAGATAAAATTTGAGGTTTATAAATTATGCATATCGGTACAAGTCATCTAATGTCTGTAGAGAATCCCAGAGATAGAGCCATCAAATTCCTTATTTACAAAATCCAGCATATATTCGGGATAGAAGTAGTCTACTAACCCAGCAATTGGATGACACTGGGAAAGATACAATAGAGAAAAGTAAAAACTCAAATGAAAACAATAGAAAAACGCAGTTCCAGAGAAAGAATATTGAAGAAGGTATGTTTTCTAGCAACTATGACCTGCAGCAGGTTACTGTTCTTCTTTAGAATATGAAGAAGAAGGTTATGTAATAAGCTTACTCATAGAAATTTTGGAAATGATCTTATTTCGCCATCAACAACGCTACTTTTTGTAGGAAAAATCATCGACAATACGCCGTCATTGACATCTGAAAACAGAAAAAGTATATAGACAGTGATATGATTTTCTCTAATCTGTGTTTTTTAAATTTTAACCAGGATTTTTTCTCAGTCCATTTATTTATTGATTTATAATAGTACTTTTATTTTATTTGGAGTAGTACCTGTAGCAAGTTTGATTATAATATAATATATGGCGCATCAAATCAAAGAAGGGTATTAAAATATTGTAAAACACAACATAATAAATTTAAATACATATATATATTAAATATTACCTTCCCCAATTAAATGCAACTACATAGTCCACGCGAGTGAAGCCATTGACAAAAAGTTGATACTTGAACAGCGTTTCAATAAATATTAACTTCACTCTTTAAATTTACTATTTCATTATTTGTGATTTTAATGCTGAAATATGCATTAATAATTGTTATTCTAGTTCTCTGTTACAATATCATCAAGTATTCCAGAATATAAATAAATAAAATAGTTAATTCGTTTCTTAGATCGGAAATTAGGAAGATTCAGAATTATCTCAATACTCTCAATTTTTACTCATTTATTCAGCTTGCATGGTACAAAATCAACGTAAACACGAATTTCTTGCCCGCAAGATTTTGTCTGTCTTTTCATGAATTTTGTTGAAACTATGGATATGAAAAAGAATAAAAGAAATCGCAGACCAAATAAAACCTTTATCATTGGAGTAATTTTTCGTGCTTAAATATTGTAGCGATTTGCTATGTTGTACTACCAAAAAGATAATTTGCTAATTATATTTTCTTTCAACACATTAAGCTTGGAAGAAATAACAATCAATGTCATATCACACGAGATGAAAATAAAACTTTGAGAAGTGATGAATAGGCATTTTATTTACCTCTCTGCAAATAATCGATCAAGCGTTTGTCGGAATACATCTAAAATAGAGTTTCGTGGCCTCTCTTTAAATGATTGACACAATCCTTGGGGTAAAAAGTAGAGGCGAGTAAAATAGAGGCGATGTATAATGTGTCACCTGCATATTGAACATCAGTTTTAAATTTAATGTTTCGTAAAGAGGCTTAAAATCGATAACATTAAATAGGAACTGTGTTTTTCGAGATATCTTTGCACCATATTTCAAAGCAAGGGTACTTCGTTTACATTTTATATGTGCAGAAAATTAAATTTTTATAAACACTGTAGATATATGTATAAATTGAGATCACTATCTATAGCTTACTGGACGCGTAATTTTATGTATGTGAACCTAAAAGTGCAGAAATAGTGACTCTATGACTAACGAAAGGACGTGCAAAGGTATGAACGTTAAGTAATTATTGGAATCCCTTCTCTTACTACAAAATCCAAAAATATTAAAATTTTACATATTTTGTTCTTAATTCATAGCAATACTTAAATAGTTATTATGTTATTGTAGCTCATAAAGCTATACTTCATTTTCACCTAAATGTTAACAAACGCGCTTAATCTCATCGGATAGAAGACAAAATCCGTTTCAGTCAAAAATCAAGACAAAATACAGTCCGACTGTATCTTCGATAAAGAACAAATACACAAAATGTAACGAGCATCCTGAACTTTTTTTAAAGAGGTAATAAATTATATGTAAGTTAAAGTGCGTACGATGAAGATAAATAGAATGCGATAAATTAGATATTTGGCGTCAAATTTTTGCAGATATTAAAGTATGGGTAAGATAAGTTTAAAATATATAAAACTTAGTATTTTTACCGGACTCGTTCATGTTTGATGTCGTTTCGCGCTATCATTGCTTCAAAAATTTCCATGTACACCATAATAAAATAGTTACAGTTTGCTTATTTAGCTTCGACAGTCCATATATCATTATAAATGGAAATCGTTTAGTAAAACAATCACGTAACGTTATTACAAGAAGAATACAAATCAAGGAGGTATACATTATGCTTCAAAATAGTGAATACGTTAAACTGTCGTTAAATCCTATTTCTAAGAATATCAGAATAAAAGTCTTAGAATCAAGAGAAAATTTAATCATAATTTTTGAGTTAATTGCATTAACAAGTTAACAGCTTGCAGCTTTGATGAAATAACACGTTAATATTTTTGATACTGATTAAAAATAGTACCGAAGTGAGCACAGAATATAGAAAATAATTGTCAATAAATCAATTTGGACCGCAAAATATGATGATAAGCCTTGAATCCATACAAAAATAATTAATCTCAACACATCCAAATTACCGCATACTCAGTAGGATATATTATCCACGTATCATGTACGTTCGTAGAAACGTAGCGATGTATCCCCTTTTAGGAGGGATGTAGAGTACAATTATATGTTTCATATGCGGCAATCGTACGCGGCATGTTCGCGCAGAGGTGACATTCTCCCCACGCCAAATTTCCTATTTAAGATACTATTTGATATTTAATACTAGTTATGTACAGTGATATTAACAATAATAGTTTAACATTTTTGATGATATGCGTTAGACAGCCGCATGAACTTTTGATTAATTTAACCAAGAAACTTGAAGTTTATCATAGCAGCCTTTCATTAGTGTATCCAGATGATAACGCTAGAGAATTAAAAAGGTAAAAGCTCAGAAAAGAATGAATTTAATATATGAAATGCACACAGAATTAAGCCCTTTAATATAAAATAATTTTCAACTGAATCTTTTCGCCAATGGGATCAGTTTAAATCTCTGCAGGATGTTTAATACAGAAAGCATCTTTTATTTGTATATTTGATTCTGTGCATTAAACTGAGTTATTTAAGAAAAAATGCGTGCAAATAAATATTAGGTATTTAACTAAAATAAAAAATTTATTGCTTTACACAAAAGTAAATATACTCAGTTTAATGTACACAATCACCTGTGTGAATAATAGACAAGTACTTTGTCACTTCTATATACACATACATATGTGCGTGTATATATATATATATATATATATATATATATATATATATATATATATCGTCATTAAATTGGAACGTTTTCCATTTAAAAAAATATACAAACCAAAACTGCGCTTTCATAATTTTTTCTTGCTTTTTCATATACACTGCTGTTTTCAGAATACAATCAACACATCGATTGTTCGTTTAAGAATAAAAAGGCTTCGAAACATAAACTTGGAAGAGATTTTTAAAAGCTAATAGCTCTAATCTAAAAGCTAATAGCTAGATAGAATTACACAACTACAAAATAAAAACTCATTTTCAACATAGTACAGAGCATACCAAGTTATCATATTCGGCGAATAAAATTTGCAAGAAATTTGTTCTTGTGACTGTCCTTTCAAGACTGTTAGAATCTGCAAATCGCTCAAGCTCTCAAGTCGGCTGTTATTATACTGTAACAAAGACAAATTACTCTCATACACGTACCAACGTATGCTGATATTGTAACCAATAAATTTTATATGTGGCGAAATGGAAATTTTTATGTACTTATATAAAAATATATTTTCAATTTCAATATTTTGTTTTGAGTTTCACAAAATACCACTTAAATTATATTTACTTAGAAAATATTGTTAACTATTGCGTGGTCGTCGTTGTTGATTTCCTTAGAAGCGATAAAAACTATTCAAAGCTAGAAAATACCGTTAATATTTCTATTTTTATTGACAGTTAGAACGGTAATTGAATTTGAATAACATACTTTAGAGAAAAACTCCAGTTAATAGATACCAATTTTACTTTGTTTCTGGTGTTTCTGTTGTTTTTGGAAACAAATTTTACCGTCATTTGTTTATTTTTTGCAGCATTTAAATTATTTAGTTATTTTATGACTTAGGCTGATATTATCAACATAATAAATATTTGTTTATCAGTTCGTAGTCATCTCATAAAATAATTAAATATTCAATTTACGCAATATTTTAAATTCTTCAACATAAAATTCCTGCGAAATAATCGCTAACATTATTTAACTTTATTTGAACAGTAATCAAAAATAAAGTAAATGGCCTTTAAGGAATTTTTTAGTTTGAAAGGTGGAATTTCAATTACATCAATTGTATTAATCTAAAATCGCCACGACTTGAAATAAAATTTAACAAATAAAATACATTCATTATTTAGTGCTAATATTTTCAACAAAACTTATCGAAAAATATAGTTATTCAACTTAAGTATTTAGCGTATCGTTAAAAATATAAAATACACAATATAATTTCAGTAAATAACATTACTTAGTAAAAACGTTAGTTCCTTTATTTTCTCTTTCATAATAATTATACCAATAGAATGTAATGGAGGTATTGCAATGCGCAAACTTTAAGCGTATAAAGAAAACTTTTTGAGATTTTTCAGGTGTCGCATGAAGCAAAATCGATATAACTGTAAAACACAAAAAAAATTTTAGAAATTTGGTACGATCCAAATTATAATTATATTATGTTCTTCTTTTACTGTTAACAAAAAATTTACTAAATAATGCACAAAAATTTATGAACATTTTAAAAAGTTGTCTAGGTTATGAGTTTTCGGACAAAAAAACGTCAGAACTGTAAAAATCTCTCTTGAATCATAACGAACATAGCCTATTAAAAAGTATCACATAAAATGAAACAAACTTGTTCAAAAAAATTTCTCATCTATATTTAGATTTTACTGCATCGGTCGGCAAAAAAGTCTGTTCTACTTTTTCATTACGAACAAAATCCATTTAATTTTCTTTACTAGTTATTGTATGCCCAACATGGTAAATTTGCAATGCTTTAAATTCCGAAGTAACTTAAATGAATCGTTCATATCTTACTCTAAATTCTCCTGATAATATTTTGCTCATAACAGAATTCGTAAACCTAAAATATCCAGGTACACCTTTATACCCTAGTATGGGTCTTGTAAACTGTCTTCTTCGGTTTTTATTCAAATATAATAAATTAATCATGAGTTTTAAGGTAATAAAGTCCTATTGCATTTACTTCCAATTATTCTCTTAAATTTTCTACTCTAAATTGTTGGTCCAATTACTTCCTCTTACTTTTATTGTCAGCGAGCAAATACCAGAGCAACATGTCACGGAACTAACGTATGACAGATAATTTAAAACTCGTAGTGCTATGGTTATGTACAGTAATTATGAAAAAAATGTTTGAATTTTTATGTATTTCTGTACAAACTTGTAATAATTGCAAAACTCTTTGGAAGAAATTTAATCGGAGAAACCATCATTACATCTTATGTGTAGCATACACACATAGTATTTTATTGAGCCATATTATTTTCCGAGAATTTTCATGTCGTATTACGAATAGCCTGCTCAACAATATTTAATACCTATGATGTGAAATTCAAAATGCAGACAAGTACAAAATACCTAAAAAGAATATTATTCTAAGACATAAGTGCCTTATTTGGCAATCCAGTAAACTGCAATTCCGAGCAACAATCAGAAACAATTAAATATTTTTAGCGTGTATGGAATATAAACTATTTTTTTTTCAGTATTAGTAATTTACGCTGTTTCTGCACTATATTTTAAAAATATTTTTCCCTCTTGTAAAGAGATCCAAAAAATTTTTTTATAGAAATTTAAAAGGAAAATTATGCAACCTTTTTTCAAAATACTTAAAACTTTAGCAAAACTTAAAATAAGTCAGATGTTTCAAAATATTTTTCCTACGTTAGTATTCCAAGCAGCCCGTTATTTCATGATTAATAAATAGGTAGAAAATACATTGTTTAAATAAATATTTTACACAATGTATAAATTCGTATTAATAAAATTCATAAATTTGGGTTAAGATATCAAAGAATTAAGAAAAATAGTTTTCATTTAGTATTTTAAAAGTTATTAATTAAGTTATATTTGGAAATTGTCGACTATTATTTTCTTCTAATTTATTAAATTATATTAATTTTGCCAGCTGTTCTCGAGGGAAAATTGTACTGTTCTTCATATATGCAAGGGGCAGAGATTCTAGAATCTGGTGAACAATAAATATGCTGCACTTACTGATATGAATTCGTAAACAAATTTTAAACATTTATTTTTATGTCATAAATTGACATTAATATTAATTATAGGCTTCTCAACAATATTTAAAATCTATGATCTGGAATTTATAATACAAAGTATAAAATGCCTAAAACGAATGTTATTGCAAGAAAAAAGTACTTTACATGGCGACCCAGTAAACTGCAATTCGTAGCTCGGAACTCAAATTATACTGTTCTTCACTTTTATAGATCTTCATGCAAGCGACAGAGAATCTGGTGAACAATAATTATGCTGCAGTTATTGATGTAAATCCATAAATAAATTTTAAATATTTATTTAAAATAAAATAAATAGAATTATGAAACTACAGCTTTACGCTTAAAAACAATGTCTGTTTACTAAATTCTATTTAACTAAGTAAAACTAAAATTTAGTATAATTTTGCGATGAATGATTTATATTTATAGATATTGAATAAATAAATACAAAAATAGTATACTTGTTCTTCTATATGTGTGATTTTCAGTTTATGAAAATTCAACTTGTAATTAAGATCTGGAATTTATTACTGTCATGTCTTTTATTTTTTATTTATTAGCATATCAATAGCAATAACGTCCTATTATTATTTCATATGTCTTTCTTTCTATGTGAAGTCAACTGATTTTTAAAGAAATATTAAAATGTTTCATAGCCATGAACCGCAAATTAAATAATATATTTCTCATAATGTCGAGGTTCGTTTGGCACCTAGACCTATATATGTTCGACACAATATACTTGTATAACAGGTATGAAACTTATGAAAACCTGATTAATGAAACCTAGAAATTTTATATGGATAGTTTTATTACCGTATGCGAATTAGCATTATAAATTGATAAACAATGTATAGAAATACGTATATAGGAAAATATATTGTGCATCAGAGCTAAGGTTTAAGGAATAAGATGATTTTTAGGGTAAAGGCTAATAATAACACAAAAGAATATGGAGACACAGATATGAATGAAGAAAATGAGATACATTATATGATATATTATCATTGGAAAAACAAGAAGTGAAATTCACATCGATGGAAAACGGCGTTATAAGATATGCACAGAAAGAAGGGTTATTGACTTGTATACGTTTATATGAAGAAAATGTATCCCTTTTTGAAATTGCTGGAACTAATATACTAATGGAAATAAAAGGTGAGATAACACCTGGACCATTCCTTGTTTCATTACAGCACCAGAATTTTTTTTGTCATATCTCGCAAGCTAAACGAGAAAACATAAAGAATAATTAAACATTCCATTTTTTTCAAGACGTACTTGTTGAAAATAAACTCCCGAAGACACGAAATGTAAGATAAAAATACAGCAATTTAACGTAGAACACGGAACGTTGAGAGGATGATATTGTTAGCATTAAGTTGGTTGAGATGATGAATTTCGAAATAACGAAAAGAGAAATAATAACAGAATATTGGGCACCTCACAAATGAGAATCGAAGTCGCATCATGGGAGTTCCGTATGCAATTAAACTTGGAAAAATATTGAAGAATTTATAGTATTTCTATCATACTTTTTATAATTACTAGTTTTTCACTATTATACTTTTTACATGTTTAAAAATATGGTGCATGTTCTAATAAATATGATTCCTAGAATTCTAAAATCTTCATACGACCTTTATATAGGCTCCTAAAAACTTAGTTTTGTTTATAATTTTAGGTTAAATAGTCTCGAAAAGAGAAGAGAAACGTCACTTTTAGTTTATTTTTCAGTATATAACTAAAGATATAATACCTAAAGTTAAGAATTTTTTTGATACGTAAAACTAGGTTTTCCAAAAAATACACTATATATGACAACAAAAGAAAATTTGTAATTCCGTAATTACAAATTTTCTTTTGTTGTGTACTTAATTTTTTCCATTAAATTTTGATTTGAACATTTTTGGGTGTTTCAAAATATATGACGGCTATGCTTTAATATTACACCAGATTTCTAGTATTTATGTTAAGCAGTTTCTGAGAAAAAACGGTAGTGTTAGACAAAAATGTGAGTAATGTTATACAGGTTCCGTTTTCCCTTTTGAGCAACAAATGCATGGAAGATTATCTTATTAAAAGTATTAATTATTAAACATAATAATATTCCCGGATAAAATAACTTATCTACTTGGGAGAAAATGAATTTTGTCAGACACAATGAAACAAGATTAGTTAAACCACATAATTTTCAGAAAATAATGGGTATCTAGATATAAATTTCATAAAACATCGTTTCTCCAAATTATGGTGTGGGTCAAAGAGACAAATATGACACTTCATTGTTATGCTGTGCTTTATCGCGTCGTGAAATTGTATGGTGTTACATTCAGATATATAATATCCTGGACACGTATCAATGTACGAGTATGACGTCTGTTCAACCTCAAGCATGGAATATTGTGTTTCCACTAGTGTCCACAGTTATATGTAAAAAAAGTCACGTCTTGCCGACTGTTCCACGCAAATAGAACATTTCATAGATATTTCATACCATTAAATATTGCAAAATATTAAGCTAATATACTTGTGGCGGAAGCAAAACACATGTCATTCACTTATCTCGGTATAGTGGCGTTGCTATACACCAAACTTAAAACTAGCTATTGCCTGTAACTTAACCAACATGAAATATAAAATTATGAACAAGAGACATAAGTCAACCAAAATTATACTTAATTGTTATTTTAATTTACAATACTTCTTTATATATAACGACCGTTTAGGAAATACGCATTTATAACGTCCGTGTTTTATATAAAATATATATAAAAAAATAGTACTAGACTAGACTGTACTAAATAGTAATAGTACTCTTAATAGATATTAACATTACGAAAAGGGAACACCCCTCCAAATTTCAAATTAGAAACCCCAATAGCACAAATAGAACTATTGAATATTTAAGACACGTTTACCTCCTTATCGTCTTAGGGACCCTAATTTAAAAGTCATTTTTAGTGAATGCTCACAAATACGTCTTCCAAAGTTCACATTAAGATAGTGGCTCTGTCTGGATGTTGATTTGTAAGTCAGTCAAGTTGATTTCTGTAAATAAAGACAACGAGTCAAATCACATGGTTGTTTATATTGTATACCTGACAAAAACTTAAAATTGTATTCTACATCGATGTTTAAGATTTCCTTTTTTTAATTTTTAATTTAGATGTACGTAACTACGGAAATTGATTTTATGTGCAAATATAGTTTAGTTTAGTCGTATAACAAATTTAAAAAATGTTTCATAACTGAAAAATATTTTAACAATCTGATAATTTGTCAATCAACAGATAGTTGTTTAATATATTTATGTAATTTATAGTATAGTAATAGGTGACAATTTGTCTTCAATACGGTATCCGTCAACGGCTGCAAACAAACTACATACTCTTGACATGAAAGCACGGAACGTTATTAGCAAAATTTGATAACGAGTTTTATTAAATATAACGTCATATGATGTAAAAAATGTCATCGGAAAAATGAAGACAATAATCACTCACGCTGCTTATTTGAAAATATTCCGTAAACGTCCTGAAACAGTCTATATATTTTATAATAAAAAAAAAATTTAAAAAAAAAGAATATATATATATATATATATATATATATATATATATATATATATATATATATATATATATAATGTGTCCGGAAATAAGTGTCGGACAGAGAAAGACGTTGTTCCTTGACTGATAAATAGTTGAATGTCACGATCCTTGCGCACTTTGTTCAGCACCGCTTGGAGGAATAACCAGTGAACTGCTGCGAATAGTTCCCCACTGGGCGTAAACACCGCACGCCGGTAAGTGCTGGATGTATTAAAAAGAGTTATGTATAATATTTTTTGCACTCTATTAGAAAAAAGGCTTGTTTTATGTTTTATTTCATCGACAATTTATTCCTTTATAGCCAATAAAAAGCGTCTTTTTTGATATCTGTTCTCGAACACCGTTTGTGTATGCGCATATATATATATATATATATATATATATATATATATATATATATATATATATATACATATATATATATATATATATATATGTACATATATATATATATATATATATATATATATATATATATATATATATATATATATATACATATATGAAACAGCAATAATGTAAAGTTTTTCTCAGTCTGAAAAAAAATTAAAAATTTCCGAATCTAGTTACTTTATTTAAACAAAAGTCAAATATGAAAGAAATAAAACTATTTCGGACAAGTTGACATTATTCATGTAAAATATAATTCTCGAAGCTTCGACCCTTCCGTTAAGTGAAAATAAAGAAAAAAAAACCATGGAAACCAACCGCACTATTTTATCTACTACTAACTTAATCTAACCTGGAATGTTTACTTGTACAGAGAGTTGCGTGAAATCTACAACGAAAAACACAGATCTGCGATAGATGAAGAAGAATTAAGTATGATTGTGCAAAAAAAACAAGCGTTAATAATATGCAACAATAATAGAAACTAGTCGCGTTTCTGTATTATTCTATACCACAAGGTATAGAATAATATTGTAAGGCATTTATTTGCCGTATACGCTAATAGGTGATAAAGATGGTATGACAAAGACGATCATAAGGGCAATGAAAAACTGAAAACAAATGTGAAAAGTGTTATAAAAAAGTACTAAGGTTTTGTTCAAATGAACTTTAAAGAAGTAAATGTATAATTTTCAAAGTAAATGAAGCGATAACCACATGGAAAAATGGCTAAGTAGAAAACAATGTCTACACACAAATTTATTTCAATTGTTCGTATTAAGAAGCTAAATTGTAGCATGCAAATATCGTCAAGTACTGAACAAAATTTTCACTAATTATTATTTTTACATTAACATATAAGTTTATGACTGTCAGCACTATTTCTTTTATTTATTTATAATCAATATTTAATCGCAACAAGAAATACTAGAGCAAGAAGCTAAAATTAATCAATAATTATAATAAAATAACAAATTTAAAAAATCTGTAAAATACGAGTTGCATTCGCACGTTCATATCGTTTTATACACATTAGGGCATATGAAATATTAAACTTAGGCATGGAAGCTATATAATACTTCTATTACAATTTTTGTATTTACAAATATTTATATTATTTTTCAACATATAAATATGTTGCTTGAAATATCATTCACAGGACTATATAATATTTTTTAGTTATATATTTATGTATTTTAATTTACACAATTAATACATATGACGGACTTAATGCTTTGGGAATAATCTCTTACAGCCAACCAAAAATTTGGTAAATGTTTTAAAAAATATGAGATTTCAAATCATAGTTTTTTGTGATTATTATAGATATTTTTGTGGTAGCAATGTCTCCAGAACTATACCGTTTAAATCATATAAACCTTCCTTTTAATAAATATATCAAATTATAAATACTATACTAATATATCAATTGAAACAACGCCGTTGGAAACAAATGTTGGAAACCTTCAATAGGTCATCTTTCTTTTTCATCCATTCACAAACAGAATTTATAACGAAATCGTAGAGCAAATAAAACATATTTTTGGCGAAACGACGTGTCTATCTAAAATTATACGTATTAAATTATTAAATACTAAAGAAGCAAACATTAAAAATAATTGCATTTTATTTATCGTATCTGAGTTTGAAAATTGGTATTATTAGTATTTTTTCTATTTCCTTAAATTTTTTAATTATATTTAACACATTATTTAGCCCGTCGCAAAACATGTTGTAAAACTTTAAATATTTGTCCCTAATCTGCTCAATTTGCACGGAATTAAAATTATAACTAAGTAAACATTAATTTAGCTCTCTAGCGAAATCTTTGAATCAAAAAACAGATTTTTTCACCAACACTTATAATTACAGAAGGCAAGTCTACTAACAAGTTTACTACAGTAAAGTTAGTACTTTAAAACCTTACTTGCTGTGGCAAAGCGAATGACGAGTTTAAAAAGCCAACCAAATTACAATGACCGAATTTACAATCCGGCTAACAAACTCATTTATAGTAGCTTTAAAACACTTCCAGACACTCGGTTATCCATCACACTCATCGGATATTGTATGCTATTTGAGTTCTACTTTTTTCAGTATTTTTATAAGATATCAATTTCCTGCAAAGGAAGAAAATGGAAGTAGTTTGTAGTCGTTCGAACAAAATTTCCGAATCTTATCTTTATAAATAACTTATACATTGCTCTTTATATTATTTTTAGTGTTGTAAGTTTTTATTAAACACAATATTTTTATTTAAATCCAAATATAAAATATTAGTATCCGGCCTGACACGGGTGCATTGTAGATTGACAAAGACATTGTTGCAACTATTTCGTTACCCTGGGGTGTAGTGTCTATTCCCCAGGTGACAACGATAAAAATGTTATACGGGTGGGTTTGATTAATAATTGATAGGATTAAGAATTTTTAATATGTATTTGTTCTCTCATCAATCCAGTTCACTCAATAGAATTAACAATTAATCAAATAAAACTTTTCTCTTTATTGTATTAGTAGGGTTAAAGTTATACTTTTTCTTAGATTTTGAGTTATTTTTGAATATCTAAAATAATAATCAATTAAAATTTTCTCCATGGAACATAAATGTATGTATTGAATTTTTTGCGATTTCCCTTCAACTGCTTGTCTACTAGTATGATTGATGTAAACAAAGTTTAACCTCGCTAACATTGTTTGTGTCTTAATAGAGTAAACTATAGTTATTTGTGAGTATTTTGTTGTGAGTGATTTGTTGTTGGTGTATTTTGTTGTTGGTGAGTGTTTTGTTATATAAATGTATATAATAATTTTTTTAACAAAAAAACTTTTTCGGTAATGAAATACAAGTCAATACCCGCCTCGACAAACGCCACTATTAATTTTCCTGAAATTTTGTGGTATTTTTATAGAGAATTTTTCTATTTTCTTAAAATAAAATTTTCCATTAGCAATTTTGTGGTCTTTTTGGGCAAACAATTTAAACAGTTGATATTAAAAAAATTTAAAGATTTAGACCTCGTGCTTAAAGAAATTATTATTTTTACCCTTTACAATTAACACGAAAACAATTGTTATATACCCTATTCAGTCTTTAAGAAATAATCTTAGAATTAAAAATTCAATTCGGCAATTAAATCATCACACCCTACAGCTATGCAAAGTTTCAACTTTCTATGTTAAATATTATTCAAGGAAAATGCCTATTTCGTTTCGGATGGACGGACGATGTCCCATTTTACCGGTATAGTACAAAATGCTACAAATTTTTTTCAAGGAATAAATTTAAACTTGTAAATAAGTTAAATAAATTGAGCTGCCTCGTTTTGTTAAGGATAATTTGTTTAATTTATTTCTTTCATTTAATATCCCACACGATGTTCTTTGAAAAAAAGTTATAATGCTCGTTTAAAATAACAATTTAATTATATAATTAAATTATCACGACAGGTGTACAAATTTCTACTTCTTCAGATAAAGAGTTAACTCAAAACTTCAGGCAGCGACATAATTTTATAAATGTCCCGTTTTTAACAATCTTATTCAGAACGACTATGATATCGGTTTAGCTCGGCTTGCAAATTTTTTAATATTTCCATAATATTTATTACGATTGCAATATTGGAATTTCAATACAAGATAAAACATGACTATAATTAAAGTAAATTGCTGACTATCGCTGTGAATTTCAGAAATTTCTTTGGCGGTAAAATATACTTACAACCTACCCTTATCGCACGAGCCACTAACAATATGCATTAATTTATTTGTCAGTCATAAAATCGTATTTTATTTATATTTACAACAATTAACCCTCAATTTAAAAACAGGGTTTGATAGTTTTTTTCCCATAGAATGAATTGTGAATAAAACAGGCGACTTATTGCAAATATGTATTTATTATTAAACTTCTGTTTTACTCACATTTAAAAAAATTATATTTAAAATATGGAACACAAAATAAACTCTTTCTAAATAATTCTTTCTATTATCAATTAATTCTACTTGTTTCCTAAATATATCAGTCAATTAATTTCCCACGCGTGCTACAAGCATTTCACAAATAAACTCGGAAATATATTATGCCAAAATGCGACAAGACACGCCATCCCACAGCGGACGCACAAACAACCGGCCCTGAAGTAGAGTGCCTAACCAATGGGCAGATGTGGTAGATAATGATAGTATACATAGGGGCAAATAGTATACAAACTGCACGTACGCCGTTTAAAAGTCGTTTTCATTATAGTTGTTCCTTTGTTTGACCGTTTGAGTTCAGATTCTCAGGCAACTTTTGTGTAAGAGATTTTTGAGACATTATATTATGGAACATAGATTTTTTTATTTTAAATAAATACATTTTAATTTAGTGTGAAGTAATTTGTTTTCGAACTTACATCATTTTTATTGTGTCATATTTTTCCTTGTCAAACGAAATTCAATTGAATTTTCTGAATAAATTATTTACAATAACATATTTCATACATTAGAGATCCACATGCTCTACTCAGTCGCTTTCACTTAGGCTTTATCTTCCATATATTGTTAGAATAAACTTTACTCAAAAGCTCAAACACGCTTCAGATGCTCTGAATGTTCCGAAGAATGATTTTAAAAGTATTTCAATAATGCAATAATTTTCGTGTTTATTATGAATAACTTTCACAATTTCAATAAATTTTCTTTCAGAATAAAAGGGTAATCGACAGAATGAAGGATGTTCATAATATCTTTTATTGGAAATTATTTTTTGTGAACTGTTCATAAATAATTGTTAATATGTTACAAAAGTAGATTTTAGAGATACAAAAACTAATAAAAAATTACCGAAACTGCTTGTCGCTTCTGAATATTAATAAATTATTTGTACTGAACCATTTTTGCAGAAAAAATATATTTCTGAGTTTACGATTCTTCAGAAATTAAGTGAAATACGAACAACAATCCCTTAGTATCTTATTGTAAATTACTTTCTTTTTATATACTAATTCCAGTATTTTTCCTTATAAAAATATAATATAAACTCCTAACATTTTTGTGGAACAAAATAACTAAATTTATTTGATTGTCTAATGATTTTTTTCCATTGTTTCATCGTTTCATTTTGTGGTGGCAGCCTCACGGTATTATTACATTCGCATTATAGTATTTAGATTTAACATTATCTAAAAGTACTTCACGCAATTTAAAGGAAATGACATTTGGTAAAGTTTTTTGAAAAATTAATACATCAAACTAAAAACATGGATTTCAGTTTTGAAATTTATTATAAAGAAACATATGTAATTTTTCGTTAAATGATTTTTTCCCGACCATCTTTCCTGAGGCCGTACTTTGTTTGAAGAAGCATGTAATGAAATGGACATTATGAAAAAATAATTAACGTTCAGAGCCTCATCGTAGAATTTTAAATATACCTAACGTCAGAACTCACGATGAACATAACAAAAATTAGGGCTATCAAATATTTTTACACCATCATAATTTGAATGTTTTTCCAAGTGTTCTGATCAGTTCAATATTTCCTATAGAATATCGAAAAGTAGCGCCTTTTTGGACGTTAATCTTTGTTTGTCTTTGGGATATTTAGAATACGTATAGACCCCGATTAAATATATTGTTTTATGAGTGCAACTATTACACTGACACACAGGAGAATAATTTCTTTTCTTTGACTATTTCATGGAAGGTACTCACTTTCACGAATTCACCCGAAATTTTGAAAGAGTGGCCAATGTTACTTTTTATATTTTTTTCAAATCCTGTAATTAATAATTGCGTACAACTTATGCATACCGCACTTATCTTATATAAATAGTTACTTAAACCTGCGAAATATTCATCATCCTTTTTCTTATCTGCTGCAAGGTTTTGCATTTCATTTCACTTTTTGTGGTGTTATCAATTGGTCTTCCTCAAAAAGAAAGTTCATGATGAAAGAGAAAGCATTATTTCTCTCTAGTAGTCCCCAAAATATTATTGTATACTTGTATTTTCATAATCGGATCTAACGGTCCTTTCTGGCAGTGGACATGTTAGTTTAAATAAAAAAAAATATCTAGGAAGTATTCTTTTCCTGATTACGAGTAATTTATCTTGTCATTATTGGATATAAACTTACATGATATGAATTTGAAATATGCAAATATCATAAACCAAGACTTGCGAGCATTAACATAGCATTTTCAGCAAAAACTACTAAAATATAGTACCATTTTTTCTTCATAATAAATTTTCGAAAAAATACATCAAATAACGTTTTCCCAATATTTATTAACTCTCTACTATATAGGCAGCAATATAGAAATATTTTCACTTTTATGCAATATACTGTTTTGAAATAAATTAGTAATTAGTTTGATAAAATCAAATTTATTTCGATTTACAAAATTTATAACAATAAATGTCGCGTTGTGTTGCGAAGTTAACTCCGGATTGCTGGTCGAGATATAGATAAATTCTATGTTAGATGTGTTTTGAAAATATAATATTACAATACAACAAAACACTTACTTGAGCGAGGTTCAAACCTGTATTCGCATAATCTTGAATGGATCGCGATTTTCATTAGTTTAATATCAGTGACTATCGATGTTACCGAGTGAACAAAGATATTTTTGATCGACAAAATTATACGATGTAATTTTTTTTAGCTGACTAAAAGCTAAAAAAGTAAATAGTATTTACTATATAAATATACACATAGTTTTTTTCGTATGTAAGGAGTATAAAACCACTATGTTTTTCGCACTAAGGACAGACAAATTATTTCACATCGTAATTTTATCTGCCAGTTTATATTTTATATTTCATTTTGACCAATCATGTATGATAAATATAATTCATTCCATTGGGCTTCTTCAATTAAAACCTGATTATGTATGTATTGTGATTTACATTTTTTGACATTTAACCTACTTCCGCATTCTGGCATCGGAATAATCCACTACCGAAATGTGTTTTTCATCGGGTTGGGTATACTCTATTGGTATTTTTGGCAATAATTATTTACAGTACTTGAAATGCTTGAAGTAAAGGGTACAGTGGTTGTTAGTATTGTTTTGCGTTTTTTTTTAAATTTCGTCTTGCATTCTAATGCAACAAGCTAAATACTTCAAAGAAATTCACAAACCTTCACTAATATATGTATATAAATTTTGAGTTAGCAAATTTAGCTAAAGTAAGTTATATCGTTAGCAATTATCATTAGTTTAAAGTAGTCAAAGATAGCAATTAAAAATGCTTCTTATCTCTTGTATATTATGCTATCCTAGTTGTATTTCCAGATAAAGAGTAATAAAATGATAATAATTTTGTGAAGTCGACTATCCTGAAAATACCTAACAGAATATTCTTATTCGTGAAATGTGCTCACGAAATAGCACACGGCTCATAAAATAAAACCTTTCGTCACTAAAATCACTCTCGATGCGAGCACGTCTCTGTCTGCGGTTTATATTTCCATTTTATTCGGCCTGTGTTAACTTTAAACACAGAGCTTTTCCCATAGGGAAAGAAGTATATAATATTGATATTACTTTTTACTTGTCTCTAGTGTCATCTTACTAAATCCGTGTCTCTGAAACATTTATTGCCACTGTCTGTCTTAGTTAAGTTTTATTTTGGTCTATGGGATTTGCGTGGCCCAAATTGATTTCTGCAAATGTATAACAATATTTTGTGAGTTGTTCATTGAATTGGGACATATTTCTCTGAAGTACCTAACATTTCCCAGCGAGTTCATATTATTAGTTTATTAAATTAAAAAAGTTCTGAAATGCAAATAAGTCTTAAAGATTAGAATTTAAAAGAATATACTCGTAGAAGTATAAACAGTATTCAGTTTTGTATTTCAGTGTCCAATAGATAATAAAATCCAAGTCAAAATTGATAATGAAATATTTCTGTAATTAAAACTGTAAATTTGTTTCAGATAAATAGTAGGGAGGAAAGAAGGCTGCTTTTCGTATCTTATTTCCTAAAATGAAGATTGAGCGCAATTTTGCAATGCCATTTCTCTTTTCAAGTATAATGTTTAACTTTACTATCTGCTCCGTTAGTGAGATTCTAAAAAAATCTTAACAATCATCATGTTCCTCGGAGCAATAATTTAAACCATAAAAAATTATTAAAATTTCATAAATGCTAATTGTTGTGTACATTTGTAAATAGTATACTATTAAGAAATGTTGTTCTTATTGAGAGCAACAGCTGCGCACTACTTAAAGAATTACTTCTCAAGAGGCATGAGTATTCCGACTACTTATGTCGAATCAATTTAGATAATAAAATATTTTTGATTGGTGGATGAAATTAATTCTGCTCTAAATTTAAAAACCATTATTAATTATCCTCATCTCATCTGACAAGTTTACTCTCCTCAAATTATTTTAGTCACTGTCATCGCAATCTAATTTTTTAAACGGTATAGTAAACCATTAAGATGGTAAATAATACAATGTTAAAGTGATTTATATCGAAAACGATATTGTTCCTAATGTATTTATAATACGAAATGATATGTATGAAATCAGCTGCAAAATACAGGCAGTTAAGATTAAAAAAGCTTTAGAAGATTCAATCGACTATTCTTCCAAAGTTATCGATTGAGAAAGTTAAAGTTAAGTAAATTTAGTATAATCTTCAAAATTTTAAATAATTTATGGTCCAAATATTAGACAAATAGACTGACACATTTATAAAAGTCACCTAATCACTAAGTAGATATTAAGTTAAATAACTACATTTATCACACCTGGTTGGATACTTCTAACTTTTGCTTTAATTAAATCACAACAGATCTGTGGAAAAACACAACATTTCTAGTTTTATATTGATGTGACATTGGCTGTACGACAATTTACACCAGTTGTATAAAAGTCATGATATTAATTTTATTATGTATACACAAGCGATCCGAAAGTCCCGAAAAGACTGAAAGAGATACTTTTCTAAGTTATTATATTTCCAGTATATAATTGTTTATGGTCAGGGTCAGAATTCAGTTTTTTCAGTATTGTGTAATAAACATAATATAAATGTACAAATATTTAATTTTAATATGTCTAGTGGTTATACGTAGAGGAAGTAGTAAAAGAGAAGGCAAAATCTGATTGTAGCGTAAACTAATGAATATATCGCAATACGATATTTGAAGTTAAATGATAATTTAATCAAATCAATATTATTTATGATTTATATGTTTTAAACACAAAGTACCAATAAGCACATATTAGCTTACCAAAGTTTGAATCGTTACTAATATTAATTTAACTGTAATATATTCTTAGTTACTACCGTATATCCCGTACTTAATCAATTTATCAATAATCCTGCAAATTTATTGAGTTCGCATCCATATTTTAAATTCTTACTCATAATATTGTTATGTAGTGGTTTGATTAGTGCAAACGATTAGGGCGAAAACGTTAAGAAGTGTATATTTAGTAAAAACCACTAATAATTTTCTATTAATTATCTTTAAACTTAGCGTTTCAATTATTTAATATTTAAAAAATTATTGCAAGTCAATCTAACTCAGTAGAATCTTGATAGTTATAATAAAAAAAGAAAACCTTCAACGTGTCGAACGTCTTAAAATTTAAACATGATATATTTTGACGAATCACAGAACTGGAAGCAATATCTGTATTGAGTGCTGGGAGCAATATTTAGTAATTATCATTGAACTTTAGCTCTTTTCCGTACATAGTATTAGTCACAATTAAAAAAAATATTAATAGCAGTCGTATTCATAAAGGGATGAATGTAATTTTAATCCACTGAATGCGGACACAATGCATTCAATGGATCTTTTATGCATTTTATGACAATACTATGTTCAAGCAAAACATTTTACTAGTTTTTTAACCAATTTTTAACCCGTTACTGGAGAAAGAAATCAGCTTAGTTCACATATGGACAATAAAGGCGTCGATGTTTGAAGATATCATCTGCATTAACTTGCTGAATTTTCTTAGTAATAACAAAAACTTTTTCCAAATATATTTTTAAGAAACAATAAAATTGCTCTTCAAGAGTATAATAATTCATATGTAAACAACTTTTGTCATCAATTATTTTTCCTTCAATATTATTCTGAATGATACGCTTATTGCATATAGATAAATGTGAAGTGATTACTTTAATGAAATTTTTATAAATGTTACGAAAGGCGATATTAAAACTTTTTAGAATATCAAAAATGCAATAATTTATTAATTGCAACTTTTCCAGTAGTCTGTATGAAACTATGCAATCTTTCATTCATTGGAACTACTGAGAAGAGCAATATTCTTACTCTTCGTGAGATACACTTTCCACGGCTTTCCCCAAAAATCGTTCTTTCGGTATCAGGGAATTGTAAATTTTGCAGTTAATATCTTGTACGTAGTAACAAATAGAAATCACATAGTGTGAGGTCGAGGCTATATATTGTATGAGCCATAATATAATAAATAAAATATTCGGTCGTTCGTCTAAGTGAGTGTGTAGTGGGAATTTTGGGATGAAGGAGGATTCCTATTGAGGGAGCTTCGTTCTCAATTTTTTTCAACAGACTTTTTTATTTTTTAGAAAAATCATCTGAAGAATAAAGTGACCATCTTTTTTCCAACACTTCGTCTTTTCTTCAATATTGTAGGTAACTGTCAAGAAAGAAACAGCAACTACGCCAACTGATTTTTATTTTCCACTTTGTAACAGCATATCCAAGTTTTGACACCCATGACGATGGGAATTAAAGCATACGGATCACTTCTGTCGAATTTTCCATGCATGTCGTAACACCAGGCAACATGACAGTGTTTTTGAGCTTCGGTTAAATCATGGGTTCTCCACATAGCACAAAGCTTCCTGACGCATACATATTGATGTAGAATTTACTATAATAGGCTCTTATTATGGCCTAAATTTTTCCAAATGCGCTGATACAAACATTGATGTTATCTTCAGTGGTCATAATTGAGGAACGTTCCTCACTCCTGAACTCGTTAAATAAGTTCAAACCTAGCACGAGAACGAACTTTATCGTAAAATGCCAGTCAAATACTATAGTCAATTTTCTGTTGATTAAGATCAGAACGAAATATATAAAAAATTTTCGAATGAAATTTTTTTGTGATAAATTCATCTTGTTTTGATATACACAACTTTTAATGGCTGTCTTATATTTTTAGATGCACAAACTATGGATAAAAGAAAAAAATATATAGGATCGATTTTTGAACAAATGATGTATCTAAAATATCATTATCGTTATCTAACCCATTTAGACGAGAAATGCCATTAAAATTTCATAAATAATTAGATACACACAGACTTACCAGTAACATAAACAACTTTTATTTATAAAACTCCAGCAGTCAAATACAAATGTTTGTCCTTGACCAATTTTGCTCTCTCGTCATGTTGATATAATATAGATATAAAAAAATGGTGTTGCGCGATTTTCTGGGTATAATTACGAAGGCGGAAAATTTGATGTGGGCTTTTAATTTTAAGTGTAATTTCTTGTCTTGACATGTAGTGCCGATAGTTTATTGATATTTACGCATAAAGGAATCATTTAAATGAACCCACCTCTCTTCATGCACGACTTGAAAAAAGTATTGCCTAAGACATTTCGAAAAGTAATGTATTTTGTACACCCTAAAGACGATTGAGTATAAGAAAATATAATTCATAAATTTATTTATAGTCCATTCAAATTGAAGATATGGTTGGCACAAATACAATATTCGATCAGCTGACAACTATTTATAAAATTCATTGCATTATTCCCGGAGTATTATTAAAATATATACATAATCAAAATATTAACTTTAGAAAGTCTCAATATAAAAAATGTTATAAATACAAGTATTATACCATTATTTTATTGATACGAATTCTAAAATTTTACACGGAAAATTTGGCCACCCTCCACTTTTTTTGTGAAATAGTTTAGTAGGCGTTTCAAACAATTTGTGAAAATAATCAAAATCTCGACGCTAAAAAAATCTAGACCATATATGCTATTCACTAATTTTATAAGGCGTTAGAGTGAGATAGCTACAATATGTCAGCTTACGCTGCTATATTTCTAGATTTGATTACCTTATACGCAGATATAGTTATGGTATATTTGGCGTATAGATAATTAAACAAACATTGTGACATGTTATTTTCTTTTCGAATAAATGTTGGTACTAAACTATTTTTCAATGTAGTCTACAAATTATATATGCAATTTAGGATAATGTTTTTTTTAAAGCTTTAATGTTAAAATCTGTTAGAAATTGGCTGCCCATTTAAGGATAAGATGGCCATTTAATTTCTGACTTATTTTTCCTCGCCCTTTGCCTTTTCTGTTACTTTTTGCTTTTTTCTCGTACAATTTTTTTTTTCCGCGTCTTGTTTCTTCAATTTTTTGCCACAAGAATTACAATAATTGTTGAATGGAGTGCAATTTATATGCGGCCATAATTTACAAAAACAATTCATAGCAGCTAATCTTTTATTTTTTCGGTTTCGTAGTAATTTTCACCGTATTCCACGTATCATATATATTATTTTCAGGACCGCAATTTTCACCGGCTAATTCCATCGTTTCTTCCTCAGAACTTGAATATAATTTAATTTTTTGATTTTCAATATAAAGATTTTTCTTCATAATCTTTTTATTTTTACTTTCTCTTTTTTTTCTCTAATGTAATCTTGGGATGCGAGTACCTTTGCTACTTGCTTGCACATGTTTCCGGACGCTATTAAGCAATACATATCAGTCAGGTACTTTGAAGGCGTATCCTTTTGTGAGCATCTTCAATAGATCTTTATGTTAAAGGCACTGTTGGCGGAAGCACTGTTGTTCTTCTTCAACTCGTTCAGACGTAGGATCCTCAAGTATCATTGAAATCTCTTCAATAACTCTGTTATTTTTATTATTATCATGTCAGCATAATCTGGAAAGTATAATCTGGAATCTAAATTTAGCGCCATTTATGAATTTGTTATTCGATTTGAGGTTATGTTATCAATGAGTTATTGTATTCAATGAAAAAATAGTAAAAGCATAATAAATTTTATAAATATTAACACTACAACATCAAATATCAATATACTAAAAAATCTGAAGTAAATTTAAATTTTGAAGATAAAAATGCTTTTTAATTGTTTTCAATACCACAACGTATAGGGTAAAGTACATGTTCGAGTAGCAGCCGCTCACTAGATTTAGCTACGACATCTAGAGTAAAAACAGTGAAATTTTTCAATTGGCCATTTCATGTGAATTACCCTACTATTTTAAAACCGTACTTTCATTGGAATTTCATAAAATCCTCAGTTTATCAGATAAAGATACCTGCTTCATATCAAATAAAAATACCTGGTTTTTGCTTAGGAATTTAGCGGGACAATTTGTGAAAAAAAAATAATTGATTTTATTTTTTCGCCCAATTGTTAGCGGATGGCTGTAATTGATTAAGTGCAATTTGAATACATATGAACTAGTGACACAATACGATCTGTATGCACTGTTCGAGCGAGACAGATATATGTTATGTTCAAATTTTTTTATTATCTTTAAAAACTACGTCGGAACGGTACCGCCAAAAGAAAACGTAATATATAGGATTACACTACAAATCAAAGCGTTATGACAATGTTTACTGCACATTATGTCATTAACTTTTATTATATGTATGTTTAGTAAAACTAAATTATTAATTTTTACTTTAAGGACAACCAATGCGAATCCGTATAATCATCCGTCAGTCTTATCTGTTCCACAAACACGAAACTTCATAATGGTATTGAAGAAGCCATATAGAAATGTACATAGAACTAAATAAATTTGAATTAATCCGAGCGCACAACTAGTACAATTATTTGCAATACTCATTATTTATATTATCACAATTCGTATGTCAAATTGCTTATAGATTCAGGAGATCAATTATATTTTTTTGTTGACTGTGTATTCGCATGTATGCCAACTTTTGTCGAGCACCGCCTGCAAAGAGAACTACATGACGGCGAAGCATCAGTGTTCCAGTCCGCACTAGTGAACGTATTTTCCCATTGGAATTTTGAACGACTTTGACATTTGCAATTATTGCTCGCTGATTTTTTGGCGTTTTGTAAATTGTTTTCATTACTTTGTATTACATTAAGTTTATTATATTATTGTTTGTTTAATAGCGTTAAGTTCGGTTTTTTATATAATAATATGTGTTATTGTTAAAGTGTATTTTTATTGTGTAAATAAAATGGCGTATGCACCAGGTACTAGCGGCGGGATTCTAACATTTTCTTCGCTAATGAAGTAACGCTCTAAGAAGAATGCTTTAAGCTCGAAAGAAAAAACCACTTTAATAAACGTATATAAATACGTAGAAAAGATTACGCCCAAGGAAAAACACATTTACAAAAAATTCGTAGCAAAGCAAATGGCTGAAATTACCGGTGTTGGTCTAAGCACAGTGTACAATAAAGTTCGGGAATATAGAAGAAGGTCGCATCCGCTCGCCTTTGCCGCACCCGCCAAGATTGACAAAATTTGAAAAATTGGATGATCAAGAGCTGAGCGCGATTAGACGTAAAGTCCATACTTTTTGCTTTAAAAATGAACTACTTACGATCGACTAGGTTCTTATGGAGGTGAACAACGATGAGGCCTTATCTAATTTCAAAAGGACGACGTTCTACAATATTTTAAAGAAATTGAAATTCACATACCAGAAACGCAATAGAAAAAGCGCAGAATCTGATATTTCTGTGATATAAGTGTGATAATCTGTAATTGTATGATGTATGTAGTGTATTTTTATTAAATATTTTAGTGATTTCACGTTTTAAGTTCATTGTGATGTGATTCATGTTCATGTGCACTGTAGTTAATTGTTTTCTGTGAAATAATAAAGTATTTGTGGTTTTTTTAAATATAAATATGTATTTTGTGTATTAAGTTCATTATGATTTGATTCTAACACTATAGTGTAATTTTTCTATGAAATATTAGTGTATTTCTATATAGTAAAGTGAAATATTAGTGTACTTTGTGTATTTATAATATATATTTTGAGTTCTTTTTGATGTAATTGTTGTAATTTTTTCTTTAGAATGTTAACGTATTTGGTTTGTTTTTACTCATCAGTGTATTTTTTGTTTTTAAAAGTTGTTTTAATCATTTCGTGAAAATTAAGTAATACTTGTTTTATTTTTTAATAATTTCATTTTCTGTGTTCTAACATTTCTTTAAACTACTATTACTAATATACTTAAAAAATAAGGTATTATTTTTTAGTATGATAAAATATTATTTATTAGATAGACAGATAGTTGATGAAGGTTTGCCAAGGGTGAATTACTAGTAGAGATTTGGCTACCAACAACTTTTTAAATACGCCAGTCTCAAGCCTGGATTAAGTATGAGAGGAATTTTGTTGGTATTATTATATATTTTTTATGTAACAGTAATATTTATAAATTATTCGAAACGCATCTTACTTATCTGAATTTCTCTTAAATATAAAATATAATCTATATAATATAAGTTACGTATGTATACAGTGTAAATGTGTACACTAATAAAAAAATATTTTTTAATCACAAATAAATCCACATAAATTTACTAACGTGAATGTAAGAAAAAGGTTTGCAATACCTGAACTGTCAAAAGTGATTGTTTACAAACATTCCACCTTCAATTTGAATGGACTATAAGTACATTGTAAAAAACAAAATAGCGTGTGGTATACGTTACATTTGGTATTTCTTATTCTGTCGACGAAAGTACTGAGTAGACTTCTAGAATCAGTTCAAATATTGTGCATCATCTCGTAAATTATTGGAAAAAACATTAAGTTTGAAATTATGAAGAAGGTGCTCATAATTATACTAAAACCGGTTTTTTATTATACTTGCGCATGTGAATTGATTGTATTGACGGGATGACCAAAATTGTTATATATGATATATATGGTAGGTACATAACTTAAATGGGCAAAATTTTTTAAATTAATTTTTTGCTTTAAAATAACAAGAGATTTTATTGAAAGCAAAATCAAAAACATTTGCATATATAATCCAGATAAGCGGAGTCTAGTCTTCAAAATGGCGATAGCTGATGCAGTATCTTACAAATTAATAGGAGCTACTCAAAATTTTGATTTAGATCTTTAGTCTTCATTATCATTTTTAACAATTGGAATATAGAACCAACGTGGAAAGAGTAACGTGCAGTAATATTTTCAAAGTCAATATTGAAGCTAAAGATCTTTTCGAAAGCAATTAAAAATACGCATTTGAAAAAATCCTTACAAATGCACGCAATTTCTAAAAAGAAATGTACGAATAAATATAAAAAATTACAAACTTGAGGTCCAGATTATAAAAGTTCCCTACTCATCTACCAGAAAAATTGAAAAGACCTTCCAAATATTTGGAATTATAATGTGATTTCTAAAAATTATCGTACTTTGTATTACAGTTTAAAAACGGAAACCAAGGAGACTGATGAGATATCTGACTAAGCGATACTACATTAAAATAAAGTAATTATATGTTTATAATATTTTTAATAAAATGTATATTGTTTTGATTCTCCAAAATATAATAATTAGTTACTATTTTTTAATAACCCGTGTTTAAATAGTATAAATTCTTTTTATTACTAAAATACAAATGTGAGGGATTATCTTGAAAACTAGTAATAATTTAATAAATTTAGGGTTGTGATACTAAGTAGAGTTCATTTAAAATCAAACTTATAAATTTTCACAAATTTATATCAAAGTTTGAAAGAGTTACAAGCTTTAGAAACTTCAAACTTATCTCTTGTAAAGTTGCATTTTTGCGCTTGCATTTGTATATATAAGACCCGTCGATGTAGATATTTTATAAAAATGAAAATGCTATAGTAAGGAGTGTACTTGATATGGGTACAGGCAATTCAAGTTTCGCCTGCGTTTCTTAGAAAAATGTTTGATAATATTAGGATATTTATCTAATAAGCGGAGATTATAATGTTTTGTACCGGTAGAAAAATATTTGCGGAAGAATGCTATAACAAGAAAAGTAATTAAATTCAATCTTTACTTTGGGTGTGGATTGGAATCTATTAAGACGAAGTTTGCTATAATCAATAGAGTCTTCATCCAATAAACACGTTAATATTTATGCATGAAATACGCTATAATTACAAACAAGAGCCAAAGATTTGTTTCCAACAATGTTCTAAATTATTTGCTCTTTTCTGGTGTGGCCAAGTTTACATCGCCTTTTCTACGGTGAAGATATATTATGGCGTTTTTTAATTAATTCCCGTCCCCAAAAAACAGAACACAAAGTTTTGATAACTATTTCCACTTGTAAATTTTTAAGAATTATTTTTTAGTCATCTCCAAACAGTAGTAGAAATTATATTTTAATGTTAATTATTTTATATAGGACAAGCAATATTCTAAATGCTGTTAGCTCAGCAAAATAATTCTGTTATTTTAATATATAGGTATGTTAAAAAATTTTTGCACACAATTATAATCTTAAGACATACTTAGTTATGAAATGATTATAAGCACAGATGAGAAAACCAGTCTGTATTTTATGGGCAGCATTTAATATTTCTGTAGCTCACAATCACGTAGCTCACAGTACGTGACATTTTCTACAGACATTTACGATCAACCACGAACTTTCCATTAAGCTTGCTGAATAAACCGAACGCTGTTCTGACAATAAAATTGTTTACGATTGTGTTTATTTCACGTTTTAGTGGATGCAATTTTAGTCGATGGAAAGAAAATTAAAGAGATGAAGACGGTAAATAAAAATCACGAAATTGCTATTTTCACCATTTATACTATAATGAAATTTGGCGAGACTGATAGGAACTTTCTGTATAAATATTATTTTATGCACTTCCTTGCTAATGTATCTCCATTGCTTAATATAGTCGATATAGCTTATATTACATGTCAATTTAGAAAATTAACTTTGCCATTGATATAACGTTAATAGTAAACAATGAAATAGACGAAAACAAATTCTTGTTAAAAACATTTAGAGTTGAATTTAAGAGATCGTTCTTAATACATACAGCATATTAGTAAATAAAAAAATTAAAAAATAAAGTCGAAAAAATTATTACAGATTTGCTTAAATTATAATACTAATGCATTAAACAAATAGCTAATATGTAAATACGTAAAAGAGAATTTGCAACCAAAAAACATGAACAAAAAACTTTTTATATACGGAGGGAACTCGATACACGACGATTCACTTTCAGGTGCAAATAAATATTTAGGGGCTACAGTTTATCTAGGAAAGTTACAATTATATTATTTTTCCATTGGATGCTTAGTACACATTTTACAGTTGTTTAAATATTCTGAATAACTGGAAACCTATTTGTAATCATTATTACAATTTTCGAGAAAATTTAAGGTATATGTAAATTTTAGTAATGTTATTTTTTCATGATTTTAGCTTTAGAAAATTTGGAGGTTAGGGGAGAGAATATATTGTTTGAGAGTATTTTCAACAGCATTACTATAATTTCCTTGCATCTGCAAGGAAATTAGTTCTAAAAAAATTATTTCCAATTACTTCATTTTATCTTTAAAATTTCTCTGTCAATAATTTTGAGTGTTGACTGCCAAAATTTATGAGGATTATTTTTGTGTCCGCTGAAAAAAGTTGCGAACATTTCCAATAATACTTCTTAAATGCTCTTAAGTAATATTCTAAAAAAATGTTTCAATATATTACTCTTTTTCCTTTGTAATCCCTAACGATATAAGACAATTTAAAAAAATTATTATTTCATTTGTTTCTCTAAAACTTTGATATACATATTTTTAAATGTTATTAAAATATATGCATATCAATATGCTTCATACTTACGTCAAATTTCAGTTTCTGTTTCAAAGGATTTTTTAGCAAAAAAACCAATGTATCAGACGGACGGACTCAAGTTATTAAACGATCGAGATAGGAAATTACATATTAAGTAATTCCGTAAACAATAGATCGAACAAAAGATGCAGCTCAAAATAAGGAACCACGCTCAATATACAATCGAATATGGCTACTGCATATAATATTGGAGATACCAGATGAAATATATATGGACAGATTAATATAAAAAGGCACATTCTAACATGAGTCATTCCATAACTTGATTACTTAAAAGAAGAGTATTCACAAAGTTTAAAATATAATATCTATAGAATTAATTTTGTACCTTCTTCAACGGTAGGTTGCCGATTAATTTAATTAGAATAACTACTATATTTGTTCCAAGTTTATACCAAACTTGTAAATTAAAATCTTATAACTGCCTTTAACTGTAAACAATGTGAGATTATTAACCTAAATGGGACTGGTTTTAATTTGTCAATTTAATTAAATCTATTTTTGGATAAAGTAATTAAGTTAACAAAATCGAATGCCAAAGTGACTGCAAATTTAGGAGACATGGGTTCAACTTTAGTAAAAATCAAAGAATACCACTATAAATAGACAACAAATATTTATTGTGAACCCATTATTCTTCATTAACTTATTAATTTTAGTTCAAAATAAAAAATGTTAAAAAAATATGGTCAATTTTTTTACCATTTTTTCTAATTTTGATGCTAATTATCGTATAATTAACGGATGTACGTATTACATCCATTTATGCCGTTTATTTGTATACTTATATCACCAAAATAAACAACGCCCAGTAAACGATGTTACGAGTAATATTTTATATATATATATATATATATATATATATATATATATATATATATATATATATATTTATATATATATATATATATATATATCATCATAACCCATTAAACATAACGTTTAAAATTTAAAAAAAGAAATTACCCCAATATCGAAAAGCGAATAAAAATTTAGAATGCAATTCATCCTGTCATTACCGTGAACTACTGGAAGGACAGATTGAGCCGAAGAAACTGGGGAAGGGATTCAAAGAAAATAGCTAGAGGTTCTAAATAGCTTTAAAATTTTAATAGAGAATTTTGACTACAATTCAATTTCGTCTAAAGGAAAAAGCATACTTTTTTTTCAAAATATTACCTTGCAAAAAATTTTAATATAATCGGAATTTCTTCTATTTTCATAAAACGGCCTTGATGGTGACATTTATATTTGCCTATTTATTTTTTGTTAAAGCATTATATGATTTGCACCTTTATTAGTACCTTTTTTTCATAAAATAAATCTTGTTATAGGTAACATAAATATAGATGGTTTAAAACTCTAATCCAGAAGTGATGAACAAAGAGGAAACTTAAAATTTTTTCATGCCTTATTTAGCTTACTTCGAACATTTTTTTTTGCTTGTAAACTTTCCAATCATAATTCAATATCCTTATATTATATCTAACATGATTTTAAAATAATTATGCAGAAGAAAATACAATTATGAATATTGTACTGCGAATTGATATGAAAAAAATCTTTGCTATATTAAATTCATGACGAAATATTCATGAAGATACATAAGAAATTGTCTACAGAATTGGCGAACTGGGCAAACTTGATAAACATTTGTAAATCATTGAAGATATCTCACCTTGCCATTAGAAAACGAAACTCAAAATTTTCCTAAAATCATATTGTTTTACGGAGTTAGTGTTAAAGTATCAATCTTCGGTAGCCATTCTAATAACCAAAAAGATTTTATTAATATTAGGTACGGAAATGGGCTCATTTTCATTTAAATTTAAAATCATTGCTATACTCTTGTGCATTAATAACATATTTAAATGTAACCATATTACACATCAATTATACATTTTGTTTACAGTTTATTACAAGCGATAATTCCAATTATTTGACTCAAGCAGATTTTAGGGAAAAAATAACTGAAATTGGTGAAATTTCATGTAGTGTTCCGGCCGATTACAATTTTATGTAATCAAAGAATGCTGGTAATTTTTCCTTACAGAAAGGCAATGTCTTTTCTTTGCTTTACATGCTATTGAATAAATATTTATAAAGAAAATAATACTTGATTTGTTACTGAGGTTATGCTAGTTATGTAGAATTGTAGAAATCAACTACTACGTATTTTTTTCTCATAAACATTACTTCGATCATTCCTAAACATCCTACTGTAACACAGCAACAATAGAAGTTGTATTCATAACATTATCACTTATGAAATTTTTTGGATAAAAATGTTGTTATTTGATGTTGGTGGACTTCTAAACTAGACCAGGGTCGATAATTTTTGAAACCAAACAAAATCGTAGTAGAATGAAACCTATTGGAAAATGTTGAGAATATTACAAAAATAAAAGGAAAAATAAATTACGGTCGATTCGAGGTCGGGAAGTGGGAGAGGGTGGGTTTTTAAGGGTAAAATCGGTTTATCTCGATTTCCGGCAAAACTACGTCTTATGGAAAAAAGTTAAATAGCAAAGTTGTGGGTAATAAAAAGATCTAAAACTTTTATATTTACACTTTTTTCTCATAACCTCAAAATTCACATGAAAAACTCAAAAAAACCACGTTTTTGGTTTTTTATTTTTATCTTTTACAAAAATATTTTTTTTTTATGAAATTTGGTGAGAACTTACCTTTGTATATACCAAACACACAAGAATTTTTTGGATTTGAAAAATTAATTTTTTCTCCTTATTTTTGTTCAATACCGAAAAAGCACCCTAATTTTCAATCGAAAATTCACGCGTCAAAATATTAGCTTTTTTAAAAAAATTGGTGGGCTTTTTATTCGTTGGAATCTCTACTTTCTGATAGGGTAATAAAAAAATATACGTCACTATGGAAAATATTTTCAAAAAATTTAAAAAACGAAAAAAACTCGAATCGTAAAATTATTTTTCTATCATTACGTACAAATTTGAGCTATTTATTAATATTAACGCTGTAATTACTCATTTAACGTATGATTCTAAGTTACATTGATGAACAAACAAATTTTCAATCCATCAAACATTAAGATTGCAAAATAAAACATGGGAAAATGGTTGTTAAAAATATTCAAGATAGGATTTAAAGGGAATTTTATCTAAAAAATACTCTAATATATTATCTCTTGTATCGTTACTTTGAACAGATGAAATTTTTTCTTTTGAAATATTTCCGAAAAACCCACCGCAAAGGAAGCAATGAGATTGAAAATTAAAAGTGCGTCTTTATTCATTTCTTTTCCTTCCTTGGATTTTTTAGATCTTAAAATAATTTCCATAGTGACGTATATTTTTTATTACACTATCAGAAAGTAGAGATTCCAACGAATAAAAAGCCCACCAACTTTTTTAAAAAAGCTAATATTTTGACGCGTGAATTTTCGATTGAAAATTAGGGTGCTTTTTCGATATTGAATAAAAATAAGGAGAAAAAATTAATTTTTCAAATCCAAAAAATTCTTGTGTGTTTGGTATATACAAAGGTAAGTTCTCACCAAATTTAATGAAAAAAAAAAATTTTTTGTAAAAGATAAAAATAAAAAACCAAAAACGTGGTTTTTTGAGTTTTTCGTGTGAATTTTGAGGTTATGATAAAAAAGTGCAAATACAAAAGTTGTAGATCTTTTTATTACCTACAACTTCGTTATTTAACTTTTTTCCATAAGACTTGTAGTTTTGCCGGAAATCGAGATAAACCGATTTTAACCCTTAAAAACCCACCCTCTCCCACTTCCCGACCTCGAATCGACCGTAATTTATTTTTCCTTTCATTTTTGTAATATTCTCAACATTTTCCAATAGGTTTCATTCTACTACGATTTTTTTGTACTTTTTACCTTTTTTGAAGGCTTCGACACTGGTCTAAACTGTTATTAATTTATTTTTAATCCTGTTATTAATTTATTTTTAATACTGTTATTAATTTAAATTTTATCAAAAATCAAAAGATATTGTGGTAAAATTGTACGTGTAACTTTATTCACGAAATAAAATATATAATTAATATATGATCATTACATTAAGTATATGTAGTTAATAAATTGATCATATATTATTTTTTATACATTTTTAAATATGTTGGAAATAACATATGAAGAATACATTGGTACGTGCCAAATCACTTTACTATGACTTTGTAATACTTCTGACGGAATTCACATTGTATTACAATTTTCCAAATTACACATTTTCTAATTAACATATTCTGTGACGTTTACAATGAAATGAATCTATGATAGAAAAATTCTGACCAAGCATCACAATTATTTGAACCTTGATTTATTTTCCGCTAGTTGCTCTTCCTCTTTTTCTTGATAATCCATCCCTAGAATAGTTTACAGAAATTTAGAGTCAATGTTTGGTTGAATTGCCTCCTTAATGTATATTTTCTTTCTATTCGGAAGCATGATTTGATATGGGTTAATTCATTATTTCTTCGAGCTTTTGATATAAAATAATAAAGTTATTTATTTGGTATTATTATCACATAGATAATATTAACTAACACTTATCAGACATAAGATGTTTTACTCATTTATACTTTAATTATTTAATTCAATCTAGTGCGATTATTATTACCTAATATATGCATGTAATAAAAAATTAAGATAATTTAGCATATAACTATATCCTATCTTTTAGATCCAATATTTCATTTCCTCAATTAAAAATTAATATTTTTAAGAAAATTATTTTCTTAATAAATATTAGTGGTCTATGTCTAAAAGTTGCTTCTGGAAAATCTTCCACAAAACTTAAAACTTATTCCATAAATTAATATTATCCACCATACAGTTTTGGTTTCATTGATTTTATAAATATAATCATATTTAATATATTTTTCTTTAATTAGGAACTCCTATTGCAAATACTAATGAGTACTGTATTTTCCTAACGACTTTAAATAGTCGACGGCTAAAATAGTTATTTTATTTACGCGTCCTGGGTAAACATCAATGTTAGTTGCTACTGCACATGAAATTATCTGTCACCTTATATTTTAGATTATAAAGTTTATGTCGCAGATTGTTACATTTTAATGTATTTGAATAACATTTATTTATGCAAACAACGTAAATATTTTATTGAACTAGACTTTCTACTGAAATAACTTTACTTCGAGGCAACCACAGGGAAAAGTTTATTTAATTTAATCATAATCAATCTGTGACAATTAGCAGCGTCTTTTGAACCCTGTTCTTACACCAAGGTATTATTTCATAGTTATTTCATTTTATTATTAACCTCTATGTACGAAATTTCCCTACGGTCCCCAAATGTATTGAATTCCAAGTTTGTTTTGGTTTCCAATTTTTTAAATGAGAAAAATTAAACACCACACGAGATTTTAGTTAGTGAGTTTAAATACGGCAATTAATTACTTCATATATATATATATATATATATATATGTATATATATATATATATATATATACACACACACACATATGTATGTATGTATATATATATATATATATATATATATATATATGCACACACATACATATATATGTGTGTGCGGGCATGTGTACGTAACTCTCGTAGTTAGTTCTAATTTCACTCGTAGATTTATTATTATCATTTTCGGAATCGCATAAGAGTAGTAATGGTGGAAAATAGAAAATAGGTGAGTAGCAAACATTTTAATGCAAACTGCTTTAAAGAAAACCCATATTATTTCTACATTACAACAATTAATAAAATATGTCATGAACGTGTAACATTTTACTTTTTGATTTCTTTCACTAATTGGATATCTTTTATAAGATCACATTGTATCAATCCACCAAAATGTATCCAGCAGATTTAAAAAAAAATTTAATACTGGAACTAGGAAATGACAAATAAAGTTTAAGTGATTTTTCACAAATTTAGACATTGAAAATTATTTTATTTCAATGAAGGTAAAGTTTTATGGTGTTTTAGACTTGTTATATTTTAACATAAAAATTAATAGCATAAAAGAGATACCAAAAATTAATGTTACAGAAATTGAAATGAAAAGGTCTTAATTTTTTACGATAAATGGGATAAAACTTTTCCTATATACTTTATCGACTAGATGAAAACGAGGATAATAATTTTATTGAACCTTTGCTATAATCTCGACGTTTTATATCGTTTCATGTTTGATCAACGGCCGACCTACATTAAGTTTCCGTAGAATCGTTCTTTTCCGAAAACAATTTGATTTTTCTTCGCGTTTCTAATTATATTATTAAAGTGTTTTTAAAAAAAAAAGCGTCATTTTTCTCGGAAACGGTTTGATGTAGACGCCTCATAAAACATATAAATTCTTATGTAATTCAAATTTTACACTCAAAATTGGTTATCTCGAAATTTTAGAATATCACAAGAAAAACCTCACATTTATGTGGTGGGAAATATTATTAGTATTTGAAAATATGTTAATGTAAATACTATGGATATTTTTCCTCACATATTTACATGTACCTAAATGCATAGGGAACCCTCGTAGCGCAAGCTGTCGAGTATTTTAGCAAATTTATCGAGTATTTTTGAACCAAAAATTCACAATCTGGAAAACTCCTATACCTTTCTTGCTTAATATTCCCGTGGAAATAATATGATTCATCAATATCATTAAAATTGAATTAAATTTTGGGGCAAAACTTACTTATTAGCCTAACAAAAAATGTTCAATTAATTTCATATATTATCCAGTTGAATTCATTTATATTTTCATGATATTTCTATCTAATATAGAGTGAAAAATGATGACAGATTGTCATATTCCATTAACGGGTAGACCATTGTTGATAATATTTGCACATACAAACCATGGCACACCCATTAACGTAAACAGTGGCAGGACGTCGCAAGGAAATTATGTGATTTTCATTTTCACTTACATTATGGTTTAATGAAAAATTCAATCACAACGTAAAGAATAAACCAAAAAGTCTATCTACAACTTTCTATCAAGAAGAATTTGAAATACTCACTATTATTTTATTCAGTTCTACAATTATAACTAAGTACTTTTCAATGTGATGACATGTCTTTCACGTTTTGAAGTGAAAATTCTTTGGCTCCTTTTTTCAATTTTACCAAAAAGTAAGTTACACAATCAGGTTATGCGTGATCGGTTTACTTTTATCTTATAGCTGCAGTAATAATGGAAGGGGCGGGTTTATTACTTAGTTTTCCTCGATAAAAGATGAAGAATGTGGTTCACTGACAAGGGTTGTACGTGTGATGGTTATAAACATAATATAGCATTGGGGTGTCTGTAAAATTGTTCAATTTGGTAAAATTTTATTATTAATATCCACGGCCTTGAATTGTTAGTAAATATTGTTATAAAAACAAACAACTTTTATTTCAACCATGCAAAAAATTACATTATCATATAAAATCTATTTGTATTTCCCGTATGTTATTTATATTTTTATAAGTCAATTTAATAATCTACAAAATACAAACATATAAAATGAACGACGACAGTGTTTTCAGGTGTACTATTTTTTCTCAAATTATATCGTTTTCGCAAAAGCCTTGAGTGATCGTGAAATGTTTGAATCTACTATTTAAACATTTTACGATAGAAATTTTTAACATTAGAGTTACTTTATTTTACTCCCATCATTACTTTCTTTAAAAATTACCATCAGTAATGAACGTAACGTATTTCATATGTATATATATATATATATATATATATATATATACACATATATATATATATATATATATATATATATATATATAAGCTATAGCATCTAATAATGAAAATTATAATCAATGATTAAATTACATTCATAATTTTATTCTAGTTAAATATAACTAATAAAAGCATTGTTGTTGTTAGTTGTATAGTACTACAGTATTCAAGAACTTATAATACAAATACAAGCACTTATATAGTACTACAGTATTCAAGAAACTATTCACTTCACATGACATCACCGGTTTGAAAAAATCGCAAAAAAAAAATTTCTAATTATGTAAGTGTCAACGGGTAAATTAAAGTTTTGGAAATTCAAGGTGACGGTTGAAAAAGTAAATTAAATAAAGTCAAAATAATTGTGATATATGAACATGCGTTAACTACACACATCAATAATATCTTCTTTCGTTTGCTACATACGAGTATAGCCCAAACTTATCCCATATGAGTAGATAATATATGACACTATAGATTGAAGTTTTATCGAGTTAAATATTGTTTAATTTTTCAATTTTTTGTCTCTAATTTCTTTAATAATCATCAATACTAAAGCCACGTGCAGCATATTCGTCCATTTGAATGCGAGATATAACGTTAATTTATGTGATCGATGACAAACTCTTGGTAACTCGCATATATAGTACGTACATCTCATATCGTGAGTCTGGCATGGTAATAAAAAATTATTATCTCAGCTTACAGATGGAAATGCCGTATTGGTCTTCTCTACGTGCGTCGCTTCTGTACGTATATCGTAGTCTCAAAATTCAGAAACATTTCTCGTGAATGAGAGAGATGGAAATGGCTTACGCATAAATGGAAAAAAATGGAGATAAACAATATTTAATTTATAATTGATACATAATGAAAATGGACGTTATAAACTTAAAAATTTTTGAGCTACGGTTATTAAACACTTCATCGTTATTTATTGAGTTAGAGTGACAACAAATATGTAGAAGATGGCAAAAGAAAATTTTTCGTTATACGTATATTTTCTTAGCCTGTCTTCAATATAGTATGTGTAAATAAAAACGATGAGAGTGATAATGAATTCGTACTGGTACTTCATTGCAAATAGATCTACGTTGCTTTTACTGTTTATATTAGTTTATTCATAATTTTTTAAGGCTTTAAGCAATTTTTCCTGATTACCCTTTGTTACGCAAATTTATTCTTGAGTTATGAAGTATAATCATGATCATGCAGGTTATCGTTATTAGCAAAGTTTCTTAAAATTTTCTATTAAACTATATATCAGTTTATCTTGAGAGTATTCCTGACGCAAGTTTTGAAAAGTAGGTCCTTTTATTTTTGTCTTCCAAGGATTTAATGTATTTCTTGACAGTATTGACAACCGATTTGAATAACATTTTTTAAATTTAATCTTTGTTATTTTATTGAGTCCATGTCCATTCGTTCTAAGTAATTCATATTTTTTATTTCTTCTTAACCGACTTCAAAAAAAAGGAAGTTATCAATTGAATGAAAAATATGTATGAAAAGTTATTGGAATAGAAAATATTCATATTTATTAGATCTACTAGGCCTTTTCAAAAAATGAACAAAATTTCATAAATGTATATATGTTTGCACTCGTAAGTTTGTCGACGTATTTATCAGAAAGTAATAATCAGATTGAAAATTTATGTTTTATAATTGTTGTATTTTATAAAATTTGTCTTTTGCCTTTATTTGTTAAAGTAATGTAAATATATATGTATATATATATATATATATATATATATATATATATATATATATATATATATATATATATACATTACTACCAGTTAAATTAACGAAATAAATTATTAAAGAAAAATAAGACTATAAAGGAAGAAATAATAAGTATTATGCACAAAATCCAAATTAATAGAAGGCACAAACGTAAGTATATATGTAAACAAACTCTAAGGTTAATGTCAGCTCAGATACGACAAACGTACATACCAAACAAAAAAAAAATTCTTATCTTCTGAACATAAGCAGCATAATATCAAGAACAGAGGCCCATTATAATAATGAACACTGATTGAAGAATTACAGGTTAATCGGATAATATAGAAGAACACCGATTTATATATAAAAATAAGGCTCTTATTTTATTTATAAATTAAAGTCTTATTTACATATAATTTATTTTTTCCAAATTTTTATATTTACCAATTATTTGCTTAATTTTATTTACTTTCTGCGTGTTAATGTTGTTTGAATAAATGCACTTCGCATAAACTCTTGTCGTACTGATTTTATAAAAAAGAAAGTTTGTTTTCTAGGGTAACACAAAAAAATCGCCCCTCCAATTAACGTATAACTTTCAGAATTGCATAGGTTACAGTATCCAGATTGGATACTGTTGGATTAAATAGAATATATTTCTAGATCATGTGGGTAAATAGCAATGATTTCCTAACTAAAGGGAATCGATAGTTTTAAACTTTTAAACAATACAGCTGCACGAAATCATTATATCGTTAGATGTTAAGACAGAATGATTTTGTGCAGCTGATTTTGTTTTAAAAATATAAAAATCTACAAGAAAATATAGGCGTGTATGCCACAAATTATAATAGATTGTATTTTATAAGTGATTTTATGTCACAATACTGAACTATGCAGCTCTTCACTTAACAAAAGTCCCCAACGAACAGTTACCTCATTGAGAACATCCTTCATAAATTAACTAATTAGAGATATGCAGCCATTTTACTATAAAATCTTTAATTACTATTGAAGCCAAACGTTGAAATTAAATAATGTAAGTTCATATAACGTGTATTTAAAGTTTAAAAAAACCAAGTATTAGCAAGCAAGCAACCAATATTATAAATATCTTCTCTATGATGTCAAAGGAGATCTCAAGAATATTTAAAATATTATTGCTGTCTTTTATATTTAAACCGTCCGCTCATCCTTACGTTGGCTTGATTTAATGTCTTCTAATTTGATTTTTAAAATATTTTATAAACTGTATTCTAAAAACAAAAATACTATTTTTTTTAAAACAGAGGGGATTATGCGATCTTCTTTATTGCTAATATTGCTCGCCCGTTATATATTGAAAATAATTTTTTTTTTAATAAGTCATCTTGCGTATATGGATTAGAGTGATTTTTGCTCTTATTCCTTCTATATTTCTTTAGCGAAAGAAATACATAAGAACTTAGATTTTTTTTATTTAAACATTTGCGAATAAATTAGTATTAATTTAGTGAATCGCTCCCAGTGTTAGTTTTTAATGTTAGTGTTAGTACATTAAACTAGTTTGAAAACGGTGTGTTTAAATTTGGGGCAAATTAGAACAAAAGAATTGAAACATTTTTCGAGAACTTAAAACAATATCGCGATACGGACTTGTTGTTTTACTAGTTTGAGTGCACCGCTGAAATTTTCCAAATCTGTGTGTGTGTGTGTGTGCGTGTAAGATGACGGCCGATATCTAGAAAATTCACACCTCTTGTTGATATATAACCTGTAACTAATTTTCACGTATATCATTTATGTTTATAAAGACTCCGTTTAATTTCTAATTTTTACCTATCGCATTCGCATCTTTGACGTTTTTTGTATACGTGCACCGGACGTACGTATTTTAGGTTTATCCGTTTTTGCATTCTTTTATTCCTTGATTTTTATTAAACTCCGCATGCTGCGTGCTGCGATAAGATTGTCTGAGTTCACCAACGCTACACGGTGACCAAACTCTACATTTATAATTTTAATGCTGAGTATATATGGATTCACTAAATTAGTAGTTTGAAAAAAAAACTATTGATTGTAATCGTAAACCGTATATGGTTCATTTACGGTTTTTTGGAGAAACTTGCTATACAATACGGATTCCATTTACGTTAAAAAAAGCTTGATTTCGGTCACTAAGTATAATTAGCTTTCTAGTAAATAATGGAAAATTACCTTGGCAATAAAAAAACAATTAACTCTTTTGCAACACGGCTTGAGCCACTTGCATACTTAGTTAAAATTTGGCTTGAGTAGTTATAATAAAATGAATATGTTTATATTTTATCATCTATTTTTAAGTTAATATATTAAATTTATTCCACGAAATAAAATTATGTTTTTATAAAAAAAAACCTTATAAACATTCTTTTTCCAAAGTTTGATGCAAATGTAACTGCTGTGCTGTGTCAGAATACGAAACTTTAGGAACTTGTTATGCGATATTTGTCTGAAACTTGTTATGTTTTTTTATAAACATACGAATAATAATATTCGGAAAGAGTAACTAGTGACTTTAGAACTTTGTTTTAGGATTAAAATTCCCTAAACAAACATTGTCAACGTAAGAACACTGGGTGCTTCGTTGGGACTTTGGACTGTAATTTTATTTGTAAAATTTAATTTCTGAGGGTTTTCCTTAGAGTCTCCTCCGAGTTTGCGGTTGACCTCGTCGTGTATTCACGACGAGATCAACCGCAAGCTCGGAGGAGACTCTAAGGAATTCGTCGTCATTCGTCGTGTTTTTTTATATTTCAAATGGTTTTCAGTTATATTTCAATTTTTTCTCATATTTTCCTTCGTCATTATATTATTTCTAAACAATTTTATACTATCCAAATGTTAAATTAGCAAAATAGGTTGAACATACTTTTATAAGGTCGAAGAAATCGTGATCTCCAAAGAGTCAGTTTTCGCGATCAGATTTCCAAACTTTATTAATATGCATTACGTCTACGATTTCTATTCGCAAATATTAAATTGATTTTTAACTTTTTTTACATAATTTACAATGTAAGACGTCCCTAATTACTCTTATTTTTTTTAGTCAGTCGGTGATAAAGTCCGTAATGAACAATTTCGTTAATTCATACGTCTGTCACAACATGTGTGCATTTAATATTTCAAGTATATGCTTCATGTAAAAATTTCAAATCTTTATCGCAAGAATATTAACCAAATGTTTTTAATATACCGCTCCATACAAATACAATAAAGGCGATACATTTAAGTTAGTGTTTCCCGTCGAGAGGAAAATGTTTCAAAGAGTTTTTAAAATTGAGGTTTCCATTTCATTTTAAACCCTATTTGGAAAATATTTAGCCCCATAGCGGTGTTATTATTATTTTTCATGTTTTTTGTTATTATTATTATTCATTTCGGTGTTATTATTATTTATCACTTTCAAAGTTTTTAAGGACACATTCGAAAAATGTAGTAAAATTCAAGATATTAAAATATGACTAAAACTTCCAAATACAATAATTTTAATTAACGTACGTCAACATCTCAAACCTGATATGAAATTAACAGCAAAGGGAGTCACCTAGATATTATGTTTTATAGAAAATTAAAAGCAAAGGGAGTAACCTAGAATATATGTTTTATAGAGTAACCTAGATATTATGATTAATTCACCGTCCACTTGACCCTATTTAATTCGCACAATTTTGTCTTATATCTGTAATATAGAAACGTTATTAGATTGTGACAGAAAGGCATTGCAGACTGGCACAAAATGAAAATCACCCTATTTGGGAAAACGCTGTTTAAAATTATTTTATTACTCGGCGAAGAAATTGCTCAACGTATTGAGGATCGTAAAAGTAATATGGTTTAATATATGGTTTTGCAGTGAGTTGAGACGCGTTAAAATTTTCCGTGCAGTCTTGCAAAACAATACTTCCATGTTAATTTATAGGGGTGGTTAAATTCGGTTGGTTATTTTGGTACTCTTTCACGGTGAGCTTAAAATGTTAGTAAAAATATTCTGTATGTTTTATTTTTGATACACGTAAAGTAAATCAAAAATAACGCATGGTAGTGTAAGATGGGAAACATTTTACTACAAATATTTTTTTTGCAATGTAAATAGAATCGATGATAACAATTTGGCTAAAGTCAAAAACTTTTACCATTATCGTGCTTAACATTGTTGCATTTGCACTTTTGTTAAACCTGCGGAAAAGATATTGGCATTTAATTTTAAATATTCATTGTGATTTTCATGTGAAAAGTTTTTTACGTGCAAAAATTAATTAAAATAATTTTCGTCATTTCTTTCATATTAAAAAAAATGCACATGGCACTCTATTTCCACGGTGTTGCGGAAATGAGTACATATTTATGTGGCTGCCAAATTCCTAACTTGGTCTACTATTTTATTCCATTTTCATCGGTTTTATGAGAAATTATCTTTTGTAGGAAATTTTAATAACAGTAATTTTGATTACGAGCATACATTTCGTAAAAGTCGAAGTTTGCGTCATAGTGAAATAACACTAAACGGTAATTTTTTTTGAAAAAATAATTATTGAAAAATGAATACCGCGGAAAATACAATGCATATAAATATTTTTTATTTTTTCTTTGAAGAGTTGTCAATTTTTTAAATTAAATATATATCAAGATGGTTAAATTTTATATAAGAAAATGGAACAACTACACTTTGTACAGTTTGAGAAAATCGCAAAAACTCTTTACAAATTCTATTTGTCTTAAAAAAATCAATTAACAAGAGGGTTTAGCGACTGGAAAAAACCCACAAAGACAATTTACGATAAATAAAAAATATAGGAAAAATCATAAGTGATTAATGTGAGTACTCGTGTCAAATGAAAAATACCTGAAACAAATAATTAAAAAAATAAAAATTTTAATAATGTGACAAATTTAAAAATTTGGAATTTAGGAACTAATAATAACACAAATTTTGAAAAAGATGAAAGTTTTCAAATGTATTTAGCGTTAACAAACATGATATGCAGGACTCGATAATAAACTTCAATGTTACGAATGAAAATTTTTTCATTAGCAAAAACAGAATGAACTACTATGTTTATAATTTATTTATTGTTTTTCAAAAATTCTTCATGGTATTCTACAGCGTTTTTTTCGATAGAGAAACTAATATAAGCCATTCTTCCTTGGACGTCTTTTTCACAGATCTTTTCGAAAGCAACTTTAGCGGCGCCCGGGCATCGTGTTTCTTGCAGCTTTTAATTTTAGTAATAACAGATAATAGATATAAGATGATGTAAAGTCCGGGCTCTGCTGGTTATTCGTTTTTCTTGCACTACGTTCTTTCTTCACTTTCATAGGCAATTTTTCAGAAATAAATACCAACTACACACTGTCTTTTAGTTTCTTATTCATAATTGTATAGGCAGCTTTAAATATTTATCTTTCAAAACGCAAATAAGATAGTTTCGGAAGTAAGAAGTGAACTGCTCTATTTTCACATATTTTATGAAATATCTTCATAAATATACCATTTAAATTAAAAAAAAATTGTACTTTTTATACCAAGGAAATTATACAATCCATTACATATGACATTAAAAAATATTTTTAGACATATCAAGTTAAAAAAAACATGTTTTTGAGACATCTTCTTTAATTTTTATGTAAATATTTTTGTAAGGTAAGCTAGTATAAAATATGTAGATTAATAAGTTGTGTTACTATTCCAAACTTCAAATTTATTTGTCGCATAATTTCGGAGAAAATCTGCTGTGAAATAAAAAAAGAGTAAATATATGGTATATTGCATATTTCATAGGTTTAAACATATCTACAATCTATGTTTGTTATAATTATCCTTCCAGTTTTCCATAGGCTTCTAAATACCAATTTTTTTTTTAATTACAATTATGTAGAATATTTCTGGGACACCTGTTACTGGCTATTTCAAACGATACCACACAGGTAAAAAAAATAAAAATCGTTACTAAACGGGGAGCGCTAATATTTTAATTTTTTTTTATTTTACCTATTCTGCTACATGCGGGTTAATACGTTTTATTATTATGGCAATTTTCATGTTCCTCGGTCAAGCAATTTTTAAGAAAAAAATTTGTGACTTATGGATGGACAGAGACATGAGTGATTTAGATGGGTTTCGTTTTTCATTTTGCGTTACGGAACCCTAAGAAGAGGATTAAATAAACATGACCCATGTTTTAGCATAGGAATCACCCCATTTATACGCATTGACTATCATGACCTCGTTCTAAAAACTCGGTTTGTTATTTAATAAAATATTCTACTATAAATAGCTATTTCTTACCGTACACAAATATTTATGTAACTATGGAAGTATCAATGGAATGTATAACCTTTGATATGGTTTGCTTAACTTTTGAAAAATCTACAATTTCCCCATGTATAATAATAAATAAAGTAGAAATGTCAATAATATATAAGTAAACATGTCCTATTTTACACGAATAAAATGATATTTTAAGTCAATATTTTTAGTCTTTCATATCAAATTCCAATTATCTTCATATTAATTTCCTTACAAAGAAGTTATTAACGTCTGCCACAACACCAGTCAGTGGTCCACCTATATCAAATAATAAGTATTTTATTCAAAAAGGTTTACAAGTGATTATTCCAGGAATTAAGGCTCTGTTATTACTTATCTCACTGCAAGATGTTTAAAACTGGTCCAAGTGATGTTAGCGAAAAATAAATACCCAATAGTTGATTTCTAGGATTATATGTCACTAGCATAACTTTAATAACAAGGCAAGCGCTATTTTCTTTACAAATGTTTTTCGATCGAATACCTAACAATACGTTTGATAGTTTTTATGCTCAAGACTTAGATTATTCAAATGGAAGCATATTATATTTATGTCTGAGTGAGATACAACGGTGAAAAAATTACACTGCCTCTCTATAAGAAAAAATATCGGTATGGTTTGATTATATAAGACAGATTACATTGCAATCTGTCGACATATTTTAAACTTTGGATAAAAGTAAATGGTATATAATATTGTAATGTTGAAATTTGTGTACAGAGTACTGATTTTAAGGTTTTTGTATTTTGAAAAATAATAAAGAGAATACAAAATGGAAGTTTAAACGAGGTTAATTTCGTATTTCTTTTTGTTTTCCGTACATATTGCTCATTGCATTTTTATCAATGTTTCGTAATGATTTGTGAGCTACATTTTAATGCTTCCTTTAATATTTTGTTTCGGTACTACCTGCATTGAAGACTCCGTTGCAAAAAAACTATTTTATTAAAGATAACAGAATTTAAGTATTTGATTCCTCTACATATGTAACAGAAAGCTTCTCTCAGATAAGTACACTGGCTTCATCAAATATAGCAGGCACTGATACTTTTATTATGTGCGTATATTAATCATACATTTCTTGCTTCACGTTACTAAATAAAATCATTTTATGGCCATACGAAATTAATTCAGTGTAAGGCAGAAATATTAAAAATTGATTGCTCCTAAAATTGATTGCACAATTTATGGCTCCATCCACAGTCAACAGAAAATTATAGTCATATAATGTCTTTCCAGTGCTTTTCAGAATTGTCAGCTTTCGTTTAGTTTGTCCAAGGTATTGTGGTCTATAGAAAAGGGTATAATTATATATTGTCTCTTTTGAGAAAAATTAAATAATTGTTGGCATTTGTAGGTATAGTTATTTTAAGTAAAACCTAAAAATTTTGAAGCAGTTCCATACTATAATCTTGTATCTCTTAAAGAATATGTTTATAAAACGTAAAACCACAGCTTTGAATATTTTGAAGGACATTCTAAAATACACGTCATTACCTTTTCAAATGTGTGCGTCAAAATACAAGTAATAAGGATTTCATTAAATCGGATGCTGTACTCTAAATACAGCAACCGATTTAATGAACGAGTAGAATAGGACTCTGGTCGGTTGGTCGGTTGCATCTAAAAGTTTTTCAGTCACGTAATCCAAAAAATGGGGCATTTAATTATACAATTACTTAAATTTTGCATTTATATTAATATTTTTTTTATTTTAGAAGTTTAGACTATACGACAATTCTTATTTATTATAATTTTAAAACTACTTTAAAATACATTTAATTACTTTTGTGTGGCTCTCAAAAGTCAAGACATACATGGACCCAATTAAAACTAATAAAAGATTATTTTAAAATATTATATTTTTGAATTGCATTTCAGAATTTTATTTCATTACTGTCCCCATCCAGCATACATTGAGATTTTACTGATGTGTAATTTGACAAGTCAATTGCCATCACTATTATTATATCATATAACTGAATCAATATATCATATAACTGCATGAATAACTGGAAGAATTTATGATAAGTTTTGTATTTTCGACGTGGAGTGCTAACATAATATTTTGCTCTAAATATATCTCCTTAAATTTCTTAAGATTTATTTTGGTATAATGTATAGATTTACCATAATTATAGCAGATAAAGTGGCGGATCTCACCTTTATTTCCTAATTTTTTTCTTAAGTTCATACCAGACCTGTAATAAATCCTTATATAAAAATCCTTCAATAATATAATTATGTAGAAAAGTGGATCGCATAAGATGTCAGTAAAAGAAATTAACGATGGCCATTATAATATATCTACGTAGTTTTAAATATATTAGGATCAAACGATCCTGGATATATACAGTTTTTTAAGTCCTTAATCTTGAAAAACATGAGACGTTACAAGTTATTAAAAACAAGAATTCTTTCGTGGCGCCTCATGTTTTTAAGAGAAGAGTTTGGCTGTTTAATTTTTCAAACGTGCTGATAGATGTGACCGATAATTTTTTAAAGAATTTAGTTTTAAATATCAAGAAAATATAACAAGTAGAAACCAAAGAAGGAAACTAAAAGAAATCCGTTAACATTTGTATGCTCGCATCAAGAAAAATAACTATCCAAGAAGTGCCCAAAATTAATGAACAATGTTTGTTTTTATCATTTCGTTGAAAACAATTTATAGTTTATTTTAGGCAATAAAAATTAAAGACGTAATAAATTATATTTTTATTTACATGGTAGAAACTTAAATTTTATCTCGTTAATGTTAATAAAACTATTTTCGAAGGTTTTTATTCGTTTTGATTATATCTTTAAAACAAATTATAACAATTTTAATTGATCGGACTTAAAAAAATTTAAACATTTTTATTGTCGAATTTAGTTCCCCACAATTATGTACGCGTGCGCTTGAGATAGGGAGTGGTAAAAATGGTAAATAATATCTTTGATATATTATAATTTTATTGAATTATAATTTTTTTCATATAGTGCAATCGAGTTTCTCCCAAATTTTGCAAATAGCAATATAAGTGCAATGTATTGCTGATCTAATAAAAAAAAATACAAAAGAAAGGTTAACAATCGATTAAGTCATCGATTTTTAACCTTTCTTTTTACTTTTTCTACAGTTAAACTTAAATACGTCAGTGCCTTTTGCTCTCAAGGCCCCCTTGATTTGAAATTTCGACTGCCACAACTATGCCTATAATTATGTTGATAACGTATATATGTGTATGTGTGCGTGTGGTCGTGGGTGCGTGCGTGTGTGCGGGCGTGCGTACGTGCATGCGTGTGTGCGTGTGTTTATTTGTGCCTTTCTGCACATTTTATTGGTTCACTCCAAATAAAATTTTAATATTGCGACTCAATATTTATATATACTATAATAATTTATCTAATGCTATCTGAACAAAAGTTCCCCATCTAATGTACCTCGTATTTTTAAAGACAATCCAGAAAGCCAGTTGTTTATTTATAAATTATTAGTTATCGGAGATATAGACAAAAACTTTATAGATTTTAATTTTAAGCTTAGCCTAAATTTCGTGTTTCTATGTCTTCAGACGTAAAAACAGAATCTCGTTGTAATATTGCATTATTTATTTGATCATCTTCACAACCACAGTTCTTGAAAAAATTGGTGTAAGTTTCACGTGAATATATAAAATTCTATTCAAATGTTATCTTTGTTTCATTATTAGGTGCTCAATCAAAATTCAAAATATTGAAAAACAAATTAAAAGCAGTTATTTTAAATTATGTGTGATTTATTGGAAAATTTCATTATTAAAGTAGACAATTCTCTAACAAATCTAACGCTGACAAAATCTAACGCTAAAAAATGTATATTGGCCTTATGTTTATCTTAGAGCTTAATGGGTCAACAAATGTCATAATATTTATAGAATTTCTTAATGATTATAAGAAAAATGTAAAATAATTTCACCTTATAAGAAATAATCTTAAAAATTTAGATGAAACTGCTTCTCCATGATAGAAACTGAAGTAATAAACAGCTTTCATGAATTTTCCATGAGATTAATGCGGTGAAAATTAGTCTCCATTTTTTGGAAATATATACACTAGCAATACGTCATCAACGAATGCATATTATTTTATATCAAGTATGTTACGGTATATTTTGCAACGAAATTCTAAAAAACTATTTTTAGACTTTGAATCAGTTGATATCTGTGTTGAAATTTGACGATAAGCTAAGCTAAATTAACTTAATCCCTGTAAAACTATATTTAGTCGCCTTTGAATTTCATCTACGTACATATTTTGCAATAATGTTAGGAATAACGTAGAGAATATTATACTATAATTGGAATATATATGAGCAAAAATTTTATTAGAACGTAGCTAAAGAAAGCATGGGAAATTATAAGTCCCTGTATTTACAGCTTTCAGGTTAGTAGGAATTTTTAAGCACTTATTTCATATTTCACCTAAAAAATTATTTTCATTACTTAAAGATGACATATACCTATAAAGAATGTGAAGTTATACAATATTTCATGCGAAAAATAAATATACATAGGTGAAAGTCATCACCATGGTCTTTTTATACATCCAAAGAAATTGATATTTTATTGCAATATTTTGTTCGGTGAAGTTTAAAAAAAAACTAAACTTTTCTCTTCAAATGAAAATAAACTATGGTCGAAGTGCTCCGATAAAACCTCAAAATTATTCTGACCCTTCATATATTTTCCCTGAATTACCTCTCCAATCTCCCCCAGTTTGTCCTTAGGTTAGTTCGCGGAAATTTAGGGTTGATGCCAGGATAAATTGTATTCTTGACTTGTATTCGCTTCTCAACTGAAAGTATAAATAGATATTGGGTTAGTTTCTTGTTTTGCGTTTCAAAATGTAATATCTCTGAGCATACATAAAATGTTCATGTTGTTTACTGTTCGTTGTCACGTTCATAACATAAGCAACCAAACAAAAATCATATATGTATGTATGAATGCATACAAAAGAAATTTCATAAATATTACATTTTAAGTTTCTATTAATACTATTCCTTTATGTAATCAAGGTATGAAATGATTCTGGTTAGAGTTTGCTTTTTGTATTAATTTGTCTACATGTATAAATTTTTATCTGCGATTTTCAATCGCACACGCAATAGCCTTATTCAAATCTGTGTTGAGCATGTTTCCTCATTTTGAGTTGTCTCTGTAGTTTGATGCAAAATTCAAACCACATTAATTGTAGGAACCTAAAACATATGTGCGTATTTAATGACTTTACAGACATATTGAAAACTTGTTGAAGTTCATGAAGTACATACTAATGTTAAATTACGATCAGGCTGGTTTTAAATTTTGGTAAGCGAATAATACGTATATGTATTGTATGTATACCATATTTACTTCATAAATAAAATTGACTTGGTTAAGTTTCTTAGGATATAATATAAAACTTCAAGTACTAATTTCACTATATCTATTGAATTTCGACATATCTATTAAGTCGTATTACAATTAGATTCTGCTTTTATTTTAACTGTGCATAAAACTAATTTATGCTAAATATAATTTTAGTATTATGAATTATGTTTTGCCATAAACCGACTATCGTGGATAGTATGCCTCGGAAAATTTGCAAAGTGAGAATTTAGGGCATGCATGTTGTTTAAAAAGTTTTCGGGAGGATTTATAGTTATGAGTACAAAATACATATTATATTTAGAAATTTTGGTCAAAAACTAGCTATCCACAATTCATTTTAATCGATTTGTAACATAACATAGGTCGATATTTTAAACTTTCAATATTAATAATACACAAGTTACTTGAAATAAGTTTTCAATTTATTTTAACACAAATTATACTTGGCGAAGAAATTACATCTTCGGTAATTTTTTTAAGCCAAATTATTTATTATTTTGATATAAACAATTAAGTGAGTTTACTCCAAATTAGTAAAGGTCAAAATAGAAATTTTCTGAACTTGACAAGAGTTCAAAGTAACTGAGTCATTATTTGAATTTTTTCACATTAGTGTAATTTTATTGAAAAATAAATTTTGAACGCTGTGACGAACGGTTGGCGGTGTATCCTAGTGACTGTAACATTATACAGAACTCTCAATACAACAATTTAAAAAGTTGCTTAATTTTTATAGAACCACAGGTTTTAGATGGCCAGAGGTAGTAAATAAGAGTATGAATTCATTGATTGTTTTTTTGTAACATATCCATATTTTAAAAATTATTTTTAATATTATTTCAATATAATTTTACTCTTCAATAACTGTTGTTGGTTTAGAATTCCAAATTGGAGGTATAACACTGCAGCCTCTTCTGAAATGATTCAATTTAATATCAATATCCAAATGATAATCAGACCTCATATAGATATTTGTCGAATTCATTTTCTTTTTAACTTATTAAATTGCAAGTCACTATTAATGAACAATACTGGTTTAGTCATTGATTGTTAATTAATTTGTAAGTATTGTTTTAAGTTATAACTTACTTGAGTACATTTATGCCCAGTATTGATACCACTGTTTATCTCCAATAATGTTCTATTAGTTCAATTATGTTCATATAATTTAGAATTACGCTATATCATGCGGAATCTCATATATACTTCCTCACTAAGCACTATTTTCTGGATTGGGTCAAATCAGAGACATTTGACGATTCAATACTTGGGTTTTATGCACTACAATTGTTTTTAACACACATTTATTACTTTTATTTTAGAAGCTTTCCTCCATACTATATTTCTTTTCATACCCTAGTTTATCCATCTATTTTTCAAGGACTTCTGTGCACATAAATTCAAACGAGCAAATTTGGTTGATGCGGCGTCTTGAATGATGTCGTGTATCACGTTAATAAAGTGTTGTATTTTAAAGATTTTATTTATAAAATGCTTGTTTTATATTCTTATCTTCAAAGACTTGATTCATGTTTATAACATCTTTATTATTACAGTCGTTTACCTACTTACCATTACTCATATTTTCTTCTATACAATTTTTTTCCACTCTATTTCCTGAAAACGTTTATTTCTTAATACTTTTATGGTTTCACATTTTCGGCTACACCGCTCATGTAAATGATTGTTTCCCAATTTATTTGATTTAAAATATGAAAATTAGACGTAAGCTATAAATTAAAGATATGTTTTAATATTTAATCAATATTTGAACATTTAACGGACTTAATTGATGTTTATTTTAGCCTAGGTAATTATAAACCTTCATTAAATATTTTGAGTTGAATTATGATTTATAATTTAAAGCAAATTGAATTTTTATTAAAAAAATTCAAGACATCATGAATGTACTTCATAGATCATATATTTAATAAAATTTAGCGGTCGCAATTAAAAGGAAATCTATACATATAATAAAATGGTAACAGAGCGGATTCTCTACAAGGAAACTACTTCCAGTAATTAATTTAGCCTAAAGAATGATAGTATAAGCCGAGAAACCTATTTTAAGAATTTCTGTCTATCTGTCTGACTATATATTAACTTGTTCTTCAATCACGCGAAATCTACTGCACGAATATTGATGAAATTTGATATTGTAATAAATTATACCAGCGACCAACATATAGGATACTTTTTACCTAGATATTACAGATATAAAAAACACCCCGACTTAATGAGTTATACGATATTGGTCATCGCCATAGTGAATAATAAATATCATTTTTATCAGGTTGAAAATAATGAATAGTTTAAATTAAATGATATTTAAACGAATATCATCATATTTCATTTAAAAGCCAGGTGCAACAAAATCACTCACGGTTAGTACCTGTCATGGCCCAAGAAAAATAAAATAAAGTAATAAATAGACTGTAAATACATCTAGTGTTATTATTTTTTAACATAATTTATTTTAAAAAAGTAACGTAATATCATCGAATGAAAGTTATAATAAAATTTTCGCAGGCAGAATTCTATATCAAAAATCGGGACATATTGCAGTCAGTAGTCGAAGCAGGATTAAATGTCCTCTATTTAAGGATTGTTTCAAGATTGCTTTAATACGTTACCTTTAATATGACGTATATCTTATCCCAACGCAACTTTGAGTGTCATTTTGACACTTTCATGTAGGATATAGAAGCAACGCGTTGCTGTATGTAATTTAAATTTATATTAACATTTATTTATTCATATAAACAAATATGACGAATGCCTTCTCAAAATTTGCATGTAACATTTCCACTTGTACTTACCAGAATATAGACGTCAAACTCGATCTCATTAGGACAATGTGACATATCGTCCTCTCTCATTTATTCCACACTCACTCTCCATCGTTGAATAATTAATCTAGTTGGCAGGATCTGACAGCAGAGATGAAAGCAATTCTATGTTTTGATTCATTTTACTGTGACTAGCTGTGATCCTGGTTCTCTTCGATATACTCTACACATAAGGAACTGAGACGAGAAATAGAAGCTTTACCCAAATTTTGACCAAGTAAAGTGTTTTCAAAACAATGGAATTGGTAACCTTTATTTCTAAAATGGAAAAGACCGGTAGAATTCCATAACCCTCTCTCTCTATATATATATATATATATATATATATATATATATATATATATATATATATATATATACAAGCGAAGAGAAAATATTTTCATTCAAGAGGTTTCTATTCTAAAAGACAGCTTTTTTAATTTTGTCATATAGTCCATTACGTTTATATAGTTTCGCAAGTAAATACTTCGACAGTAATTTCAACTTATATTCAGCAAAGTATATTTTTTCAAGATTCCGTACATAAAAAACTGGAACCTTTATAAGTTCATTCCAGTGTCAGCTCGTAGTGCTACGTCGCCGTATTTCGAAAAAATCGCTTCATATGGAAACTTGAAATTTGGCATAGTTGTAAAACATATAAACCTACACGTTTGCCAATAGCCACAACTCAAAAATATTACTTATATTATAAGTACCCGCAATTTTTTTAATTCCATGTGTAGTGTCATTGGAAAGGATTACATTTAAAAATATCAAAACATTTTTTTCATAATTTTAGTAATTATTCCTTTATAAAAATACAGAAAAATATGTTCCACACCCCCCCTTTATTTTCCAAACTATTTAACTTAAAAGTATTTCAAAAAAACACAGCTATTATGAAACCCAAGCGAAGGTAGTAGGAAAAGTACAATGATGATTCTAGATGTCATAACTTTTCAAATATACCCCATGTCTTTACGCTCAGGAAAGTTATAACAGGGAATACATTTACATCTTTTTATATTCTAAGCCTATTTTCTCAGAAACCATGCTACCTGGAAACTCGAATGTTGGCATAGTAATACATCTTTTTAATCCATATATTTTTCACCACCAACTTGTTAAAATTATTCATCTATGAATTAAAAAAGAAATAAATACTGATCCTAAAACATTTCTTTGTCATTTCGTATCCTTGTGCCATATCAAATATAATTTTAAAAGACTCATTATGAGGAATAGCACAATATTTCTTTCACATTTTTAAATTGCATCTTTAAACAAAATATTGTAAAAAATGTGCAAAAATATGGAATTCTGCTCCAATATTTCCGAAACCACTGAGATAAAATCAATGAAAAAAAAAGGGTTGGTAAAATTATATTAGAAGATTACAGGAAAATTATAATAATAAATTGCAAAATATTAACGTTATTAAAAATTTACATTTTTAAATAGTGGAACAGAAATATATGAAATTGATGAAGTATATTATATGTAAAATTGGAGCAAGATATTTTTTGTATATCCGAATGGTCAAGTAAGATATCAAGTCAACAGCTCTTACAAAATTAAATTTAATTTCTATTTACCATTTATTATTTCTAATTCCCCGTTTTGCGAAATATTATCTTTTAAAAAATAAAATATAATCCACAAATTTTAACACTTTTATAAAAATGTTGGCTCATGTTCACAGAAAGAACTTCAATCTTATGACTTTACCAAGAAAAAATGATCCTTTAGCGAAAATCATCAAATGTATTTTGTCTGTCGCTTTATTTATAATTAAAGATATCCATAGCTTATAAATAAAACTTATATTTCTTAAAAATGTTTTACTACTGTGTTATCACATCAATGTTATTCTAATTATCTTATGTAACTCCACAAAAAAAATATAAATTTTGTCACCGCCTTAAATATAACTCTATATACAATTTAAAATCTGTTTTTCTATAACTTCTTCCCGATTAATTACTACGAAATTCAAAGCGGTGATATAATTCGGAGAGGAAAAGTCACAAGATAGTTTACGATAACGCAACATTAAAATTTACTGCAGATAGGATCATGACTGCGAAATCAGGTTCCAGAAGATTTAATTTTTGTTGTTGGTGGTAAAAATTATTTTCGATTTGCATATTGCTGAAATAACATATTCCCCCGGAAAAATAAATCGTATCTATTTTCCAAGTAAAATATTGAATCTACTTAAAATTTATGTTTCTATTATTATCCTATTTAATTTGTACTTTGTATAACTCAAGCTCTAATTTCAGGAGTATAAATGTTTAGGTTATTTAGAGATTATGTGGACACCAATCCTAATCTATTGCGGAAATCGGATGTATTCACAACATAATAATAATGAAACAATCTTTTCCTTATTTTTGTGGAAAAATCTTTGCATTTTTATTTGACAAAAGGTGAATAAAGTGAAAACACAAACATTTTATTTTAAGAGGCTTATGTGATTTCATAAGTACATTTCAAGAAAATATTCTTTCAGGTATTTTCAAGATATTCGTCGATACAAAATTGCTAGCATTTTATTGTTCATTATATTACACTATGTTTATGCTAGTATTATGTAAAAGGGAGTAAAAATAAAACAATTTAAATTATTAATGACATTACCGACTATACACAAAGGTGATTACATCAACGAAAGTGTATTCTGTAACTTAGTAAATATATATATATATATATATATATATATATATATATATATATATATATATATATATATATATTACATAAAACTGTGAAATTCTTTGGAATTATGTCGCTTGGTGCACCGGAATGCAAAACCAAAACAGTAAAGCAGTAACTACTAAGCACTGTACCCATTACTCAAAGTACGTCATATACTAAAATTCCGTATTGACAGAAACACCAATAAAGTATACTCATCCCGATGAAAAGCACATTTTCGGTGTATTACTCCGATACCAAAATACCGAAGAACGTCAGTTGTCATAAAATATAAGCTCATCACGATATTTATCTCCAATGTTTTCAACTAAAGAATTCCAAAGATTGAATTTTACTTATCACACACGTCTGGTTAAAATAAACTAGCAACAGACGCGATTGCATTTTTCGGGAAATAATTGACGCGTTCTTATATTATCCTAGAAATTGCGAAAAAAAGATGCTGGCAAGTGTACAACTGTATTAAACTCATTATACAAACGTGAAAACTTCAGCTTTTAGTCGCATAAAAGAAAATGATTCTATTGATCGAAAATATATTTGTTTACTCGATAAAACCACTATGTCCTCTATACCCACGCAGCCATTAACTCGATCGGTTCATTATGCTAATCGTATTTTATTATGGCTGAACAAAATTAAAAATGAAAGTCCGAATATTACAAAGGGTATATTGTTGCAGTGAATGTGAAAATGTTATTTAGCTAAGTATCCAATCCAAAAGTTACTGTTATTTTATTTTGCTGTTGGCACTTTTATCGCAAATATTAATGTTGAAAGTGTGTATTGTTGTATTGCGACTTGATCGAAGTTAAAATAATGAAGGTTTGAATCTCACTTAGATATAAGTACTTCATTGTGTTGTAAAGTTATGGTTTAAAAAATGTTTAACATTGAAATTGTCCATCTGCCGACCGACAAACAACAATTTACATCACGACAAAACATGAGATCAATCATCACTTGACATATATATGTATTTAAACATATATATGTTTAAAAACAAAACTATAATTCCTTATTATAAATTATGTGAACCGAACTAAATTTGATTAGATCAAACGAGATATTCATTTATTTAACGAGAGTGATATGGATAAAAGTAGAAATATTTCTATATTGCGGTTTATATATTTTAGAGCCGATATATAAATTGGAAAATTATATTTTTTGGTGTATTTTTCCGACATTTCATTCTGAATAAAAAAATGTGAGCTGTCATGGCACGCCTGACGGTTGTAAAATATCTAATTTTTTTTCACTATCATTATTGCCGCCACAGAAACTCCAATTTCAAATTAATAAATTATTTTAGTTCTTTAAGACAGTTCAATGCAATACTCCGATATAAACGAGTAAAGTTTTAAGGGTTAGTAAATAAGGAAATATGCTGATACACTAAAAGTTTAGTGCCGAAAAGAACCGACAAGACATGAAGCTGGCCGAATGGTACATCGCAACGTGCAGCGTTAAAAGGGTCTCATACCTTTTAACTCTTATTCAAACGCACCATTAGATGTTACACATAAAAATGGTATAGTATCCTGATAGATACAGTTGAAAACGGTCTTAGGAATGCTCGTAAGTTTTGGAGTCTAATTACTATATTTAAATTGTTCGAATACCTATTCTTATAAGATTATATCAAATAAAGAAGGCAAGATAAATCACTCACAAACAGAAAAAAAAATTCCTACCTTTTTCGTTTTTTTATACAATGTGCCTTTTGCAAGGAAAAACGCTCAGGCCTAATTAGGGAAAGTCAAATATGCAATAATATATTGCAGAGTGCGGAGATGATTTAGAACAAAATGGAAAATTTTATTTTTTTTATAATAAAAAACATAAAAGCTATTTGATGAAGATCATTGGCTGACGCTAAAGTAGAATTACATGGAAAATGTTACAGCAGATAAGAAAAAGGATTAAAGAATATTTCCCAGTCTAATGTAATCGTATCAAAGGTTCTGGTACGTCCACCAATGATCAAAGACATTTGAAAGAATACTTTTGCAAAATTTACAACTATTGCAGTGTCGATCTGTAGTTCTGATCAGTCTGATGACGTAACCTTTCTGCAAATACAACTCTCCCCTGCGCTCTTCGTGTCGACACTGAATCGAAACCAGCACACGGTGCCCAAATATAGGAAGTTACATCTTTAAAATCAGTTACTAAAAAAACTGAACGCCGAAAAATGTAACGGTTTTCTATACAGATGCACGCACTAACAGTTCGGCAAGCGCAACGAAGAGTTGCATTTGCAGTGTTATATGCAGTTAAAACTACCGATCAACATTCTGTAGTGGTTAAAAACTGATTATGATGTCCTCCCACGTTATTGCACATTTTACAATAGTATCCTTTGAATTGTTCTTAATCAGTTAGTTCATCCATACAGTACAAATGCCAGTGGCGTTATTTACGTTTTCATTTTTTTATAGTTTAAGCCACAATGCATACCGCCCTTTAAAAATTCATGTTGGTACTGACTACAACTATAACGAAAACGCAAATCATAGTGGGTGTTAGTATGAGATTTGGCCTTTTCCGCCATTCCGGAACCGCTTACGTTTAACTGCAGCGAGTGTTAGGCTTTAGTTCTAACACAAGTCTACTCACAATATTACGTAAAAGATTGGAAAGTGAAATTATTTTTCTTGATATCTAGTTCAATCGATATGTTTTTATACAAAATACACAAATTCATTCAAAAAGTATTTCCAGGTTCGGGAAAGAATGGCTTAAAAAAAATCAGGTACTTTTCAAATTATTTTCTAACAATTAATTTGTATTATACATATTTAATTATATTGTATATTAAAATGAAGTTTATAACTTTAATTTAATTAAAATTACTACAGGGCCATTTTAAATGTGGTTCTCTTTTAACTGCGTATAATAGTTTTAGATAAAATTCAAGCTAGATGTAATAAGAATGCAATAATATCGTAAAGCTACAACTACCAAATTAAATGACAAAAGAGTAGACAATCAAACAGTAAGGAGATTCGTTCCACAAATATATTAATATATTGTACTTTATAAAAAAAATGTTTTTGAATATAAAAAGAAAGTCATTCAAAATAAAATATTAGGGAATTTTTATTCGTAGTTTACTTGATTTCGGAAAATCATAATTTCGAAAGTAAATAGTTTCTACCAAATATATTTACTGCATGTAATTTGTTAACATTAAGAGGCAATAACGCAAAATCTAAATTTTTTAAATTTTTATATCTGTTAAATTTACTTTTCCAGCGTATTAATATTAAATTATAACGTAAATTTATATTAATAAGTTTTCTAACATTAATTAATTTTATGAAGATTTCTCAATTCTTAGAGCTGATCAATGTCGCTACGCTTCATACTTTACTCTGAAATAAGTTTTGCTCAAATTACGAAAGTTACGAAAACTAGAAAACTATCTGCATCTTTGAAATATTCTTTTCGTATTTTAGTCTCAAACAAACTTTATTAAAAAAATATAAGAAACATTTACATAATTTCTAACTTCTATATCAATATGTATTATGGAATTGGTCGATTAAAAACCTATAATTTGGTATTAGCCTACTTTCGAAAATATTGCATTTTGTGTGACTGGTTTTATTATTTTTGAGGGTAATGAAAGGATGTTTAACTGAATGAACCGAGTTGATCGATAGCTTAGTAATTAATTTAGCCATTTTAGAGCCACGTTTCTACAAAGTATACACCTATGTATTTACATGTATTAAAATAGAGGTGGAGCTTTATAGTGTTAATATATTAATTGGCGTACCCCATCTTCATGGATCTGGCGTACCCCATTATCTTGTTACTTTTGTTTGAAAATAATATTTAAAAGTGTCTCAGTTTTCATAATGACTGGGACAAATGTTTCGTGTAATACATATATATATATATATATATATATATATATATATATATATATATATATATATATACACACAATCATACACACACACGCACGCACACGCACAAGCACACGTACACTCACACCCACACAACCACACACACACACACACATCAATATTTGACAAATAAATAATCTATTTAACCTCATTCAGGTTAATTTACCGCATAGCGTTAACCTATGTAACTTTTAATTGACCAAATTCATAAAAAATACATTTCGTATCGTTCGTTTCTACAAAGCGTATTATTGAAATTGTAAATCTACATGTCACTAACTTCCAGTTACTATTACAGTTGGTATCGAGATTTATATTTTTTTAAAATTAAACATATTCAGCCAGTAACTGATGGCTGGCCGTCATTTTCTAATGACTTTTTGAAAACTGGGTTCCCTCTAAAATAATAGTGACATTGTATCTTTGTCTTTGGTGACATTGATGCATAAATTTAGGAAATTATACATAATGAGATAAATAATAATATATTTTATATATAGTCACAGTTATTTCAAAAAAATAATAAATTTATTCAAATAAATATTAATAGATCTAAAATTTAAGTAGTTACAGTAGCGTTAGTTATACCAAGCCATAGTTGATTAAGACAGTACCCTTTCAAATATCACACAGTTCCTAAAGTAATATTCTGTATTGCAATAATTTCAATATAAATGTGTGTAAAATAAAAATATAAATTTTACTTTAATGAATTTTTAATTATTTATTAGTGTTTACAGCCATTGATAGAGACGTAGTATGGTGCAAAAATTATGCCCATTAATGTGGAGATACTTTCAATCGATGATTATGGAGTTAGAAAATTCTTCCAAATGTGGGCACATAGCCACAATATTTGTTAATATAATTTCCCATTTATAGTAATAAAATAAATCGTGTTGGAAAGATAATGGATAAACAGTCAATCAAGTGAACAGCACTTAGGAAAAAACCCAATAGAATAGAAAGAATATCAAAATTCTACTCTAAAATAATTAGAAACCATTTTAGAAAAGAATGCAAGATATATTTTCATAATTTTTTTTATGATTGGACTTTTTGTAATAGAAAATATCAAGAAAAAAAAATTAAAAATATTTCTTCCCATGAAACGGGTATTGCAAATTCTTCATATTCGGGGTTAACTAGTTTTATCGAAATGTGAAAAGTTTCACCAGTTACTCGAAGTTGTACTTAATAAACTCTAATTGGGTCACCTTTAAGATGGAAATGAATAATATAATATCGAAAATATAATATCCTTTTATTAATATAAATGACACTAACCTATATTTATAATAAGATGGTTCGAAGCATTGTATCATTACAAAGATGTAGGTAAATAAGTTATCTCACAGATTCATTTCCCAGTGTGAAGAATTGTATACCTGATGCGTGTCAGATGTGACACTAGTAGGGACTTCACTTATGTTTCGATGCTTGTATCTACACAATGGAGTGAAACACTTATAGTAGAAATTCGACGTACGTTGACTCATTTTATGAGATAAATTTTACAATAATATTAACAAAACTTAATTTTTCCAAAAAAAATTTCTTAAGTAGTCTTAACTGGAATAATTATGTATATTTATATAAAACAGGAAAAATGTGTTGTGTTAGACGAAATTTAATATGGAATAGGAAAAAAAAAATTTCAAAATCATGTTTCATCATCTATATATACGACTATGTCAAACGAAGCTCAGGCGTGGCACGGGTTGGGTGTTACTGACTGACTGTCTTTTCAAGTTGACATATCCATGCGACATTTCCCTTTCCCTTATTTTGCTCTGTGTAAAGTGCTAGACGAGTTTCCACTAGCGTTGCGGTACATTTCATTTATCCTAAGCAAGATTTTGTTTGCGGCTACGCTTAAGCAGGAAAATTTGTTTCATTTTTCCTTTTATTTTCAGTCTTTACAATAAATAAATATTATATAAATCTGACCAGATACAGACACTGACAACTTTTAATTCGCGTTCATGTTAATATTTATATGCATATGTATATAAATATACATACATATATATATATATATATATATATATATATATGTATATATATATATATATATATGTAAATATACATATATACAATATATATATATATATATATATATATATATACACATATATAACTTATATCTTAATTTTAAAAACCTTTTCATCACAAAAGTATCTTGGACCAGGATAAAATATTTTATTTCTGTACTTTAAGATATCTAATTGATGCATATGGCGGACTTATTGCTACAAAAGCAATATCTTACAGCCTACCAGAACACCAGTTCAGACCTGCTCGACGAGTATTTTTTACTTAATTTATATTTACCTTAAAACCTATACTTTTAATTAATGTCCCACATAATTGACAAACATTTACACGTTGTTTAAAAATACTATTTACGCCATAAAAAAAAAGAAATATATACATATATATATATATATATATATATATATATATATATATATATATATATATTTATATACGCCCTCTAAAATTTTTACAGAAATATTTTTCAGTGATAACTATGAAAATATACGCTTACGTAATATGCTTTGTCACTTCGACAAACTATAAATTTCTGTGTCAAACGGTGCCTCAGAAAAATAGCTATAATCAGAAGAAGACACGTAAGAAAATCATTAAAACACCCATTTTTTAAGCACAGAACAATAAAAATAATAGAGATATTATCCAGTACCATTCAAACATACTTTAAACAACTCTAAAGACGGCTGTTAAAAGTTAGGTAAATTCAATCAAGTTTTACTTGAAGCAAGCAATTGAAGAATTTATTCACGTGTTTTTCATGAGCCGTTTAACCGGTCATCTTTAGTAAGGCTTTTTTATGGTTTAGGTTGATCTTTAGTAAGGATATATGGGTGTAAATCCCATGAACACTCCTCACTAGGTTTATACCCATATATCCTGTGGAGTACTGAACTATACCAAATTAAAAGTGAAAGTTTAATTAATGATTGTTAAGAGGAAAAATAAAAAAAAATGTATTATAAGAAAATATTTAAGTCTGGTGACTACACAAGTAACAGTAGACATTTTTAAAAACTCTTATTTTTAGCAGTATATGTGAAGGGCACAACAATAAATGTGAGCATATTTAGTTAAAAACTTCCATTTACTTTTTGTATTGTATTAAAAACAATTATTCAGTGCATGAGCTTGGACTGTCAACAAATAACGACTGTGCTATATTTAAGCCTATAGTAAAGTAGTCTAGAAAATATAAACTCCGAAAGAAATGATAGTCAGTCAGTTGGAAATTTGGTTAATACAGAAGATTATCGAAACTTCTTAGTCCAAGTATAATGTTTTAATTGAGTTCTATTTACTTTGTGTGCTCGATGTGCGAATTCTACTCTAATAAAAACAATTGTTACGTAATTGAGAAGCAATTTAGTGCTCGACAAAACTTTGCATTCATAAGAATGTGTTTTGTCACATTATATCTCTTACGACAATCTATAACTGTGCGCCTTTGCGCAATTAGATTTACAAATTCATTATAATAGACCGCTTCCTCATTCACGCATTCATGTTACCACGGAATAATGAATTAATTTCTAAATCTATGATAAAGAACATATTCCTTTTTGCTACGAAGACCAAACATTTTTTTAGTCATGTTTTCTTAAGGACAATAAATATTTTTCAAGTCCATCGCATAAAATGTGTTCTTTTGCAATTAATTAAAAATTACTACAAGCATTTTTTTGATATGACATGACGGCATCCACTTCTTGAGATATGGGTCTCCAAAGGGTTTCACAATATAATTCCTACCCTAAAAAAGTAAGAAGAAATGTTTACATAATTAGTCTAATTTAAGTTCAACAGCAGGACATAAATTTCATATCATTTGGGGGAAGTGGAATATTCATACCTCTATGTAAGGAATACTATGTACCCTCAAACGTTTACATGTGATATGTATTTAAATGTATCTTTACATATAATAAAATTGTAAGAGTGTAAATACTGCACATTGATAATATTTGAAAAAGTTCTTGATTTAGCGTATAAAATGACAATAGAAGAATTTTTGTCTGTCGGTGTATTAATTTGAGTGGGTATCACTCAAAATTTACTGGACGGATAGTAATGAAATTTTGTATGGTAATAGTATATACCCAGAAGTAACATAAAATGGAAGGAAAAAAAGAAATTTCCTAATCTGTACACGCAAACGAAGTCATATGCACAGCTGGTGTGTGCAATGCGAAATTTACTCCTACTTAGAAAATTTGTTTATGAATTTATTCCCAATGAATTATTTATAAGTGTTAAGAACTTGATACAACATTTGATGAACATATATTTTATGTTAAATTTAATATATATATATATATATATATATATATATATATATAAATATATATATGTATAAGATAATAAGGTATTTTATTATGATTAACAGCGTGCCTATTGATTTAGTGAATTAGCTCTTTTGAGGGCACTATTACAACGATAATTGAAAGTGATATGTAGCTATATATCGACGTCTAGAAATGGAAATGGAGATAAAATTAATATCAAGGACAAGCGGATCTTAAATAGGTCGGTCATAAACTACGCGAATAACTGAAGTGGTACTGGAATGAGTCTGAAGAAACAATTTAGAGCGTTACTGAAATTTAAATACTTTCACTGAGAAACGCGTATTTGTAGAAACATAATAAATAAATGTAGGGCGAAATATTATTAGGTAATAAAAAAAAGTGCGTGATATAAAGGATACGATTTCGGAAATAGGAAAGATCTGTTGTGATGTGGAATTAATAAGTATTTTTTGTCTCCGTTCCTCTTTCCTTCTAATTCTTGATATGTAATTAATTTTACTTTAGACCGGTATCTGTAAAAATACTGTAGATTTTTCATGTTTATGCATTGAAAATATTTGCAAAAAAGAATAAATGATAGAAGTATAAGTCATAGTTTGACGTAACCAGCCCATTACAAATTAAGTTTCACGACAGTTTAATGACGTCTACGATGCTGATCTTCTCTGTGAGCTACTCGTTATGACCCATACCAGTTTATTTTCAATCACTTTCGTAGCCATTTTGAACCTAGTGAGAATTTCTTTTGCAAGGTACTCCACAGGTAAATACTCATAGGATGCATTGGTCACGTATGCAAACTTTCCATTCAGTCGTAATTTTTATTGTAAATACGAATTCGATTTAAGAGTAGTCTGCGCACGATTGCGCTGGTCTATTACGTTGGTTTGGTTTTCTTTCCTGATAATAACTTCTTTAACAATATTTACGACATTTTCGTGCACTTTCTATAATGGTTTCGTTTATATAAATGCTTAAGATACTATTTGAACAGATAGTCAAAATCTTGATCTTATCCAAGTTCATTTGTAGCCCAATTCATGCAGGAGCCTTGCTTATTTCTTGCATCTGGGTTTTGAAGTCGCCCGGGCGGTCAGAAAAAAGATAATGTCGTTACGAATCTTAGACTGCTTAATCTACCTCCTTCCATATTAAGACCACAAGTTCCTCAATCCAGTGTTCTAAAGATGTACATTATGTCTCTTAAACTTGAATTTTGATGACCATTTTTAGGCATTCGGTTCACTTAACTGAATTGTATATTTTCAAAAATTAATTTACTTTGCGTTTATATAATAGCAACATAGAACTGAACACGTAATAGTTACACCAATATGTAGTGTAATTATATACACCAATGGATGGTACTACGTGTGTTTTAAATCACCCAATAAAGTTTTCCACCTGGATATACATTGCCGAAATGGGAGTGGTCAGAACCGAAGTATTGCGGGATGTGTGGGTGTTTAAACAAGCAACAAAAATGTGAGCAAATGCATGAGAGCAGACAGCATTTTCGGTCGTCTTCCCCAAATGGAATTCGTCGATATTATATGTATTCAATATGAACTTATTTATTTCCTTTATTCAATTCAAAATCTTATTCTAATGTCAATATTAGTGGCAATCCAACAACTTTTTGCATTCATATCTTGTATTTATAAAGCCAATATCTTTAAAAGGTTGTAGTGAATGTGATAACTGAAAGAAAATTTACATTAATTCATTTAAGCGTTTTTAGTTATTTTCATTTTCTGCAGCCAAATGGTAAAAACAAAACGCTTATAATTTTGTGATGTCCATCTGTCTGTCTATCTGTCCATCCGTATGTCACAGCCATTTTACTCGGAGACTATTTCCACTTTACAGGTGAAATTATAAACCGATATATAATGCTATATAATGTAAATATATAATGTGAATTACACTCTAAAAATGAAAATAACAACAGTGATAAAAAATCCTGTGCACATAAGCATGTGTGATTAAATAGGTCGTATAAAGTTATGTCGAGGTTTCAAAATTACTTTTTTATTTAAGTCAATAGTTGGTCAGATACGTACTTCTAAAGTGCCAAAATTATGATGACTTACTTACACATTATTTAAAGTTCATTATTCACGAGAAGTGCATAATAAAATGTAAATGTAATATATTTTATTGCCATTTTAAATTATGCATCAAGGTATAAAAAAAGTTATGACGTCTCTAATTTTACTAAATTTATTTACGAAATTTTTGCTTAAATTGCCCTACGTGCAAGTCTGTGCTCAGTTTCTTAAAATTCTTCAGATCGTCTTGAATCTTTATTACTTAAAGTTAAATATCATTAACTATATTTTGAAGTTAAAAGCTTTAAATGTAAGCGTAATATGTCATCTTTAAAAGTAAGTTTTGGTCACAAGCGTAGCATGTTATCTTTAAACGTAAGCTTAGGCTATTACAATTCTGAATCTTACAGACATAAAATATTTTTCATAAAAGGTTACCAATCGCTATATATATATGTCCATTCAGATAATTATATCAGTTAAATCAGACTAATTTTTACGCCACTGTTAAGTCAGTTACCGCATGTGTATTGTTATTGAAATTATATAACTATATTCGTTGCTTAATTCTTTATAGCAACCTGCATGTCGCGACGAGACCATTACCGATATTAAGTTCAATATACCTGGTACGTACCATTACTGAATACGTCTTACGTTTAATGATACGAAATATCCATATGGAATATAGCTGATATAATCATTATCTCTATACTAAACATATATGTGCGATTATAAAAGCGAGCTTGCACGCTTGTCAACGGAAGCGGTTTAGGAGATAACGAAAAAGGAATCACGGCGTTCTGAATTTAATATTATAATTGATTCAGAATATTTAAATTTTTCTTTTGTTTGCTTAAAAATCGTTAATAAGATTATTGTCGTTGTTTTGAATGTTAAATGTGCCGTAAATAAAATTGTAAATAGGATTAATTGCGCTGAAAGAGGAAGTAATAGTTTTGAGGTAGGTAGAAGATGTTTTTCTTTTAATTTTCGAGAAGGAAAATCTACATTTTTTTAGTACGGTTATTTTGGTTGTTTTTGAATAAACATTTTAAAGTAAAGGTTATTAGTTTGTATAAGTAAAGTGTCGTATCAAATATTAAACATAGATGGATTGCATAATAAATCGAAAGCTTTTCACTCATGTTTTAAATGAAAATATACGCATGACAAACAGTGATAGCAATAGACGAATACGGTACTAAAACCTGGCACGCTGCCAGTCACATTTTTGGCAGTTTGCTTCTTACTAAAATCGCTGTTCGGTTTTTAGTATTTAGTTTTCATAATTTATGTTGCTGTAATAAATTTAAAGCCATTATTCCTTAATAGTATATATTAGCATGGGCTTGGTTGTAAAAGCTTATGAATATTTTGCAAGAAAACGTCGCTAAAATATATTTCCATCGCTAAGCTGCTTTTACGATTCTACCAATTATATTATAAAATAAATATAAAATAAAGAATTATATTATATAATAAAATTAGTGAAATATGTAGAATTTATATTATAAAATTTAAATGCTGTAATGAAATCAGTTTTAACGTTAACTAAAAATATATTACAATTTATATTTTCTCTGGGAATTAAATATATGATATTTGAAGTATTTAATAATGCAGCACAAATTCAATCGTAATCGATTACCAATAAAATTTATCGTCATATTGTACATATTTTAAATTGATAGTATTATGCAATTACAGATGTTGCCGTTATTTTATTTTAACCAGGTTTGTGTAAGATCCGCAACTAAAAAAGAAATTATTAATCAGTTCCAAAAAAAGGCAAACACTCTTACAGTCTACTCGTGAGTATGTTACTTGCATTTAAAAGAATCGTGTTATCAGGACGGCTACCAAAGAAAAACTCTAAATTGTGTTGCTATATCAACAAAACTCCTTATTGAGCCTTCATGTATTCTGAGCGTTAGTTTTTCATAATGAAAAACTCGGATTTATATCCTAATAAACCAAAAAAAGTAATACGATGTTTCGTTTCCACTAAAATAAAATATTTTTCCCATTCACATTATTGATAGAAGGAATATATTTAACCATTCAATAACTTTATCTTGTATTTACTTTGCATAAAATATAAGGTATGTCTTTCATTCATTAAAAACATTCATAAAAAAAAATACGCTAAGAATGGGGATTACGTTGAGTTTAATGTGAAATTTTCCAGCTTTCATTTTAATTATTTGCTTTCATTTTAGACTTAATAAGTAATATTTTAAATATGAAACCTTTAAATTTTAGATACAATCAATTGCGTCTGTAGATTATTTTGTTACATAATTAATGTTAAACCAAATGTTGTCTGTGGATTGATGTTTGCTCTTAATTTCTTAGTTTTTTACATGTACGGGGATATTGAAATATATCTCATTTTACTAGGATATTGAAAATTAATGTGCGTTAAAACCAATAGTCATACCGATAGCCGTCAGATAAAAATATCAAAAATGGTTTATATGAAGGTCATTTTTTTATAGTCCATCTAATTATTTTTTCGAAAATTTGGTTCATGTACATAATTTTTAATCCGCACTCTTATAATACGTTTATATACAATTACATCATATATACCCTTAAGGTTAATATGTAAATTCTTCAGTCAAAATCGCTTCATGTTACTTCTCAAATATATTTCGTGTGCGGTATTCAGTTTAAATAAAAAAATTGTCTTTTGCTACAGATTAAACTTATTGTGTAGAGCTTTGGAGAGTTTTATAGTGTCCGAATATTTTAAAATTTTCATGAAAGAGGAAGATAATAAGACGCCAGTGCCGCGGTTGGGCGCCATACTTTGCGCACCGGTTCTTTATGCCTCCACTGGGAGATGGCGTGTCTTGTCGCATTTTGTAATAATTTATTACCGGGTTTATTTGTGAAATGTTTGTAGGGCGCGTGGGAAGTTAATTTAATGATATATTTAGGATACCCTTAGAAATAATTGCCGCTGTTGAAGAATTACTTTCGAAGGAATTTGTTTCGTTTTTCATATTTTAAAAACAACGATTTAAAATTTTAATGAATGTAAGCTTGCTGGTCAATAAACATTTGGATTTAGTTGCCTATTTGTACAAAAATCAAATTTATTGGCATACACTATCAAACTCGTACGTTTTTTGTTTAGATTTGAATTATCGTAAATACAAACAAAATACTATTTTATACTTGCCAGATATTTAATTACCGTATTAACGGTTAGATTATAAGTGTAACTTATTGTGCAGGAAACTTCTAGAATTCAGAAAGATAATCAGCAATTTACTTAAATCATAAAGTCAATTTACATGTTACATTGATGTCATTGTAGTTATATTAATATATCACCATTTTTATGGTTAAAAGTTGAATTTGGTTGAGGTTTAAATTTTTTAGTTTGTTCTTGAAGTTTAAATTAACTCTGAAAATAATTTTTAACGTCATGTACTATAATGGTAAAAACGAGACACCAATGAAGTTATCTCGATATCTGAAATTTTGAGTTATGTTTGTGTCTAACAAAAGTTGAAATTTTATACATGTGTATTGGTGATTTAATCACGCATTTAAATTTTTATTTCGGGGATCAGTTTTCGAATTTAAAAAAAAAGTCAAAACTGACATGACAAAGTCTACGATTTCTATTGTGAAATCTTTTTATGAATTGTACTTTCAATAAAGACATAAACAAAGAAAATATGATCTATTGAGAGCTCCCAACTCGTGTTTACAACGGTGTTTTTTTCAATGACTGTCTAAGGAGGTGTCAACTGAAATAAATATTTACTATTTAATTTATTTATGACTTTAATGTATACAGTTAATAAATATTCTAGACTTATGGCCAAAAGAGAAATCTTTGAAACCCAATGAAAAATATGGTAACTATGTCAAAAATTCGAGAGTTGAAACTATCGCTAAAGTGTTTTTTAATACTGTTTCCTGTAGTAGCAATGTCTTCAGAACTATCCTAGGTCAGTTTTATAAAAACTAACATAGGATAGTTGTGGACTAGTTTTTTGTGCAAGATATTACATAATTTCTGCTCACCATCGACATTTAGTGGACATCTGTTTTGGAGGTGGATTCCACGCAACTTTCTATGCCAGTAACCAGATTAATACTTTAAATGATGTAATCAAAGAATTATTTTGTTATCTAAGTGATAAAATGTTCCTTATTTTAAAATTTTTCTTTATTTTCAACCCAAGTGGACGGTTAAATCGTCATAAATTATAATTTGAACTTTAATAATTACAATAGATTTTGTAATTTTTTTAAACGGTGAAAAACAAATTCACACATTTAATCATTCTATCTGTAAGTTGCAGGCAATAAATAGTTATAAGTTATATGTATTGCAACATGTTTTTATCAAGGTAAGTTAATGTCACATTCTTCTAAAGCAATATATATATTAGCTAAATATTTTGTTACCTTCATTAATGAAACATAACAATTAACTTTCCGACTTCTTCATAACAGTCGACAAGATGTGACGTTTTACTTTATAATTGTGGATACTAAGTAGAATCACAATATTCCTACGTGAGTTTGAACAGATATCATATTCATAAATTGATAAGAATCTAAAATGAATCAAAAATCATACGCCTGAATATAATGTCACACAATTCTACGACGAGATAAAGCATAGCACAATAATGGAATGTTACATAAGTCCTTTTTGACCTATACCAAAATTTTGGAGAGACTGCTCTTATGACATCTCTGGTTTGAAGAACAAGGTATTTGATGAGATACGTTGTTTTTATGAAATTTATATTAAAGTGCTTATTATTTTTTTAATATCATGTATATTAACTAATCTGGCCGTAATGTAAACAAATAAATATCCCATGTCAGATACAACTCACTTCCTCGCAGATAAATAATTTTACCGCGAATATTATTACATTTAATAATCAATACTACCAACATAATAATCTTCCATGCGTTTGTTACTCAAAAGGAAAAACGAAACCATAATAAGATTAATCGCGTGTCTGTCTACCCATCTGCCACAATCGTTTTTTATCAGAAACTGCTTGACAATGAAATTTGAAATAATAATACAGCGTAACCACCATATATTTCCAAAGGTAACTCAAAAATATTCTTATTGGAATTTTAGGGAGAGTATTAAGCTTATGTAAAGATCGTAGGAAGGTTTTAGAATTCTAGACGTCATAAATTCTTGCGTATACATCATGTTTATGCAAGTAAAAAACATAGTAGGCAATATATTTATATTGCTAAAAAATAGAATAAATAAATAGTTACATAGAAATACTATGTATTCTTAAATATTTTAATATCTTATCGTATGCTAAACCCCGAAGTGTGATTTTTACTCTTATTTGATAGGTGTTATCCAATAGTATGTTATTATATCTCCTTTCCTTATTTCGAAATTCATCATCTCAACAAACTTAATGCAAATAATATCACACCTCTCAACGTTCCCTCTTCTAAGCTATATGGATGTATTTTTATTGTACCTTTCATGTTTTCAGGAGTTTATTTTCAACAAGTACGTCTTGAAAAAATGAAATGCTTACCTATTATTGATGTTTCTCATTTAGCTTGCGACAGGTAACAAAAACATGTTGGAGGCTCTAACGAAACGAGAAATGTTTCAGGTGTTATCCCATGTTTTATTTCCATTGTTGCATTAAATCAAGCAATTTCAAGAATAGGACATATTTTTTTCAAATGAATGTGTACAAAATTATAACACTTGTTTCTGCACTTACCTTACAACGCCGTTTTCCATCGAAGTAAGTAGATTTCACTTCTTCTGTACTTAAAGATAATACGTATCTACCTTTCTTGCTTGATATGTGTTTCCGTATATTTGTTCATATTATTAATATACCCTAACTAAAATTTTCTTCTTCATTAAATGATAGCTTTGACGTACAATGTGTTTCTCTATATACATAGGTGTGTATATTGTCTGTCATCGTATTCTATTAATAAGCGTACGGCGGTAAAATTAGCCACATACAATTTCAATGTTTTATCAATCATAATTTCTGAGTTTTATGGTTGTTATATATAAGTGTATTGAATATAATGTCATACGTCGAGATGCCAAACCGAACTCGACAAATTTTAATGTTTGTTTGAAAATCAGACGACTTCAATTTACAGAGCTGAACCGATGAAATAGTAATGGTACCTTATCGGTATTGATTTGTTACTCTTTTAGTGGAACTATGAATGGGTATGACAATTATTAATTGCAGATTTGAATTGATAGCATAATTTTTATAAATTTCGTATTACACAGCAAGAGAAATAATAAAAATTAAATTTTTATAAAATTGTGTAATATGCAGTTTCAACTGTGAATTTTCTTTTTGACAATAGAAGTAGGCGCCATAATTTAACCAAACATTTTCGGTGGAATTAATTTAAAAGAATAATTGGAAATGAACGTTATAAGACTTGAATAGGTTAAAATTTATTATTAATATATTTTATTGGAATAAAAACCTAAAAATACAGTTTACAAGATCATAAACATTGTACTGGTCATACTTGGATATTTTATGCTTATGAATTTCGTTACGAGCTGTGATTATCACAAAATATTGGAGCATGAAATACGGCGAGTTTAGATTAGTTCAATTGATATAATTTAAATGGCCCATATTATTAAAGAAAAGCCTAGAAAGTCTTTTTTTTCTTATTCTTTATTTACTTAATCTTCGTGTACTTATTTAAAAAGATGATGGCAATAAACATTATAATACACAGTGAAAAATATAATTACAAATATTTTAATATCAGGCTAAATAAAGATTAATAACTAATTAATTAATTAACTATAAACAATTAAGTGATAATATTTACTATTAAATAATGAATTGTTAATTACCTAATTACTAGAAAGAGAAGATTTCAAAAGTAATATATATCAACAAATTAATTACTAGTTATTTCGATTACATTAAAATATTGATTAATTTGCTTAGCAGACGAGCAAATAGTAGAAAGCGCGCTAGTCACTGACCAGGTGTTCTTATTATCTATAAGGCGTAGCTGACGTGCAAATCGCTATACGAAACGAACTTTATTGATTTGCATACGACGAGACCGTGACCATAGTTCAGAGTTTTCTCTAAAGTATCCTACTAAAATTCAATTCTTATTTTACTTTTCAATTAAAACAAAAATTTTGTCGGTACTTTTCTAGTTTTTAATATTCTTATCGCTCCTACCAAAATCTCGTATAACCATCAAGAACTATGACCAAACAAAAATTAAAAATATTTATGTAGCTGTATTTCATATGGTATTTTGTGAAACTCGAAATAAAATGTTGAAATCTACACTATATTTTCATAATATTACATAATAATTTTCACCATACTACGCACAAAATACATCGGTTACAATATCAGCATAAGTTGGTACGTGTAAGAGAGTAATTTGTCTTCGTTACAGTATAATAACGGGCAACTTGAAGGCTTATGCGATTTGCAGATTTTAGCAGTTTTGGAAGGACAGTCATAAAAAATAGCTTTCAATTTTTAGTAACGTAATTCTATTAAAACGCTTTAGTTTTTAAAAATGTCTTTGGAATTGAATCCTGTTTATGTTTTAAAATCTTTTTATCTATAAACATTCTATATCCTGATCGTGTTCTGAAAACAGCAATTTATATGAAATGAAGATATGAATGAGGAATGTATATGAATAATTAAGGTAAAAATACGAAAATTCCGCTTTAGTTTTTGAAATTTTTGAAATAAAAAAACAATTAATGGCGAAATCAGATTGCAATAAAATTATGTAATTTATTGCTAATAAAATTTAATACATTTACAGAATGCAAAAAACGTGTCTATTATTCATACCGAGTTTCGATACATCAAGATGATAATATTTGAAATGTGTTTCTGCAAAATTTTTTGAAAGTAAGGATTGAAAGTAATTTTTTAGAAATTGCTGAAAATGATCATTTAGTTCCTTAACATTTTTACTCAGTTTGATGCATAGAATCATCTGTTTGAATAATATAAATTTTTGTTAGACCTATGCATATATAATGGTATGACAAATACCGTGTACTATTCACACTGGTGATTTTGTAAATCACACATATTAGTTAAAGCACGTCAAATTTTAATTAAAACACAGGCATTTTTTACAATAATTGAAAATTTTCATATAGTTCCTTCACACTTGCTTATTAGTTGATTGCACAGAATCATATATTAGAATCACTATATAGATTTAGTCTGGTAGCTTTTATGTAAAAATTCTGAAGACAATTATTTTTCATTGAAAGGATTAATTTCGAATGCATTTCACTTCTTGAACCCATTCTTTATTGATACTTACATCTGTAGACACTTATGAAAGTCTGCTACTTCTGATTTTAAAAACCTTGGTCGAATTAATCAATTGTTCACAAGCTGTATAACGGATTTACTGACAAATGTACGGCATTTGTCAGTGCCATTAAAATAGTTGACTGATATTCATTAATATCACTGTACATAACTAGTATTAAGCACGAAATAGTATCGCACGTAGGTAATTTGGTGTGAATGTCACCTCTATTCTAATATGTCGTCTACGATTTAACGTATAATATATAGTTGTACTCTAACATCCCTCCTGTAAGGGTATTACTACATTTTTACGAATATAAATGACAAGTGGATAATGTAAGGCAGCAACATCGGTGTGTGTGCGATGTGTTTAGATTAATTCTATTTTTTTATTTTGAAGCTGATCATATTTTACCGTCCAAATCGATTTAATGCAAAATATTTTATATATTCTGTTCCTACTTGAGATTATATTTAGTCATCACTAAAAATATTAATGTATAAAGTCATTAAAATTACAAGTTCTAAGCCGACTTGGCTATGTTATTATTTCCAAAATTGTGATTATAATTTCTCTTACATCTCAGTCTTTTGTTCTGATATTCTTAGAAAGAGGGGACTTTTTTATCGAAATTCAAGTTTTACGGACATATTATTTTGATGCAAAATAGATGCATCTTTTATTCGCAGCCTTTTTGTAATAATCATAAATGATTATGGTTATCGAAGCTAAATAAGCAAATTCTAACTTTCACGTTACATTGCGCATGGAAATTTTTGAAGAAATGATAGTACGAAACGAAATCTGATGTAAATTAGCCCGTTTAAAATGACATGTTTAAAATACAATTTAATGCTATGTTGTAAATTGTTATATGTACAAAACCACAAGTCTATTTAATTTTATCGTACGTCATTTAACCTAACATATAATCCCTAATCTAACAAATAATTCCTTGCCCCTTTAAAAAAAGTTCAAGATGCTCACCGCATTTTGTGGATTTATTCTTTGTTAAAAAGACGATTGCATGATCATGTTAAGTCTTGATTTGTGACGGAGACGGTTTTTTTTTCTATCTAAGAAAATAAACCGCATTTGTTTTTCATGCTCGCAATCTCGGACCGCTGTTTACGTCTTTATTGAGACATTTAAGTATTCTAAGATATTTCAGACGCAGATAGGTATAGAAAAATGAGTTCTGTAATCATACTTAAAGTGTATTATTTATCATCTTTATGTTGTATCCTTTACAAATACATACCTGTATTTATTATTAAGTATACAAATTTTGAAAAGCACATGTCAAATATCCTGTAAGTATTTAGATAAAAATGAACTATAGTTTTATGGGCAATAATAATACAATAACTATTTAAGTATTACCATAAATTAAAGATAAAAAATATTAACTTGAAACATTTGTGGAGTTCTGTGTATCCGTTTATTTGCCACAGAATCAGAGTTCCTACAATTCAAGATCTATGTAGAAAAAATTTTGCATGCAAAACAACAATTGCAATTACAAGAAATTTTTGCTCGTATAATATTCTATAGATGGTAGTCGCAATCAATATACATCGCATGAAAAAAAATTCTAATTTAATTTTCTGAATATTTAAAGTGGAATTAAAAACTCTTTTGTTTGACATATAATTGAATATATATTTTAAAATTAAACTAAATTCCCATTTCTTCTTTTTGATTTTAAGCTCACTTACAAAATATTAAACTTCAAAATAATGTGAATTAACTATTTCAACGTTGGCTAGGAAACGCTACTCTAGATATATCCGACAAACACTTGGTCGATTTTTTATACAGAAAGCGAAATAAAATCCCAATTCGTTACTTATGAATGTTTTATTTTGTCTCGTGGAATATAGCATTAATTTAACTCATCCTAACAAAAGGCTAATTAACAGCTTATCTCGTTTGTATTAGTGCGTAGTAAACGGCTACAATGAAGAGCGAGAAGTTGTTCCATTGAAAGTATTTTATTTGGTATGCGATTTCACAAATTCAATTTCTTTCCCGCATTTTCAATTAAATGAATCAAAATACAGACAAACTGTCGTATGCACGAAATTTGTATTTACAATTGTTTTGTTCCATGTAGACTGAATAAACCAGTAAAGGTCGGATCTATTGAGGAAATTTTATATCTTGCTGATTACCAATATAGCACCAGAATTATTTATTTTCTTTTTTTATATTCTGTAATAGTTGGAAATATTAATGCAATAGAGAACTTGAATAAAGGTCATTGATGGAATTTCTCGCATCAAAATCAGAAATAATGGAATAATGAAGTCAAGGTAACAATTATTGAAACGCTATTTAAGAATGAACATTTTATCTACGGCTTGACTCGTGTTGACTACTTGATTTATTTAGTTGTTAGTGTCAAGATAAAATATGCGTATATTTAAAATTATTCTGCTGTGGTTATCACTAAGTTAAAAATATTTTATTGATTTTCCATATCTTATAGTTAAACTTGCCTCATTTTCTCCCCTATACTCAAAGAAGTATAAAAATTAATAATTAAATATGCAATAATTTTGCTGAAAAATGGCAGTAGTATAAACCAATAAAAAAATTGACCAAGGGAAAATACACGTTAAAAACTCCAAAAACACTGAGTTAAGCAAATAAGTCCCGGTTTAGTTTCAATAAAAATACATGGACTTATTTATCTTTTCAGATGTCAATGACGACTTACTGTCGATAATTTTCCTAGAAAAGTTGCGTTGTTGATGGCATTGTTTTCTAGATTTCTATAAGTAAGGTTTTATATAAACTTCTTCTTCGCCTTCTAGAAAAGCATAAGAGCCTGTTATAGGTTCTTGATTGCAAGACAACATACTTTCTTCAATGTTCTCTATTCAAAACTGCCTTTCTCCAATATCTCACATTGAAAATGCCTATATCCTTCTCAGCGAGATCCAGTATTAAATCGGCGGTCTTCATATAGTTCGGATGCGTTTGGATTTTTTGAAAGTAAGGGTTTTAATGGATGTCTATCTGGGTTTCTTCACAGATATCGGCTGCTTCTTCATAGATGTTTATAGATGGATAATTTGGATGCCTAGTACAGATTTATATAATCTACAAAACTTCCAAAGTTCTATGTGAATCTAGATTGTACGTTATATTACCTACCTTTTCAATGTTTTATCTGAATGTACATTGTATGTTATATTGTATTGGTCTAAAACGTTGAGTATTTTTGTTAAGTTTTCATATCAAATAAAAGAGCTGAGTAATTTGTACATTCTGCATTCTGTTTTACAGCTGATTAGCTGAGATTTTAGCTGATTCCTCAGTGCATAAATATATTTATTAGTTATTTAAATTCGGCTAACAATTTCAGTCTTTACTTCATTTAAGCCACGCGTACCACGATATTTAATTGCATCACTCTTTCAAATATGTAGTAGTACATACGAGTTATTATTATGTGTACTAGAAAAATTTATGTCTATAAATTTATTATTTATATTTTCGGTAAATTTATTTTTTATATTTTTTGGTAATTTATGTATTTTTATATAATTTATTATATTTTTGGTAAATTCTTCAAGAAGGGCCCTTTTTACAGCTGTTAAAGATCTTCCCATGATCTCAATACCATCTGCATATGCTAACGGATGCAGTGGTATGTTTTCGTGGTACCTTTTCAATCCAGTTCACGTCTTTGGATCTCAATCGGTGTAAGTAGTCGGTTTTGAATTTGAATTTTTATTTTATATGACGTCTTACGTAATATAAATAAAGAAATGCATTTCATTAATAACTAAAAATTTATTTAATATATATTTTTTCAAGAGTAATACATCCAAAGTTTATTTTTAAAAATAAATATTGCTATAAAAACTTTTCAGTGTGTTATTTTAATTTCTCTTCATTACAATATACATAAAATATTTTAAACAAACTGCTTATAATAATAACCAATTTTATTGTTACGAATAAAATTTTTGTTTTCAATTGAATTTGTCATCCCTCAGTGTCATTATAACTTATGTCTAAGACGTAATAGGAGACTACTGTACTCTTCAGGCCTATTGTTGTCTGTAGATATTAGTGTGAAAATGCTTGTCTGTAGTAAAGTATCTAAATTAAAATATGATAATAATCGAAATTTTTTGAGAATGTCTCAAGATACTTTCGTTTTGAAAGATTTATCAAATTAACACTTAATTTCGTGATTTCCTTCGAAGTGTCGCAAAATTTCGTCATTATATTTCAACAGGTAAGAAAAAGTATCAAATATCTATTTCTAGATTAATGTGCTTCAATTAATTATTGTTTATAGCACAATAATAAAATTTATGAACAGACTTAATTGAAGTATTTACATCTGTGAAATTAAAATACTAAAACTGAAATATTATCGTCATGTTGGAAATTGGGAAAGAAATTATATGTATCTTTGAAAAATAATTAAAAAATAAATATGTCCAGGAAATACATTGATTTTAAAAAAGTCTTAATACTTCGATTTTAAAAAAGACGTAAATGTGTACATATTGAAAATAAAGTTAACCAAATAGAATATTGGTTAGAATATGATGAAAGCCCAAACATTTTTCTTACTATCTTTTAGGCATATATAAAATAATAAAATATCTTCTTTACCTGAAATCTTTAACAGGTTAAAAAGTAGAATATATTCAAAGAAAACAATAAGAAGAACAAATTTTTCGTTCTTAAAAGCGGAAATATTTGTACGGATTTGAGAAAGATAATTGTTATCCAAAATATTCTTAAAAATAAAATCTATCTGAATGACTGATATATCAGTGCCCAGCCTCAGCCCCAATAAAGAAGGCAATATTTAAAATTATAAATCGAAATGAAAGAAAGGATAAACTTATTTTAAATAGTTTTATCCTGTTTTAAAAAAAATATAAATCTACTTTTAAATTCTCGAAACTTTTCATTTTTATGCCATGATTGGAACATTTTAGTTTGTATAATGTAAAACAAATTGAAATAGATTTTTCACAAACATTCACTTCTTAAGATGCCGTCGTTTATTAAAAAATCGCTGCAAGTAAAGTCGATATTGTCAAATTTAAGTTTTGAGCAAAATACTCGTAAACAAATGTTGCAAATTCTGTTTTGAAAAAGTATCACTTTATGTACGCGTGAACATACACATTTATAAAAAAAAAATAAAAAGAATATATATATATGTGTGTGTGTGTGTGTGTATACATATGCAAATATATAGACATACAGACAAGTATATATATATTAATTTTAATGCAGACAGATATGCATTGTTACGAGTTTTCGGTGGTATCTATTTGAATGATCAAGTGTTTATATCTATAATACTATAGAATTTGCGGATATAAACCGCATAAGAATCAAAACGAGATAAAATAAGTAATAATCTTGATGTCTGTCTTTATGATCTTCCTCATTTCTCAGGGGTAAGGTTGCTTAAGGAAGAAATATATTATTTGAGAAAAAAATTAAATATCTGTTAATAATAATAACAATTGTACGTTCTTTGTTAGTGAAGACACTCCCACTTTTTAAAATGTTTCTTTGATGGTACAAGTGTTGTAAATCTTCCCCTAAATTATAAACCTTATAAAAAATCTTGCAGGTAAAAAAATGTCATAAGAGTGTAACTTCTTGTTGGATATAAATTAAATGTTCGCAAGGATATTTAAAAAAAATAATCAAGGGATTATGAATTTAAGAAGGACATGTATTTCAACATATATTTAATACAAATAGTTGGAACGAAAACAGAATAGACGGGACTAAAATATATAATATTTAACAAGTACTTTAATGTCTGTGAAAATTCTGAAAAAAAATTAATTTAAATAAATTTTAATTTTGTCAATAAATTTTTTTAGCGTGATCGCTTCCTAAAAGTTTTGCTGAAAATATACCAACTTATGTTTTATTATTATCCAAAATTATATTAAAATTGAAGTTGTATAATGCTTTAAAAAAACCGCAATCCCAGTCTGTTGGTTGTAAAATATTACAGGAAATTCATTGCATTTTATATTCATTATGCATATTTTTGTTAAGTAAAATATTATTTAAAAAATATTAATTGTAGCAATATTGTTTGATATTTTATTCCAGTTACTCTATTACTTCCATAAATTTTAAGAAAGTCATATGTTTCTTCCATAGATGTACACAAATTCAGTATTTTTTAAAAATTGCTTATCTAGATACGATGTAATAATATCATTCCCATCGATGGAACCGAATGTCACGGCTCTTACTTTCTATGAATATTTTTCCTAAAATGTACTTCTATTTTGGTGTTCTTATAATCGCCATTATCAACAACAACTCTCATCATTTAAATGCAACTCTCATCATTTAAATGCCTTCTTTAAGTCAACTCTAAATATGATTTATAATAAGTTGTACTATATCATTTGTATGCGTATTTATATTTTCTGCCAGTGTAAACTTTTCATTTGCTGCCAGTGGTAAAACTACCCTAATAAAATGTCTTAATTTTCAGGATATTTTACAGTATGTTAACCACATGAATTCACAGGATATTTTATAGTATGTAAACTATACTCATTTTTATATAATTTACATAAAATATAAATTACACGGTGATGCAAAATAAATCTGTCCTAATATCCACGTTACTATCTATTATTTTATGAGCAAAAATTATAAATACGCTGTTATGCAATCCTTCATTGGTTGGCGACATTTATTTTTCAAAATGTCTTTAATTACGTAATGGTATCGTCACTAGATGTAATGATCAAAAGCACTTCCCTAATTTCGCGGTGGTTCTAGTGTATTTTAGCGGCAAAAGTTCTGAAAATCTAAAAATCCATAAATATAATAAAATTGTTTAATTTGCCTACGTAAATATGCAGAATATTTGTGGAAGTATTACTTACTTTGGCCTGTTTGTTTGAACACTCTTCACTTAAAAACTACTGAATCATTTTTGGATATAGTTTTCTGAAAAATATAGAAGTCTGTATTAAGATTTAATTTTTAATTCGTCGCAGTCGATTTACCCGATGAGAAGACATACGTATTTAATACTTTAAAAAGATTCATATATATTGTATTAGTAAAATAAATAAAGAAAAATGCCCAGCTACGTATAGCAATTACATAGATATATGGTGTGTTTGTATACATCAATAAATGGAGCTACGTGTATTTTAATATCGTAATGAAATTTTTGCGCCAAACATGTATCGGCGAAATTGGCATGGCCAGAATTGAAGTATGGAGCAACTGAATGCATGAGGGTTAGACATTATATTCGGCAAACATTTAAAAAAATTATATTTTATATACTCGTTAGATGCATAATTTTCCTCAATTTGTTTAAAATTGGAATCGGTTATAAATATTTGTAATTTACTTAGTTTTCTCGGTTTTATATTAAGCTGAATAAATTTGGTACTTACGTTATTATCATATTCAAAACAAATCAGTAATAAATCTTTAGTGTAAGTAACAAATGTTTAGTGTAGTGTAGCAGTCAGTAACAAATCTTTAGTGTTTACCAAAATAATTTAGGGGAACAAAGCAAAAGTAACGGAAAAATATTTTTTGATATTCTTTATATGTTGCGTCTCCCTACGCTAGTTTCCTCGTGTTTCTGTTTGTCCTTCATATAAATCCTCCTATAAACAGTATCAAAAACAAGTCGATTGGCTATTCATGTTTACGTTGCTAATAATCATTAAGGCTTATAGTAGGGTATTACTGATCTATTTTGCTGATGTTCTTTTCCATAAGCGTGTATAGGTAAATTTTAAATTCTGATACTGAATAATGGGAAAGTTTTTCCCATCTTTGTCACCTGTTTCGGAGTTGCTATTATCGACTTTATACAAATATCTAAATGTTTCTTCGTAGCGATTACATCGCATTGATTTCGCCTCCAAAATATTGCAGTTAACTTTGTTAGATTTCCAGTAGCATATGCCGTCTAGACAGAGGCGCATAACCACTTAAAATTAAAATACTTATGAAGCAGTACATCTCAATGCCGGAAAGAAAAAACTCGTACTTTTCAAAGACGTACATTATCGCGTGCCTTACAATAAACTTAATGTTAAAAAACAAATAGAAGAACTCATTTGGGCCGCTTTATTTGGTAACTGCGACCAAACATAACAGCGGCGGAACTTATTGCTATCTGCTATTGAAATTTGCTCTCATGAATTAATATCCTTATTTCTTTCTCTTATATAAAAAGTTTCTAAATGATTATTTTTTTGTACAAAACTGTTCTTTTATATCAGTGTAAATCAACCTTTGTCTTCGTTTTCTCAAGTACAGTGACATGTAAATAATAGTGACATGTTAATAATTTTGGCAATAAAAATTGACGTATCCTAACAAAGTCAAACATTTTTCAATTTAAACAGAGACATATTATGAGACAAGTATGCAAATTAAAAAATATATAATTAATTACTTTAAAAATATCGGCGTATTTAAAAAAAATGAAAATATCGGCCTTTAATAGGAATAAAAAAATGAGTACATGAAAAAGAAAGCATGACGAAATGACACGTTGTTTGTAGTTTCAAATTAAATATTTTAAAACCATGAAATATCGGAATATAATTATATAGTGTGAACTATATTAGTACTCAATTTACATATGTATGAAACTTTTGGGTGACATTAACTTTGATTTTAGTTGCGGTATAAATATTTATAATGTTAAATAAACAAATTAACATTGAAAAAATTAAAATTATTATACTATGGTATAATAATTTTATTTTTTTCTTAAATTTTATTTCATGTGAAATGTAGTCCGAACGATTAAAACGGCAACATAAAACTAATAGAAAATACAAATAAAATGTTGATATATATTGAACCCTTGTCACGACCAATTTACTCAACTAACACAAAATAATAATCGTTAGTCGTAGTTTTAATTGGCGTAATTCTCTAATAAGTTTGTTCGCGAATAATTGATGGAAAATTAATCTGTTCCCACAAGAGAAACAGTTATAATTTTGTAGGCCTAAACTAAAGCATTATAGTTTATTAAGGTATCAATGTTTAATGTTATTCTGAAAGAATAAAAAAAACAAGTCTCAGTTATTGATATAATTTTCTTAAACTATGAAGGATTTGTTGACGAAGAACAAATATTCTTATTTCCTAGAATCAAAGTACAAGTCGACCATAAATTCGGTCGATTAAATTGAGTATTATAATAATTAGTAATTTCTATAAAACTTTTAACTTTATTATTGGAAAAATAGGTGAAACCAAATATATTTAATTTTTATCTTCTAAGAATATTAGTTTACCACTGGTTACATTTCTTGATTTTTTATAAAAGATTATGCTAATTATTATAAAATTACTAAACTATTTATTGTACTCAAATGAGATTATGTTGATTATTATAAACGATAGAAAAAAGAGAGTTATTACTATTTTTTGTCAAATCTACGGAAATATCCTCATGGGAATACCCTCATGTATTCTCTAATATTTTCGCATATTTGAAAAAAAATAGTATTAACATATAATAACAATATTCAAGTAAAATTATTTCGATTAACTTGTGCAACGATATGAAGAGATACATGAATCTACTACGTAAATGTCCAGACACCTCTTGATTAGCATTTTTTATATACCGTTTGACATAGAAGCAACGTCTGTTATAATAACAATTAAAAATAAAGATCAGAGTTTGGGTTCAACACCAAAAATTTGTTACTATTAAGTTCAATCGTGTAGAGTTTATGAAATTAATGTTGACTTTAATGCCACAACTCGTATTTATATAAACGATTTTATACAAAAAAAGGTTTTTAATTGTAAAAAGAAAACAAAATTTACTTTTATATAAATATGTTGGCTAGATTTTCTTCGCGTTTTGATATTTAATATTACGTAATAACATTTTAAGCTTTTGTTAAGAAATTATTAAAACAAGACATAAAAGTATAAATTTAATAAGTTTGAATTGAAATTCTAAGTTTCTTGTAAAATTTCCTAAAACTTCACTTCCTTATCGGAATAAAAACAATTCAAAGTAATCAAAGTAGCATCTTCTCTAGGGTCGTCACGTAAGACATTGCTACGGCGTAGGAGATAGATTGCTACGGCATGAAAAAAACAGATCTCGGGCTTACACGTGCTAAGTTTACATGGAACAGTTTTTAATAATCCAAAGAATATACAGATTTGTAATTCAAACTATTTCAAACATTATTTTAGAAGATAATAAATAATATGTTTTGTTATTGATATATCCTCGCATAACATAAGTTTGAATGTATGCTACTGAAATGTATATTAAATTACAAAACAGTAGTAGATATCCGAATATCACTTGTATAACTATTTGATACTCATTTAGTATTAAATTAATGAGTAATAATATACATAAATGTATCAGGCCTATCATTCAATACAAAGTCTAAATCTTAATAAATACAAATAATTAAGGATAGTTCAAACGTATTACAAAACATAAAATAATTACATACATTGTATACGTATGTAATTATTTTAATTTTGTCTAATGTAATACTCCAGCAGAGCCATGTTGTCTTTCAAAATAATAGTGACTGGATGATAGTATATCCACTGTATGATTCTGTTGCTGAAACTGTAATCAAATTAACAATGTAATGTTGGTTACCACGGATGTGGAAGTTATTGTTTTATAGACCATTTTGTAATAAAAGTAACAGCACCACATTATTGACTGAGTGGCTTAAATGACGTCTGCATGGGTAGCAGAAATTAAATGAGGAAATGACTAAATGATTAAAAGAAATATATTTCGGTTTATGATTCAATTTCCATAAAGTACCAATTGGATATTGATATAAGTGACATAAGTTAAACACAAAATATGTTTCTATTTAACGTACCAATGTACATTTTATTTTAAATTAATTGCGAATACACATTGAAGTATAATCTTACTGAAAATATTTTCTTTAAGAGAAAAGTAGAACAAAGCAGAATATTTTTTTTTTGTTTTCTCTAACTTATATTGTACTTTGTACTCACGAACAAAAACTTGTTATTAAATAAATTCTTCCTGATAGAGAAACAAAGAAATAAAAAATATCAAAAGGATAACAAATAAAAAAGGAAGAAAATTTCAAAAAATTTCATCACAATCATGTGATAAAAATTAATGACATTGTTTTGTTCCTTTCAAAAATGTTTAATTAATATGTATTTTCTACAACTCGTTAACATATATAAATTTAATACTTAACTCTGTTCAATATGCTTTTGACGTGAATACGTCTTTAAATTTGCTTTTAAACGGGGGCAATCCAAAAAACCTAATCATAACAAAATCGGGAGATATAGTTTGGCATTGTATCTAGATATACAATTAGTATAACTTTTGATTGGGAAAAGCTACGATGTTCGTTTAAGTTTTAATCGTCAGCTGTCGTCAAAATCTATCGATTGTATATAGGAGTTTAAAGTAGTGACAGTGAATATAATAAGGTGTTAGAATAAAAAAATATTATCAAAAATATTTTATTTAAAAAATATAACCCGTTACATAGACGTATTCAGGTACAAGACACGGCCGTGTCCATGACACAGCCACACCACATTTTTTATTTTTTTTTGCTTCTGTTATTACGTCCGTAGACTAAATTTACATATTATGAAAGACTTAAAAAACAATTTTTAAGATAATTTGAGTAAGCAAAAGTTTATAAAAAAAAAACAATAATGACTAAGGATTTAAGTTATTTGTTTTCATTTTGTAAAAGATATATTTTTGTGACGTGAACTCGAAAGATAATTCGAATATCTACACCCAATATTCGAGAACGACGACATTAAAGAATAAATAGAAAAAAATTACTAATGAAAATGGTTCACGAATCATAGGTAATGACCAGAAATTTTCCTCTTACGTTACCATTTCCCCTAAGAGATTTGTAGACTGTCATTCTACAATTCAATATATTCAAATATTATGAAATATGATTTATATATCAAGCAAATAATATCTAATATTTTTTTCACGTAAAAGACGTCTAAGGAAGTTTTCATTTTACAATGAAGCTTTCCCTGACTACATCAGGTTATAGGTATTCCCGAAGTTAGAAGTTATTCATATCTATATATATATATATATATATATATATATATATATATGTATATATATATATATATATATATATATATTTATATATGTATATATATATATATATATATATATATATATATATATATACATATACAAACATAAGAATCTTACAATTTTTTTCAGAGACTTGAAAATTCATTTGAACCAATTAACCTGAATTCTGTATGCAAAAAAAATAATTTATTGTTTGTGATGTGTTTATAATATAGAAATTTTTATAGTTACCTATGTTTCTTAATTCGATTTTTTCCCTCCAATGCATTGTTATAATAAGTTGTATAATTAGAAATAACGCATGGTATTCTCGTAATAAATGTGTAACATTATTTCATCAATGAAATGATATTAAATAAGTATCCAATATTATTTTATTGATGACTAGAATTCAGCTTGAAAAATTAAATTTAATATTATAGAATCGGCGCTGAATAATATTTATTTCAATTTTAACAACTGTTTGTTTCAAACATTCAGGTATTGGTCTAAAAATACTGACGAATTAACCTTCATACAAAAGTTAGTAACTTCGGAAAAGTTTTCTAAGAGGAGACAACCTTCACACTACAAGATTCACTATAATGGAACTCTCGAGTTGAAACAAAGCTGGACAAGCTCCTTGTTCCAAAATATTCGTCTTATTGTCAGTAACTGTCGAAGTCTATTTGTGAATAATTGAACGTAACAAAATAGTTTTATTCCAAAATAAGAGAAAAGGTATATGCGGCGTTACGTTCCCATTACATAATAAGTCCATACCCATTCGAAATGGGATCTACATATCTTGATAAACTGGTTTTAGTTCATAAAATCGGAAACAGTGGATATACCGATGACGATTCAATTATTATATCACATACCTCCGTCGTCAAATAAAGTGTCACAAAAGTAAAATAACATTGTATATTTCGTATGAACTGAGACAGGATTCATAATCACATAATATTTAACTAGCCTCCCACTTAATATTTAAATACTGTTGGAATGAAAAATTCAAACTTTTATGCTATTATTTTTTACCTGTAGAATGTAAAATTTAACCAATTATAGTTTAAGGTATAAAATGGTTTACAGCAAGTCGTAATATTATTTCTATTATTTTTTTTAATTAAGTAACTAAACATAATTTTGAACAGGTGACCTTATCCGTTGGAGGTACTAATATAAATGAAGACGATTTTAAATTATTCATAAGGGAAAAATTCAGATAATTTCGGTTTAGTTAGACATGCATATTTTTTATAGAGTTTGTTTATTGTTTGAATTATTTAGAGGAAGCTTATATTTTCATTAGCCTATTAAGCAGCGTAACATTATCATTAATTTAAACAACATGATAGAGAATGACATTATCGGTGGTAATATTTACATAAAGTTCAATGAGATAAATTGAGTTGAATAATTTTATACGTGAGTTGAAAAATAATCATGATAGTCCGCTTAGTTGGTTAATTGATAACTTTTTTGTATATGGTGATAATTGAAAGTGAAATTGTGACAACGTGTGTCACACTTGCTAAACAAAAGTCAACTTGCTAAACAAATGAGAATAACAAGAGTTATGACATATTTTAAACTGCATCTCGATAAAAGAACTATCAGATAAGGGTAGACTTTTTCAAGAAACTTACCACTCTCCAAAAATGGATTTAAGACGAATATATTTCATGATCATATAATAATAATAATTTCATTTATTTGAGAATATGAAATTCAACAAGTAAAATATAATAGGTATATAAGGAAATTTTCTTAGAGCTAATGACAAAATAACAATTAAAAATTAAGTTACACGCCTTAACTTTAAATTTTTCAATATTTTATCCCCTAGCTCGGCTTACACACACAGTTGACCTATAAGCATCCCCGACACGGTCGGTTTACAGTTAGCACCTGTTGATATACACGCACACACACGACATTCCAAATTTTAATTGCAGCAAACTTGAAACTAACCCAAAAACTGCAACAACAACAACTGCAAAAAGCAGAGAGTGTGATAACTGCAACGATTGTGCATTCGGAGCATTCCATACTCATTTAAATAGGATAATAAATGGGATACATGTGAAGTGAATGAAGGTAGAAGTTGTAATCTAGTTATGAGTAGATTTACTTTAAAATAATATTAAATATGTAACATAGAAAGATATTGTGTTCTAACCATAATACCACCGATTTGCATCCATAGACTCCTACTCGAATGCTTAAACTACCGGAAATTGCTAAAAAGACTTTGTGAATGCAAAATGAAAAGGAGTTGTTCAAAAACGGCAGCACGGGCTGCGAATTTTGCAAATACCTGACGTGATTTGAAGAAAATATTACAATCTTAAGATATAAATATTTACAGATGACATTTTGGGATTTCAAAAAGACAATTTTACTAAGAACATATTTATACATATTATAACTCAGTAAACTTTCACGTATGGCTGTTCTTTTGTAATATAGTTCCCTGCTTAAAAAAACACATATTAATAAAACCTTGAAACACTTCTAATTTAAATTATTACTTGTAACGTAATAGTAAATTTACAATAAAAAATGGTAAAAGTGAACACTATGAATATAAACTATCATACTTTTGATGTTAACGGGAATGTAAGAGTTATAAATATGAACAAAATATAAAGAAAATTTTAAGTTTGTATATAGTAGTAATATTGTAAAGTTTTGTTGAAAATAGTGAATTTTATTATAAAGCGACAAGGGTGCAATAATGTAAAAAATTTTTAAAATATCTTACCTACTGTCGATAAAAAGCTTCTAGATGAAATGTATTTTCGGGATCGGAGGCGTTCTGTTCCTTTTGTTCTTTATTTGGTGATAACGAATTTAAGTTTTTTAATTTTTAAAAAGTTTGTAATTTTTTTAGTTATTAGTAACTTAATATTTTAAAAAATTTGAAAGTTAGTTATACACAAATGTATACCGTATAAAATTCGTTTGAACAGAGGAAAAGTTAAAAATGTATTTTTCTTTAAACGATACGAAAAATTAAATAATTTCGTCATCAGATTCATATTTTTTAGTTATAGTAATTTTTTTATTATTTTAGGGTTTCTGAATAATTCTAAACGTCTTAACTATTTATATAATCATGACGAATAATGAAAGCTGCTTTACACAGCTGATTTTATGTTTTTCATTTAGGAAAAATGCGCACTTTAAAAAATATTTCGTTAATTCACACTAATGTGATTTTATTTCGTTTTTTAAAAAACTTTCTCCTTTTTTTAAATATATAAGAGATAAAACTTAAGCTAAATTATTTCGACGAATAAGTTATTTATAAATAGAAAAAATTAGTCAAAGATTGCTAAAAAAAGATTTCGTTACGGTTGGTTTTAATTCTTTTTAAGTCATACTGTTTTCACAAACTACGTCGTTTATCTGTATATATTGTAACGCGATAAATAAATCAATCCGTACGCTCTTTGTCTTAAAATGATTTTATGGGATATGAGAAAATTTCGCAAATCGTTATAAGAAAATTTGTCATTGATTGTATGTATTTTAGATACCGTAACCAAATATAATTTGAAACATTAAAATCAAAAATTACTTTATTCACGATAACTTATATGGCGTAATGGTATTAGTTTATATTTAGAGCATATGTTATTATTACAAAAGCGATAGGAAAACGGAGGGTTAAGGATGAGAAGAACTCGTATTCTGGCTATTCGTATCGTTTTTTTTTTCATATGGTAAACTTAGTTTTTTAAAAATACATAAAAAAGCAAAAAAGAAGCAAGCAATGATGTGCGTCACGTAATAATTTAATAAAATACATTCATTCTTCCTGATTTTTTTTCTTCATTTTTGTTACAAAACTTTCCTCCGTAAAAATTTGAAAAATTCTACATCAATGGTACCAGTACACGTAGAAGTGATGATTATCTGATATTTGAAAGGCTGTAACTTATGCATTAAGTAATATTTGACCATATTATTTGATGTTCATTTCAACTGGGTATCCATAGCTCCTCCTGAAAAAAATGATCTTAATAGACAGACAAATAGATCGACAAAGGAGTAATGTCGTTTTTCCATTGAGAGACGCAAAACTTTAAAAATAATTATATTAAAATTTTTTGTAACGTTAAATTATAATCAAAATAAAGAAATAAAATTTTCAGTAATTACCATGGTACAAATTTATTACTATTAGTAATTACAAAATAAGATAAGAAACAATTATGGGCCTCACTTAATTAAAATATTTTGTTACATATTTAGAAGGTGAGAAAGAAAGAAAATGTATACAGAAAAAATTAAAGAGGATAAGATAGCATGGTAATAAGAAAGGATTACAGAAAGAGTAAGGAAAGGTTACACATTTTTCTGAAACTATGGGATTCAAAGTTTTTATGATTAAAGACTTTGTAACACACCAAGTAATACCTAAGTACCGTAAATAGTTATTGAAAAGAAATATAAAATACTATTTTAATCAAATTTTTCTTATACATTTAGGCACATGACACGATTTAAGTCTGTAGTATTTCTACTAAACCATTTAAAAATATTTTTAACATTTTATAACCTCTAAACGTGTTACCTTTTTTATTTTTACACATGTGTAAATATATCTCGTTTTTTTTAAATCGTTTATTTTGGAGAATTCAGAGATTTAGGATTGTAGCCTTAATTTTTTGGTAAGTTTTTGACAAATTCTAGTAACGTCCTTTTTCATAATTTTGATTCTACCTATCTTAGATGTGAGCACATTCTTGAAGGAAATTTCTTGCAATATTTCTGGGTAAAATAACAAGCCGAAAAAATACCTTTGGAATTTTTATACTCGTACTTTATACTGTTATTGCTAATCAAGGCGATTGACAATGTTAAATAAAATCGAGTGCTTCATTTCCATCTTTTAAAAGTAACATATAAATATTTTCTAGTCTTAACTATTAAGATAATTGCGGTATATTACTACGCTTAAGTTTTTACGTCCAATAGTTTCAGAGGAATGGCTTTGACAGACATACAGACAGAAAGATTGACGCGTTTCTTATAGGAATTCCATTTTTATCTTTCAAGTTCCAGAATATTAAGTATTACAATTGCGTATGCAGACGGTGTTTAAAAAGTAATACCTGTTGTTATTTTTGATAAAACAGGTATATCTAAACAGTACAATACATTTACAAACGACTGTGGCATGGTTGAGTAAAGTAATTACTTGTCTTGTAAATTTTTCTTTGATAAATAAAAAAAAACATTTCTGAAATGTATCTCGTCTCGACGAATTTCTACGATAGCCAACCTGTCAAAATGTCCTTAAATATATCTATCAATATCTTCGTTTCGGCGTCCGATTCGCGAGACAAGCTTCCAAAATATTTTTCTGTATCTCTCTGCCTCTCTAAACTTTTAATCACATAGGTCAAACATTTGTAAAAACGAAGTGAAAAACAAAACCTTTACAGTATTACCCTTGTAAGTATCTGCATGTCAGTACGTCCGTAACAAAAAATTTTCTCAGAAACAACACTACGTAGAAATTTGAAATTTGTTATAGTAATACATCTTATTAACTCACATATTTCACATTCGCTAACTTTTCTAAAGTATTCACGTAAGGAATAAAGTACAGATTTTTTTAAATGTTATGTATGGGTAACATTTAAAAGGGCTTGTTATGAGGTGTAGAAAATATTTTTTTATCATTTCAGAAGAGTTATTCCTATAAATATGTGAAAATAAAAACATTCCCTATTATTTTAAAACAACTATCCCAAAACTCATGAAAAAACGAGGTTGGTAAAATTTTACTAGAAAGTTACAGAAAATCCCTAACGATTAAAACAGATCGTGTAATTCTTTTAAATATGAACAGTATTTTTACATCTCCTAACGATTTAGCAGTCAACACATTGTGGGAAAATATTAATAATTATAAATAAATTAATTGAAATAATATGTACCCTCAAATGTGCACGGAATCCTTGTCGTGCCAATTTCATGCATATTGGACCATTTTTTTGTTTGTATCTTTTTTTGTTTATATTTGACTGGTTTAGGATGACAATTATTTTATTTAAAAATGAAGTATGGCGTTCCATTTATATAATGGGGATATGGAAAAGATAATACAAGATTTGTTATACAAGCATAGTAAGTTTTTAATTTGTTTAAATATTTATCAATATAGTAGTAAGATTCAAGCATTTTCCACAAGTGGTGACATACATAGCGACGAAATATTTATGATGGCGAGTGATTCCGAACATAATCTTCCATCACGAGCGGATAATGCTGCATATTATGAGCAGATTTAATTTTATATATATATATATATATATACAATAAACTACATAGAGAGCAGACACAAATCTAAATCTAAAAAGGCAATTTCCCTAAAGGCATATTTCCCTTTTCTCAAATATACAACCACTTTTTATGAAATAGCCTTTACTGTTCAAGCTGTAAAACATTGTATTTAGTAGGATCTTTATAGCAGTTGAAAACAAGGTTTTTTATATTTACGTACTTTTTTGTTGCACCTAAAACCGTTCATGCGAGCTTAAGACTGCTGAAGACTACTAATGTATATTAATAAAATTAATTATCCAATTGTTGGGCGTGAAATATTTTAGATTTTTAAATGACATTTGCATGAAATCAATAAGATTTTATTAAAATGTGGAATTCTTATAAGAAACGCGTCAATCTTTCTGTCTGTATGTCTGTCAAAGCCATTCCTCTGAAACTATTCGACGGAGAAACTTAAGCGTAGTAATAGACCGCAATTATCTTAATAGTTTAGACTAGAAAATATTTATATGTTACTTTTAGAAGGTGGAAATGAAGCACTCGATTTTATTTAACATTGTCAATCGCCTTGATTAGCAATAACAGTATAAAGTACGAGTATAAAAATTCCAAAGGTATTTTTTCGGCTTGTTATTTTACCCAGAAATATTGCGAGAAATTTCCTTTAAGAATGTGCTCACATCTAGGATAGGTAGAGTCAAAATTATGAAAAAGAACGTTACTAGAATTTGTCAAAAACTTACCAAAAAATTAGCGCTACAATCCTAAATCTCTGAATTCTCTGAAATAAAACATTTAAAAAAAACGAATTATATTTACACATGTGTAAAAATAAAAAAGGTAACACGTTTAGAGGTTATAAAATGATAAAAATATTTTTAAATGGTTTAGTAGAAATACTACAGACTTAAATCGTGTCATGTGCCTAAATGTATAAGAAAAATTTTATTAAAATAGCATTTTATATTTCTTTTCAATAACTATTTACGGTACTTAGGTATTACTTGGTGTGTTACAAAGTCTTTAATCATAAAAACTTTGAATCCCATAGGTTCAGAAAAATGTGTAACCTTTCCTTACTCTTTCTGTAATCCTTTCTTATTACGTTTTTAAAGTGTTAAGGAAGAGGTAGTTAGAAAAATTCATAATTATTTCGTTAAAACATTTTAAATAAATAACTGTGTTAAGAAATATCTGCAGATAGCATTTAAAGTTTTCCATTTTTTACCAGCAACTCAAGTTTCTTGTGATACGAGTGACCATTGTTTATTAGATCACATTATTTATGGAAACACGTTTGTATAACCAATCCCATGCATTTATTTGTATAAATATTATTATCATTCATTATATATAAATATATATATATATATATATATATATATATATATATATATATATATTATTATCATCATTTATAGAAATTTTATTCCGACGTAGATCGCATCCAGTAAAATGCATTGTGTTTTAATAAGTTTATTAGTCAAAATGTCTGCAACAGCGAATCGGAAAGTAAACAATTTTGTTGTGTGTCTAGTAATCTCTTTCCCATATTAATGTAATTACTGTGTAGTAATGACGATTTTATGACATAAACACTCTCAATTGACGTAATAGAATAAAATTTTAAAAATACATGCAATGATTATAGAGGTATAATCTGACAAAAGAAATCTCAATAATTTTCGAACTTAAAAATTTAATGAATTACGGTCGAAATTCGACCACTTAGTGCTTATAAGCTCAATATCAGTAGAAGAATACATAAAATATATTTGTATCTTATTAACAAATAATTTCTCGGTTACCTCTAATCATTTTGTACAATAACTAGTGAATTAATAAACTCTTCCTCAAAAAATATCTGATTATTCAAATAAATATCATTTGACAATGGTACTTGCATATTTTACTTCTAAATAGGAATTTCGATAAAATTGTATAAATATTGAGTAATTCCATACAAACAATATCTAAAGTTGAAGAAAACCGTTTTCTGAATAATTTTTATTTAAATAATTACACTACAATAATGGTCAAATAGTAAACTAAGAAAAATCAGTTACTTTAAATATTAAATCACACAAAGCACGACTAGTTGATTGAATTAAAAACTACTGCTCTCTCAATAATTAGAATGTTCGGAAATCATGAACTCATTACATGACAAATATCAATAATATATGTGAATTTATGTATCCTAATTAAAATACCCAATAGTTATGCTGATAAAACAATTTATTTGCTGTATTCTGTAGTAATTAGATTGTTCTGTCGGCAGAGTGGTAATCGGATTAACTTTGTTATGAAATTATTGGACGAGAATGTGAAAAAATTAATCGGATAATGCAAACGAGGCCATTGTCATATTATTGACAATTATTACTCAGAATTGTTGTGCTAAGAAACCTTTTCATTTATTGTTATTTTTGTGTTAAAATTAAAATACCTTATATATAGGAAATTAGTTTTCATTCTGTGTGAAGAATGAAGCAATATTTCTTGAAACGCTCATGGAAATTAAATTTATGATGGGGCAAATGCTCAATCTCCGGTAAAATATTTTATAGTATGTTTCTGCGTTTGTTATTCGCTAATTTTCATTTTAGGCATCAGTACAGTTGTATAGATAATACCGTTCTCATTATTATATAAAGAGCTTTTGAGGTAAAAATATTTTTGGCAATTTTATCCGCGTTAAGTCCTGTTACATAAGGCCTATAGAATATTTCTAAGCTTTATTTGTAACCAGGAAATCGTGGATTACTTCGATTTCATTTAATTTTTTTTCTAATTTTTGCGGCTCCTCCACATATATTCCTAAAAAAATATTTGATTATGTTCAAATTTAGCATGCTAATACAAGCGTCGAATATTTTAACGTAATTTACAGAGAATAGAAATTTATTTTGAAAGAAAAAAATTTTAATAATTTTCGACATTTTGCAAGATTAAGGCACATAATTGTTGCTGAATAAAGTAGCTTCCATATTCCCTTTCTAAATGCATTCTTCCTTTACTGAGTATCCTTCCTTCTTTCTAAATTCCATCCATTCTTCATTCCAAACGTTCGTCATCCCTGACTCTTTCTCTATCCTATTCTCTAATCCATCCAAATTGTCTTAGTCGTTTAGAAGCCTACAATGGTAAAGCTAAAAGGCGTTTAGTTTTTACTTATGTTATTTCTAAAACTAAAATCACTTATAAAGTTTGTTATTAGTTTCTTGTCGATAGAAATAATCTGCTGCAGTTGGTTAACTTTTTCATTTATTCTTTCATTTTATCATCATTTCTTTGTTTAGTTGAACGCGTTAGATCACTGTACGATGTTACTATGAAGGATATATTTTATGGCGTTTTTCTCTGTCGTCTATGTCACGTCGCGTTGCATCGAGTTTATTTAAGTTGGGTTGGGTTAACGTTAGATTGGCTTTGGGCATTGGCTGTGCTATAGTTTGGGTTTGCTTTGGATTTGATTGAGTTGTATTTCCTTTGCGTTAGGTTAAGTTGGGTTGAGTTTGTTTTGGGTTGAATGAGATTAGTTTGAGTTGGGCTGTTTTTGGATGAATTGTGTTGGGTTGGGTTTTGTTTTTTGAGTTTTCCTTGAGTTGGTTTGGATTCTATTGATTAAGATTGTTTTTAATTGAGTTTGATTTGGGTTAGTTTGAGTTGGGTTTATTTAGGTTGGATTGGGTTTGCTTTGGGTTTACTTAGGGCTGGATTGGGTTGGGTCGAACTGAGTTGTATTGTGTTTTACTGAATTAGGTTTGGTTTAGATTACATTGGGTTAATTTTACTTTCCGTGTTGATTCGATTGGGTTGGGATCGGATTGGTTTTGATTATTTTGGGATGAATTGACTCAGTTTGGCTTCAGTTTGTTTTTCAGTTTGGATTTTCTTTAGATTTGGTTGTACAGAGTTGACTTTGGGTTGAGTTGAGTTAGTTTTGTGATGAGTTGGGTTGCATTCGCTTTGGTTTAGGGTATGTTGGCTTTGGGTTTACCTTAGTATATTTAACGTGATGAGTGTTCAAAAAGAAGAGACTAAGAGACACATGGCCAAAAACAATTTTTGTGTTATTTTACTTTTGTTATGTTCCCAAACATTACTTTTTCGTAAATAACTTTAATGTTCTAATTCTAATTCACGCTAATTTTACAATTTCATTATACGTATAGATGTATTGGTTTTGACAAAGCAATTTTTGATACCAATTTCGGACATTGGTTTTATATTTGCATTAGCTCAGGTGTTAAACTAAATCATGATATATAGATATTGCATATATCACTTATAGCTTCCGAGGAACAGCCGATTGTAAATAAGGTAGTTTTCACAATGCTAACTTTTTAGACACACTAACCTAACTTGCGAAATGAGACATTGTGACGTTATAAGATATTGCTTGTTATCCAGTTTTCCGCGTAGAACCAACTCCTTAAAATGGTTTGATGGCAAAATTTGAGGTAAATATTTAGGACAGTTCTAACAACGTTAGTGTCGTCTTACAAAATATCGTCTCGTCACTGAAAATCACATTTTGTAGACCATTATCAAATAAATAAAGTATCAGTTATTGAATATATTTGGCGTTAATTTTGTAGAAATTCATTATTCACAATTAAATGAAATTACATGATGTAGTATTATTTCTACTTTCTTTAAGTTCTTTACCCACCTGAAGATGTAATACAACGAAACCTAGGTCGTGGTAAAGAACTTAAAGAAAGTAAAAATAATACTACATCACGTAGTTTCATTTAATTGTGAAAGTATCAGTTTTCATAAAAATTGCATAGTTTATCGACAAACATCGTCACCTATCACTAAAACACTGCTAACTGAAAACTTCTAGAAGGGTCATGAAATCAATAAATGTAATTTCAAAATTTAACAAAAAAGCAATCAATTTTAGAAATAAAATAATTTTGAAGTATTCAAAGAATAAGATGAAAGCAATCTCTATGTATGCAAAATAAAGATTTAAGAATGAGCACTGTCCTAATTACAGCCGAAGTTTCTTTCATCCTTCACTGTCGCATCTTAATTATAAGCATCCTTAATTTAAACAACTGTGACAAAACACGACAATTACATCAGGACTCCTTCAGGTCATATCAAGTTTCTTATATCCGCATGTTGGAAAAACGAATTTTAAAACTTCCACTATGCCATCCATCGACGAATTGGTCAAACTTGCATCTGATAAGACAATTTTGCCATAATATTAACCTTGACCATTATTTGACTCATTATTTCCATAATTTCGATTTGGAGTGCGTCTTTATTTTAAAATCGAAGACATTCAACATTTGAAATTATCTACACTAAGCAGTGTCACCTAAATTCCCAACTTTGCAATGTTTCATTATTTCTCGTATTTCTTGTTGGAGAGAGAGCCAAATTCTAACTTTTATCAATCCAGCGATTTGCCACGAAATCTTTAATTAAATGAACAAATTAATGTCCCAGCTATTCGCAAAAGGATCAGCAATTAGTTCTCCTTGAAGCAGTTTGTCCTGTGCCTCTCGGTGGAGTTTATTTTATTTTGAAGGACGGAGAAGCTACATTAGGTTGAATTTCAAAGGTAAACTGAGTGGGTTTGTGATTAACGATAGTAATACACAAAATTTATTAGGCGAATAACACAGTTTACTTTATATTTCAATTTTCAATGGAAAGTAATTGACTAGAACTAAATATTTGTATATACTTGGAGACAAATACTATTAAAGAAGTCATTTCCTTCTGTATCAAGAGATATCGTGAGGAGAAATGTGCCGGGAATGGATAGATTTAATTTTAATTTCGGTCTGTACATATCAAGAACTAATGGATCTTGATAAGATCACTTAGGCGTTATTATATCTGTCGATCTACTTGTTTTCTTAGAAAACAAGTAGAAAGTTGAACTTTGGCATGGTGATGGAATTTACTGACTTGTATATTTTTTAATGATAAAAAACTGCAGCATATTTTTCTTATAGGTTTTGTCTATAAAAGAGTTTTCACTTTTAGTTATGTAGGGTTTCTATTGAAAAGGTATTAACATTTAGTATTATCTTTGACTCTTGTCCCGTTTTCTGGATTTGCGTTAATTTCTAATGATGGATCTGTATTCTAACCTGCGTGCACAAATGAGATAAATAGTAAACGGATATTTATCTGAAGTTTCAGCATTAAGCCAAACTTGTAATGAGCGCTTGTAGCTGTAACTCAAGTTAAGCTACAAGCCGTTCACTTTGCCCCACGTTAGAGCGGTGTTAAGGCCATTCTGAAACCTCCGGAAATATGATCAACTTTGAGGAGAAAAAATAAGTCATTGGCGTTGGCTAATAACAAATAACGTGAAGTCGTCACTGTGTCGTCAGATAGATTAAAATTTCTTGTTACTGGGACAAAGTTTTATTATACGATTAGTTCCAATAAGCAATGACGATAAAAATATAATCAATAAAATATATTCATTTATATATATATATATATATATATATATATATATATATATATATATATATATATACCGACCCAATTATTTATGCTTATGAACTGCTATGCTTTAAGTATTTAATTTGGTTTTGTTGCTGAGGTTTTACAAAATAATTAAATATTTAGGCTTCGTGTAAATAAAATTGATTTTATCAGTTTTAAGTAAAAGGAAATAAAATATGGGTAAATAGGGTTCTTTTTTCATTCTCCATTTAATTAAAATTAGTGTTCGCAAAGATATTATTTTTACAAAATTATATCATGTATACAAGTTTTGATATATAATAATGCACCTCTCGTTTTAAATATTTCACTTAATTTATGGTGTTACAAAATTATATTTAATAAAATAATGTTTCTTTGGCTAAATCTTAATATCAATTTACATGATTTTCCTATAACGAGTACATTAAATTAATATCTATTTTGTTTCCACGCTCAATATTAAAATTATTATATTAATCAAAGCTTATTAGATTTTGTACCACAATTTGGTCTTTATTAATGTTCAGGAGATTTCAGTATTTATATATAATATTTTGTCGGAGTTTCCATTCAATGACGTTGAAAGTACTGGAAGCCACAACAAGGTTTATTTAGCAAAAAAAATTACACTTCTCGAAAGTTTTGTAGAAGTTTCCATTCAATGACGTTGAAAGTATTAGAAGCCACTGGCAAGTTCGGAGGCAAAAGAGTAAATGAACCGCGCGCGTGCTGTAGAAAGATGGTTGTCTTGTTGTTATATGATTACTTCAATATGATTAATTCAAAGTTTCAGCTGAAAGTAACTTCTTTCATTGTGCCATTATTTCCAGAAATATTTCGACATATTTTCAGTTTTTACATGCGATTTGGTTAGTTAATTTGATTAATTTTATTTGTAATCAACATTTTATAAGGCCGATACAGTGCAAAATTATTATCATACAAGTTGAAATAAATAAGCTGCTGAAGAAAATATAACCTGGAAATCAAATATATAATAATAATATGTGAAAAATATTTTGAGTGTTGAATTAAGTTAATATTTGTTTTCCTTTTAGTGTATTTCTCCATGTATTCGTTTAAAAATTATATCTTTCAAAGAAAAAATCAAAGATGTGTCAGAGTTTAAAACACTAGTAAATTTTTATTTTCGTGTAAGATGGAAAATGTTTTGAAAGATAATATTTTAATTCAAATGGTATTTATAATTTTTTATATGAATCACTTGATTATTTGCAATCGTATATAAGGTAATATTTGATCTTCTATTTATGTTTAAAACAAAAACTTTTTACGCAATTAGTGGGAAAATTGCCACTTTGCGGCATATTATATATTAATGTTTATAGGGTACATGACATTTTATAGGAACGGGTTGGTGATGAGTAATTAGAACTTAGTCACAGGAGTCGAAATACGAATGGCACACTTTTGCGTTAAAATTTTAAACATTTTAATTAAAACGGTGTATGAAAAACATAGCAAATGGCGTTTAAATTTATAAAAAAGCTCAACAACACCTTATTTTCTGTTGCATAATCGGTTCGTATAAATATTATGAAATTTAACAAGAGGAAACCGTGTAATTACTAAAACACAATTGAAAGCACTTTACACTTCAACTAAATCTATAAGAAATTCCAAGGGTATATATGTGGCTATTTGTTCGAGATCGTTTGCTGTAAGTGTTTTTATGTTACCAGATTTTGCGTGCAATATTGTACTCTGTTAAGGCACAAAATAAATAACGAAAAGGTTAATAATCATGTCAATTAAAACACCGTAAATAATGATAATATGAAATGGTTGATTAAAACGGTTACCCGTACTTATAAATTTAAACGCATAAAATACTATTCTTCTAATATACAAATATTTCAGAGAATTACAATTTCATTATACTTCTGTAAGACACTGCGTTCCAATTATAAATTAGGTAAAAGAAATATTTCTTTTATCAATTTCGGAATTAAACTCGCGCACTAGAGACGTGATATCGACTTTTAAAATAAAGGAAAATTATTCGTCGAATTGCCGAAGGCCATAAATAAATGAGTTTGAGGTAAATTTTTCTGCGTTGTTTTTCTTACGTTGATAACGTATAAACTTGGTATTTTCGCCTTTCATTAGTTGAAATATTCTATATTGAGAGAGATTTAATGATCATGGTTATGGTAATGTTCGTCAATGAATGCGAATAGTTTGTTAACATGAAAATCAAGAGAGTTACATTCGAATATCCCTTTCCTCTATTAAATTTAAATAATCTTTTAAACCATAATATTTTTTTATGTTATATAAGAAATAATTTTATTTATTTTTTGTGTCTAAAAATAGTCTAGGATAAAAAATATCTCAAATTTTACTTTTAAAAATTGCCTATCATCGTATTTTATCAAAGTGGCTATATTAAATCCGACCGAGGGTGACCAAGAAATTGCGAACTATTTCACGCAACGAGAAGATGCCCTTTTATTTGGTACCGCTTTATTAATTGAAATAATATTTTGAAGTAATGCCATTGAAACTCACATCTTTTAAATTGTGAAACTTTAACGAAATATTATATTTTTTATTTAAGTACACAATCATTGCAATATAGAGCAAGAATTGTGCCTAAGTATTGATTTTATTAAGATAAAGTCAGTCAAGAATACATATAATTACAACAATTTTTCCGTATTCTCACCCGTTTATTTTGTCACAAAAATAAATTTAAAATACACATGTTTTGCTTTTTTCAGTACGTTTTCTCAACAATATCTTACAAGTTTGGGTATAAAAAGAATTGATTCTCTCCCATCTTTTAAATGTTTGTGTGTTCCTTCTGTTTTATGTTGTGCAAAATTTTATAAACGATGGGTAATTTCGGGATAAAGAACTATGCGTAATACGTAAAATTTATTTTTATACTATGTATACAAAGTTCCATTTCAACTACTTATGCAATTATGTATAATCAAGCAAAATGTTAATTTATTAAATAAATTACCTAGTTTATAAAACAATTAAAGTTTAAATTTTTATGAAGTCATAATTATACTTAAATTATCATCCGATGAAAATAGCGCTTATTATAAGTTTGGCAATATTAAACCTACCATAAATTGTGAAACATCAAAATGAGTCATCATTTATCTGTTTGGAAAAGACTAGAAAGCAATAATCCTAGGTTTCGTTCTTAATATTCATTCTTCATTTAAATACAATAATATATAATATAATACATTTTAATATCGGTAAATTGACGAAATTATGCGTTTTACGCGATATGTTTCTTCCTTTTGTTAATTATATATATATATATATATATATATATATATATATATATATATATATATATATATATATATATATAATTAAGAGGTATACACAGTAATTAAAATTGAAATTATTTTGTCTTAAAATGTATTGTACTTGTTTCAATTTTAAGCTTGATGCGCACAGCGTACAGGCTAGGTACTTCGCCAGTATTTTAATTGCAATTGGCATATACTTAAATTATGTCTAAATATTCCCTCGTGTCAAAAACGACACTATCAATAATTTCACTCGAGAACGTATAACAAAAATTAAAGAAAATGCCAATCAAACATTTTACATCCAATGAACACTAATTCATATTAAAGAGAAATATTATATTTTCAAAAATATTCAAACGTTTTGATCGGTTTAAATAACTTATAAGAGTGTTGCCTCCTAAAATAGTAAATGATCCGTAGTTTTTTTATTTCGAAATCAGAATTAAAATTATACTAATAATATTACGAAAAAGCAATAAAAATGTATCTACATTGAATCTACATTCAAGAATATTGTATTAGTATTTATTTAAATAAGTTTATTTAAAAAATCTATTATAATATTTTAATAAACTTAGATACTTGGGCGAATTATGGATGTTAAAGACTTTTAAATGACAGTAATGTTAATCCACAAATTGTGAACAACCTCGACCTTGAAATTAAATTAAACTTAAAATTAAATTTTGTTATTCTTTATCTTTACTTCGTTACTCTAATTACAAGCACGTCTTTAACATTTTCAATAATTTCCATTAACTGATATGAAATTATTCTTTTTCTATACATTTTGGAAAATATACATGTCATATTCATGTTGAGAAAAAATCATGACAAAGTTGACATTTTGAAAAACGTGCTTTGCTTTCTGCAAAATCATTATGTCATGCCTTTGAAGCTAACTAATTGAAGCAGATAGAGGAATTATTTCTTTTTAAATACACAATTTAATTCAAGTTTTATTGTCGTATATACAGTAGGTAGTCAGTGCATAACAAGTTTCAGAATTTAACGCACTATTAGCATCATATATAGCGATATAAAAAAGAGTCAAGTTATTTATATCATGATAAAATTATTGTTATTAGAGGTACTCTAACTTTTTTTGGATTATAGTAAATAAAAAAGTGTTCATTACCTGTAATATATATCAGTTTCTACTTAAACTTAATTACAATATGACCTCATTGAATAGACAGTTAAAAAATTATTTTTCTAACATAAACGTGACCTTTTTTCTTATATAAACGCGACTTTTTAAATTGAAATAGCAGGTTTATTATTTACCAAAACAATAAAATAAATGGGCATACATAATATATTTTTTTTTTAAAAGTGACGTGATTTTCATATAAATTTTAAAAAATATTTTGTCGATATAAGTAACAAAGATGTAATTTTAGCTTTTTTTACATTCTTGGTCTTTTCCATTTCCACTAATTTTATTCGATTTATGCTGGACAAGAAAAGAACAATGAATGTATTTTATTTTAACCAGAATATTTTGTATGAATTATTTAGGAACAATTTATTAATGGTAATACTACTTATTTAATATATCCTTCGGTCGAATACAGACCTGCATGGTAACATTTCATTATGTATAAACGCCTACAACAAACAGTATGTAATAATTACATATCCTGGAATTTGTTTGCATATTTTATTATCACGAATAATGATTTCAAATATTTATGCAGCTAGAATGGTTTAGTTTTGTGATTCGATTTTACAAAAAGAAAACGGGTCGATTAGCAATATATACTTACCGCAAAATTATTTGCGGTAAGTATATGAACACTCATATTTTCACAACATACATTATTTTTAATACATTACATTATTTTAAAGCAGTAAGATGAAACTTTTAGTTAAAAATTAAATGAAAAAATTCTCCCAGCTCATTCCAGTTACCTTCGTTTATATCATTATGGCTCATTATTGATACATGGTCTGAAAAGATTTTATTAGGACACAACAAGCTACACGACGATGAAGAGTTACATGTTAGTTAGATGAACCCATTTTTTTGTTAAATCTTCAAATAAAAAGCAAACAAATAAACAGAGAGGTAAGAATCTCATAACACATAACAAACAAAATATTGATCTATTTAAATTTTTTAAAATAAATAAGTCTCACAAATAAATAAAAGTCATGTTCAAAATACATACTACATATTTAAGTATTTAAGCAATTTATTTTAAATTTTATATTGAATGGCAATAATATATCATTTTTACTAAGTTGATTACTAGTTGATTATTAAAAACTATAAACTTAATACCAAGTAATAAGATAGTCCACAGAACACATGGAAAAGCTTATGCGTTTCAAATATAAATATAAACTGTTAGCCTAATGGCGGATTGTTGGGGTTAAAAAGAAAAAAGAAAAGCAATTTATGTGTTATTAATACAAAATATTAATACCATTATCAATAGAAAGGCCGCTTACATTAATTTATGATTATGAACTTTTTTTATTACTTCCATAATGTAGATATATTTTTCAAGTTGGTTGATAACAATGGATTGTCATAGGGTGTGCGATATAAGTAATGAAGAAATTTAATTTTGTGACAGACGATGACACTAGTGTTATTTTTTAAACTCGCTATTGTGTTGTTTTCTATTATTTTATTTTGGCCATTCTTTCATATATTCATCTATTTACTTGCGATATTTTACAACTACGAAAGCAATTTTATTTTCAAAACAAACACTTGGTTTTCCTAAATGGATCTATAGCTAAAAATATTTATTTTTCCATTCTATATTACATTTACATAGTTTTGTTATTATCAAATTGTGATTAGTAAATTTTAATTTTATTACTTTTAAATATTGGTAAAACCCACAATTTAAACCCAGAAATGAATTAATCACTACGGATATAAGTTCAAGGTTTAAATATATTTGTCAAGCAATATTACATATTCAAGCTTCTCTTAGTTTATGGGTTCACCAAAAACTCAGTTAAAACCGATATAGTGAATATCAAATAACGATATTTCCCATTTAATTGCGATTAAGCAAACCCGAAGGATTCAACACAGAACTCGAATTTAATTAGATTTTCCGCAGCCTGTAAGTACGGTAGTTGATACGAAATCGTGTCCCGAAAACGATACTAATTTTCAATATTAGCACGAAATTGGTTGCGCAAAGTAATTACAGATCAAAAGTAAAGCTTACTTACCGTTGTGTACTCAGCAAAGAGAAGTGTAATCTTGGCGGTGAGTAAAACGCAAAGTAAATGTTCGATTTTGATGCAAGGTTCGAAGTCTATAATATTCAGATCTTTTTTTATTAACGAAACTCATTGCTTTAGCAATTAGATAGTTACAAGTAAATAAAACTATCAGTTCAAAAACTGTTATATTAAGTGAAATATAAATATATAGTGTTAGCCTAATGGCGGATTGTTGGTGGTAATGGAAAAGCAATTTATTTGTTATTAATAGAAAATACTAAATGCATTAAATAAATGTAACTAAAGAAAATAAATTCGTTCTGGACTAAAATTTTGAAAACGGAATTTAAAAATTAGAAAAATACATTTAGTAGAAAAATTTCTGTAGACAAAAATTTAATGAAAAAAAATGTTTTACGAGCAATATTTTAAAGTAATTTACACATGTAATTAATTGTTTTCACGAATGGTTTGTGGGTATAATTTATTTTGTTGAACTTTTTTTATTACTCCCGTCATATAGATATAGTTTTCAAGTTGGTTGATAAAACTAAATTCTAATAGAGAGAAATGCGACCAGCTGAAAAATTTGATGAATATTTTCACTACATTCTAGCATAACAACTGAAACGTGTTTTATTTATATTGACTCTTCCATTGAAATCATGTTATTTTAGCTCTTTTTATTTATAAATTTATGTAAGTTTACTTATTTAGTCTATTTTACTGAATTTTTTTTATTATTTTGATAAGTATAGATTTAGATATATATATTAAGTCGATTAGTTGATAGTCAAGGTTTTGTTCACATAACACATACATGGCGATCTGGTGTACACTTGTGCGTGTGCTTATTTGCCTGTTTGTATGCACGTGTGTGGGCATGTGCGCGCTTAGGAAACGCAATTTTATTATATTTGTCACCCGTAAACTTATAATTTCATTAGCGATACAAACGATATAAATAATGAAGAAATTTAATTTTGTGACAGACCACTGGTATTGTTTTTTAAACTCTCTATTCTGTTGTCTTATATTATTTTATTTTGGCGATTCGTTCATGTATTCATCTATTTACTTGCGATATTTTACAACTACGAAACCAATTTCATTTTCATAACAAACACTTGGCTTTCATAAATGGATTTCCTTTGGCAATAAAATTAAAAATTTATGTATTATGCGGTTTGGTTTAAAAAACATAAAATTACTTTGCTTTCCTCAAAATTTATTTTATCGTTAGTAAATATTCCATTAAAATGCCCAAGCTCTTCTTTAAAGAAATTAGTCCTAAAAGCAACTTTGCTCTTACAGAACATTGTTAAACAAATACAGATGCAGCATTAGAATTTTGTGTCTAGATTTATTGAATATTATATCAATCACTGCGCCGCAATAAATTTTTCTCTCCGAAAATTAGTTTAATCTAGACCAAATAATGTGTTTAAAAATATTAAATGGGCACCAATATTACCCAAATCTCGGATCTATTAGTTATATTGAATTCGATGGTTGCGGACATGCGGTAATTTAATAATTACAATTTGAGATATTACGTGAAAGATTTTTGAGAAGTATCGCTTTAGGAAAGAAAAACTTATTATTTTGCAAATTATCAGAAAAAATTGTGAAAATTAAATTAGTGGAATAATTTTAAATCCTAATGAGTGCAGTTTTTATGTACAAATGACATGCCAAATTTAAAACCATTGGAATTAAATAAAAAAAAATCCTATTTAACACAAAAATGTAACTCCTAACGGATCTAAACATTTAAGTTACACGAACAAAAAGATTTGGAAGTCTTATTTTCTTTCTCGCTTACAACAATTACATATGAAATAAAATATTAGCGGAATGTTTTATTTCATATGTAGGTGAGGTGTTAACCTCGAGGATTCTGCGAGTATCTTTATTAAACAATTTACAAACTTTAATGTAATTTTTAACCATGTAAATGTAACTACTATATATTTCACGGGCAGAAAAATATCGTAAATTAATCAACCATTTCGAAATTTAGAATCTTCGTTATATTTTTGCGGTAGTCTTATAGGATAGGATTCATAAAACAAATAATTTTTTTCTTTCGATGGTCTTTGTTGTTATAGCGATGAAACTTGAAAATTCTCCACTGCGGCTAGGTTCACTGTAGTGAAATATACAAGACCAAACATTCAAAAATCTAAATGCGAACATCAAACTTAGTTATATATTTAACAAATTTTTGCAAGAATTTGATTGCTTTTAGCTGTGATACAACTTCTTACGGCTAATGATTTTAGGAGAAATTTTACACTTTATACGGTCAAGTTTTCTTGATAGGTCTAAGGTCCGAAACCAACACGAGAAATATTGTGCAAAGTAAAACACTTTAAAGTTTACAAAGAACGGAACTCTATACAAAAGTTCTAATTTGTAAATTAATAAATTTTCATATAATGAGGTTTTAAGGTATTTACATTTTTGTTAAATAAAATAAAAGGGGAATCAAAAGGAGACATATACAAAAATCTTAATCAAATAACCTAATGTGTCTAAACAAAGTCGGGACAGGTATATACGAGCATAATTTGATAAGTCTGTATTTAGTATTTTCATCGGACAAGTCATATTTAGTTTAATAACCATACCTATGTGACATTTATTTAAATTGATATGAAGACAATTCACAATTAAATGAAAGTACGTGATGTAGTATTATTTCTACTTTCTTTAAGTTCTTTACGACTACCTAGGTTTCGTTGTATTACATCTTCAGTTGGACTATTAGCAAAGATTCTTTGCTAGTTAATCTTGTATACTTATTTATTTGGTTATCTTTCTTTCGCATTTATTGGATTACAATAAAAAAATTTAAACAGATAATATATATATTGGATTAACATAACATTCTACGTATAATCAAGATATCATTAAAGCAGTAGAACAGTGAATATAAATATTAAAAAAATAGGTGCAGATTGAATGCTATGTCATTTATTTAAAATTTAAAAATAGTGAAACTTGTTATAATTAACATGCAAAATTTATGGTATTCTTAATAATTATTGCTCGGTATTTTAGTCCAGACCACAATCGCATAATACGCGTAGCGCACACCTCGATAGAAATTAAAAGCTACTGCAAATTGTGTTAAAGTCATATTCGGTTTGAAAAAAAGACATTTTTTACAACGTTGCCAACTAAGTTTTTTCTCAATACCATGCGTGCGAAGCTACGGGAAACTATAGTTTTATAATATATTTTAAAGGCCATTACCTTATTCTCATCAAATTAGAAGCTAACTGGTCTTTATTTTAAATAAATATATTATTTTGATTGATTATTTAATATTCTTTAAAAAACCAAAAAGAAAGTAATCGCTGAATATCATACTTTGTCTATAGAGTGAGTAGTTGATTTCTTGGAAGCCGATGTCTCTCAAAGCTTTCTTAGAATTTCGCGCCGTGTGAAATGTACGCAACATTTAAAAAATTAAATCTCTTTCGTGGTTGTGTCTTTTCTATTCTCCACAAGAGCTTGGCTACTTTTTTTTAAATGCGTCAAAATACTCGTATTCATGGGAGTATTTTTTTGGAGATAGTCGATGTGACTGTCGATGAACATCCCTTTGGATAAAGATCATGAGTTTGGCAGCTGACCTTTCGACTCTAAGCTCCTTCGGTGAATTTTCTCATTTTTCTACCCACTAGAGCGACTCTTGCTTTAATTGTGGATGTGGTGATAGTAGAATCCTGATTAAAAATAATGACTATATGAGAATCAATTTCCCCACAATTGTCTTTACACAAGTCCAAATTCTCTTTCGTATTCTGAACTCTGTTATCGAAAAACTACCGCTGTTTATCGAAATACTTGATTATTTTTGGGCACAACGGGAATTTACTTTTTGCATTTGCAGAGTTATGTAAAATGTCTCTAATCCGTTATTTATTGATGCTTAAATTTACCGCTATCTGCCACATTTTCCCTTGACTTTGACAAAATTTCCAGTAACGGCCGTGTTGCAAATATAAATTTACGCCAATACATTTTAACGACAAACTACACCTTAAAAGTTACTTATTGCTTTAAAAGAAACATGATGTGAGAGAAAAGTCAAATTTAATCATTTCAGTCAGGTAATGTTTTAACGTTCAAATGTTTGGCAAGAAAGATATCTGCATGTAGCTTCTTGTGAGAGTTAGATCGATTTTGCGCTGTTGATTTGACCTTCACAATATTTAAATTGTTTTTAACAGATATATTTTTCTACCTATTAAATGAAAAGTAATTACATCCATTAAATATCACATGCCAAGTGCTTCATTTCAGACCTTTTACTTACGAAGAATGTAGGATCTGTCGAGAATATGAAGGATAAAACGTTAATCTAAAAAAATAGATTTAAAGAAACCAATTTATTAAGTAAATTATTGAATATTTATTTTATGTTAAGTAAAAATACCACTTTTACATAATAATACACCTTTCAGTTGGAATATTCAAATTCTTGTTTTGAGGATTGGAAGCAACTTGATGGAAATACACGCCTCATATGTTTATACATTTCTTTAGTTCTGTTAGTGATATTAAATATAATGCTAGTTTTTTAAGAGCGTTACTAATATAAAGGCAAACTTAATTTTAATCACTATGTCGAAATTATTTTTTATTAAATACCGACTCGATGAAATAGCTATACATAATCCTATTTAAAATACGTTATTAAAATTGTCCAAGTATACTGATAAATATTTTATATTTTGATATACAATTTTATTAGGTAATAATCATATTAATTATAAAACACTTCTTATATTTATGTTAGTTTGTACAGGACATAAATCATTTTTTGCACGGAATTGATTTAGATCCTATAAATTATTTTATGATTAAAAATAATGCATTTTTATAGGCGCTTTTAAAGAAACAACGATATTTTTTAAGTTTCTCAAGTTATTACGTAGTTCATGTTTTTGAGATATTATTTTGTTTACATTAAATCGACTAAATAATGTAAGGAATCTTCATAATTAAAATAAAGTTCGTTTATCCTTTATTTACACTTCTAAACACTTGTAAGGACTAACTTTTTTACCCGTAGTTCCCGCAGACGTACTCACATCTCCGTAGCGCTTCATGCTTGCCCACCTTCTAGGATGCGCCGCACTAATATTTATATAGTTACCTCACCACATACATCAATGTTTTATAAACATAAACCTTTCGGAATAAACATCCTATACAATGGCGAAAACCGTGTGAAACGGTTTATTCATATAATAAAATTGAAGTTGTAAGTCAATAAAAAACACATTGCACGTAAAAAACAGGCATAAGAATTATTGAGGAAAAGTTAGACTTATAATATGATTACGTACAATTTATTCAAAAGTTCTACCAAAGAATCGCGTGATCAGTGCAATTGGTGAAAAATTGTTCCATTAGTTATAACTACAGCGTCTTTTCTTTCGCAGTTTCCGATATCTATACTAGTTCCCGGGAGAACAATATATCGTTTAACGATTCACGTATTTGGAAATGTATTTAAATTCCGCTTTGGTAGCAAAAAAGTTTTGCAGAGTAGAATAGATTTATACTTGTGGACGGTTGATACTTACAGGCAAACAATTTTTAGCTCTTCCCGTGTTGATATATTTCGTGTTTGCTTTTGGAATAGTTTATTTTTAGAATTGATTATTACATAATTTATTAATTTAAACTTCATTTGCTTTTTTAATAAACGCAAAATTATTCGTTTGTTCTTCTACAAAGCTTCAACAAAAATATCCCAATTAAATTTAAATTAGCTGTTGCAATATATGTTAAACTAACTGTTATTACTAGCGATTCAGGTGGTCGTTATCATGAGCCAGCAAAGATTCCCGCTTTCTCGCCTTTCAGAACGCAACTCAAAAATATTGAAATAATTTCGTAATCCGATAATTTACACTAATGTCTTATATACAAAAACCTTTCGGGATGAACGCCCAATACCATACTAAAAATTGTATTAAAGCAATGTGAATTTTGGCTAATGCTTTAAACCAAATTAAATAAAAAACGGAAAACATCGAAGGAAAAGAAGAAATAATAAATTTGAAACTAAACAAATTGAAGAGATTATTTTGTATATTTCAATATTATTACAAATAAATTTATACCGAGAAATAAAACATTATATTTTTATTCAATTATTTGAAGATAGTAAACCTTGACAAAGTATGAAAAAGGACAAAAAAATTTTAATTGCGTCTGATACAATTAAAAAAAATATAGTACTTTAATAATTTATTATATTATAATACCTGTTCGTGTATTTTTAAACTTAAATTATTTTTAAATAATGATCATTAATTTTAAACCAATGTAATGTCTCTGATATAAAGACTTCAATATTATTAAAAATGTTCATACATATTTTTATTGAAAAGTTTTATTATTTACTATTTATATATTTAATTTTGTTTTCCGCATTCATTAGTTTATATTATCGTGTTATTTCTACAACAGTATCAGTCTAAATAGTAACAATTTATTTTTCAGTTTATCTATATAACGAAATTTGAAATTCCTATAGATATTTCCAACAAAATATTACAAATACGCTTTTAATGAAAACAAATTACTTTATTTTGAACCTTTACGTCAACAAAATGCGTTAATTTATTAAAGCAATAATATTGAAATCTTTACAGTACCATTAAGATCTATAAAATCGATATTAAGAATTCATTCATTAAAAAATTTGTTTTGCATTAAAATTAACGTTAACTTGAGATCAGAATAAGTTGCGAAGGGGACATTGTCGGTGGTTTCCTAACTTGTATTTAGCTTACTATCGGGTAAAGAATTATAATCTCACAAAACTTCGAAAAATATAAAAATTATATCCAAATATAAGCAGAAAATTTTCAAGGCTTAGAAAATATGAAATTAATTGAGAATACGGAACATCAGTTAAAAGATAATTTCGGCACACGTTCTTCGGTACAAGATACTTCGGTTTACAAGCTAATTTTCAGATAGAGATGGACTTATTTGATCATCCATCTACAAACTGTCAATTTTACAGTTGAAAGATAATGATAATGCAATTTAAATAGGATAACATTACGTAATTTTATAGGATATGTATATATATATATATATATATATAAATATATTTTTGAAATATTTTTCATTCAGTTCAAATCGAACGATTATTTAAAATTACATTGTACTTATAATTACTTCTTAAAGATTTAAACATTATACATAATACATAGTACATAAAAAAATTTACTTAAATAATTAATCTAGCAATTAAAATGTCACGATATGTGATGATTTCCTCAAACTTTTCGATGTACATCAAACTTATTCTTATAATTTTTAATATGGATTGCAATATATGTGAATATATTTCATTGAGAAAAAATAATAAAAAGATATTCTTTTTTTAGCGTTGGTTTGTTCGTTTGAATTTCAATAATATTTACGTAAAGTTATTTCTTTTAGTACAACAATTGCTAATATTTAAATTCAACTGACAATAATGATAAAAAAATATTTTAAGTGTTTAGAAATGCTAAATATTCTTAATTTCTTTTTCCCGCGATCATGTTTTATGATTATTATTTGTAAAATATGATGCCAAAAGGTTATCGCAATAATATAATACATAAAGTAAATTCCATATTCACTTCCATAACGTAAACATATTCAATAGAGGAAAGCGAACAGTGTGAATGCGAATTGAAGGGATTAACAAATAAGCTCGCTATCGCATTGCGCCACAACCATTGATTGTAAAAACCTTTGTGCCGGTCTTTCAATTTCATGTGGGACAAAACTTCATACATTTATCGATGAGCCAATTATTTTATTTAATATTATTTGGGTGAACGCGAATTTTTTGTGTGTCTTTTTAATAATTATAAAACTCTACGAATTATTTGTTATTAAGACAAAATATTGAAACCATCTTTTACTATATTCTTAAGTTAATTATATCAATATTATTAAGTTGATTAGTAATATTTAGTCACGACTTTCGAAATTTTCTAGAAAATCTTTCGAAAGTTTTCAAGTATTTTTTTTATTAATACTTTATATTTAAAAAAAATTATTTAAATCGACATTCAATATGAACTTAAAACATAACTATTATTGAGAAAAAATGAAAACTTGTTACACAGTATTGTTCTGGTATTCAGTACTCAAATTAATACTGAATACCAGAACAATACTGTTACTTTTTTGGGGGAATATCAAGAGTTTTATTCTTTGGGAGTGGTTTCTGGAGAGGTGAATACAGAGATATACAATTTGATCAATTAACTAAGAAACTGAATAGTAAAGAAGATAGAGTTTATTTTTCAATACAAGCGATCATTTATAAAACAACAACCTTCGAAAATATCATGTAATTTTCACTCGAATCTAAGTCGCTAGATTTTTACACTGAAGATATATTATCACTACTTACCTGAGGGTGACAAGTCATGAATGCACATTCACACACACACACACACACACATACACACACACACACACATATATATATATATATATATATATATATATATATATATATATATATACTATAAAGTAGTTACATTGTCTCTTACTACACTGAAATTCTAGGTAAAGAAACACAAATCTGCGCATGTGGATCCTACAGTCATGACATCTTCAAAATGGAAAGAGGATACGAAATTAGCACAAAAATGCGATATGCTATCGTCATTTTATATGACGACGGCAAATCCAAACGTGTAATAGCTGCACAATTTAACGTATCGAAAATTTGTGTTCAACCACAATTATTCGATACAAGGAAACTGGCAGTGATCAAGATTGTGTACGTTCAGTACGACGATCTAATGAGGAAAATGTTGTCATTACTAGTAAGCGGAATAGACGCCTAACAGCGCCAGAAATTTTCGTTAAAGTTAAAAAATCTCAATCGGAACCTATCTTATTGACTACGGTAATAATACGATTGCAGGACGCTAATTTGTATGTTCGTGCTGCAGTCCAAAAACCTCTGTTATGGCCACAAAACAAAGAAAAACGGATGCAGTGGGTTCTTGCTCATCGATATTGGACACAAAGAGATTCTAAATAGTCCTTTGGACAGATGAATCGAAGTTTGGAATATTTAGTTCAAAAAGGTGAATTTATGTTCACCACCGGAGAAAAGACAAAGCCAAATTGTGTAGTGCCATCCGTCAAGCACGATGTTAGTTCTGTTATAGTCTAGGTTTGTTTCTCAGGCCATGAGACTGGCGATTTGGCTCGAATCGAAGGAAAAAAAAGAAATAAATAATTAAAAATGCTGTTCCTTCCGGGATAAGATTAATAGGAACTTCACTTTTCAACCAGAGAATAACCCAAGACATAGTTTTTAATTATGATGAGATTATTTAGAACGAAAAGATATGAAAGTGGTGTTAAAATATGGTATGGCCACCTCAGAGTCCTGATCTCAACCTGAAAGAACTTTTATGGAAAAAGCTCGATAGAAATTTTCAACATCGATGTATCTCTCCAAAAGAACATATGTGGAAGACTCTACACGTAAGCTGGAATAATATTTCCCAGGAAACAATAAAAAAATCAATTGCCCGTATGCCGAGACTCGTGAAAAATACAATTAAATACAAGGGAGGATTTTTTTATGAAAAGGCTATTCAGGTTATTATGGCTATATTTTATATCAATGATTAATACTTTTTGAATATTTTTAAGTTTTTTATTTAACAATGAATAATAAATGAAATAATTAAACCTCTTTCTTCATACACCCTTCATTGTTTCAATTTTATCTAATTTCCTTAGAGTGGTCTGAAACTTACTAACTATATGGGTGTGTATGAGCGCGCGTGCGTGCGTGCGTGCGTTCATGCATGCGTGAAAAAGAAAAGGCAGTATTGATTTTCATGAAATATATCTAGGAACCAGTGCTGGAAAAAAAAATGTGTTGAAATCAGCTCATCCGTTTTTCAGCTACAATACTACAGACAGACAATTCGAAACATTTACAGAAAATGAACTGAAATTTATGATATTTTCATTGAAAACTAATAAGTATAAAAATACATTCATTAAAAGGCCAGTGCATACTTGACGCTCCTTTGATATTCAAAATAATCAATACCATCATTTTATTAGTATTTTCATTGATAATAATCCTTATTGAATAGATTCTTCAGAGTATTTTAAAACAATATAAAATTTTATATTTGAGTGCACCAAGCTCTACAATCGCCGAAGAACTCTGTAAATAAATAATTAAAATATATAAAGACTTTCATGCTTTTCCTGATCAGTAAGTGGAAATAAATTACGTAAGACAAATTATGCATCAATTTAAAACCTCAAAAATAATTTTAAGGAATACCACTCATACATCATATCAGCTAACTCACTTTTCGGATATATGCGCAAAGACGTTGGTTTTAATAGTAAATAAAATGCTTCCTAACGTAATCCATTTTGTGGTACTAAGACAGAAGTTACCTCCAACGTGGCTAAGCAAATATTTACAGAAAGTATGCTCACAAAAGACACAGCAATCCACCTCTGAGCTTTGAAACGCCTCTGTCCTCCAAGTCGTTTCTTGTTTTGCAAATTATAATAGGCTTATAATTTCCTAGCAAATTAGGAACTAAGCAAGTAACTTTCAAATTCTTTAAAATGGTAATATTTAGCTTATTCAATTTTTTAAGCAGAATTAAAATTCAAAATTCCCGTACAAAAGAGCCAAATTTTATTTCTCAAATAAAAAAGTTTTAGTTACCTAAATCATTTCTATGCCTAAAATTTTGTAGAACAAATAATTAAATAACACTTGAAGTTTCGTCATGGAATCAATGAATGAATTTTATATAAATTTATATACATTCTTAAATTTTGTCGTTATACATCATTTATAAAACTGATTTTAAATCTTGTTTTAATTTATTTGATTAATAAATACTTATATGAAAATTGATGCTTTGTGCAACTCATTTGTATGTGAAAAAATAAAAATATATTTAATTGTTTAAAAAACTAAAAACATAGTTTCAGACATATAAGGTCAACACCGAGGGCCACATTCTAAAATTCACCATGTACACATTACATTGTACATAATGCAAAAACGATGAATTATTTCAACGTCTTCGTAATAATTTTCCTTATATTTCATAGGTTGCCGTCAAATACTGTTCACTGAAAATTAAGGCTGGTGGCTGAATATTTCGTCACAAGGGACAGAAAATCAGGTCATGAAAAATAAAAGTTTTAATAGATGAACGGAAGAATTTATTTATATTTTACTTTCAAAGTACAATCATATTTCGTAACACCTTTATGTTCGTAATCTATATATATATATATATATATATGTATATATACGTCGACGTAACACGCCAGAGCCGACTAGTCGATCACAGGTTTACGGCCTTTGACGTCGCACTGCGGAGTCCCGGGTTCGATTTCCGGCCGCTGGTCATCAAGGACATAGATCATTCGAGGATCTCATGACTTGGAGTCGTGCGGGGCTGGACTGGTGGGGGGTATAAATAATATTTAATTTATATTAAAACAGGTACATTAAAATATAAACAGCGCCTCCGGTGTTCGAATTTTCATTTCTTAGCAAATCTCGTTGTTGATTCAAAACAAAAGAAACTAAAACTATATTTTTTGTGATTTTATCGCTTTATTCTAGACTACACTATCAGCTGAAGATAATGTTTGAACGATTTTTAAGAATTTAACGAACTTTAAGAACTCTTTGTAATAATTTAGAATTTAATTTGTGAACTTTCTAGATTGGCACTTGGCGTGTTTTTGGGTGAGATTGTTGTTGACGAATGGGTATGTATGGTTACTAAAGCACATTTCCGTATTACGTTTTACGGAAACATAATATTTAAACATCATATTTTTAATGTATTTAGTATATTTACTATAAGGTAATTTATATAATTATTATTGTATCTTATTCGTGAAAATATGAATATTTCAGCAATTTTTTCAAACACTTAATAAATCATAACATCATCTCGCACGAAACAAAATAACGCACGGAATATAAAGCAATTGCTTTCCTTTTTTATTTAACGCGCTTATTGGGAACGAAACTTTGATGGAATCAAACAAAAATTATTATTGCTTTACTGACAATTAAATGAAACTACGTGATGTAGTATTATTTCTATTTTCTTTAATTTCTTTACCACGGCTATTTTCCGATTGAGCCTCTTTACACCGTAACGATGGGCTACTACCACTACCGCGATGTTGTGCTTTGATGAATAATGAAATAGGATGGTGGAAATTTTAGAAAGCACAAGCAGTTTGTTTTAACAGAATTTATGTCAGAAGAAAGTAAATATTGTTGACCATACTTATTGGAAGCCACATCAATGCGTCTTTATTTCTTTGTAAAAGTAGTGAACCTCACGAAATACTTACATTTAAACCAAGAGCTCAGTTAGTTTACGTACATATATCAGTTGTATACTTGTGTTAATTAGATACTGGATTTGTATTTAAATATGTGCACCATCCACAAACTAAAAAAATAAATAAAGACTGCTTTGCGGAGTGGTAATATATTTTTTCCATCTGCATATTTGTATATGGCTACATAGATACATTATTTGATATGACAAAGTATCAAATATATTTTAAAAAAATGTGAATATATCCTGCTACATAAAGCGAAGGTGAAATATTTTTTGCGCACCTGATCGAATTTGGTTTATTTAAATAAGTATTTTTAAATGAAGTTAAGGTTTGATACAACTCATGACGTTTTTAAATACTATTTATTAAATAGAAAATTTCAAATCTGTGTGAAATGTGTCACAATTCTCTATTTTTACATGCATTTAAAACTTGACACATTTTTTTTATAATAAATTAATGGAGCAATAAGTTAGAAAATGTATAAAAATAATTCTTTAAAATTAAAAAGTAATGTCTTATTAGCTAGATGCTACGAACAATTTCAGATTTAGTACTTTAATTGTATATTATTCAAAATATTTTCTGCCACAAGCTATAAATATTCCTATTAATCGGAACCAATTAATAAAAATTTTCCGCCGCCTTTATTTTGGAATTTCCATACATGTCACATCTCAATCTCAAATTAATTGGCCATCATTAAAAATGAGTTGTGCTTTCAGTTCATCCTCGACTACAGGTAACAAAGTAAGGTCACGAGGTAACAAACCAGATCTGTATAGGCCCATTAAGAGCAACTAAACAGTTTTCTTTCAAAAAGTCTTGAGCTAGACCCGCCTAACATACCGATTCGTTATCATGACATTTGCTAAATATCGTAACATGAAATTGGTCAAGGATTTTTCTATAATAAGCTAAAGTAAAAAAAATTCAAAGTATTGTTACTGCACAGTTAAGAAAAAGAGAAAACTATTCGCAGTTTTCTCTTCTTCCTAGCCCTGCTCTATTTTTCACACAACCCATACAAAAAAGTACCGGGATCAATAACCTTTCTGCTAATGTGCGTTATTTCGCTATTTTAAGAGTTTCCCCGTCTTCAAAAATACTTACCCTATCCTTGGATTTAGATTCAAAATCATATTAATTCAGTTAGAATTAGTCGCCTTTAAGAATTAAACGTTACTAAATTGATGTGAATTTATGTTAGGAGACTACCCTTAGCCGAACCACCTCACACGATACTCTCTTTGATTTATACTTATCCAAAAGTATTTCTTTTTTTAACTTAAGGTTAACATCGTCGCATTACCTTGGTAACTTTAAAGGCTTTAAAAAATGTAAGATAAAATATGTGTAACGAGGTATGGTTTTACTGATTGGGTTAATCAATTACAATTACGTATACAAGCATACCTTTACTTCGAGTTAACCTATGTAACTTCTTTTCTTTTGAAAATATCCCACATTGATACACACAGTACAATTAAATAAATCGAATTAACTCTATACGAAAACTCTATACTACAATAAAATATGGAGGTGTAAATACATATGTTATTTATATTTCAATGAACAAAATTTAAATATATCAGGGTGCTTCCGAAAGTTTGCTGTGTTGATTTGTTGTTCTTTAAAATGATAACATTTTACAGAACAACAAATGAACAAAGTTTTACCTCATAAATAATAGCAGGTATATGAACCATATTTCTAATGACTTTTAGAGATGTTCACCATATGTTTAGGCCTTTAAAAGGCAAACGAGAACATATATTTACATTTTGAAAAATAATATTGAACTTAATAAATAAAACAATGTTTTAAATTTTTTTTCGAATTATCTCCTCACGCATCCAACTGGAGGATGAAGTAATATTTACAGACCCCATCAAATAGGATAACATTAGAGAAGCTTTTTAAAATGCAATCGTTAATATTCAGTAATATTACTAGATACGACATCTACTTTGCCAGGTACCAGGCTCTAAATCCGTTTGTAGTGTTTACCTTACAACCTTTTAACAATACGTATCAAAAAGTTAGGAAAAAATTCAAGATAACGGGTTTCGAACCTTCACTGTGTGAGGTACGAAACCTTCACTGTGTGAGTTCTTGTAGCAATTGACAGGTTAATTGTACCTTTTTTAATTTGGATTTATTTTAGTTTTCATCAAATAAATATATTATCTTTATCATTGTAATTTATACGTTTTCATTATGTATCAATCTGCATCAGATTAATTTTTCTTATTGAATTTATTTTGAAATCATTGTGTCATTGTAAACGATATTTTATTAAGCTAAGTTAAAATCGTGCTAATAGTCAATATAATTAAAATCTTAAATAAACAATGTGATAAAATGAATTTTATTACAAACTTTTTAACTCATAATTATTAAGCTGAGGTTGAGAAAAAAAAATTTGCAAGCATGTAAAAAGGTTTAGTTACTCTGATTTCATTGGAAAAAATTAATTAATTTTTTACAATCAAATTCAAAATTAAGGATAATGCAATATTTTAGGCACTTGGTTAAAAATTAATAAAGACGATCGATCGCATTGCAAAAGGAGAAGCAAAATTGAAAAGGATAGCAAAAATATTTACTTTTGAATATAAATGGTATGTAAATATTAAAAATGTACTATACTCGTGTCTCTACTCTTTAATGAATATAATATAACTAAACGTAAATTCACGGGAATAAAGCCGCTGGGGAAAAATAAGTCTGATAAACTTTTCGGCGTTATTGTGCGCTATAAAAAAATACGTATGTACGCTATTTAGAAACTTTTTTGGCATATTGTAAAATATATGATTTTGATTGTCATGCACAATACAAGTGTGATCAGTTTCCGAATACCTATAATTATTTTTTGTTACTTGAGGATATTAATCTTTGTATTTGAAAGCATATACGAAACGTTCAAAATTAAGAATTTATAATTATTTAAAATAGTATTTTAAATAATTATAAATTCTTGCTACTTCTTTTGTTGACTTATTGATGTTGAGACTGATATAGTTTTTAGTACACCATTTTTAATTTTTTTTCTTTTTTACTTACAATTAAAATCGAGTGACTATATATTATGGTAACCTAAGTTGTAATTAAGCTCAATAAAATATTCAAAAATATGCAATTTGCTGTTTTCCTATAATGAAAAATTTTAAAACAAATTTTGAAGAAGAAAAACATGTATTTAAAATACTCAGAATATATATCCAAAAAAATATTTAGATTTCTAGAAAAATATTTCCAAACATCAACTCAAACTAAAATAAAAAATTTAAGTATCCGAATTTTAGAATGCTAGAAATAAACTAAATTATAATGCCAGCAATAAATTTTAATCAATTATTCTTACTGACACATTAATATTTAATGAATTAAGTGTGACATGACCTTACACAAATCGGAGTTCCTGTATTACTAAATAAAATAAATAATAATTTTACCTATATATAAACATGTTTCTTAATAAATCCCCTAAATTTACATGAAGAAATAAACTCGAGAGAAAGTTTCATCGCCAAAGAGCTTACTGCTTCAAAGAAAAAGCTTTGCTGTAACAAAAACATTAGCGTCACCTCCTCCCTATCCGTCGATATTTATGTTCGAAATATATAAATGTTCATCCCGCATAAAAATACGTGTACATTTTTGCAACTCGGTGTATTTTTAATGCTGTACTTGAGGATATGGAACTTGTGGAGATTTGTGAATCAATGTTTATGTGAGGCGGCTGTCGATCCGGCCTCCTGTTTGAGTGAGCTTTGTTAACGAATTTCAAACCATTTTAAGTGCAAAATGAATAATTTATTATTCATACTGAAAATGTTGTGAGTGATAACAAATTATTATTATTTTTTGCTAATAATAAAATACTAATATGAATCAGAAAGAGAAATAGAAATTCTCAAGATAGGGAAAGAAGAGAAGGAGTACTTTTGGTTTAGATAATTTTTGAAATGATAAATTAACGAAGCGTTCCGAATGATAGGTTTTAGACAAACTTTCAGAAGTTTCCGGTCAAGATTATTACAGAGTTTACCAGCATGCGGAGTAAAGTAGTAATCATGGAAGGTGGTACTATGTTTGGTATAAATAGAACAATTAAGGATTCTTAAAACAAGGAAAATGAGTAGGAATTCCGAGCATGAGCAGCTAATTGTTAGAATTTAGAATTAGGTTAGGATAAATTAAGAGTATTTTCACAAATATTGAAAACAAGCTATATGATATGCAATTTGTATCACTCTTTCAGTTAAAACGCGTCCTAAACATAAGTAGAAGGTCATATTTTCCAAGACTCAATGCACATATTTTTGAAAGCCTTATGGTTAATTTCATGGAGATTATTATACACACGCGCACCTATATATATATATATATATATATATATAAATATATATATATATATATATCAACATTGAACAATATATATAAAATCAAGGTAATATACAAATTCGACCAAAATGATTATTAGTTCTACTTGAGATATAGTTTAGGTAATACTTGAATCGATATATTTTGTTAAAGTTTCACTGTTACAGAAAAAGCTATCGCAATACCGTTTAAAAGTAAGAATGACAAGCTTGGAAGGAAACAATGAGAAAGGAATGCCAAACTAAGAGTCTCAGGTACCGTTGGGTATGGTACTCCATTTTTATGGTACTGTATCTCAAAAGGAAAAAGTGGACTCTTTGATCCCATACGTGTATATCCGTCTGTATGTCATAGCCGTTTTTCTCAAAAACTGCTAAACGTGAAAATTTAAAATTTGGCGTAAGGATAGGATGCTCAAAAAAATTTACATGGTAACTTTTGGGAGGAGGGTCTGGAACTGATATATTCCTTTTATTATTTAAATTCCATGTGTAGTCTCGTACGAAGGGCTGGATATAAGAGTCACGAAAATATTTTTTAAATAATATTTGTTAATATATTTACAGAGATATGTTGAAAAATTACAAAAAAATATATTCACCCGCACTTCCGAAATTATGATTTTTATTCTAAAATTATGAAAATAAAATTGGACTTTCAAGACCTCACGCAAAAGTTATAGGAAAACTCTAACAGTGTTGAAGTGTGTACATACAGCAAGCAATATATTTACTTCGTGAAAAATTAATATTTCTATATAGCTTAATGGAAAAACTAAGTACCGTTGAGTATTTTTAAGACCTAAATATCTGTCGAACTCTCGTAGTGTGAGTTCTAATCATTTTTAACATGTTTTTATTTTGAGTAGAATAGTTAATTGGAGAGAAAACGATATTAATATCAAGACAGTTAGGATAGTAAAGGACTCTGAGTGGATGTATTTTTGTAGGTAGTTTGCAATAACAATTAATACTAAAAAGGAGATTTTTTAAAATAGTATTTACAAATATTAAAAATAGTAGCGGAAAAACAAAATCAGAGCACATATTATATGTTTAATACATGTTTAAAACTATAGAGGAAATACTTAAACATAACGAAATGCAGTTTAGAAAAATTAATAATTTTATTTTAACGTTTAAATTGTTCATTACTATATCTATATTATGACCTTAATTTCGGTCATTGAGATGATATGTGTGACAGATTAATTTTAAATATTCATGTTTATAGACACTAGAATATCCAGTGAAATTCCACCCGATAATAATTTAAGGCAATTAAAATTCAAGACTAATTAAATTTATATCAGCAAAGTTTTGTCCAAATCGTTAATGAAGAAGAAGCAGATAGCTTTATTAAACTTATATCAGAACTCATATTTCCTCTATTATACTATTATATCAGGTGAATATATATGTCCTGAATATAACCTAGTTCTCAAAGAAATAGAAAAAGCTATTTTAAAATATTAATATGAAGCCCTCCTTTTAAAATATACGTATTAAATAATTAGAAGGGCATTTGTTTCATTGGCAAATGAATGATTAATTTTTGGGGATATAATGCATTTAGCAAATTTACATTTGATTAAATGAATTTTGTCTTGAGCATACTTTTATTAGTGAAGGCATTTAAGATAACGTCCATACTGTTCGGCTCAGGTTAAAAGCATACAAAATTATTACCTATGAGCAGAAATGGCCTACTTTGGATTTATAGCATGCAAATAGGTGTCGTCATATGATGCAAAATTTTCAGTCGCTGCAGATTTTCCACAGGAGATGTAGTATTATTTCTACTTTCTTTAATTTCTTTACCACTACCTAGGTTTCGCTGTATTACAATATCTTCAGGACCTGAAGATGTTGTAATACAACGAAACCTAGGTCGTGGTAAAGATATTAAAGAGAGTAGAAATAATACTACATCACGTAGTTTCCTTTAATTGTGAATAATGAATTTCTACAAAATTAACGCCAAATATATTCAAAATAAGTGTAATAAGAACGATATATATATATGTATATATATATATATATATATATATATATATATATATATATATATATATATATATATTAGGATATTAAACATCTAATCAAACAAAGATCTTTATAGGACAGAACTGCGACGAAAACATAAAGTAATTTTAAATATGCTAGAATTAATACTTATATTATTTTGAATATGACATAAGTTATAAAAAATAAATTATTTCAAAATGTCCTACAGAACTAATAAGGAAACTTGGAGTGTTTGTCCGTGCTATTTCTAGTGCCAAAAAATCATGACGAGAGACGTATATCAGTTACTTAATGCGTGAAACTACTTAATTAAGTTTATTGTGTTTAGCATAAAATAAACATTTCATTTAGCTTCAGTTATTTGAAAATACAAAAACATAAATTAAAATTTAAAGTATCGTGTTATAAAATCTAACGGCCGGAAAGTGGTACTTTGTCCTTATGCATATTTTCCCGAGAATATTTTCATATAAAATAAAATAAAGGACGACCGATCATGTGACAGGCAATTTAATGTTATTATAAAGGAGCTTTGGAAAACGTCACTGAGATGAGCTTTCTGAAGCTTTGTGGGGGCGATAAAAGCTTTTAAGCATTAGTATCGTGGTTGGACTGAATAATTAGGGAACTCTTCGGTTTTATGCCTGTAAAGCTTTCTGTGTAAGGGACTATCATATTCTAAACAGTTTTGGTCCTCTTTATAGTCAGGATTACTTACGGCTTTGCTATTAAATATATGCAGGGTTAGTTTAAACAACCACAAGAAATGCTCGAACTTTCTCATATTTACTCGGACATGCCATAAAATTCCATATAATTTTATATTTCTTATCAGATATGAAACGTTTAGTGTTTATTCCTCAACATGGGGAATTTATTTTATTAATTTGTCAAAAAAAAATATAAGCACAGAAAATTTCAAACATTACTCATCTACATGGAAAATATAATGGCAATGAAGAAATTTCTCAAAACACTAAGTTTTTAAGATAGTCAGTTTTCAGTAATTGCTGAAAGATTTAAAGAACAAATTAAAATTAAAATTTTGAATTTTTATTGTATATATAAAATCTTGTATGTCTTGTATTGTTGTATATTTCAAGATTGTTCAATATATATGGTGCATTACTGTCATATATGTTAAATTAATCAAGATATTTAACGAAATAATTTAACATTTTACTAAATCTGAGAATAAATTTCAAATTAGGTGACTGTTATAATATATGAAATACGTTTACTTACTCTCCATAATCAAAATTAAAGTGTCTATAGGAAATATTTTCATCCATTAGACAGAGTTTTAAAAAACAATTAAAAAGTGAGTGATAACAGTATTGAAAAAGCAAAGTAAATACTAGCCGACTTCTCTATTTGAGGAAACCTTATGCATAGATTATGAAACCTTATGAAGGAAACCTTATGCATGATTTATGAAACTTTAAAAGGACAAAAGATTATTTAAAATATTGCACGTGAATTGATGGTCAAGGATAATCGGTAAAATTGATGGTCAAGGTAATTCATTAATAAATACATAAATAAATTCACACTTAAAGTATACTTAGAAATATATATACAATTTGAAAATTAAAAGAAATAATATTTCTAGGCACAATGAAAACTTGTCAAGAAGGAGGACTGCGAGTATATTTTAAAAGAAATATTATATAAATATTTCTATTAAAATATTTATAAAATTTAAATATTTCTATATTGTTCGCTGTATATTTTATAAGCACATATTTAAAAAAAATACAAAATTTCACACAGCTTCCGAATGGAAACCATAAATCTTTGGATTTTGCTATTACGTTGACTGCAAGATTGTCGGTCGACTGGAAGTGCCCCACAAATTTTAATGATCAGTGAATATCACGATGGTAAAAATGGAGAAAACATTCGTTTTAAGAGGCAATGTCATCTTTGCGTGAAAGAAAAAACCTTAATTTTGCAGCAATGTATAGTGCTCATTATATAATTTAATTCAACTTGATATCTTCAGAAATATAAAACAAAAGAATTAACAGAGAGGTGGCGGATAAACAAATTCTCATGTGATCTTATAAGGGTTATTTTTTTCATTTTGAGGAACGACACCCTACGAATGGTAGACATATAAATAAAATATTAACTCACGAATTTCCATAACCGCACTAAACCTTTTCTTATTTTTAGGCAAAATTTTTCAGATTAAGTTCATAAATTTGACATGCTAAAATTTTTGTTTGCGTAACTAATAATATATACATGCATAGTAAAGGATTGACCGTTGTCGATGTTTGAATTTCGTTTACTGCTTACTTTATATCTCTTCAAACAATCTAGTAACGTGATTTAAAAGATTATAGTTTATATGTAATATTACACTGGAAATAAATAAGATATATATAAATATGTAAATAAATAATATTACTGCAGCATATGAAAATAATATCTGATAAATAATTATACATTGATGAAGTAAAATTTATTTTGGAATTTTAACGAAGTTTTCAGTTTTATGACTTACAAGGTTAAAAACATCAAACCCACCATCGGTCTGATGATTAAGTACTATAAGTCATTTTGAAGACCCATATATTACTAAGACAATATATAAATGTTATTAGACATTATAGATTGTATTTAAAAAGAATTCTTTATAATACTTCACTCAATGAAGTCCATGAGTCGGTTGTAAGAGATTGTTCTCGTAGTAATAAAACCATTCCGTACATTATCCCAAAAATAAACCATCATTTTTATTAATTAGATATAATCAAGGACATAATTAAACAAAAAATATTTTCACCCCGAACTTCGCTGTATGGAGAGATGATTAAAAAAACACGTTCTTTTTTGTGTCTGTCTTCATTAAATATAATAAATGAAGATTTACTTCTTCTGTATTACACATATGTATTTAGCAAAAAATACTCTTTACCATATATAAATTATCACAAAACCGTGTCAGTTTTCTTAAAATGTGAGCAAATGGGTGGTTAAAAATAGTTTTATTGATCTATATCGAATATTTTAGGCCAATTTTTTCCGAGATCACACAGCAAAAAGCGGCTATTCTTTTTGAGCTTTATTTACACCAACTTCCGACATTGTTCATTAGTAGTAATTCAATTCCATTCTGCGATGAAAATATAAAAAGTCTTTTTAACGTGAACGTACAAATCACAAAAAGCAAATATCACTGTTTCTTATGATCTTACATGTTCTGTGGGGTTGATACCTGGCAACTGAATAGGTGTATATTAAAATGACTATTTAATTTGTTTTCACCAGAAATTCTACCATAGCTTGGTTCCAGCGTACTATTTAGTGTATAGATATAGATTTTGAAATCCAACTCTCGTGAACATAATTCCACCCACGCAGTATGCTGATCTGCAACCCTACACTGTAATTCAGGCCCATTCAGTTTCACAGATGGTACTACGCATATCGGAATGTATTCTTTGCCTGTACTGGGTACCTTAATATTCTGATCAAGGGTATAGAATAGTAATAAAAGAATAACCTTTTTGTTCTAAGTAGAATAAAGTAGATATATAATGCTGATCATTAGTAGAGTTTATTTAACATGTACGTAGTAAACCTAGATATACCTTATACACCTTGCAGTTGAATTCCTGATTGGAAGCCCTCAAGTTTTGATTTTCAAAGTTACCACCTGAAGAGTAGTTTTGTTTATTCTTCTAAGAAACAAATTTAAGTCTATATAAGAATCCCTTATACAGTTTTAAATCTTCCTTGGTTAGTTTTTGTACTAAGAATATATTTTACTATTTCAAGATTTAGTTCCTTGTTTTTTTTAAACGGTGTCATGAAATGTTTTATACAATTTTGAAATTTCCTACAAAGGAATATTTTTAGAATAAATAAAACTAGAAAACATCTTGCGACAAAATAGGTATTCCCAAAATTAGGCTTACATATGCTTTGTAAAATGTTATTAAGTGCTGATAAGGGCAAAACATCATAATTACATTACATAATAACATGGTTACATTACATAATGACAAATAACATTGTTAAAATTTTTGTTTGCTTTTGTCGTTGACATAATCACAGGCACCTGAAACTTTAAAGTAAAAGTATTTTTGCTGCTAAGAAAATATGAGGGCAATATATATTGAATATATTTGGCGTTAATTGTGTAGAAATTCATTATTCACAATTAAATGAAACTACGTGATGTAGTATTATTTATACTTTCTTTAAGTTCTTTACCACGACCTAGGTTTCGTTGTATTACAACATCTTCAGGTGGGTTCTTAGCAAAGATCTAATCTTCAGGTGGGTTATTAGCAAAGATCGAATCTTTTCTAATAACCCACCTGAAGATGTAATACAACGAAACCTAGGTCGTGGTAAAGAACTTAAAGAAAGTAGAAATAATATTACAACACGTCATTTAATTTAATTGTGGGCAACTTATATATTTGGCCTAGATTCTTATTTACAACCTTTTCCCCTATTTTCAATTAACATTTTAAAATATTTAATTATGTGTTAATAACAACGCGCTTTAGTCATGCAATCAAATTTCAATTACTGACGTAACGTCAGTATTATCAAAAACAGGGTACATATTAATAATAAAGCCAATTAATAAACTTCAAGTTGAGGGTTTCAGAATATTAAATCTTTGATGTAATTAAATTGATATTTGTGGCTGCTGGAGACTTAATTAATATCGGTTAACGTATTTTCAATTAAAACATGGCGATGAGAAGTACTAGCAGAGTGTTTTCGCGTTCGTATAAATATTATTTCAAAATTACGTACTTTGTGAGGACTATCCTAATTTGTTGTGATAATCTGATACATTAAATATATTACTGTCAACTATGAAACTTAAGGAATTTGAGCAACCTATTTACCTAATATTATCTATATAATTATATGCATCAATAGCATTGATGCATATTGATCAAAGTTGGAATAATGATAAATGTTTTAATAATTTCTGCAAAATGTTTTTCTCTGATCGTTGTAAGCACCTCCTCGGAAAGAAACCTCGTCTAGCATCGTCTATATAGATCTATCACAAAGCTTCTGTGAGTCTAAATGTTCACGTAAACATTTCTGTATGTGAATAAAAACAAACGTCAAATTTGCCCAGATCTGCTGAGGGTTAATCTTTTATCAGTGTTCGTACGACCACACCGAATTTAAATTATCTTAAGCCAAACCGAATTGATTTTAATTTCAATTGTCGCTGTTGAGCGATATCTCGCTCTAATGAATAATTGAGATTGGTGTAATCAAGCATGATCTCATTAAATCAGTTGTAAACCATATCATAATATAGGGTTTTATTATAATATGACAAACGAAGTCGATCCTAAATTGAAAGTTGATTGAAATGGGAAAAAATCCATAAAAATCATTGCGTAAACATTTCTCTTATTAAATTTATCTTGACGTTATACAAAAACAATTGCAAAGTTCCTCAATGGATTACTAAGGACTTAGATTTTCTGTACTTATTACCCTTATTACAAATGACAATTTCTAATAACTTTTAGTGCTACCGTCTTATAATATATCACACTCTTTGAGATATCATGAACAAAGTATAATAATCATAAAAAAAGTGATAAAATGAAATAAAACAATGCTATCGTGAAGTTTCATGTTACTTTATAATAAATGTACAATTAGATAATTTTTCTGTGCGCAAATTGCTGCGAAACGTCGAGCCTTTCATATTTCATCAGCCACTTCTTAGCTAAGTGTCAGCTGGTACTGATACAGACAGGAGGGAAAAAGGGAAATATTATAAGTATTTTAAAGTTAGAGTTAATATTTAATATGCGAAATAAACGTTTTTGCACGAAATTTAATGGATGTTTCATTAATAGACGTAATAACTTCTTTGTTTCTCTCCCTCAGAATTTCTCTTCTCAAAAGCAATATGTAATTAAAAATATTAATCAATAGGTAAGAAAAAATAATGGATGAAAAGAGAAGTGTGAAAACTAATGTTACTGAATACCAACTAGAACTGCTGAGCAAATGACGAGTTATACGACACGCCAAAATTTAAATCCAGGTTCGATATAAACTCATATCCGTGAGTAGAAGCGAACTGATGACCTAAGCTGACGGCACATTTCATAGGAAGCCATTGTCCAGGTGTTACATTATAAAGTGATACGCTAATATTTTGAAAAATTTATAACCAAAATATGCACTTTAACAATGCCAATGCCTATAGCGAAATACATGAAAAATGTTAACAACTTTCTGTATTCTCGATAGCCGAATGATGTAATAACTTGAAAAGCTATTTAACTACGAGTATAGGCAGGAAGCCTTAACAAAACAACATTCCCCTTTTGAAATGAAGAGCTTTTAGTTCACATAAAATTTATTGAGCCTTGTTAAAGTAAGTAGCAAGTTGTAATTGATTTTCATCAAGAAAATGTGCCCATACGTAAAATTTCTTATTTTGAGAATTAAATATTAGAATCAATATTGCATTATAAAAACGGCTTGGTATGCTGATAGAATGTTACTAGTAAATAGGTACCTGAAAATTTGTATGTATTAGGTGCGTATTACAGACCTTAATGTTACATTTTACGTAACGTACCTGTAGCCTTACTATATTCGCAGTGTATCAATATAAATGAGACGGTATACAGATTTTTTATCTTTTTAAATATTCAAATTAAATGAGTTGATTATTTGTATGAGAAATTAGTGATTATTGCAGAGTTGCGTTAAAAAATTTGAAGCGGAGTTTTCGTTTGAATGATACATATAAAAATATTTACTCTCGTTTTACAAGCACTAATATTTTTATATCATTGCGTAAATATTTTCTGTGTAGGTGGATTCCCCACATGTGATTTTTATATATTTTTAAACATTTGACGTTAATATTTATTTCAAAATGTTTTGGAGAAAATCACGCATTGATTGATTACCTTTAAGGTTTTTATTAAAAATAGTTGACAAATATTTAAAAAACCAAGACATAAGATCAGTTTTGGTAGGTGTCTTCAGATCTACGAAAACAAAATTAGTATTTTTATTCCGAAGTGTCGCGACTCCATACAAATAAAAACAAACACTGTCAATACTCAACATATAGACAAACATCTATTAGAATTAGTATCTGAAAAAAGAAAACTCCAACTAAGCCACACTATTAGAAAGCCCAAAAATGCACTTAAACGAGATTTTGGCACTAACTGTCAGTCGTACTTGAGCGGTCTCGATGCTACTCCTTCTTCAGACTACTCACTATGGAAGGCTAAAAAAAATTAAAACAGCGTATAATAGCCTTACCATCCCTGCGGATGCCCTATGGGAAATGGGCTCGTGCATACACTGAAAAAGCGCTAACCTTTTCTATGCACTTAATATCAGTAATGAAACCTCACCCAAACGAATGCCCACCTAAGAATGAAAAAGAAGTCTGTGACTTTCTGGCAGAAGAATCCACTCTGAGGTGGAAAGAGATATATCCAAATTCACAAAGAATAAAGTAATAAGCGCAATTAAAAAAATCCATTATAAGAAATCTCCTGGCCACGGTCTCATCACAAGCCGCATCCTGGCTGACCTTCCGGAATAAAATTACTCACATCCTCTTATAACGCCATGCTTAAACTAAAATCCTTCCCACCCCGATGGAAGGCAGCAAAGATAATTATGATTCAAAAACTTGTTAAACAACCCGACGATCCGAAATTTATTACCTTTAATTTCTAAAGTATATGAGGCATTACTATTGACTCGCATGATGCCAGTAATAAGAGATAAACACCTTACACCTATCACCAGTTTGGATTCCGGCACAAATATGCCACTATAGATCAAGTTCGCAGACTCACAAACGAAATAGTAAAATGCTTCGAAGCTAAAAATTACTATGCAGCCGCATTTTTGGATATATCTCAGGCTTTTGCCTGAGATATATCCAAAAATGCGGCTGCATAGTAATTTTTAGCTTCGAAGCATTTTACTATTCCGTTTGTGAGTCTGCGAACTTATTATCACTTATTATCACGAACTTATTATTTACCAGGCTTATTATTATAATATAATTTAATAATAAATATAATTGAAATTTAATTTGAACATGCTTCTCGCGGAAGTCATGTGTTATAATTTCATGGTTCATAGTGGAAATGAAGTGACAAACCTGTATCCAATATCAACAAGTGTCCAGCAGGGAAGTGTGGTCGGTCCAATTCTATACCTATTCTACACCTCAGACTTGCCCACATGCCCAACAATCATCACCAGAACATTGGTAGACGATATAGCCATTTTGACCTCACAGCGAGAACAAAAACTGCAGCTAGCTATTTGCTATTGCTAGCTATTTGGCTAAAGAAATGGCGGATTAAGGGCAATGAAAATAAATCAAATAATCTCCCTTTAATGCTCAGATTAGACATCTGTCTACCAGTTAAACTATATAATGTTGAAACACTCCAAGTGAACCACGTACGATACCTTGGTCTACATCTGGACAAAAGACTGAATTGGCAAAAGCACATATTCACCAAACGAAAACAACTTGGTCTTCAACTCAGAAAGATATCTTAGCTCATCGGCAGTAAGTCCCAACTATCATTGGGAAATAAGCTAGTACTCTAAAAAGCTATACTTTGGGAAATAAGGCATTCAGCTGTGGGGTATAGCTTCCCATTCCAAAATCGAGATAGATACCAGAATAAAATGCTGCGTATAATTATAAATCCCCCATATTTGTAACCAACCAACAATTGGATAAGGTCCTACAAATATCTACAGAGAGGAAATCGATAGACAAGCTTGAAAGCTCTCCAAAGCTCTATTATCATAATATTAATATGCGTGTCACGTGGCACGAAACCATATATTTTAATGAATATATTTTTGATAAATAATTTTAATGAATATTTAATATATAGTGTTACTCAGGAGCAACGGTAAGCTTCCTTTTTGAATCTCAGCTCACTGAATTTTTTACGTTGTCAGCTATAGTCAGATATAATAATAAATTCAGGTTTTAAGTATATTCTTGCTATAGATACATTTTATTGTAATGGGCTAAATTAATTTAATATTCATTCCCCATTATTAATAATTTTCATTTTTACAATACGCTATAGGCATTGGCATTGTTAAAGTGCATATTTTGGTTATAAATTTTTCAAAATATTAGCTTATCACTTTATAATGTAACACCTGGACAATGGCTTCCTATGAAATGTGCCGTCAGCTTAGGTCATCAGTTCGCTGCTACTCACGGATATGAGTTTATATCGAATAAGAATAAAATATTTAAAGTTCAATCTTAAATCAGTCGATATTCGTTTGTACTCATTGTCTCACCATTAGCTCGGTAGCAACAATTTCATCTATATGATATATATATATATATATATATATATATATATATATATATATATATATATATATATAAATATATATATGTATATATATATATATATATATATATATATATATATATATATATTTATATATATATATATTTATTTATTTATTTAATATAATATTTTATTTCAAGTAAGGTAATAAAAGACTAACTCCACTCGAGTTGTAAGATTTAATATCCTGAACACAAAAAATACAAATCAATATAGGCTTTGATTATCATTGTTTCATTATATCTCTCGTTAAAGTAACAAATCCATAATTTTCCTAAATTTTATTTGATATTTTTTCTATTTTCAAACTTCATTACACAGATCGATATTCAATGTGGGCTTCTTGTAGCAAGAGTATTATTTTACAACTAGTCATAATACCGTAGTTTTTTCAGCCAGGCCACAAAATGGCTGAAATGTAATTAAATTATGAAGTACCACCATATTTAATTAGTTACATTTATACACATATACTAACATACACATTTTGCCCCCATGTATATACATTTTGCCCACATGTGACCAGGGTTAAAGAAATGAATAGGATGTGAGAAGGAAATAAAAATTAAATCTCATGAAAAATTATGGAATTGTAATTTTTTGAGACAAATCTAATATAATGTGTTCGAGGAAGATGTGAAAACCTTGAAAACTAGGAAAAATTTAATCGACGAGGAAGCCAAGCCTATTAGAATCCAAAAAGCTTAATTTTTCTATACAAATTTTTAAATTCTTTCCATTAATATGGTACTATATCGAAAAATCAATATATTCGCATATTATGCCTACATTGCTGTGTTTTTGCACCGAAACCTTTACAAAAGTATTGTGCTTTGCAAAACGTACATGGCATTTCTTTGTGAAAAGGGTGTTGTTGAAATTAAAGGAGCTCAGAGAACCTCGTATATTTACGAAACCACGGGAATTTGTGAAGCTATTTTAAATGATATTTTCGCCCACCCAAACGTAATTGTAGGACGTTTGGTGTCAGGACATGTGGTTTAAAAAGTGATTGTACTTGGTATTTTAAAAACATTTTCCACATCTTTAATGCTTTCGATGCCCACAAAATTTAAATAAAAAATACTGTGTAAAATACATTTCAAGCATCGATTTTGCATCAGATAAGAAATGATGTACGGTTTCAGCAATTTTTATGTTAATCAATGAGGTAAAATAATCTTGTTAGAAATCACCAATTTTATCACCTAAGCTGAGGTGCGATTCTCTTCTGACATGTGGGTTGTTTTCATTAGACAATAACGATAGATTCCCTCATACTGTTTGAAGTTTTGCATGGCAAGAAGTTTTTAACTTCTACCAAGCAACGAGGAAGTAACTTAAAATTAAACTCCCATGATCGCATGGCAGCAGATATATCTACATTTTTACGGTTTCCAAGTCATTTTACAGAACTAGTAAATAGAGCGTGTTGGAATAGTAGACTAGTCTAGGCTTTTTGGGTTTGACTCCTTGCGGCGCGCAGAAAAATAATAGGTGATCTTACCAAAATTATAAAAATAGTTACACGACAAATATATCTTCGATTTTCTTTTTATTCCATTCAATCGATTTTCGCTTCTCTACTCTTTTTATTTTATATTATATATGAGGATGTAATCTATGTTCCAACTTAGAAAAACTTTTTCAAAATAAGTATTGTTTAATTTGAGGATGAAAAGTATCTTCGACCGCAATCAAAGAACATCGGTAGCTAAGGCAGTAAATCTTGATATGAAGAACTGTATAAATTATTTAAGACAATTTAAAGTGTAAGACTATGGATTTTAAACCAAACCTAAACTTGTAAATATTTTAAAAACCAAAAATATGGTAGAAGAATAAGTATTGAGGGCAGTTAAATTAATTTATATTAAATTAAGAAGTATCAAATGCCCATATAAGAATGTGTCTAATAAGATTGAATAATTATAGAGATAGAAAAGATGTTGTTTATTCTTTAGATATTTGCAGGACTTTCATCTTCATTTCGTTATTTACACAGTGTTCTCGCTGAAGTCATGTCTTAAAAAAATCTTACTTAGCTATAATTTTTTATTGCGACATGTTAATTTTTTCTAACTTTGAATTAAGAATTATTGGTGGCTTATTTATATGTTGCTTCTCGTGATACCACTTTCTGCTTTTTCCGACATTTTCAAGATTTTTTTATCAATATTTATTCTGAAATGTGGACATAAAATATTAACAGAGTAATAGCGAAATATATGAGTTTGAACATAATTGAAATTTAAATTGTACATGCTACTTTGTAACACGCAAGTCAAGAAGTCACTTATTTCAAATACATCTTCAATTATATTATGTATATTATGATATCAAGTTTTTATTGCAATCGCATTAACAAGCGGTAATAAAGACATTACTCAACAAAATACTAATGTAATATTAATCGTTATTAAAGTATAAAGTTTAAAATTACTGTAATGGAAAATAAACAAAATAAATAAATTATTGAATAATATCGTCTTTTATTTATATCAAGCTTAATTTTTATTCATATTTTCAGGCGAATCTATAACTTCGGTAATTTTTTTAATAAAAATATATTTTTCATTGGACTAACGAAAAGAGAATGTTTTTCAGGATAAATAAAATATTTGCTTTGTAGCAGAATAAATATTTATATAACAAAAGCCTTTGTCGTTGGCTTAGGTATTATGATACATATTTCTAAAGTACTTCAATAAAAATAACCATTTTATTCTTGACGTAGAAATACGTTGAATATTTCAAAGAAAAATGGAATAACTTACCCACATGTTAAGTATTATTCTAATGACAGGTGAAAAGCCAGACCTTTATTACATTATACACAATTAAAATACAACAGAACAAAACAGTATATATTGTGTCTGCGTTTTTTTGCATAATATTAAGAAGAAATTATACAAGGAAAAACGTGGTTTTATTGAAATGAAAATGCTTTTTAAAGCTCAAAATTGTGATGGATAGTGGAGCGAGGAAATTTTCCATTTAGATTGATAACTTAGGCGAGTAAATTTACCAAACTTTTTAAAATGCAATCAAAAATATTTTATGATGTTGTATGAAAAGGTATCTGATACGTGAGACATGTATCTCAAAAACGTTTGGCAATAGATGACACTGATTCTGGATATGAAAAAAATAGGTTTAAAATATTTAATATAAATTTCTATCTATATACATATATTTATTTTGGTGACCTTGGTTCATTATATTAAGTAACATAGATGGCCGAGTATATTTTTTACGCCTGAACAACATATTTACTAAGAAAAAAATAGTATTACTACTCATTATTAGTAAACGCTTTTATAACCGACTTCAAAAAAGGACGAGGTTCCCAATTCGACCCGCATATAAAGTATTAATTTTTTGGGGATATTCATACATGACTTCGGTAATATTGCACCGGTTTTGATAAACCTTTTTTTTTTCAAAAAGTCCAATATACATTTTTAGGACTTAATTATCGATTTCCGGGTTATCCTAAGGAATTTATCTTTGGATAAAAGGACGATGGTCCTTTGAGAAACTTGAAATTGATTTAAAGTTAATTTTATATGTTTTTAAGTATTTTATTGACAGATAATGGCCAGAGTATGATTATGAAGTGAACAATGGTCACAAAACCCCTTCATGGAGAAGAACAGATTCATCGACATTAGGCTGCAATAAAATAATAAAGGCTGCAAAATAAAAATATAATAATAATAAAATATGTGACTAAAAAATTCTCAATGAATTTTTTAGTCACATATGGTGACTAGAATTTGATATCCAAGTCAGTACAGAACAAGGTAGTGACAGAACTCCAGAATGGTGACTATTGGATCTATCGTATTTGAACTCATTTAAATTGCTTTGGCGCGTCTTTTAACTCATCTTGAAGTAACAAAGTAAATTGGTTGATAAATTTCAAATTTATGTACAAGTACACATAAACGCCTAAAGCAAATAGGATATTCGGTATATATGTAGGTGAGCATGTACGGGTATATAGAGAGGCATGAAGCAATTATAATATTAGTAGGCTGGTAGATGAGTATGGGCAAGTATATACATGGCACGAGGAAACTATGATATTAGTAGGTAAATCAATAATTATGTAAAGGCTTCACCGCGGTGAAGGTATTTTGTCTTTAGTGCTTCATGGCTTAATATTTTTGTAAATGTAATATAAAGATATGGAGCATCGAAAACGAACGGTTAATCCAAAAATGGGTAATGTTATTGCTATATGCGCATGTACGTATGTAGGTAAATGTAAATATATTCATTTTCATTTAACACGGACAGAAATGTATTTTTAGAATTTTTATATTTTATTTGCTACTTAATTGATCTAAAAAATCTTTAAATATATAAGTTTAATAGCTTTTTTTATATAATACATAAAAAAAAAGGTTTGTAACTGAAGAAATGTATGTAGATGCAAAGGAAGAGCCGTAGGAATTTATATTAATAATAAGTATTTTTCTCGACTGTGCTTATCATAATAATAGAAGACAAATTAAGTAGTAATAACTATTGTTTACCCAAAACCAACATTTGTCAGTGCCAGTTTGCCAGTGGTAAAATAATATTTCAGTAGGATATTTAAAAAAATTTTAACTGTGTCTTTTTGAGATGAAATGAGGTATTGTATACACGACATAATAAGAATAATACAACCATCCAAACAAATATTAACTTTACCGTCTGTCACTCGACTTTCTCTGACTAAAAAGACCGATCACTTGAAGGTCAAACGAATATCACCGAAGAAGGTATGGAAGGTTGTTTCAAAAAGAAAATAAGGTTCCGTTTACCATTTTCGTTTTCAAGTAACGTTTGCAAAATATTAGGCTTCAAAATGTGCAATACCCTTCCACCTTTTAATTTACAAAAATAGATTTGAAAAATGCTGGCTAGATTTTATATACTTTCGACAGTATTTACCTTTAATTATAGTTAATATGTGTTAATAATTTTAGGTGAAAAAATTTAGGTTGTCAAATTATTTTTGAAGATTTTAATGAGTTTATGGTCTTATTTATTATATTTTATAATGTACAACTTTTACCATATTATGTAATGTTACATTTTTCTTCGTTCTTTCCTTTTTCAGTTCAAAACTTTTGTAACAATAATTTTTCCTATTTACTAGTTACTATTAAATGTACATTTACAGGAGTAGTAAGAATTATGGTATTACATATTTTTTGTTTGCAACAATAAGTACTGTCTTCAATACTAACTAACAGTTTAATTTGATTAACTAATACAATTTAAAATTAGGTTGTAATTCATTTCAATTACATAGTTTTTATATAATATTTATTATTACTTGAGAATGGACCAATAATCATAATTAATGGAATGTATGCCTATAAGCGTCAAAGTTCCTGTCCTGTTCCCAAACACCAGCCGACTTAAACTGAATTTGACAATTTGTCATTAATTTTCGTTGGTTATTGCAGGCTGAATATCAGTTTTTCATACTGACTCAAAATTGTTGTCAAACGAAGGGTAGCTTCAAATATTTCATGACAATAATTAGAAATTTTGCCTGTTCTCTGCACGGGAAAAGCCCTGCTCTTTTACTCATTCGTAAATATAGTATATATATATATATATATATATATATATACACACACACACATATATACATGTATGCGTATGTGTGTCTACATAAATATATACACATACATACATTGGTAAACAAAATTAAATATCCAATTAAAGGGCTTGTCACCCGAGAGACGTATAAGTTAGAACGGAAGACGAACGATGATTTTATAACGTGAAGTATCATATGGTATTAAGGCTGCGGCTACTTTTTCATTCTAAATATTATCACTTATATTGCCTATATTGCTCTTTTGAACATTTTTTATTTCGAACATTTTAATTTATTCCTTAATATAATTTTAGACGACAATTAAAAATATACATTACGTATATTACGGCGCAAAGTACACAAACTTTTCGAAAAAGTCAGTCTAATAATAGAATGAAACTCTTTGTATAAAACAAGACCAGAATCACAAATAAATTCCTGTTTTGTTTTATATAAAGAGTTTCATTGTAATAAAATCACAAATAAATTTTTAATAAAAATGACGCTGTTGATTAACTCAGCCTAATAAACTTCTTCTATACACGGCATCAGATTTACACTTAGGGCATTTCGCAACTTTGATTACTTTATAAATTAATACTCAGATAATTATTCTTTGATAATTATTTGAATAAATTAAATTTTCCTCACTTTTTCATATCCATAAATTAACATTTTTCTTTATTTTAATGCTAACGTTGTTGAAAAGATAGCAAGTAACTAATTTTAATACGAGTAGATGTGCGGAAATTTAAGTATTTCAGATTTAATCTTAAATTAATAGGAAGAAAATAAAAAGTCCTTCAATATTCATATCTATAAAAAGGCAGTTAAGCTACAACTTTCACAATATTGAAAAGCCGCTAGTTCTCGCGTACACTGAAAAAATAAGGTACGGAAAGCCTACCGCTTCTACCTTTGCCGGCGTGGAAATTTCCCGGGAAAAGTTAATTTTAACTTCATCGGGCCAAGTTTTAATTGAAATCGCCTCAACAGATAATAATAAGGACTTTGATCGACCAGCCACAAGTGTGAAGTTAATTATTTTGGAGCTTATTTGTTTGAAGAGCTTTTTTTATTGAAGTGAAATTATGATATTTTTATCTTCACAAATACATTACAAAGTATGGGAATAATAAATATACCCTAATTTTCCATTAAATGAAAATTACTGCAGATCACGATAGCCATTATTAATTGAAATGTAAAAAAGGTAAACTAATAAAAAGGCTTTTAAGTACGGGTAGAACTTTCTCAACGACCATTCGTTCACACTTAGAAGACCACATCTCCACATCCACGTCTGTCAATATTTAATAATGCGTATTATTTCTAAGGACCTATTTAAAAATAATTTCATTTTAACCATTTACGTGTACTGCCTAATTTAAATTTGATTTGTTTTGAATTTCTACAAACTTTGAGATTTAGAATCATCCTTATAGTTTTTAATAAAAGATATGTGATAAGAAATTCTTAAAAAAATAGTTTTGGGATCAGTTTAACTCGCTTTTTAGACGATATCTCAGATGAAGCAGAAATAAAGAAACAAAAATAAAAATAATTTGGGCCTCTTTGATAATTTTGATCATTAAATATTTAGATATACGAAGGTTAACAGATTTTATAGCAACAACAAATTTATAAGTTGAACACCTGATGGTAAAAACAGCTACTGGTACACACATGAGTGATATTCGTTCTTTGAGTTACGGAACCCTAAAAATAATACGTATTATATTATTAAGATTTAACCTTACTAGTAAATTTAACGACATTGATACCATGTGATTAACTGGCGTAATAGTATATTAAAAATTATATCTTTACTATGTATGCTTAATATTATAATATTGATACATTAATATAGTGCAATTTTATTCAATGCAATATTCAGACAACCATTTCAATAATTTAATTTTTTTTTATTTAATAAAAAATACTATAAAAAATTACGTTTACGAAAAATACCTCCTAATAATACTTGATATCACTATAGCTAATGTTTTTAAATAATCTTAGCTTCATATTTTATAATAATCGTTTCAACCTTCTTTCTATTTCTTTAAAGGTTATTTTATACATGTGTATGTAACAATACCTTTTACATTACTGGAATGATTCGCCACACAAAATTACAAGAAATGATATACATATCGATTATTAATTTCAATTTTTTCCTCAAGCCAAGTTATTACGAGAACGAATATTGGTGTAGCTACTTTTTTGATTTTTATTTAATATGCATAAACATATTAAATAAAAATCAGCGTAATTAGCGTTATTAGCGTAAGCAATTTTTTTATCAGTTTGTCTCTCAGGAGTGACACAACAATCAACTATTTCCAAATCTATTTATGATATATCGGTGTGAATTTAGAGTGTATAAATTTTTGAGTCAAGAGTTTAGAGGTTTACATCGTAAGCCGATCCAAACTATAGATATGGTAGTCTAACTACCAGATTACGAAGCACTTGTCTAACTCTTATGTTTTTACTAATTTAGATATACTCTTGAAAAAGCATCAAACAATTGTAAAATACCAATCGTTTTAAAAACTGTATAACGATATTTTCTTTATGAAATCACTGAATGAAATATGCAATATGGCTATGTCATTCATTTAAATAATATACGATATGCCCATGGTTCGTCACAGAATACGTAATCACAGTTCGCTTAAGAGTACATCGCTATTAGAGTATATCGATCTCATATTATAATTAAGTGGTGAATATCGTAATACTTTACAGTTACATTAGTGATTCTCTCCGCGAGGTAACTGAGTTAAACCTAAACGTCTGTTACCAATGCGTAACTATAGTTTACGTTTAACTAAGAGGGGTCTTAACGTAAAACCTCTTTATGTAAAGTATACCACCCTAGCTGAAGAGGATTTTATTGCAGTTATATTTACGCAGTATTAAACAATTTTATTTTTTTAATTTACATAAAAGAAAGCATAAAAGGAGATATTTTAAAAAACCTGTCATTATTTCCGTTTTATTGGAAGAACCATAGAAGGATACATTTATTATCAAATAAATATATCGTTTATTTATTGATCTTATCCATGACGATGTGATCGATATTATTTTGATGTAAAATTCAATTTAAGAGATGGAAAGTAAAGTCATAATCCTTTTTAACTTTATTTATCTGGGAAATATTCATAATTTATGACAATTATTGTGATCAGAATTAATATTCTAGAATATATTATTTTAATATATTAATTTAGTTTTAATAATTTTATTTTACATTTACTCACAAAAAAACATCTGGTCAAGTACAAGTCATTACGCAATCGTAAAGTATTCTTAATATCCACGTAATCATTTTCCGACCAATATTATTTTCATGATTGTTTATAATGCCCATGACATTGCAAGCCATTATATTTTTGTTAGCACGTTTTTACTTATGCTGTTTTAATAACTGAACTTGCTATATACCTTTAACTGTCCTTAATACTCTATCAACTTTTTACTATTATTTTTGAGTTTATATAAATAATAGGAAGAAAATTTTAAAATCGAAATACATTGCTATGTGCAAAATTATAAACTAGTAATATTTTGGCATTACTTTTTTTAGAAAATAAAACACAAACTTTGTGTTAAGTAAGTCATATTATACATTCGATATTATGAGCAAGGTTGCATATACTTTCGAAAAAGGCATGAAAGGAGAGCGGAAAAGTAGTTTTGGGTTCAGATGGTTCAAGAATAATGATTACTCTCTCAAATACAGAAAATGACAAAAATAAACATTCAAATGAGAGATAATTTTTTTTTTATAAAATAGTGGATATATTTCGTAGTAATTTATAACTGCTTTTTGTACGGAACTCTTAGAACCAGCAAGATGAAATAACGTACAGACTGTGTATCTTTGTATCGTCCATGTAAGATGCGACATAATAATCTATAAAACTCGAAAGTTTGAGAGGGTTATCGGAGAAAACACGTAAAACTGGAAAAGATCGGAAAATACCATCATCTTGATGGCGTAGGACGAACAGATTAACAGCATCTCTGTCAGTTAACAGTTTATAGTTAATTAATTTAGGCAACCTTTAAAAAAAGCAGTGGGTATTGTTTCTTCTACAAAGTTCTTACCTACTTCAATAAACTTTTATTGTAATTTTTATTTCTTATCATCGATTCTTGATATATTTAAAGTGTAATATATGTATGTTTGTGAAAATGACTTCGATTTTTTTTCATTATGGTAACGATTTATATTTTATCTGTTTTTGGTATATCTTTATTATTATTCACTAACTAGTTTACCTTAGAAATTTTAGGAAATACTAGATTTATAAAAATTATATTTAATTTTTATGAGTACGAGCCCATTTTCATTGGTCTCGTTTACATTGTTCCGATGGAAGGGTAAGATTTAAAAAAAATATATAATTCATAAATGATTTCTATGTAAAAATATTTTAGCTTTTCTGGAAACGAATTCAATTCATGCAGAATTTTATATACTTAAAATTAAATGAACATTATAAAATAAATAAAATTTGCTTAGCACTATATACAAGGAAATATCTTAAATGGATTAAGAATATTTTCGATAAACGTAGCATTGTAAGTCGTTATTACATGATGTTTCTTTCTGTATCCCAGGAATAAATAATTATCTATAATGGAGCTACAGAGCTAAAGCCAATTTTGAGCGAATTTAAATAAGCGCCAATTATTTGAGTAGATAATATGAAAGTAAGTCAAGTGTACATAGAAACATGCATTGTCACTCGTAGATTAATTTGTGATATATAGTATCAATGTAAAATGGGATTTTTATTTATATTATTTTTTAATGTTGCTATTGTTTACGTTATCGTATAATTTAGATATTTAAAAAAATTATCATTGGACCATGTCTGAAAAAATATAAGTAGAATGGGTTCGTAAAGAGCTATCATCACAAATATTTAGTATTTCATTTAAAAATTGCAGTAAACATATATGGGAGGACAAATTCATAAATTTGTGTGTAAAATTCGACACTAGAGTTTGGTTACCTGTCTTACTTAACTCGGAGACATACCATCCGTCTACCTGTAATTTAAAATTTATTTCGCGTAAATTTTGGTCTTATTATATAATAAGTAGGTTCTCGTTAGACTGAAATATTGTGGGTCCAGGTTTGAACCTAAGTGTGTTTTTAATTTTTTTTATTATATCTAAAATATTAGATATGCAATAAACTTAAAAAAAAATATTTGTATTTTTTCCATTCTTTAATTAAAAATTTAAATAATTTCAAATATTATTTATATATTTTAATTACATATCCAGATTTTACATGAGAAATGTTATTTCTGCCGTATGGAATTTTGGAATTCCACTAATCACACACTTAATCTTACGCTATCCTTTAATAAAATATCTCAAATCTATATTTGAGAATTTGCAAAGGAAGTTGGTGGAAACAAAAACAATGTTTTTCAAAGTTTATGCGTCGATTTTAAGTTTTCTGAATCAAAATTTTCGGTGATTTACGTGCAAGTCTACTTAATCTATGTCAAAAATTAAAGAGCTATGTGTATTTGGTTTATATTCAGAGTTTTTATACCCATTTTTAACGTAATAAGGTATGGAAGTTACGATATTATGACAACATGCATAAATTATCACCATATTTTTAAAGCAATAATACCTGTAATGTTTTTGTTATTTTCTTATATTTTAATCACATCACATAAATGATAAATGCATGAAATATGGTTTCATTTATCATTTTCTGCGAGTTATACACGATTATGGACAGAAAACGCGTTTATGAGATAATATTTATAACTGTAACAATGTTTGCCAGTCTGTCTGTAAACAATAAAGCGGTATGAAAATATCACTCATTCGTTTGGACTAACATCACCAAAAAACAAATAATCAACCATGTCCTTTCATTTCAAATATATAAATGTTAGATAGAAATATGAAGTTTGCAACCAAAAAACACGCCATTGCAGCGATTTCCGATAGAAACTTATCTAACAAGGGAAAGGGTAGCATCTTATTTTTAGTTCACAAATTGATTTTACAGAACAAAGAAAAAAAATAGGGAAATTTCATAAAGGTAACTTAAAATATTTTTTTACCATGAATTCCGTTTAGAGACAAAAGCGATCGAAGTAACAAGCAAGTTTTTTCTTACGATTAGTGAAGGTTTACTTTCTTGTGACGTGGAAAAGCATTGAATCTAATGATAAAACAAAAAACCGTAGGGCGTTTAAAGATATCCCAATATATCTGCAGATATCCATAGTTAAGTTCTAATCAGATTTTGAAATTCAATATATTAGTTTTACTTAAAGTATTAGTTTTGTAGAGATAACTGATTTCAGTGAAAGTAAACTACGTTTTGCCTGTACTTTTCATTAAAATATTTATATGACCTTAGGTATTACCGTTCATTCCAATAATTTAGGCTGTTAATTTTACCATTTCACCCATTTGAACTATTCCAGTTTCATTATTTTTTTTCGGTATTGCAATTTGTATTAGAACCTAATTTTGTAGGTAAAATATCTAACTGATATTTTTAACTAAATAATATTTTTTGGAAATTATAAATAAAATGCAGAAATGAGCTCATTAATTCAAGAGATAAAATAATTAATCACGCTTACTCTTTGTACTTTATCATCACCGTAGTATGTTGGGTTGATCACAAGGCATACGACATTTGACGGTGCGGCGCACCGCGGGGACCCGTGTTCGATTCCCGGCCGTTCGATTCCCGTCGAGCGGAGCTGGATTGGTGTTATGATTGGCTGTTTGATTGATTTGGATTACTAACGGGAGCATTTGATAAATTTGTTACTTAACTGTTTAGCAATTATACATTTAATTTTATTTTCTACAATATTACCCAACGTACACTACTGTAATGAGATATGATATACTTCGTATATATAATTTATACGAAGTAATGCAGTTAACCACACTCATACGATATCCCATGAACGCAATGTCCTCGCCGTGCGTACCGTATGAACAGGAGTAAGTAAGCGCAGATTTGTCGTGATAATGAGGGTATAAATTTATTATTATCATAAATAAATTGAACAATATTTCCGTTGTGAAACAAGTTACCATTATCGTCATATCCGCCAGTTAATATATTACCTGTCCATTAATTATAGTCCCACAATTTCTGGAGTTTTTATTTTTAGGTCTTCAGTAGATGCTATATATGGACATCTGAATTTATATGAAGTGAAATATGTTTTCAAAACGTGCTGTTTAAACGGATAATATTCTTTCATACATCTTATAGGCTAGAGGAGTGGCCGATTATCGACAGGTCTTTTCAAATTCAATTTGGGTTCGATTTATAATTTCCAAGTGACGTTAATCTCACACTTGTTGGGTTTGAGAAATCTGAAAATGTCTTGAGAGTGTCATTTAATTGGATATTTTTATTAACAATATTTTTATTAACTTATAACGAAAATTTCTAGGTTATATGCAGTTCTAATCTATTATAGTATAAATTTTTATTTGGCCTATTTGTAATATTATTTCCTCAAATTATAGATGGGAAAAGTCAGAACATTAAATTATTATAATATCAATTTTATCATATGTTGAAAGGAAGAGCAAGGCCTTAATTAAACAATAGCTTAAAAATACTATATTGAAGTATTTGTAAATATTATAATAATCTCAAAATATAATGACCCGGAAAATATATTCTTAATTTAGACGCGACGATAAGTGCGAAGTCTTTTAATTGATCGTTCTGACGCGGGACTTATAAGTAAACTTTTATATCTTACTAAATTTTAATTTTATTTATATTAAAAATCTAAAGACTGAGTCAGTATAAAATTAAAAATATAATAAATTACAATATATTTTGTTGAAATTCTTCATCTATTTCATTTATTCCATATTTTTTTTAAATTTTTGATTATAATGTCTCAACAAAATTTGATCAGTATTAATTAAAGATAAATTGGAGATATAATATTTTTATAAAAATGTATACATACTTTTAAATTAGGGAGTAATTTTAAATAAAATTATTGAAGGAAAGACAAGAAACTGTTTTTTTAAACTTTGCAATGTTGTGAATTAAATACGTAATTCAAGAGTTGATAACCTATAAAAACAGTTGAATTCAATATCTTTAAATGATAATAAAGAAGAAAGTTTTGTTGCTCACTTAATTCTGTAGTATTTTATGCCAACAAGTATTGTTTATATATCCAGCGCAATAGTAGTTGAAATCTGAATATAACCATTAATTAATAAAGGTTGTTTTTAAAATATATCATTGGAAGCATTTGCTTCTTTAACATAATTTTACTTGTTTATAAACTAAGTACATTTGTTAGCAATATGACGTGCGATGTCTATGCATAGAATCTGTGTCTGTGAGTGTATCAAGCGAATATCACTTTATTGATTTTAATAAAACTGTTTTATATTTTACAAACTTCTTCAAAATGTTCAATAGAAAACTACATGATTTTCCTTATGAAAGACAAAAGCCAGAAGATACACTAGCTTCCACATTTCATTAAAAATAATACTATATCATTTAGTAGTGAAAAATTAAATTATAGTGAATTTCTATAGAAAAAAAACGCCAAATTTATTCAATAATACATTCGCATTTACCTATTAATAACGGCAGTAACACGTCATTTAAGGATATACATCTTTGTACACATTATGGGAAAAGGTGGAAGATCTATTAATACACAACACAATTTTTCCCGTATTACAAGCGGGTAGAATTGTTAGTCAAATAATAGAAAACGAACTTTACTCATGTCTACATGAAGAAAACTCAGTGTTGGAAAAATATGTCATTTTCAACATTTAGAACTACTCAAATTATATATATTTTTATATTATAATGACACATATGTTTTATAAACAAACAAATTATATACACTTAGAATAAACAAATTATATACACTTAGAATAAATCAGATAAGATAAATGTAAAAAATTATTGTTTAATAAATTCAAAATGAAAGACGAAATAAAGAAAAACAACGTCGTTCTAGAGAAAGCAGGTAAATTTATTTATTTAAGAAGTTTACTATCGAAGACTCAAAGCAAAGAAAATTATTTGAGATGATGGTGGATGGTGGAAAATAGGCGCAAAGAAAATGACGTCAATGAATTTGTTCGTAACGGCATATAAGCATGTAAGTTGTATTAAAAGTGAAATTTAAATAATAAAATAGAGGAATAAAAATAATTTTAAATCATAATTAAATGTATAATTAAACAGAATATCTCATAGAGTTAGATTCCGTAAAATCAACAAGTGTAAAGATTTTTAGTCTAAGATCAAACCACTGAGCGTTCTTTGTGGTTTTAGTCGATTCATCACCATTCTCAATAGTCACTTCTCACAGATCAGGATTCTTACGCTCGAGCGAATGTTCTGTATAGTTCATTGTGATTGATGAGGTTCCGTTGTTAGTCTTTTTGACACTTCTTACGGGAAAAACATCGTTTTCTTAATTTCACTGAAATTTGTCCTTATATATTGATGTTAAATCGTGATCGCTCACTTTCAATAAAAAAAAGGATATTACGCTTACAGTATTATGTCATAGGTATTTTGTTGCAGATGTATGTATTTAAAGATGGATTATGAGTTTTTAATATAAATCCAAGGCAGGGGTTGTGAAAAAATATAGAAATTTAGGGGAAATAATAATGGAAAATCAAACGTAAAATCGATGTGGGGAAAATTTATTAAGGCATATCGTTTTTGAGTTAACAAATTAGGTTTATCGCTTTAACCACAATAATATTAAAGGTGTTGTCCCAATTTCTTACAAAAATTTCATTTCTACCTTTACACTGGAAGCGGCTGATTTTGTTGATAAAAAATACAAAATTATATTTTCAATTGTATACTATAATGCAAACTTTAATCCAATAAAATAAAAAAAAATTATTTTAAAAGAAATCAAGGAAGGGAGTTATGTAACATTAATAAAATTCTCTGTAGCTGGAAAAAAATGGAAAAATTACTTAGTGTATCTCGGTAACCCATTTTGCTTTTTGATAAAATTTGATGATGCGAGTGTATAAAAGGGGCGTCATTTGCAATGACATGGTTGGTACGAATAAAAGAGATCTATGCAAATAAAATAACATCTAGTCAAAAATTTGGTGTAGACGTAAAAAATATGTGCGACAAACCTTATTGTATTGTCATTATGTAGATAAAATTGAAATATAAGTAATTAATTAGACTTCTGTAGAAGTACCAAGTTAAAATTGCTTTGGCTAATCTTCCGAATTTTTGTTTACAAAATAATTTTACAAAATTTAAAAACAGAAAGTCTCAAATAAATTAAATTATTTCCCTTGATGACAAACAACATTAAGTTTCATGAATAGCATATAGTCAGTTAGACATATTTTAAAATGTATTAATCTTATTTAAAGTAATTATAATTATCGACGAACTATATAAACTATAGAACTAAACAAAAACGCCAGCGTTTAATAGTTTTATTAAAAATAATTGCAGGTTATTTTGAAAACATGGTAAAATACCTTTTGAAGAGATATATGTCATACCTAACTAACGATCACCAAAAATATGATCTATAATTAATAAGCCATTATATGCACAGACTGAACGTACAAATACTATTATGCAGACTAATAGTGACATGATTCAAATGAAAACGGTATACCCTCATCTCTGGTACTAACTTCAGTGATCTACTGAATGTGCCAGTTCATTTAAGAAAGTAGTTTTAATAAATTTGCATTTAAACATCAGTTCCAGGTGAGAGCTAAACTTTTAACTTTTTGGCCAATTATATTAAAAAAAGCACAATTATGTTTTTCGCCAAATGAGATGGACTCACTTGTTTATCTATTGTATTTGTTATACTACTAATTTAAATATATCAAAATTGAATTATATCCTTAATTAACAGAAAACTTTAAAAACACTTTTACATATTTGTTTTTGAATATTTCGTTTAAAGTTGTATCGAAATGATTCGAGAAATACGTCATTGTCAACTATTACAAGACATTTAAGAGTAAACTGTCTTATATATACGAGACGTGATTTACAAAAAGGCAATATACAATATTCTATAATGTCATGTCTGTCAACTGTCAGTGGGTGACGCAATATGAACCACCATCATTTTGGTAATAGCTGTCACAATTATAGGCAAAAATAAATCAATATTTTAGCGATATCACTCGTATTTATGTAGTTTTATAAATATGATTACTGTAGGAGTATTATAGAGGGAAAAGAAAAGAGGAAAAATTTACCTTCCCGTAAAAAAAATTAATAACTTTCGATATAATACCAAGTAAGAGACATTAAATATTATTGAATATCTAAATAAAAAATAATTAATATTATCTCATTGCTTTAAGGTATATTTCTTTCTAATTATTATTTCTAACAGACAAGTATGATTTCTCTCACGGAAATAAAAGTTCCAATTTATTTATTGGAAAACACTTGTAATCAATGTTTTTAGAACAACTAAGCTTCTAATTATACTAAATTAACTATCTATACTGTAGATAATATGTTATATAGGCGACTAGGAAATAATTCTATCTAAATATGATTTTTTATTAATAAAGTATCGAAACCTTCTGATAAGATAATCGATAAAAAATAGAAAATGTTTAACGAAAAAATATCATCGTCCGAGTTATTGGAGGATGAAACCCGGTTAGCAGTCGGCCAGAAATCATTTTTCATTTTCACTAGAAAATATATTTTTATTCCTTGCTCGTCACTAGACAGACGATAAAACACATAGCGACTGCAAAGTTTTCATGAACTATTTAAGAAGAGAGAATTAAAGAAACATTAATATATACGGGATTTTCTTTACTATTTTTAACAATCCTTGGAGAAGGATTAGTTTATTAAAACCTCATTTCTCATATTTTATTACATAACTCTGGTAAAGTAATTAGGATATTCAGGATTTTGTACATATCGTGTCAGTTGGGGTAAATATTCTGCATGTTCTTCCATCATAAAAAGGTATTTTATATATTTGAAAAGCAGAAAAATTTACTTGAATTTACACACAGAGTATTCCGTTCTAATATGAAACGTATGATATAGAATGGGTATTCGGAGTTAGTATCATGACGATGAATTTTTGTTGGACTCTTAGGTTTATGAAATTATAAGAGTTTTAAGCAGAAATTAATTTTTCTTAATTGCTCATTGCTGTATTCATGTAACGGTATATTATAGATAATTATAATATAGTTTAACTTTCACATACAATTTTTTTATAGTACGCAAAAGTAAACGTAGTAATATAACTGGATAGGATGACACTAATCGAATATATAATGAGTTTATGGACTAAGCATAAATGAACTTGCTATTCCTAAACATAAGTAAATATAGTTTTAAATTTATATATTCTTGCTGTATATTTTTTCGTTGTAACACAAAAAAAGAGTTCTTAATAAATTAAAAGTTTTTTTTAATGAATATGACACGTTTAGACGAAAAGACGTTCATCACAAAGCTTGCCTCAATAAATATTCTAAATTTTCTCCTCATAATGTGTTAGTAAAAGCCTCATCAGGCTTTTGTCAATAACTTTCAATATTTAAACAATTTAAAATTGTTTGCTGTGAGAGACTTAACGAATTTAATTCCTTATGGATAAGTATAGACATCCCTCTTCAAGATCTTATTCGTTACAAATGTAACATTAATAGTGCTTTTTTAAGGAATCCTACGTACATGAAGTATCAATTTTTTTGTAATATTGTTTACGTACTCATGAATGCATGTTTTCAGTGATATTATTATTGAAATATAATCATCTTTAGTATCCCTTTTAATGTTAAACTTATTCAACAATAACTGCTATCTCATTAGCATTTATATCACATCTGAAACAGCTTTAGTATTTCTCTTTATTTTCCCGTTTATCTTCAGAACTTGTAAACTATACAATTTTAAAAATTTACCCTTTTTATAACTTAGTGCTAAATTTAAAGTATTTCATGGTTACATTCCACATTGTACAAAATACAAAAGGCATCATTTGTATCCAACAATTCATATTAAACTATGTTAAGTAAGAGGTACAAAATTTGCAAAGGAGTTTCTCGATGAGATTATACAATTAGTGCAAACAGAGTTTATACATCTCTAAACGCTGCCACGCTTTTCATAATATAAAAGATCGCAACGAAGATCAGTATCTAGGCTTTTAATGTGATTCATATAACATCTTTGCTCGTTTAACATGAGCGTTTTAGTGAAGAAATTTTGTGTGTCAATTTTAACACAACCGTGTCTAAAGGTTAAGATTGAATTAATGACGAAGCAGAAGGTTTAAATGTTTTGAATTGAAATGAGGAAACGTGGTTAATCGAGTCTACATACACTTTGACGATGATATTACAAAGGGAACGGATTTCCAAGATATCTTTCATTTGTCGTGCAGCAAATTTATTCACTCAGCAATCATTCGGAACACGAATTTAAAGTTTTACAATTTGCATTTGTGAAATAGCGTAGAGACAATACTATTTCAAATATCCATTAATTTATGGGTAATGATACCGTTTCGGATTGTATTTCGTATCTTGTAATTAGCGAATTATTACTTACATTAATTTACAGTAAAATAGTAGTCTAGTAATAAATAATCCATGTAAATTAATCCAAATGTATTATAGTCTAAGATGATGAAATAATCATATAAGTGCAAGGATTACTTCATTTAGTAAACTAGCAACTGATCACTTTCACAGGTTTACTTAATATTATATAAATATATGAATGCATTCCTTCATTTTAAAGTAGCTACAGATTAACGAACTCTAAATGCAATGCAATAGTTGTTTTATAGAAAAAATCTTCACCAAAAATTATAAAATGACATTTTTCTTGCTTTTCTTAATATAAGTACTAAAATTTAAAGTAATCGACGCTAAAATCTGGAAAAATTTCCATTGAAAAACGGTCTTACTAATGAAATATTTCAAATAATTATACTTCTTGTCACTTTTTTTCAGAAAACCATCCATCGCGTATCATATAACATCCATCGCAAAAGTCGTTAAAGGTATGGTTTTAATTTTTGGTATTATGTCGAAAAAATGTTTTTTAAAAGTTTATTTTAAATAGCGGAACAGGCCGCAAAATAAACACTAAGAATTTGAAAGGAAAATAAAGTTATGGAGTTAGTAAATTGTTTTACAACGCAATTAAAGGCAATTCTTTATTTGACCAACAAAGGCAGCAATATACATCAAATGTAAACAAACATTTTTCCAAATCAAAAAAATTCTTACCCCTTTTAGAAATTGTCATAGAAATGAATTCGATTTTAAGCTTGGAAAAAAGAATTAATTAATATATAATTATTTCTGTGTTCACCATGATACCTACTAATTTAAACTTCAATAAATATAAGTACTGATACAATTTCACAGCTTAATTTTTGTTAGGTGCAAGCAATGAGGAAATAATGGATTTTCATCAGTTTTTTACCTGTAATAGAAAATGTTTACCCAAATGAAGAGATTACATGATTGAAACAATTTAAATAAACACTAATTTTAAAATTATCTTACTTATAAACTGATATTAAGTGTTAGTTTCTTAAGTGTTAGTTTTTCAACATATTTGTTTTCAAATGTGGAATATTTAGAATCAAACAGACTTCAGATGAGATTGAAAAATAAAGTTATTTTATATTGATAATATGTTTACGATATCGCATCTTGTTTACCGGTAATGAAATAAAGTTTGCTTTCGAGCAAAATTACTTAGACGAACTTATATTCGCAAGCAGATATGGAAAAAAATTCGCAGGAAGATAGCTTCTGAGATTAGTTTTAAAAGAGGAGATATTTTGTATATAAGAAAACATTTTAAACAATATTAAAATTTAAAAATCAATGCAAAGATGTATATTGCTATTAATAATAGATTGTCCATTATGACCTATTTCTGACATATAATTGGATTATAACATATTTTTACCTTTAATAAACCTATATTTTTCACTAATAAAATAAAATTTACGTTTATTTAAGACATGGTTTCGTTGTAACTTTTCCCATTAAAATCATATTTTCCATTAATCTTAACTAGCAATATTTCTACATTTAATTTTGATTATGAAATGAATCTTGTTTAAAAATAAAATGAAATATATGCCCAAAAATTGTTTACTTAACACACCATACTGCCTGTATTTTCATTGTTTTATCAGGCAATATGAATAGATGTTTGTTTTTATTTTTCATTACAGCTACATAAAAAATTATATCTGAAATGATTGTACAAAATAATCACATCTACCTATAATGCAGAACGCTTATGGATAATTATAGATTATTATAAGTATTTTTATATTAAAAGATCGTACAGTTTAGTTGAAAAATAAGCAAGCGTTGCTAACACCGTTAACAAATTAACCCTAAATCAGTTTTGAGTAACAAAAAACGACTGAAAAAAAATGCAACCATGATCCCTTCTTCAAGAAAAAATCCGGGAGAGAAACGTATATTTTACTACAACTTGAAATTGAATCTGTGTGCTAATACACGAGACTTGAGTTAACAAGGAAACTCAAGTCAGAGCCAGAATATCACGAATAAGTTTATCTAATGGGTGCGCCAAATTCGCGAGACCTAAACTATGCTTGTTCCGCCCAGTCCAGATATTTGCTCAGAAATAAAGTATCTGTTGATATATGAAAAACTACTACCCATTTCTCTGACATTTAAAAATATTTAAAAAATGGTTAGTGATGGAATATTCCTTGCATACACCAGCTGTCCTCAAAGTAACATAAAGTTTTGATTAAAAACGAATCCATTACATGAAATAATTTTTTTTTTAAATTTAAAAAAATAAGTATTTCCAAATGGAGTAAGCAAGGTATTAAGTATTGACTTTGACATCATATCCACTTTCACTTTATAATCTATTTCATTTATCTAACTTCAAATCAGTATGTATTATAATATCTTTCTTTTCGATTGTTATTTAATCTTAAACATGATGAATGAAAACAAGGAGATATTTATACAAAAGTTTCTTTACTCGCTTGCGCGAACCGTGGGGATTGATATTTTTCAGTCGTATGTATGTGTGATACATCAGTATGTATGGTGACACATCAGTGTCGATAGAATCTAAACGCCTACATGGGTTTTGGTGTTTCAGATATCATTGGATTTGTCATAATTTCCGATTAATATCAAACACTTGAAATCACGTCAATATTTTATACTGAATAGATTATTAGTTTAAACGACTTTGTGGATCTTTCGTGAGTCTTATCCACCTAAAAATTATAAATTACTTAATTTCACCTTTAATACATCCGCCTTCATCAATATTAGGGGTTGCCTTTAATAGATCCCTTTAGGAATAAGTAAGCCATTTAATACATTGTGTGCAATAAATTGTGTGTGTATAATGTACGGAAGATATGAGGTAAATGCAAACTGAATGTAGAAAATATGCGAGGTAAATTTGGAATAAATATTAGGTAGTTGAAAGCTTTAAACATGGTAAAGGGAAATTATGTGAATTAGACGTAAGTTTAATGTGAGGTTGGTCTGCAGAAAATATGAGGTAGATGTAAGGTAGATATGATGTATATATGCAATACATTTCTGGAAATCACGACGTAGATTTAAGGTAAATATAAGTAAATGTGGCGTAATTGACAAGTGCGTAGTGCAAGCTGCATAGGTATCATGTAGGTATGCAATAGATGCGAGGTAGATGTGTGGTTGATGCGAGGTAGACCTCAAATAGATATGAAATAAACGTATGGTAAATGTAAGGTGGTAATTAGTTAGATGTGAAGTTGATGCGAGGTCGATGTGTAGTAGATGTGAGGTAGGTGTAAACTAAATGAGGTAAAAGTGACATAGATGTAAAATTTATGTGAAGTAGGTGTGAAATACACGTGATGTGGATGTGATGTACAGGTTAGGTAGACATGTGGTAGACATGTGATAGAATTGGTTATGATATTGATATGTGGTAGATGTGAAGTTGACATCCAGTATATGTGAGGTAGGTCTCAGTTAGATGATAGGCCGATTTGTAGTTAATAAGAGATGAATTATATGTAGATGTCTGGAGAAGCGAGGTAGACTTGAAGTACAAGTGAAGTAGATACGACAAAAATAATAGGTAAATGCGAGCTACATCCACAGAAAACATGAGAGGGATACGAGGCAGATGTAAATTAAATTTGTGGAATATATGAGGTTTGTATGAAGATGTAAGGTAGATTTGAGGTTGAAGTGCAAAAGATATATGGTAGATGTGAGCAAATTCGAAAGTAAAAATGTTGCATTTTAATTAATTCGGTAATAATTTAACAGAACAAATTATAAAAACCCTAACACATGTTTCTTAAAAAAAATTAATCATACAACTAATAAATTTAAATCATGAAAGGCATTTGGTTATAAAATCATGAATGTGCTTGTAGAATAATCAAAGATATGGTGATATATAACTATGAGTAGCTCAGTTACTTAATGGTGTTCTAAGCGTAGTGTTCCGAATTCGAGATACAAAGGGGGGGGGGGGGTATAACTTACGGAACATGAAAGTCTCCGAACAAGCACTTCATTTGTAATTGAAACTAACTATTGATTAAAACTTGCTTATATTTATTTACTTAGATAAATATGATTAAACATACTCCAAACAATGTATCACTTTTCATAAAACAAATGCTAAGATTAGCATAAATAGTGATTCTGTTATTTACTTTATAAATAGTTTTAAGTCAACACAACATTTTCGTGTAAATAATTCCAGCAACTGCTGAACACGACTAGATATTTGAAGACGATTGAACTATTGAATATTTGACGAATTGAAATATTCATGAATTAATAAACATCATACTAGTCACAATTATTGCTTTTTGTAACCATCTGCGTTTCGTTATTTTTATAAATGCCTAAAGTTATAACAAGAAGTTGCATCGTTTAGGGTTATGAACAGTACCAAGCTAAGTTAATTTTAATTCACGTAGGTAGACGATGCCGGGCCAGAAGTGTAACAGGTAGTGTACCCCAAATTTTTAAAACCGTTTTGTAAAAAAAATATATTTATGCAAGTTTTTATATACTTTTTCTATTTTCCTTAAAAAAAGCTTTGAGAAAAATAATACGCGCGTTAGAAGTTATTCTTCTTTGGCAAATACAATACAATAAATACGTAGCGAAAATTAACCTCAATTACAGAAATATATTTAAAATATATTTTAAAAGGTTTTCTATCACGCATATTCACAATAAATGTCTTTATTATATGGGTCACTATTAAATTTCAATTACTAAAAAATATTATTCCAAATCAGAGAATAAAACAGGAAAGAAACGTAAATTTGTACGAGTAGAAAACACGTAATATATATCTGCCTGCTCGTCCGCCTGTTCGCATCACCACTTCGGTTACTTCAAATATTAGTACGATCTAATTCCTATCACCAATCATCAATGTGCAAATTGGGGCCAGAGTAAAGTACAATAGTAATAGTAATAGTTCGAGATGAAACAATACGGTCTGTTATTTTAAATTGAGATCTTGATCAAACATCTGTGTACAATCTTAATATTGTTTAAACTAAGGTCTGGTATCGTATGAAATAAGATTTCTACACAATATTAATTTATGTTAGCCGCCTAATAGACTTGTGAGCTGTGAACATCGCGATGACAAAATGCCAGTTACAATTGTGAAATGGTATGAAATCATTTACCACCTAATTTACTTGCAATAACTTTTTTACAAGTAAGCACTCGGGCTCCAGAATAAAAATAAAATGGGTATCTCTCACAATTTATTATCATAAGACCGTGTGGATTAGTCATACATAGTGTATAGGTTATCACGATGTCATCTTATGACGGCGACGCTCGATCCTGATGCGTCGATGATTTGATCTAAAAACAAGTCACTGTATGTGGAGCTTCTTCGATCCAGCCCCTTACACCCTTGCGGCAGACACTGATTACTAATATATCCCTCGAACGACACACTCACATTGTTTACAACACACAGGTATACCCTACTTTTAAACTGTAATTAACTAAGTTTTAAAAAATACTGTGGAAAAACATGAATACTCATTTTCCAGTTATCTAATACTCTACGCGAACAACTCACAGTTCGACATGTAAACTATTCAGTAGTGCCATCTCATATTGCAAGTTATAACTACATAATGCCAATCAAAATAAAACGCTGCAAGAATGACGTGGAAAATCTCATTGCGTGGTAAATAATTATAAAGATTATAGATATTAAATATACGACTTAATTATTTAATACGACTTCAATATAAACATAATGAAATACAAATGTTAATTTAATCGGTGCCTTAATCATCCTCTCAAACGTCATAAGTAACAAAACTTTAAGGTTTGAGTCTGTGTGTTATTACACTTTCAATTATCTAGCCACTGAAACTACAGCTTAAATATCTCAAACGGGAGAGGCAAACCGTTTAAAATATGAACACATAAAAACTCATTTTGCGATATGTAAGCTACACTGTGTTTTCGTCAATAGGTACTTTTGTTTGTACGATTTAATATTTTATTTACGGTCGTCACCTGTTTCTATTTTGAGAAAACCTTATACAATCATTATCTCATACCTTTTTAAAGAGTCGAAAATTTATATCGTGTTTAATTATTACCGTTACTTCTCCGCTCTAGGAATTCAAAATATAATATTTACGTGTGAAGTGTAACCGATAAAGGGCGGCTATAACTCTATTAGAAAGATATAATAAAGATCGGCTAATTTCATATGTCACGAGGGTTTCTGTCTTTATTATTTACAGTCATGCTCTACATACATACACTTTCATAAAAAGGTGCAGATTTCTTTAAGTTAAACGGCTTGATTTATATGGCTTGATTTATATTTATTAAATTTTAAAATGATACAGTGAAAGATCTTTATAACTGAAAACCCAAGCTTATCTTACTTCTGCTTTGCAAATTTATATACCGATATCAGTCTTAGTATTTGTTCTTTAAATGCATTTGCTATTTTGACTACACATTTTACATACGTAGCTTTCAAATTTACGGGCATATATAACAAAACTTTTCTGAAAATGTAAATCGGATCATCTCCAGCAAATGTAAATCTTCTGCGAAAGCCTATTTTCAATATCTAATTGAAAAGCTCTTTCCAGAAATATTTACCTCGCCTATATAGAATTTTTCATACCTTATTTACCTCTAATTATTCTATTACCTTATCTGTTACCTTATTGATGCCAAATTTCTATCTAAAAAAGGTACATCAATTTAAATACGATTTTTGATTTTTGGTACAAATAAATACGGGACCCGTGTTCTATTTAAATATATAATCTATCCTGCTCAAGTGTTATCTCCGACACGGAGACAAAAGGTGTAATCACAATTGAAAGCTTTCATTCGGACTCTTTGGGTGCAAACATCAAAAAAGAGTTTTTCGTTATATACGGAGTAGATTAAAAATCCTCCGGTAAAAAATTTTCAACATCAAAAATGATATATAATAATATATTTAATCCATAATACAAACCATCAAATGTGAGTTGATAGATGATTGACGGAGTAACTGATGAAAATGTTTGCGCATTTCTATCTTGTTTTTTTTTATTTATTCTAAGTAATAAAGACATAATCGGAAATTGAATAATTTCCAAAAATACTCACTTTTAGGGTGAAATGAACCCATTAGATTTTTAAATGATTTAAATGTATCGCAATCCATATACAGGTGTGCCTTTAACCAATTGGAGTTTTAATTTTGGATCCTCTACGAAGTTTCTGCATTTTTTCCACGGCTAAGAGGATAAAAAGCAAATATTAACCGTGGGATGGTCACAGTTAAAATAGCGACTAATAGATTTATTATATTACTAGCTGGTGACAGCGACTTCGTTCACATGTACTTCAGTTTTGGTTTTACCAGATTTCTACCAGATTCTTGTAGTGAAAAGCACACGTATTTGTCCGTCTATATGTACTCAAATTATGACAAAAAAGAAAGGGATAACTTATTTTCATTACATAATAATCTATACATATAATAAAATATACAATATATTTACGAACATACAATAAAAATAAAAACTTCTGTCCGTATATTATTATAGTTAGATAAAAACTTCTCAGATAACTTTCGTTGATTTTGTTGTGTTTGATTGAAATCCTGTGTTTATTACTTCATTCTTACATTTAAGTAGCTATAATAAATAAGGTGTAAAACTCCAACCAACTTAATAAAGCTACTCAAATGTAAGAATGAAGTAATAAACACAGGATTTCAGTCAAACACAACAAAAGCAACGAAAGTTATCTGAGAAGTTTTTATCTAACTATAATAATATATGGACAGAATTTCTACGCAAATTTTATGAAATTATTTTATTTATTTAATTATTTTACAACCACTAATTACTACAGATAATTCAAGAGAGTAGCTAGATAGACTGCGTTACGGAGCCTATTTTTACAAAGGTGCTCCGTGCGTCTTTGAACACGTGTGTTCGTTGTGAAACATCCAATATTACAGAGCGCACCACGACTCGCGGTGCGCTCTATACGTGCCTATATTTCCAAAACCAGGCGTTATTTTTTGGAAATATAGACATGTCTATATTTCCAAAACCAGGCGTTATTTTTATCTTTGAGTTCATATAAACTTCTAATCATACACATGTTTACAAAATGTATGTTTTACAAACTACAGTTAACAAAAGTTTCAGCTAAACCGACCGAAGCGCGTTTCTAGAACAGCGCGTATTATTTCAATTAACACATATTTTTGGTTTGTAAATCGACTTGAATGAAACAAACACTAAATATTACAATGCATAAGTAAAAAGGCATTCAAATCGGTAAAGTTATCTATGAGATTAGCGCGCACAAACGCGCAGACAAACAGGCAAAAATTCTAGAAACAATTTTTTTGGCCTCGGTAATATTGAAACGTGTATAGTTTTTTTGAAAAAAAAATTTAATGTACAGGCACAACTCGTTTACGATTTTATCATATGTATTTACTTTCTTAACAACCTGTAAAATCAGAAAGTTAAGAAAAATATATCTGTTTTTCCAGTGTATTTATAGGATAAATTGTTTCCAAAGCTTGCTATAAAAATTACACCCGATTTTTAATTTTTTTTCCAATAAACGGAAGTGTAAAATAATATGTAAGAAATAAGGAACTGTGACATGCCAACCTTATATGTGACGACCATAATCCGCAAAACATCGGCTGCATGCTTCCCTCGATAAGGGAGTCTCAAAGGCAATAATCGTACATACTCGTATTACCAGCTTAGATTGCGTGATGACGACGTGGTCGTATTTTAACACCGAATATAAGGAAAGTGGAAAGGAAACTAACTCAGTAAAATTCAAATGCGAACTACTATGTTAATGTAGATATATAATCAGCCTTTTTCAATTTATTAACAGAAATAAGAGAATGAATACCTGCAAAATTTTCGAATTAAATTATCTTAATTTTCGGCGGTAATTAAAGTTTGTTATCTAGAGTTATGTTTACTTTAATTATCGCATTATTAGTGAAAGCAGCCAGCTTTATTTGACACACGCGTTTAATTAAGTTTTGCAAAGATTCCATCTGATGCGTGTATTTTATTCAAGGCTTTTTAATTGCTTTAATTTACCTGGTTATTTGACACTGTGAGCATAACAATATTTAACTTCAGGAGTTTCCGTGGTGAAACTACGAAAACCTAAAATTTGTCTCTTGTCCATTCGTCCATCGATTGCTTTGCCACAGCCTTATAGTTTTATAGGATTAGATCAATGAGCCTTGCAAACAGATGCTCCATATGGGTATCTTACACAGATCTTCTTCACGTTATAGTGTGGGGTTGTCATTTTATCCAAGCGTCCCGCCGAATTGTGTTGACTGTATTAAGTTTTTTTAAAAATAAACTTAAAAATCCATTTATGATTTCTTTATTTAAAATCTCCGTTGATGAAATATTAAGCTTTTTTGTGACGTGTAAACATGCTTTATGTAAACAACCCCTTAATACTTTAACTTTGGGCCTAAGGAATCTGAAAGAATTCTGGAAATCAGCATTTGCCTGGAATTCTCAACCTCAATTTCCGGTCAATATACAATAAAAATTTAGAACTGGACATAGCATATTATCATATATAAGCATTTTTATACTAAGGACATAGTGGTATGTCTTTTTATTTTTATTTAACATAAGACCTGAGGGTAAAGTGAAATCATGCATAAAAATTAATTATACCTTTGCAACTCCTTAAAATATCGAACTATATTCATTTAAAGAGATGGTATATTTATTGGTATATACTATTTGAGATATTTTATTCTATCGCATATGAGTATCTATTTTTATTGAAATTAATGACCTTATTAGCAGTTAAATAAAATAAAATTAATATAATATTCAAAAATTTATATTTGCGCGATATTGAAAAATTATTTAATGTAATTTTCATTTAGAAACACTCATTCAAATTTATAATTTTCAGTGGCTTTGCTTTCAGCTTTTTCTTTAGCACCGTATAAGCCTTAAACTGAAATTGTACGTGATTTGTATGTAAAACGGTATTACATATGAAGTAAAGGTACAGTTAATTGTATTATATATTAGTCTTAAAGAGTTGAAATATATTTTTATTCTGAATCTCAAATGAAATGTAATAGTAAGCACACACTAATAAGGATTAGACTGTGTAATATTAAAGTTAATCGATAGGTACTATAATAAATTTATCATTAGTTTTGTAGTAGTAAAAAAGTCATAATTTGATCTGTTTTATCATAGTGTATAATATTAGTCTAATTATTTAAGGACTTTTACAATAGTAACAAATTAAAAGAAGTTAGGAATATTGAGATTTAGTGGCGATCTTCATCTTGAACACCTAACGATGTTTTCAAAAGTGTTTTAAATGTAACCCTGAATTTTTAGTGATTTAAATAGGATTAATTTTTATTATTTCGCTATTGTCTCGGTAACCACTGATTGTTTGTAAATATAGGTATTTTAAGAATTGATGATTATAACGTACTTGGCAAATAAGGTTCTTTTCCTTTTTCAGCACAAATAATTGCTTCAAAGTAATACAGTGAAATATTTTACTCACTACCTCTGAGGTGGAGTGGAAGAGAGTATTAATTTCAAACAAAGTACACAATTTAGTGGCGCATTATATATCCTTGCCACTATTCTCTAACTTTTTTAATTTAAATTTGAGTGGATCTGAAAATGTCTTAGTCCATGTAAGTCTAAAGACTAGATATTCGAAGTGACTCGATAAGCGGCTTGGCGACAGCGAAGGCGCTTATCGGCGAAGCTTCAAAGATCAAGTTTGAATCACACCTTAAACCTCGTGAAATTTAATCAATGTTCTGTTTACTCTATTTCAAATTCATTGTTTTGAAACGTTTTAAATTATATTTTCTGTATCATAGGCTCATAGAGCCGTTTTCTATAAATACAAAATTTCTATCAAAAAAACAAGCAAAGTACGTATTAGAGCATGAAAAAAGTATCATATTATTTTAAAATGTTTGATATGAATTAACTAATAAAATGTTTCAAGAAAATTCTAGTCAAACACTGGTGCCAAGCCACTAGCGTTTGTTCCCCTCTCAAATATGATTTTTTAAACACATCTTTCAAAATTACAGGCAAGGGGAACGTAATCCTCTTTGATTTGAGGTTGAATATTTAAAAAAAAAGGTTTTAAATTAAAAAAAGTATGCCATATGACACTCCAATTTCATGATGAAAATTATGCATAGCGACATCCTACTGAATTCGAAAAACAAAAATGCCCCAAATTACGTATACAAATAATATACGGGAATATGAATACATACAGGTATGTGTATATATATATATATATATATGTATATATATATATATATATATATATATATATGTATATGTGAGTAAGTATTTAAGAAAACCTGTTAAATATGCGTAGAACGATAGGCATATAAAATATTTAAAGATGCTTAATATTTCTATTAAACTATTCACATTTATTAGTCAGTATCGCCTAGTATGCATTCCATAGGTTTAGATATACGGTGATTTTTGAAAAGGAGATTTAAAATCGTCTTAATAATATAGTAATTTTGCTCTGTGCTGTTTAAACGGGAGGGAGCGGAAAATGTATTTTTGTGGACATGTTCAAAAATATTTTCCGAACCACCTTAATTAATCGTTGTGCAGAATCCTTGTTTATTACTTTCTCAATTGACATGCCGAACATTAATAATTAATTACGTTAACTATAACAATATAATCTAAACAAACGTCATAACCTAATTAAAATGAACTAAGATCGATTACGAAGATAACCAGTAAATCAAAAGCGTTTAGTTTTCTTAAAAATTAAGTATAGGTCCTTAACGATGTATATAAAATTTATGATTAATCATCGAATAAATTTTATAGTAAGGCTACCAAAATCTATCATTAAGACTGCAAAAAATTGGTCAAAAAATCTTCCAAATTAATTTTTTATACGATATGATTTTCCAAGTTTCGTCTACCGTCACTCCCGTTTGTCATAATTATAATCCCTCCGATCTAAATCAGAAGGCAAGACGAAAAAATTTGGCCTGAATACTAATTGATTATAAAATTAAACCCATTCTCCAACGGGGAATTATCAGCGAATGCATCTAAATTATTACGAAAGAAAATAAATGTAAAAAATTAATAATCCCCGTTAAATATGCTCTGAAGTAGTATTTTCAAGTGATAAAAAAATTATAAATTGATTATTCATTTTGTGATAACATATTATTTCCCTCAAAGGTAATAAATAGAGGCAAATGTTTATATAAAAAGGAAAATCGCTAGAAATTTTGCAATGTAAATGAAAGATGCTCTTGTGGCTTTACTGTTTCACTGCTACCTTTGTGTACCCTGTGTAAACGTATGAATTGGCAAAGTAAATAAGAGTTTTCCTCTCCTCCTCATTCATTTTCCTCTAGTAACGTGAAAACCGTCTGGGCGGTACCTAATGTTTGCTTACAGAAAACTCCCACACAAGACAAAATCACTAACTACTTCTGGGTCTATGAATATGGCTAACATTATGGTGGAAGATTATGGTCGTTGGTTGATGTTAAGTTCTTTGACTTCTTTTGTGGCACTGCCAAACCTATCATTTGACACAAACACTATGCAGAAAACAAATCGTATCTAGAAGCTAATTTTATAATCTAATCCCATAAATCTTATATTCCATTCTCATGCTCATTTTTCTATATTTCTACATAAATTTGTATCACGTCTAAATATCAACTTCGCTTAAAAAATTATAATTTGAAAAACAATAATTTGATAGAAAATTATCTTCAAGCTCTTAACTAGAATATATTTAAGACGAAATTTTCCGTCATGTTTCAAAAAGGAAGTGAGACTAATAAATTAATAAATTGTAATTTCTGCTATGTTTCTGAAGAAATATGCAATTATCCATTCGCCATTCAAGTACTCCTTGACTAGCTGAATTAAAATATTTACTTGGTGTTTATATATATATATATATATATATATATATATGTATATATATATATATATAAATATATATATATATATATATATATATATATATATGTATATATATATATATATAAATATATATATATATATATATATATATATATATATATATGTATATATATATATATATACGTATATGTATGTGTATGTGCGTGCGTCCGTGCGTGCGTGTGTGTGTGTATTTTATTCTGTAGCTTTGTAACCTTAATGAATATTTAATCAGAGCTAAATTTTATCTTCATAGTACTAATAGTCTGTAATTAAAATTAAGGTGACATACAGACGCACATGGCAAACCTATAAGGGCTCCTGGTTTGATTGCTAATGTTTTTAACTTGAAATATTCAAATCCGTTCTAAAAATATCATTTTTCAATAAATAACGCCAAGATTTTCGTGAAACCCTTATTTTATTAATCTTAATTTTGACATATGTAACAAGGCGAGCCTTTACGATACAAATAGCTGAATAATATTCTTTACTTCATATAAAACAGTAAACAAAAGACTAAACTGATTCTTCATTTACAGAATAATTTGCCAAAATAAATCCCAAATTAGATTATTCCTGTATAAAATTAAGTGCCATGGACTCGATTTACTAAGAATAAAATATATGTAAAAATTAAAATTTGATTATTTTGCAGTTTAAAACATTAAAGGGCAAATTTAAACCAATTTGACGCAATTAGATCGCGCATGGTTGTACTGAACATTGGGTCTCAGTAATTTTGGTCGATTGGTTCGTATAGATTCTATTAGTTTGCGGAGTTGCGTCGTATATAAATGAGCTTTCAGGTTTGATGTGCGATCCAAACTTGATTTTTGCACTTTACACTGCTGTCGTCAAACCGCTTATACCTGATCGAGTTACTTTGAATATCTAGTCAAAAGTCTAGTGTTAATCTTTTCAAATATTCACGTCAAAAACATGTTAATTTGATGCTCAAAAAATATGCCCACAGTTAACGTTGATCCGTTTTCACTAATTGCTGATGTGTTCCTCCTCCGTCCATTTATACTTTGAGAAGTCCCAGTACGTACTTACATGAACTAAGACATATTAAGATCCACTCAAATTCAAATTAAAAGTTTGGTTTGTAAGTGGCAAGGATTTATAATGCGCCACTAAATATGTACTTTGTTTGAAATTGATACTCTCTTCCACTTCCCCCCAGGGGCAGAGAGTAAACTATTTCACTGTATTACTTTGAAGCAATTATTTGTGCTGAAAAAGGAAAAGTACCTTATTTGCCAAGTACGTTATCTGCACGTGCAATGTGGATGAGACGAAATCCCGTGGGTGGAGTAACTTAACATGATTTTGCTACATTTGTCTATAAAGCCTTTATAAAAGCTTTTAAGTCTTATTCAGCCAAAAGTGGATTGAAATGCACAGAAATTTAAACCGATATCCTTAAATACCCTTTTTTTACCCTCAAGGATTAATATTTGAAAAGAAAACGTTTAAAATTAGCCTTCTGCTGCTCAATTTCCAACCACTAATTTGTCTTCAAATTGCTCAGCCCTTAGTCATCGCATGTACTTTCTATTAGCTGCACAACACAATTTAATACTGGATCAGTGCTTTTGACGAGTGCAGCAATTTTACTACAACAGTTATCACCAATGCCTAACGTATCTAAAAAATACATAGTGACGCGTTTTCGAAAGATTTCAAACATAGAGTTTTCAACATTTTCGCTGTATAAAACGGACTTGGATGGAAATAGAAAAGTGCAACGAAAGTCGGAGAAAGGTATTAGATAATTGTTGAAAAGCAAGAAAAATATTAAAATTGTAACCCAAGAAGGACGATAAAGAGAGATTGAGTGCATTATATGCGGCGAAATATTTGGAAAACACTGGATTCAATGTTATGAGTACAAAAATAGGTCACGAATATTGTGTATCTATATTGATATGTCAGATCTTCAATATCATTGTTACGTTTTAAAGGCCAAAGAAACCTTTAGATCGCCATTAATAACTCTCTCCATATACATTCTGTGTTGCCAAACATTTAGGTCAAAATATTTGTGACAATTTGCTAAAAAAATACGTTGATCCTAATGTATAATAAATGTTATTGAAGAAATTCCTATAAATTTTAAGACATTAAGACAGACTAAAATTTACTTATTTGTACTTTTTCCTTGTCTGAGGATGCCCGAGCTTCTTCTTTATTTTCACATACTCGTATATGGTTAAGTAAAATGTGTTAACAAAAAAGACAGAAATTTTTAACTAGGGGATTTTTATTAATCTATATATATATATATATATATATATATATATATATATATATATATATATACACACATATATATATAAATATATATAGATATATATATATATATATATATTATTTTGTGTTATTATTTGGTTTTAATATATTTTGTCTTCTTGGACATTTAATATTTTTTCCAAATTTTATTAATTCTTAGTTTCTAAAGTTTTCCGACATTACTAATATGATATTTTAATTTTTGCATTCAATTTAGTTGTTCAATTAATTTTTCTTAAGTGTTTAATTATGTAATTATGTAATAATGTAATTAATTTTTCTAAAGTACTTAATTAAACCATTGAAGCTTACGTATTTATTTTAAACTTTAAAATCATGGTTAATTTATAAGAAAATTATACTTACATTAGTACAAGTTGAAGCGGCCAAAATCACTATGATCAATACAGAGTTATAGTTGGGGAGTTAGTACTTTTTTATTGGTAATTCGACTTTCTTGATCTATACATGATAAATATTAGGATCAAAATTTAAATAAAAGTCTATAAAGAGTAAGACTTAATAGCAACTTGTTCCACATAGTCAGCACAAAAGCTCGCCATACAAAAAGGAAAGTTATTGAATATTTCCCAAAACCTTCCCCGCCGTTCCCTAATTTTATCTCGACACCGCAGCGTAGATCAGATATCGTAGTTACGCATATTATAAAGTAGAAATATACTTGTAGTGAGAATGTAGGTATTTATTATTCAGATGGTGTAGCCCGACTTGACTGAACTCATCCGAATGTTTGTTATAGTACTGCAAATTAAACAATTTTAATCTGCATATACCATTTCGTTTTTACATATACGTGGTTCTAAATTATCCAGACCACGGTTGAAATTTAGTTCTTTTTTATTGATAGTGATTGTCCCAATTTTAATATAAGTTTAAAATCATAAAAGTGCGCTCGCAAAAATATAAATATAAAAGTTAGCATTATCACGTGAAATATTTATTACTCAAAAAAACTATATATAAATAGTACACCATTATTCTAAACGCTTTATAAGCCAATATACGCTGAAATAATCTGCCTTTATCAAGTGGAAATGATAGACGTTATAATAATACGAAATGAAAGGAAGCTTAATGGGTTGTCATTATGTGTGAGTATGTATTTATGTAAATATATATATATATATATATATATATATATATATATATATATATATTTTATAATTCCACAATAAAGAAAGTTTACTTAGCTGAAATAAATGTTAATAGATCGAAATGAAATTTTGCTCAAAAATAAGTAACTCGGGTTCATAAGACATAGACGGGTTTGCAGTTTCCAACTGACGGCGATTCAATATTTTCGAAAATTTCTCAAAAATATTTCGAATCATATACGACATATCTATAAATAGAATTCAACTTATCTTAAAAACTTGGTCATTTCTTTCTGAAAAACAAGGGAAAATAAATGAAAACTGACAAAGATTTTTTCGTATTAGATTCAGAAAATATCACAAAGTAACAGGTATAAATTGTGAAACGTGATATGTTATCAATTTAGTTACTGTAAATGAAATATGTGAACACTAATATATCCAATGAAACTAAATTTCTTTAAGTATTTGACGTACAGTCTAAATATGATTTTTGTGTGATAATATGACTCAGGAGTGACCAAACTTTTGAATAAAAAATACTAAAAATTCTACTAATATTAAATGTTGATAATTAATAAAAACCAGACCGAATGCGTATTGGAAATGCAACAAATTAATGTGCTATGTCAATCAACTAAAATTTTATTAAATTGTTTAATGTCCAGTTTAAAAATTAAAGAGGGTACAAATTCTTACGAAATAAAAATGTCGGATGACATGTTTTATTGCATTTTGAAGACCTATCCCAGGATATCCTACTCGATAGGCTGAATTACAAAAATTCTGATCCCAATTTTAAGACACGGGGTAAGCACCCTAATTTCTTTTATCATAAATTTCCTATGTGACTCATTAAGTTCTCAAAAAAATTTCATTGTCATTGACTGGAGTAATTATCTAGTCGTAAACCTATCATATTTGAACGGACGAATGGACAAGAAAGCTTAAAATGCCATGAGGTCTTAAAAATAACAAAAATACATTGAAATTGAGAAGATTTTAATCTACTGTCTTTAAAGTCGATTAAAATTACATTTTCGATTAATTATCATTTGTTTAACTTTTCGTGAAATATGTACTGAACTACCTATTTTCAAGTTATGTCAATAATTATTACGACACTGACACACTTATGAAATATTTTCATACACTTCACCAATTTTTTAATTTAAATGAAGTAACTTTTACGCAGTCTACATGCGTAAGTGGCATTTAATTAAGAAAATTTGTAACCAAATGCTAAAATTAATTTGTAACATATATCAGCAAATATTCTATATTTATTTTAAGCGCTTCAAGTTTGAACGTGAGGTATTTTCAAAGAGAGGATTTTTATATCATATTACATTAACACATTAAATGTTTATGTACATATGTAATCATATATATCGTATTATGGTTAGATATTATGTATTGAACTAACAAAAGTAGAAAATTTCTGTAACCCATAGCAACCAGACCTCAGCGTGTATGCCCGTCGTGTAGTACTTACATACGCGAACGTAAGTGTTTACCGGTGGAAGTAAAAAGTTCGAGAGGCGCGCCTGTGCCAAGGAAATATTTCCGGTATTTACGTAAGCTTGTGCGGCATGTGAGATTGTTCGTTAAAACAACTTTCACTTATTCAAGAGGAGCTAAATATGGGAGGCAAAACACGCATTTTGTGTTGTTTTGCCTCCTATATTTAGCTCCTCTTGATTAAGTGAAGGCAGGAATAGAAAGTTAATATTACATTCTTATAAATGTACACATACAAATACGCTCGCGCATGCGCAGAGTACGTGCACGCACTCTCGTACGAACTAGGACACGCACACACACATATATAGTATTTCTTCCCTTGGTGATTTTATTTTGTTTTACTACAGATTCAATTTATCAAAGGTAAAGTTTTCATGAAATGTTGAATGGGAAAAGAACATGCACTTGGAATAAAATAATTTTAGGAAACTCACTTTTATCGAAAAAATACGCCAGTGAATATATCTCGGGGTGGCTAATAAATTTTCAATTTGACATGTTCGTAAAAACATATTTTTTTTTTAAATAATTTAAATAACATGTGGCAAAGTAATCAACTGATATATATCATCTCTATGTGTAACTTGTTGTTATTTGGTAAAAATCCAATGACTTAGATCAAAAAAATGACCAATTCTTCTTAAAGTTCTTCCATAGAGTCGATTATTTGACGATGTAATTAATAACTTTAAACAATATAGTTATTGAGAGACAAAATCAGATGGCGCAATGTCTAGCAACTAAACACAGCACAACTTCTGTAATATTGAATACGCTATGTGATTTAGCGTTATCATGGGAACACTTTTAGGTACATGTAAAAATTTATACGTTTAAAGGCACGTATTATTTCTATTAGGATATTACAAACACTAAGGAGATTCAAAATCAGCATGCAATAGAAGATGAAAAATAAATGTAGGTAATAATAAAAGAAGTATTTATTTGGATAAAATATATTAAAAAATAAAAGTATATAACATCACTTTTTAATGAGAATGTTTAGTTTATTCCATAATAATAAATTCAGCAAATGAGTAATATGATAGGTTTAAATAAAAAAATTATATTTATATGTGTATTTCTGACTAAATGGTGTTGAAAATCTAGAGTTGAATAGACTATAGAGATCCTTAAAAATAATAGACAGATTAAAGAGAATAAGTAGATAATTACGGTACAGCGGAAAATAACAACAAATATAATATCAGCATTGCTAATAACATGTACATGAGTAATAAGAATAATCATATATCGTAATTGATTATGGTGCTTCATACGGATCAAATCCGATGATTATATGTAAAAATATTAGAAATATATACCTTTTTTTTATAAAAATTTATTACCCGCCTGATAATTATTTATAACATTATTTCAAGGGTAATCTAAAGAGACAATCCTAAAATAATATATGAGCTCGTAACTATAGAAAAAATAAATATTTCATAACATTTTTATTTTTATAATATGAATAAGATGTTGCCACTACTCGTGTTAATTTACAAGTGCGCGTATTGAATGATAAACTATTTAGAATTTTCGAAGGTCGCAAAACTAATTAAAAAGAAATATTGGATCTCTATGGTAATTAAAATATGTGACGAAAGATATTTTGATACTATGGTGATATTTGCAAAGTAAAATAATATTAAGAAAAATTATTTCATTTACATCGTAACAGATTTGAAAAATGAACTCCTGATTTTATTATGTTTTATTGTATAAGAAGATTATTATATTTTTCTGAATATGCAAAGCAATAACATTTTTATTTATAAATTAGATATTGCCTAAAATTTCGATTCTTTTTGATTAATAGACATGAAATTGTTAATGATCTTATTGTAATAATTTATCAAATGTTTATGGAACATTAGCAAATATTTCATCAAACCAGATTTTAGTTTAATGTATTAACTCAGATTGTTAATTCCTGTAAAATTCTTAAACCTAAACCTTTGATTTTATCTAAATATCGTCTTTCTGGAAATACATAGAAACGCCTCTGACAAATATCTAAAACGTTTCTTGGTTCAAAATAAGCTAATTTTCCGGTGAATAAATTTCTGTACATACTTTCTACAATTTTTGCAATCATCAAATTTTATAGTGTATTAATTGATAACTCAGAAATCAAACATATAACTTTATGGTGTATACGGAATTCCAGTCATACAAGTCCAAATTCACATGTAATAGTTCTTTTTAGGTTTAAAAATTTACACATATCAGTTTTTTTTGCAACGAATTTGACTTTGAATTTTATTGTAAATTGCTTGGAAGCTACAAATCAACTCGAATTCTTAAAGATAACGTTTGGAGATTATGATGTATTGTTTATGCATAGCATCAGGTTTTTTGTAAATTAAATTTAATATAGGAGTAAATTAATAACAAGGAAGTGCCGAAAAAAAATTAAACAATGGATCACTTTTATTCGAGATTCTAAACTTTTTTACTCACTACTTTGACGTATGTTTCCTTCAAACTCATCCTTCAAAATATGCCAGGGTATTTAAAATTGTCAACGACTGAATCTACAATAGAAAAAAGTTTTTTCCTACAACCATTTAAAGAGTGTAACCGGACAAGTTATACATTATACTTGTATATTATATATAGTTATAAATTATATATGTATAACTTGTCGAGTTCAACATAATATATGTGTATTATATGTTCAAACAACCCATTCTAATGGAGATCTATTATAATCTCCTTATTATTTCAACAACTTATATTGTATTCACAAAGCTTTATTTGGGTCACTAATATGAACACATTATGGTTGCAAGCTCCAGTTAAGAAAAGCGTTGTCGATCAAATGAACGCAATGTACAGTTTTATAATGAATCACATAATTATTAATTAATTAGAACGCAATGTACATTAACTGATTAACAAAATATGCAGCGCGGCTTTATCAAATTTGAAATAAAATTTTTGAAGGACAAATGAAAGGACATCTTTAGTTCAAAATATTGCAAATGTGCATTTTTTATCTCAAATAGGTACATATATGTTTACATATATGTATGTGTAAACTTGGTTTTCTTTTCGATCACGTAAAATATGATAAGTATCATAAGTATATTTACCAGATTTTACGTCATTGATAAGAATGATACACTTAGATACTCATGATATGCACGAACATCTTAGTGGCAACCGTTCTTGCAAGGTCAATATTCTATAACACTCAAGTCTGTTTAAATTTAAAAATATTTATGAAGAAGTTAAATTATGTTTTCAAAAATTAGGGAATAATTGTCGATATATTTATCTTTAATTCCATATAATTTTCTTCAAGGTATTGATGGCAGACCTAATTAATTAGTTTAGTCAGATATTAGTTATATTAGATCGGCGACTAATAAACCCTCCAAAATTTTCCATCAAATTCTCGAACGTCATGGAAATTTCTTGAATATCTCCATTGAGTATATAAAGATCGCGGTATTCAATCTTCTGTCCTATTGTAAGTAAGTTTCAGCTAGTAAAGATCGAATGTAATATAGAAATATCACAAAGAAAACTTTAAGTAAAGGACACATAGTGTGTGTTTGCTTTATGAAATCTGCTTAAGGTGAAAAACACAATCACAATATAAAGATCACAAAATGATGGGTGAATGTACAATCGCCTATGATACAGCCAGGTATTGGTTCGAAATATTCAAAGAAAATTATGATCTTACCCATAATCTTAATCCAGGGCCACCTCCAAGAATAAATTAAAAAGCTTTCTGGAAACAATTCCCACGTTAAGTTTGCGTTATTTGGCACATCTCTACATACTGTAATGCTGCGAAAAAAATCAGTTTATGTTTTGGGGAAGAAGTGGAAATATATTTTTTTGGCTCACACGTGAGCAGTTCTTCAACTCCGAAGAACTCCGACGCGAGCATGAAGCTACAATTGCAATTTTTGCAAAAATTTACTAACGTATCTTATTATCTCTACTTTCTCATGCATAGTGTTTTGAAAAATTCTCATCTTCCGATTATAAATTGTTCTACTCGCTATATGGGATCACTAACGTAATAAATAATTTAAAGTCACAGGTCGTCTTAATATTGAACTTACTCAATTTTTCAATAAAAAGCCAACAGAATTCTACAAGGTAGGAATATTATCTCTGCTCATAGTTCGGCTACAAAATTTAAATAACCTTCGGCTACAAAATTTAATAAGTGACAAATTTATTCAAATTAATTATAAGTCGTTCCATATTTTAATTTTAACAGAAATGAATAACATTCAATACGAGTAACGAAATAAATATATCTTTACAAAAAGCCATTTGAACGTTTTTTTTCCATTATAATTTTCATTCAGTCTACTTTCTATTTCAAAATATCTTGCTTACTTCTTGTTCTGCGTATAGTTTGCATGTATGGTTGCATATTCCATATACGGTTATAATCTAATTTTAATTAATTTTAAAGAAGCAAAAATATACATATATTTCGTTTAAGGTATATAGCTGGAATTAAATTTTATCAAAGCTTTCATAAAAAATAGCAGTAAAAGGGTAAAAATTAAGTGCATTAATGATTATGTTGGGTAAGTATGTTTATTCACCCATAGACAATATGAAAGAATGAGAGATCGCTAAAAAGGAATGAAGAATAAGTGAATATGAACCGAAGTAAAATACATATAAATTATAAATGCTCATAACCATGCTATTTACTCGCATGTAAAATTGGCACTTAATGAAATAACTGAGAATACTAACAAAATTGAAAATTGTATGGATATAATTTTATCGCGTTCGTAATATATTCTTTGAAAGTTATACTTGAAAAAGGCCAGTAAGGTTTAAGAAGTTTATCGCCATAAAAATGTAAAAACTATCTGGCTCAACTGTTCAAATTTTTTTCTTTTTTATGTTTAGAAACTAAGAGAAATAAAAAGTTTTTAGGTCACTCAATCCGATTGGAATCGCTAAATTATTTTCTTAAAAGTTTCTACAATTTCATGCATGATCTATATTATAGTATGAGTGCTAATTTTTTCCTTCGTGTTTCTAGAAGTTCGCGTGGCATACATTTTTAATAATAAATAAATAAACTAATTGTTTCTTAACAACAAAAAAGAAAATGAAAGTCAAAGCTATTAAAAAATTAAGTCGAGGAAAACTTAAGCAAAATTTTATGGAAAATATACTAAAAGTTGAGCAGATGAGATTGCACTAACTGTACTGCGGGCAACATAAATTTATCTTACTTTTTATATTCCCAGGAAGATACTAAAACTTACTTAATTCTCTCATTAAGTATTTATCCCAAGCACAGTTTTGAACTTTGTGTAATATGTGGAACGAATAAAGGTTGCTTAATCCTCTAGGAGTACTAGGGGAAAGAGCGTAATTTTAAAATTTCTCTCAGAAAATTAGGAAACTTGACCTCGCGACTTCGTTTTTATGGACTTATGTAGAGGTCTAGGGGAATTTTCGTCCCTAAATGATAATTTTTTGAAGCATTTTGTAGTTGCTACTTTAACATTCGACTAATAGCCTATATTATATATAAATATAACCTATATTAATGTTAAATATTCTGTTAATTACTTGTTTTTCCTCGGATACAAAACATCAAAAATGGATAAAAATCATGTAAAGAATTTTTTTTTAAAAGCATGAATCTTATTCTAGGTTGGTAATAAATTATTGCCTGTTTTTTCTTCGCTTGCAATTTGATTTGAATTCCTAAAAAAAATATGTGTAATCTTATTAATAATAATATAATAGTATTAATACCGTTATAGTTTTGAATATTTCATGTTAAATTATATATCATGATCTAATATATTTGTTTCTAACGTGAGCGAATATCCTGTTGATTTTTATTCCCCTTGCACTTTTAATACAAAAATATGGTTTTGCGAATGTTAAACAAATAATAAGAACGTACTGCTTTAATTTACGCTATAGTTGCAATTAACAAATGGGTGATTATTAAGATTAATGAGTGATTAAATTTTCGTTCTTTATATTTTTTGTAACGACTGCGTTGACGATCGGAATAATATATTAATGACGAATTTTGTTTTGCTACAGATGGTTTGTTAATATTTTTCTAAGCGTGTATAGGATGTATAAATAACAGTAGTGAATAACAAAAATACTTTCTGAATAAAATTAACAAAAAATTAACATATTTAGCGAATACGACCGTAAAAAATGATTATTATCTCCTGTTCAAAAGTTACCGTGTCTGTCTGTTTATTTAGTACAAAAATATTTTAATTTCAAGTAATCGAGTCAAAGTTGTGATAATATTTCAGACTATCCAGTTTTATTTTATAACTGCATATGGTAAATAAGATTATATGTCGGGACTTGTAAATTATTGAATATATTTGGCGTTAATTTTGTAGAAATGTATTATAACCTAATTTTTATTAAAAACCAAATGAAACTACGTGATGGAATATTATTTCGACTTTATTTAAATTTTTAACCACAGTTCCGTTGTATAACAACATCTTCAGGTGGTCAGTCTGTAAATATTGGTTAACTTGTACAATTGTATGATTAACTTGGATGGTTAACTTGTACAATGCTGCGTGTCTACAAGTTAACTTTCATGAATGGAATTTGAAAATAGAAATGGTATACTCTAACTATGTCGTGAAATTGTATAAAAATAACACAATTTTTCTTCATATGTGTAGTGGTGATTTATATGACACAGAAACATTATATGAACGAATTAAATAAAAAGTCAATAAAACTTAACTTTTAAAAAAATAAAATAAAATTTAAAACAGTTTTATCGAGATAATTGCTGAAAATTTTACATTTTATTTGCTTATGAACAAGGGCTAAGTATTTTTTCCCATCATTTTCTGTATCTAGAAAAGTTAAATTAATGTACGAGAAAACAAACAATTTCAGGAAAAAATACACGGAAAAAATTTAGTTAATTAGAAAAAAATAAAATTATTTCAGAAAACATATTTAAAGTAACAATTTGTTGATCAGTGTACTTGACTACCGTTTTAACACATTTGTTGTACGTTTAAAGTGAGTTTTTGAACGAAAAATAAATGACTGACAATCATCGAATGTGTTTTTACAATTGTATTGACAATATAGTGACCTAACATTGCTTATTAGTGCTATAAATATTGTGGATATTATAATATTTTAATAAATTTTGATACTCACATCCAACGTGTTTTACTGTCACACCATGTGATATTTTGCCAAGGGTTTCGAACACTTGTATCAAAATTTCATTTATCTGACTGTATAATATTCCCGGCCACATTAAAATTAAAAATTATCTATTTTTCATGATAAATATTAGATAGAAGTAAATATTGCAATTCAATTTAGAATTCTCAAATTAAATATCTCACTAAAAGCAAAAAGTCACCACTTAGCAGATGTAAAATACTTTACAAAGCACAAAATTATGTCAGGCCATTTTCAAGCTTTTAAAAGGCGACGTCGACCTTAGCGAACTTAATCTAACAAGCTAACGTCTTGGGGCAATCAAATAAAAATACGCATAAGAAAGGTTTCCACTTATAATGAAAGCTTGCAATGCGATATTCGATTTTTTGGAGTCACAACGATTTAATGAAATTATTTATGAGGATTATATGACCGTTACAATACATTGATATATATGAAAATGAAATGTTTTTTTTCGATGGCTACTTAAATTTTGTTTAGCCAAGGCACGAAAAAACAGCAAAATCATGTAACTATAGTACTATTGCAAATACTTTAATCGTCTACAGCATTATGCACAACAATCTCTCACCATCTATAAAGCGAGTTATGAGGCAATGAATTGCTGGCATTATGCTAATTTGTCATAGTTCTGTAAAAGAGTCAAGTACTTTAACTTTCTTTGGACAAGATGAAAAACTTACTTAAAGCTTGGCTCTACATGAGATCTCATAAGTCTTTGAGAGTTGAAGGTTTAACGAGTCTTGGAAAAATTTTCACGTGTTTGACGAAATAATATTTTACACATATTAACTCATGCTTTCTTTGAGTGCATGAATTGTGTATAGGGCCTATTTATATTAATTTCATTTTGTGTTATTAGGGTTTTTGTTCTCATATGGAATGATTTTATATAATAAGTCTTGTTTTTTACAATAATTTGTTGAGCAAAATTTCGTGTTATATGTCTTTAAATGGAAAATTTTAATAGCAAAAAAAAATGTCATAATATTATGAAAGTAAAATCTCAACATTTATTTGGCTTAAAATCATAACGTAGTAACGGCCAATTTACGTGTACAAGTATACTTTGGAAATAAACGTACAACTCGCTGCGATTAAATTTATTATCATACTTACTATCCTTTTCAGGAAATGTATTTTAATTTTATAACACAAATCGTATTTGAATATCAACATTAATTATATTATATTTTTACCAATTTTTAATCGCAACCCCCTTGTACGAGAATCAGATTTGATAAAAACTGTATTCACAATCCGTATAGTTAATCCTGAAATATTTACCTTTGACAGGTAAATACTAAGATATTGAAATTATTATGGCACTATAATTTTAGCTACTATTTATAATATCTAAAATTACATAAAATTTTTTTAAATTCATTCAATATTTCTAATTAAAAAAACAAACAGAAATGTTACTTCAAATCGTTACAAGTATTTTTCCTCTAACAAGTGAAGTTCTGACAATTTAGCTCTTACGAGTAATTTTATTTGCTAAAGATTTATTAAACATATTCAGCAAATACGTTAGATTTGCTCCAAACATGCTATGAGCTCTAAACAGATAGTGACAATTCGAATAAAACCGTCGTCACAAGGATTGAATTAAAACGTCAAGCAGCGGCAGCATCTGCAGAGGCACAGTGAAGGTCACGATATTTTAATTAATGCAAAAAAAACAAAAATTAAAACGTTACTATGTAACCTTATTTTATTCAAAATATTTAAACTTATTTAAAAAAAATTAGTCTCTTTGAAGTACAAATGGAAATAAAGAATATGTTACATAAACGCATTTTCAAATCAATTTACTGTGACATAAGATTACATTGAGCAAGGCATAGAAAAAATATATTATCAAGATGTGGTAAATTCAATTGTAGCAAAAAATTGTTGGAAAATGATTATGAGGTTCTAATAATAAGCCCCGAGTTTAATGAAATAATCTAACTTTTTTATCTATTTTTTTTATTTTATTTTAAATTAACTGTCAAAAGAATTATTTTAAAGTCCTTCTAATCCAATAGAGCACGGATTTACGGCAGTCTTTACTATTTAATTGCGTGTATCTCGGCATTTAGTGATTGAAATTGTAAAAACAATTGTGCAACGGCAAATCCTATACCTTTTGAAAGTAAATCTACTGATAGAATGTAGATATAGAAAAAATAAATATTTTAAAGATATTGGAAAAGTTTTAGTTTATAGAGTAATTATAAAATCCTTTTTTAATAATTTGCATTTAGCTTAGAATGAATATAATTGCATTAATTTGAAGCAATATTGGCAAAGTTAAATCAGAATATTGGAATCTTGTTTTATTTTCCCAAAAATATAACAAGAAGTTTAATATCAGGTCAACCATTTTAAATGTACGTTATAAGAATTATAATTATTTATAATTTTTTAAAAGTTAACTTACTGGAAAATAACAAAAGAGGGAAAGTTGCAGAGCGTTCAGTAAAATTATTCTAAAACGTCTATTGACGGGAAAAAAAATAAATAGTTTTTTGTTTGTTTTATCTTCATATACGAAATAAACTTGCAATAATATAGAAGACTATTTTTTTTAAATATATTTTCAGAGTACAGGTCAATGTAATTAGGACGAAAAAACCTTGGGTACGGCAAAACTTCATATTCGACTGACTCAAATCTACCCTAAATAGAATAAATAAATCCAAGCCGTTTTTCTACTGGTCCTTTGTTCAATTCCCTAGAATTCATACTGTGCTACAACCGAACACTGCGCTACAACCAAACACTGACATTTAGGTAGTGGAACTCTAGGGCTCATCTAAACGTATCGACAACATAATCATAGAATCGCAAAATTACGTATAATTAGTTTCTATTCATGCAAATGATTTCTTTATGCAATCTGGGAATTAGGTTCACCAAATTACATGTAAATAAAAGGAGGAATTCAAATTATGCAACGATTACTTTCATTACAAAATTTTTTCTTGGTCTATTATCTATTATAAAAAATTTCTTCTTTAAACTAGATCTGCAACAGTTTTTTGACTCCAATTTACTTTATATGTTTTTTTTCAAATATAGCATGAAGACACATACGAGCTGTAAATATTAATGAGTTTGAGTCTCACATGCTATTGCGATGAAAACCCATAAATAGCGTGAAAAATCAAATTTCATTTCCGAAATGTATTGAATTTACTCGTACTTGCAAAACGGTCAACAATCAGACGAATATTGTTAATGCCTGATAGGATCTAACCCAAACTGCTTTGTTTTACAAGAAAAAAAATGAATTATATTGTTTACTTCTGGTGGAAAAAGACTATAATTAATTGAATATATTTGGTGTTAATTCCGTAGAAACTCATTTCAATTTAATTTTTCATAACTAAATTAAACTAGGTGATGTAATATTATTTCTACTTTATTTAAATTCTTTACCGTGAGCTAGGTTTCCTTGTATTATAACATCTCCAGGTGGGCAATTTGTAAAGATTCACCTGATAAATTGCCCTCCTGAAGAGTTTTTAATTTCATTTAATTGTGAAAAATTAAATTATAGTTAACTTAAAATTTCCTATAGTCATGGTGAATATACAAATATTTAAATAAAAATAATATGCTTCAAAGGGACGTATTTTCTGCGTAAACCAAAAATTTATGGATAATCAAATGATTCTATACTGGTGGATTTTGTAACGTGTACTATTAAAAAGTTAATTCAAAATATGTTATGTAACAATTTATCATGTACAATATACCAAATTTTACAGTGGTAAACATAACAGATAATTTTAACATATAAATAATATTTTGTTGTTTTTGAAATTTTGGTTGAACATGACATTCACTATTAAAAAAAGTCGAAATGTAATACTATTCGTAATTGTGGAAACAGTTTTAAAATTCGATTTCAAACAATATAGTATGATTCGAAAATAGTAATATTTCCAAGTAAATATTTAATTACACAGTTACCAGCTGTAATACCCGGCGTAGTCCGGGTAAAAATATATAGCACGCTAAGTCAATTGATAGGTTTTACCGGTGCCACCTGAAACATTTAAAAATTCGTCATTTGTTTGCATCTATATTTATAAATACTTCATTTTAAATTTATTTCTGAACTTCTATTAAGGAAATTTTGTTGTACTTACCAACCTCTCTAAGGCTAAATGTAGTAGTTTTTTAATATATTATATATTTTTCAAAGCTTTTGGCTTAGTTGCTTGCGGAAGCTGTACTATTTTAAAGTATGAGCCTCAAACTAAAGCTGCACGTCATCTATTGTTTTCAATGCTTTAAATATTATTGGACGAAGTTGGATTGTATATGCAGATGTATATGCAGATGAGTGCATTTCATATTATTTAGATATACCGTTTTTACTATGCCCGGAGCTTTTTCTTTTTTGACATCTGGCCATATTGCGTTCAAAATGTCTACACTAGTAACTTTGCCAATATTGTCTGGAGAAATAATATCTAATAACCATAGTACGATTAGAATATGCCGAAGACTATTCCACTGAATACATCTTACTCCCTCGAATAATTTTCCTTTTATGAATATAACCATAATTCTTTTAACTTTATCATGAAATACCCTAGCAAATAAAACATGGAGATTATATTATTTCTTATCTCGAAGCAATTTTTTGTAATGTTATCCTATCGAGTATTCCACGTAAAAATTACAAGAAGGTAAGGGCGATCATAGTGACGAATGTTCGTCAACGAAACTTAATCTAATCTAGGCTTCTTGTTTCTTTTTTCTTGCATATAAAACTTGTAGACTAAAAATAGGTGTCTAAACATTATTCAAAATAAGAATTAGTACAATACGCTGAATCAGAATTGGTTGAAAACAAAGGTATAAAATTGGGTGTATCAACAAATCGTTTGGCTATTTTCTCAGCGTTAAGAGATTTTAATTTTAGTGTGGAATCCACTACTGTTTTTGAGAAAATTGTTCACCATTAGACAGAAAAATAATAAAATTCCATATGACAGATCATGTGAAAATTGAGGGTGCTTTACTCGATAACTATACGTACCCACTTTTACTATGCAACTTACGCTAAACTTAAGGAATAGAATAATATGTATCCCTTCTACTTAGCAGCAGGAAGAATATCTAATTCTGTTTATTCAGGGTATATAATCTGCCGTATTTTGAAGGCTAAATTATGTAGGCACACTACTTGTCTAATGTACTCTAATCGTCACTTTTACTCTCGTGTGATATAACTAAAAATCCCATTTATATATTACCCAATTAACAATTTATTTTCATACGTCGGTTACCGTTTCTTGTACCCCGTACAAAAAAAAAGGAAGATATCAGAATAAGCAAGTTCTATTTTCGATAATTAGTAAAAGGATTTATCGCACTATTTCTTCGTTAATACTTATAACTTAAAAAGCCATGAGTGAATGATTTTAAATTAGTTTAATTTTTTAAATTTGATATACGAAACCCTATTACACTATTGTACAGAGACCTTGAAAGCAATGAGTCTCTTAAAAAGTTTGTTTATCTCGTTCATAAAACAATAGAAAAAAATTTGTGTTTTTTTAAGAAAATCGGGTAAAAGAATTCTTTGAATCATTAAGAGGAGAAAAGTGCAAATTGTACTTCGTTGTATAACTTATATATATATATATATATATGTGTGTGTGTGTGTGTGTGTGTGTGTGCGTGTGCATGTATATATATATATATATATATATATATGTAGCCCAGCAAAGCGAACGAAAAAACGCCACGTAAAGTTCGTAAAGGTCAGATAAAACATTTGTTTTGACAATAACGGAACGCTAAAATTCATATTGAATGCCAATTACCAGTTGATTTTTATACATTTAGGTAATGTCTATATATTTAAGAAGCGATTGGTATTAAATACTCTCTTTTAATAATTTTTTTAAATATATTATGTGATTTGGTAAATTATTATTAGTATTTTTATTTCTTGTTGACAATTCTTGACATATTAATAATATAAAATACGCATATTTATAAAGACACCTGGTTTTGTTTTCGATCGTAATCACAAATTATATTATGTTTTTGGCCATTTTCTGATTATCAATGGTTTAATAGGTTGGATTCCTATATTAAAAAAATATCAGCATTTTTAATTTACAGTCTATTTCTGTAACGTCACGATCTTTTGGTCAGTCTTATTTTATTAAGTGTAATGAGTTTATGGTGTATCATTTATTAATATTTCGTACGAAAAAAAATTACTTAGACTGTTGTCCTATATTTGTTTTTAACAATCGAACATTCAAACATTTATGTATTAAAAGTTATGTTATAATTACGTTATTGCTTAATCATTGTGACCCTGATTTCTGGTTTGGAAATAAAATTCCCCAGGATATGGCACCCGTCATGTGGATCACTATTTACCAATACAACAATATTTCATTCGTCCTAACTCTACATAAGGATAGGAGAAGGTGAAAACGCATACATAAATGAAATACATATATACACTCTGTTAAAGTTTAAAGCCTAATTTCCATTGCAGTCTGTTCCAAAATGAAAAACGCGGTATTCGAAATTGCGCTATTTGAATTGATTTTATTACCAAGTGAAGAAATTCCTCAACGTGTTTGGGATAGTAAAAGTAATACAGTTTAATATGTGGTAATGCGCCTCAGGTTACGAGAATATTAAAACGCGTTACAATATGTCTTAAGATTGTGAAATTCTTGCGTGTTAATGTACAGGGTTAGTTAAATACTTACTTTTTTGCGATAGGATTTACTTTTGTAGTTTATAATTTTTTAATTTAACGTGTGTTATGAAGTGTGGATTGCAAAGTAAGGTGAAAAATGTTTTGTTTGTGATTTTTTTTTATTAATATATATGGGACCAGACTTGTATCTGGAAGTTTCTAGCATTATTATCATGTTTAAAGTAATTACATTTTGAGTCTTGAAGTTGTTAAACGTATGGAAAAAAATTAAGACATTTTACTTAATGGTGTTTTCGTATGAAACGATTCCAATGTTTGGGAAACTAGGATGGAAACTGTATATAATTTTGTGTTTAAACATACATATTACTATTCTTCGTATCGATGAAAAAGGTGAGGTGGCATGAGTTTTGAATCCTCTTTTATTGCTTTTTTTAATATAATATTCGGGAATGGAAATAGAAAATTCCTATTCAGAGGATAGTGAAAAGATACAATCCACGAATTTTTATAATTATCAATACTTTGACTGCGGACATACTGATAATCAACTACACAAAAAGAGATTACAGTAAAAACTGAACTGAAATATATTAACATGCATTTATTGTTGACCTAAATTCCCAAGATTTCTCCTGAAATACCAGGATATTTTCCAAAGTGCAATTAAAGGTTATATTGTAATAATGCTAGAATTAATCTGTCAATTATGTGATGGAAAGTCATTAACAATACCAAACGAAATATAAAGTTGGGACGTCCTCTTACTTATTAATGAGTGATTATTGTACTATTTAATCGGTAAGGTGTATAAAGCTGTGTTTGATAGTGAATATCATGTTTCCGTCAAATACACTATGTTATGCCTCTTAAATTGTAGATAATATTAATTTATATTAATGTTTACGTAACTAATTTATTACCAATTATTACTCAAGAATTAATTGGAAGACACAATTCAGCGTTTTATGTCACACATCTGGTGTAACATTGTCATTGATGCTAAAATCATTTTTATTTTACTGGAAAAGTATTTAAAGATTCCTTTTATAGAGCAACAGAGGTTTATAATTTGATAATTACATAATAATTGATTAACATGACAAGAACTTGATTTGTGACATTACTTCATAGAATATAGAGGCCTATTAATCATGTTTGTTGGCAGTACGCTTTGGAAATTCTTAACTTCCCAGTATCAAAAACTAAATCTGCAGCTCTGGAAAAGTATAAAAAGTCATTCATTGTAATCGTTTTAGATTTTGAATGTCTTGCTTCTTTTATCGTTTTAACCAATTCTTCTGGAACCATTTGTCTTGAAACTCTATTTCTTTGTTTATTAACGCAAAATCTCTGTCTCAACTCAAATAAGAATGTCCGGTTATTAAAAACTTGTGCTCGATTTCATAAAATAAGTTTCCTTTAATTAAAAAAATAACTAGGTCATCAATATCATATTATTTTTATTTTTCCCAACACAGTTTCCACCCCAGACAACACATTCTTTTCCTTGTCATATTGTTACTACATACTGATAATTGATAAATATTCATGGAATAGCCTTGTTCTTTGAGCAAATTAAACTTCATTGCACTATTTTTTATATTAACATAATATTATTTAAAAAAAAACAAAATACTCTAATTAGTGTATTTTGAAGTAAGCAATGCAATAAAATTATATAACATAATTATACATTATACATATAGTTTATCAATAATAGTTTTGGTAGCAAGATAATTTTCGAATGAAAGTAAGATTCTCAATCACATGGGGCATTTTCTTGAAAATTGACGTACTACGCATTTCTATAATATAGGCTTAGTACACAAACACGGATACACTTGCATTAACAAGATTACAAACACAGAATTGTCAATACGCACACACTCGCTCACAAGCGCAAATCGCACAATCGCACAAGCCCGAGCACATGCACACACTCGAAATAGCTTGCAGGTGAGTACTACACGCACACTGACACGCAAATAAAAAATCTGGGCAATTCATTCCAATTACAAAAAAATCAGAGTTTTACAATTTTACATTTCTTTGAAAATTATCTAGCCACTAAATCGCACTTAAGTATCCCATATATATACATAATACTTACTAATGATTGCGAACAAATTAACAAGTGCGTCACTTTATATTCTCTATGAAAAATAAGCAAGTAAAATCACCAAACATAAGAAGACCCATATTGACATTGATTCACAAAATAATGTGTAACATCACTGGCTGAAGTATGCATAAAACATAATGAGACTTGAAAATGTTTTACAATTTTATACCCTAGAATTTGGTAGTGGTTAAATAGAAATGAAGTTGATGCATACTACTGACCATGATTGACTTAGTGGCTAAACACCTTTATTACATTTTTTTGAATTATAGTATGCGATTAAAATACGTTATATGTATTTTAAAAAATGTAAATAAGGAGTCTTGATTTTGTGGCAAATCTATGTAAACGTCTAGTTTATAGTCAATATAGACGCCTAAATATCGAAAGTTGCACGTGATTTCAAGCGATTTTTATTCACACGGTTTTCGTCATGTCATGAATCGTTAGCTCCATGAATAATACAACTGCTGACTTTCGAGCAACGTGCAATATTTTTATAAATGTCCGTAATATTTTCGTATACTTCTGTACGATTATTTATTTCCTTGACTAATACCTTAAAAGAGCACATTTGTATTTGCTAAGTTGAGTTTTTAAATGATTTTTAGCATAGTTAACTAACGTGTGCAATTTGTTTTGGTAATTTTTAACAAATAAGATTTTCAGAAACTTTAGAAAGGTAGTTGACTGTGGCAACTAATAAAGTTTCTTCATCTATCTTGATATTTGAACTTTCGTTTACCACTCACAGTTTTCCTGAAAAAGTTAAAATTATTTGGTAATTTTTTCCTGTTACTGCATCATTTCTGATATGGGGACGGTTATGTTGAATACTCTTTAAGCCCCTGTTTTAGGACGAGCAGAATTTTTAATAATTTGTAAACTAAGAGAAGAATAAATAATATTATTATAATGTGCAAAATAATAGTAACCTAATTAGCTTTAACTAAGTAAATGTGTGAAAAAATAAAATTATTGACTGTTTGATTCAATTTAGCAAGAAATAAATAAATTCAAAAAAATTTGTGAAATTTTGAATTAGTTTGAGCAAACGATATCATATGTGGGTCAAAGTTTAACTTATTCATTAAAAATAAAAATATTGAATGTTACGTTTTGACATAAATTTTTCCTCTGTAATATTTCTGATAATATTTTCGAAAGTCACCACCAGAAACAATACCGCAGGTTTCAATATCATCAACTGGAAATTGCAACCACTAAAACAACGGAAGGTACACAATCGCTTACAAGTTTATAGTTCAGATATTTGAAATGAGGTTTGGTTTGTTCAGCAAGTTTAACGGAAAGCTCACAATCCATTATTAATAATGCCAGTGATCGACCGAGAATGATATTGCTCGCAATTATGAATAAGGACAATGGTAAGTGGGTGACTAATAAAAAAAGATAAATAAATATACATATATATATATATATATATATGCAAAGTGATTTTATCACCTGTCCATATAGTATCATTTTGTTTCTATGTAATTGTTAAAATTATCATTGTGTCGTGCCTTGCACAACTTATAATTCCTTTACTGAACGAGCAATATTTTATTTATTCAACTATTTATATAATTCTTTCGAGAAGCGTCAAATATCAAGTTATTTAAAAATATATGTTTACAGAGTATAAATTGTCTTCAAAAACTATTGTATGGTTTATATGGCTGAAACCAAAGTTGGAAGGCTTTCCAACAACTCTTCGCTATTAAAATTGCAATAAATTTGTTACTAGAAATCAAAATATAAATAGAAAGGTTACAAGTCCTAGATACTTAAAGTCACGGCCTGATATTCAAGTATTCAAGATTGACACATTTTTGACGTACATCAGACATCCCGTTTGAAAATGGTTTACCTAACTTTTATTTGTGCCTTATTCTTCTTAATACGCGTGCACGTAAATATTTATATTGCTGCATATTTTTAAAAGGTCACGTCCTATTTTGCCGTAGCAGATTATGTGGTGATGAATAAACGGAATTATTTGGTCCTGTTTCTTATATTACAATATTTTTATTTATTCTTCCTTACCTTATTCTTATTTATTATTCTGCTTTTACAATTACAGATATTTTCCTCAGTTAGTGATTATTGTTCTAATGTTAGTTACCTAGTGGCAAAAAGTGCATACTGGATACATTCGCTCGTGTGAGTGGAAATAGAAAATAATATAATATTTTGGGAATCTTAATTTTCAATAACATTGAAAATTTTCATTAACTTGAACTTATTCTCTATTTATTTTTTAAAAGGGTCCACATAACATTCAAGTTACCACAATATAAAACCAAGCCATCTTCTTTAACTCATAATCAAAATTCAAAACCCATTCATTTTAAATATTGCAAATTCGTCCTTTGTCGAATTTAGTGTTTTGTTGTTTTTTTATGTTTGCTATTATATTATATTAAGCCATTATTAGCCGGTTATGTTAAGCCATAGCTAGCCGGTGTCGATATTGAGTAGTAGCTCCGAGGTCGAACTCTATTTGCGACACCGACGAAATCACGTTTTATAAAATACTGTGAAAGATTCTGAAAGCTCTTATATCCAATATACTTAGAAATAATACAATGATTACACATGTCGCTATGAAATAGTATACCGATATGAATATCTAATATTTAATTTTATAATAGAGTTACATGATTACAGAAAATCAATCAGCGAATGACTGTGTTAAGCAATAAAAACTTTTAAATAAATTAGAGTTTAATTAAAACCCAGAACCCAATTGCATAATTAAATATAAAAGCGAGGATCGTAATAAACAAGCAATATCAAAAAGACGCTGTAGATAAATACCATTTCATTCAGTCTCAGCCCAGATGTTAGCAAATAAGAAGGCGCAAACAAAAAAAAAATAACTAAATATAAAGCACGTTTAACATTAAATTGAGTACTCTTATACAATGTACCTGATAACATCCATATGCAAGAGAGTTGAAGATGGCTTGGATTGCACCGGGATATCCGGGAATCCGTAAATGGTATCCTAAAACCTCAGATTGGAATACTGAACTATTTCATCAAGATGTCAGACCCGATCGCTGCTCCTTCCATCCTATCATAAAAGATCGAATTTCTAAAACCGCGTGCTCCACGTGTGAGCGTCATATTTGTACGGAGCATCGAATACAAATATGGCAAATGTGCAATGAAATGTTAAAAAAATGCTGCATTTCCTCTTTTTTGTAACTTATATTTAATGTTAATTATAATAAATAGAACATTTCAATGGTTATTTTGCTGTCTTTTTTTTAATTTTTGTTCATAAAATACTTGAGGGTATTCCAGGACTACGTGGTAGTATTAGTACATATGATAATTGAAGGTAGTGTTCAAGAGTTAAATTAAAAGAGATATCTGCTGTAACATATTGACCGACAGACGGGCATAATAAAATTATAATGTCTACATTTTCTGCTACTGAAGCCCATAAAGTAATAAGTCAGGTAATCTGATACAAAAGAGGGAAAATTTGTTTAGCCTTGCGTCAAAAAGCACCACTAAAGCTGCTGGTTTTCTTGCTTTATTTTGCAGAGATTCAAGTATATAATCGAGGCAACCTTGTTGAATCTTTCCAGGAAAATGGGCGCTAATATATCAAAAGAATAGTGGATAAACATTCCCTAGAAGTAATTTAATTTTTGATAAAATTGAATCAAGGTTTATTGGGAAGTATAAAATGAAATGAAATTTTCATAAGATGGAGTTGTGATATTTTTGCTGGAAGTATTTATGTATGGATGTGCTTATTATGTATAAGTTTATATAAAATTCTGCGTACCCTATTGTAGATAAGTTTATACTAATTTATTAATTTTTTTAAAGACCCTGTTGAATTTGAACTTGAGGATGAAAGTTGTCATTTTAACAAAGATCATCGCGCGTCGTGTTAATAAAAATGTTTATAATGATGTAATCGTGAATGTCCAATTATATTTGTGGATATAGCCACTTCTCTATAAAATGCGTATCAATAACATACTTTGCAGTTTTTCTCCCTCTTTGTCTTTTAAATTGCGTGACAAATGTAAAAAATCAGGAAAATGGAGTTTAGTTGATCAGGCTGCATTAAAAAAATATAGGAAAATACACCTGTTAAAGACATTCTAGGTAATAAATATATTGCAAATAATAATTTAAATATTTATAAATAATTATAACTAGTATAGTTGAAAGGAAATATCATGTATTCCTAATTATTTAACCCATTAAGTGTACCTATCTTTGTACGAGACTTCGCAGTGCTTGTTCTACTCGTGCTTAATAGGTTAAGACCCAATTACCATGCTTTATTTTCCACTACAATCGGTCGAAAAGAAAAATTGCATTGAACTCACGCGGAAAATCGGTTAATGAGATTTGGTGAAATCCGCTTCTCCCTTTTATTTACACAGCGATGGTTTTAACCTATAGAGCGTGGAACCTTGGCGCTACTGGCTGACATCAAAATTAGATTGACTAATAGACGTCACTTGGATGTCAATCCGGCCCAAATGTCTGACAATTTATTAGGATATTAATTTTATTTCACACTGTACAAATAATACATTTTTTTAATTACCATCTATTACACGGAATATATAAATAATATTAGATATATAATTTTAAAGAGAACCAAAGTTCTATTCATATATACTTTCTCAGCTTTGGTATTCATAAAATCCTTAACATTGATTTCACTGAGGATATTGTAATCAAACCGTAAATTGGTAAGATTTTGTGACGATGTTGACTTGACGTAATGAGGGTTCAGCATCTAAAAATTATAAAAAGGACCCTCAAAGAATCAGGTATTTTATTTCTGTCTGCTTGTTCGTAAAAACTCTTTTTATTAGGAAGGATTAGAGATATGAAGTTGAATTTATTATCAAATACTTAGGTCTACCGTCCATTGTGGTGTAACATTTCAAGCAAAACTGCAAAGTTTGTTAGTGATCAGTAAAGTAGAGAATGGTTGCTGTTGTTTTTACTACAAGAGGATATTCTAGTCAGGTACACTGGTATTTTCCTTATATTGTGGAAAAATCTGGGAGAATTTAGAAGCGGAAAGGGTTGAATTATTATGGTAATTGCACTTCAAATTTTGTAATTTTTTCTTCTTAAAATTATCCAGTTACTTAAGTGCAATAAAAAGATGTGACTTTTCTACTATTGCATACCTTTATACGGTTTCATTTCTGAAAACTACTAAGGGTAATTTCAGTTTGATCTAGAGTCTTGAAAGTTAACACAAGGAGAGGTCTCATAGCATAGTATAGGACAATATTGAAAAATAACTAATCTATATTTTGAATTAGTACGTAACAAACTAATTCGATTTCATTTTTATTATATATTTTTAAAATATCTAATTATTATGAAAGTATGGAATTGTAGAACAGAACTCTTGCTTTTTTTATTATTTTTAATTAAGAGAAGGACCTTTCACTTTAAATGACTATTATTAGCAATATTGAGAAAATTCTAAGTTGAATGTATAAATCCAGAAATATTGAAATAAATTGTGTGCAAATAATTTAAAACATAAAATGGGTTTACGCAACCATTGAAAAACTGGTTTAAATTCAATTTCATTAAAGAGATCATATATACCCATATCAGTTTAAGCTAATGATAAATTTATTTTATAAATATGTTTAAAAATGAAGTTTTTTCTATTTGTTGTTGATCCATAAACCTCATGGTTCAAAACATTTTTCTGGCACGAAAACGGGTCAGTGCGGAAAATTTTGTCTCAGCATTAACTTCTTCAGCTATTATATTTGCATAGCCAATCATTTACCTAAGCTCGGACCAATTTTGAATTTCAAATAAATCTTCGTCAACTATGATCACCCGTGAAAACACAACGACGAATTTTTGTAAAACTTTGCTGACAATATTTGTTTTGAAAAGTATGGTAGCAAGCTCATCAGCACCGCTCATGAATTTTAATGACTTTTACATTGATGTTATTTCTTTCTGATCAGAATAAATTTGATACAAAGCGTCACAAATCTTTTCTAAATTAAAACAAATTACTTTCAACTCTTCGCCTCTGCTCCCTTATTGAATTGTAGACAAAATCTTCAAAATTGCAGCAGGTACTTTGCTAGTACATATTTGTAAATCATTTGACGCATTAAAATATAAATAAATATGTTTAACTATATAAGAAAACTGTTATGTATAGTACAATTTTAGGGGCGTTATGTAAATTAAGATTGCGTGTCGCCACTTCTTCTTCTTTTTTACAAACGCAATAGCACCTTACAGGCCTTGGCTGCCTCTACTACGCGCTACTTCCAGTGTCTCCTATCAGTTGCAACTCGTTTCCAATTATTTATGTTCAAAGTTTTTGTCTTATTCGATGTAACCCATCAATCTCTTGGTCGACTACTCTCTGATTTTTTTAATGTTAATATTTTACTAAGATTATCCTCTGGGCTTCTTCACAAGTGACCAGACCATCTTAATCTGTTACTACGAATTACTTGGGAAATTTGTAGTTGTCCGCAAAGTTTACACAGTTCAAAATTATATCTGCTTCTCCGTCTATCCTCATCTTGCACTGGGCCAAAAATAGCTCTCTGTAAGTGTAGTGATCGCTATGTGTCTACGTTTAGGTTCCATATTTTACTTGCATAAGGTAGTGTTTTATAGTTTTTTTTTTTAAATTTAGTCTTTCGACTAATACGTGTCGCATTCGGAACATAAAATGCAGGTAGCTTTGTATCTGGTGTTATATTTTGGCTCATATTTTCAAATTTTTGACCTGCTGAATGCCATTATCATAGTTTTGAAAAATATTCCTGCTAATTATTGTTACACGATAACAAAAAATCTCATAGAGGTACTTTTGACAAGGATAATTTTTCTTAAAAAATAATCCAAAAACATACTTTGCTTCAATATTCCTTATAAATTTAAAAAGAAATGATTCCCATTAGGAAAAACGACTATGAAAACCAATGACATTTTTTCTTCGTGTGTAATCTCTGGAGTGATCTAAAATAATAGAAGTATTAATTTAAAATTTAAATTATTTTTTAAATATTAATTAGAATTTTTTAAATTAATTTTCCCAATGTACAAATAATTTTGTTTTGAATTTTGGGACTAAAATAATATTAAAGTTATGTGTAAATTTAATGTTATATTTAAGTGAACTGTTTAAATGTGGCGCAATGTAATCATCTAACATATTTTTGAATTTAGAAACAGTAAAATTAATTTTAAAAAATGCCATTGTAAGATTGGTAAACTTCCTCCAAGTTTGATCCAAGTGTTAAACACAGTCATAATAAAAAGTAAAAAAATGGATTATTCTCTTGATAACAGCCACTCTCATTTGTTCTTGCTCTTATTATTTTATTACGGCTAGTCTTGTTTTTAACAAAAGACGCTTCTGACGCTCTTGAGATGCCTAAATTTTCTTCACGGCGTTCTATGCTTCTAGACAAGCGTTATCAATCTTTGTAATCGGTTTAATCACAGAAAATAGTAACATTGTCATTAACAATTTTTAGTGGATACAATAAAATAATTACTTTATTTTAAATATATCACTCAGTCTATTTGAACGGTTTTTGTTACGTGATAACTTCTTTTTCTGAAAATAATGTAGTTTTAGAATTCCTTGGATTTGCAAAGTTATTTTTCCGTACTAGTCTATGATCTGTTAAAAAAATCTTAAACTTTTCTGATATCAGTTGACGCCACAAAGTTACATTATCCATTTCATCTTCAGATATCATTACTTCTGACGGCACACATACGCTGAGTGGCGTAAGAACAATATATGCGACGGCGAAGAAGGCTCCTCGGAAAACTTCAAATTATTTTCTGTAATTTTGTTTTGCATATGTAACTAGACGTTTGGAAGTCGAAGATGAGCCTATTAAAGAAAAAAACAAATTAAATCGCTGTTATTAAAATTAACTCTTTAACTGTTGGTACTTTGGTAAATCAATAAGTAAAAACGATAAATGAACTATTTCGGAGAACTTTAATACTGAAATTAAAAAGTGACTACGACTCTACGCTCCTAAAAGTTTCTCTAACTTATAATCATCAACCAAATACAAAATTAGGCAAATGTAATTTAAAGAAAAAAACAATTTTTGTGCTCCGCTTGAAAATTTATTTGACGTTTTAGTCAAAACTATATTCTGGGTTATGATCTTTATAAATAAGATAATAAATATGTTCAATTGTTTATTAAATGTTTATTTTTTACTGGGTGAAATCGCAAAAGTAATTATAATATAATTTTTATAACAGGAAATCGCAAAAATAATTATAATTTAATTTTTGACTTACCCATGCGCTGTTTTCATTTAGTACCATCGTTTTAATAAACCTGGATTGTTGGATAAGGCTAAGAACGATTTGGCTTTTGGAAAGAAAGGCCGAACGCAGGAGGAAGCATGTTGTCGATGCAGCTAAGTCCGGTACCTGGCTATTGTGTTGGCAAAAAAGAAGATAATGTAAAAATCTTAATTATAAAAAAAATTTAAATTGGGATTGCCCGCCATTAACTGCGCTGCCTTTTTTAAAAATCGTTGGAAGGGTTGTTTCGCCGACAATGGAAAATAATTTTCGATATATTTGAAAATATCACAATTCTGTGTATTTTTATCCAATTATTATTTGAAAATTAACAAAGTAACTATATTGGGATAACCATTCTTTCATATTATTTGGAACCTAGCAAAAAAACTTGAATAAATTTCTCAATACGATACCTTGACAAATATCAACTCACTGGCAACCGAAATATATTAACTTTAATGACACATATTTTTGTAACTTATAGCTAATGAAAGAACGTGATGTAGTATTACTTCTACTTTATTTCAATTCTTTATTATGACTATTCTTTACTAACAATAAAGAATAAATAATACTACGTCACGTAGTTTCATTAAGTTAAAATACATTCAATATTTAAATAATATTTCAATACTTTTTAAATTGACTTTTAAATCCTTAATATTTTATTATACGCGATTTCCATGCAAGATAAACTTTAGTAACTTTATTCAAATTTTCTATAATAATATAGTACCCAAATGTTACAGAATACAAAAAAAATTCATTCGTGTCCTATATCGACAGTCAGGAAGATACAGAATCTTCAAATTCTACTCATTTATTCAGTTTATATGGAACCAAATTGTAGCAGTCACAAATTGGGTAGCCTCGATTGTTTTATTAATCCTTTGATGCTTTTTGATCGAAACTACGGGTAGGAAATGGATTTTGTGAAATTGCAGACCAAATAAAAACTTCCCGTTCAACGTAACAATTACTCGTCCTTTGATATCGTAGCGACTCGCTACGTAATACCACAAACGAGATAATAATGGATAAACTAAAGAAATATGAAACCGGCATGTGTTAAAAGGTTACATTTGTAAAGTTATATTTGTATTGTTATGAATATTTGTGATATTTTCATATCATTTGAGTTAAAATAAACTATATGTTTTACTAATTGTACTAAAATAGTTGTACTGAAACAAAATCATGATACTTAATTCATACTTAAAAGAGTAGAAAGGAACGGGATTAAAAACGACAATAGTCAATAGAACATTAATTTAAGGTACGTACGGGTAGTAGATACGTCCGTTCATATTGTAAACAAAAGCTTCTTTGCTTCTACTATGCAAGTATAAGGAATTAAAATATTCAGTACATTTTTTCATAACTTGTTCATTATTAATTGACATCGTTATCTGAATTATTTATGAGCAAAATATTATATACATGGGCTTGAACTGTAAAAACTGCGATTCTATGATGACAGACATCTTCACTATGAAACTCTAAAAGGATCTCACGTTTATGTTTTTTATTCTTAAATATATAGTATATATCCTTAAATATATAGTATATATTATAGTATATATACTACTTAAACACTTATGTAGTGAAATATAGCTTTTATTACTAATGGTCATAAATTTTTCATTGTTTATGCCATCAATATTTTTCGTATTATGAATTTCTTTTCAATTTCTAGGGTTTCGTGTCCGTGTCTGTCCCATCCGTCTGTCTGTCTCTCCGTTTGTCTGTCCGCGTGTTACTGCTATTTTACTCGGAGACCGTAAACACAAATTAGGTGAAATTTGTATGGTAGGTGTCTTATATGAACCGCTATACATATAACAATAATATCAGGGGTGGAAAACATAATTTCAGTATGCAATAGTATGTATATTGTATATAGTTCTATAAATTTTCCAAAATAAGTTTTTAATTAGGTCAATATTTGGTGGGATATGCGCTTCAAAAGTCTTAAAAAGTGTGTCCCCCTCTTTATCTTTACGACTAGCGCGTATAAAACTTAAAGGTGTAGGGCATGAACCAACTTACCACACAAAAAATGGTTCGAATAATATACGTTGTGCCGTTTTTGAGATATAGGATATTTTCTGTACCAACCTCAGCAATATTTTGTTTTTCAGTGTCTTTGAGAAATACAAACTTGTAAGTTTAATATTGCTTTGCCACGGAACACTTCGTACCCGAGTCCGACTCGCAGTTAACTGGTTTTTTGTCAAGTGATATTTGTCGTTTCAAAATATTGTTAAATTTTGCAAATGCTACATTACATTTTTAAGAATGCTTATGGAATTATAATCTTCCATACGTGTCTATGTTTGAATTACCTCAAAATACTTTAATGTTTTATTAGGAAAGTAAACAGCTGTGAAAGATCGCGCCACAATTACGTCTTTTTTTTTATAAAGAACATATTCACATAATGTGCCTTGCATCTCAAACCTTTTTTTAAAGGAAAAAAAGAATTATTTGTAGTTTAAGACGAATATGATAAAAAAAACAGAAAGTGAGAAATTTTATATTTCACGTCGAGTTTTCGTAGATATACAGGTACGCAAAATATAATATTAGAGTGTAATAAATCTAATATTTTTACTTATCTCATTTATCTTTGACCTCGTTTCGTACCACCGTTTCATTTCGAACTATCATTTCATGTAAAAGCTAAATAAATAAACAATGACATGAAAGTCATAGTTTGCTTATTAAACTTCGACACTCTCTATAATAAATGGAAGATATTTATTAATAATTCATGCGTAAAACTCAAACTTCGATGAAACATCTATTTCTTAAAACTTAAGATAATAATTTGGGACGTAAGAAAAATTTTGTCCATAATTTTGGAATTAATTCAATCAGCACTTCTTCTCAGCGGCTTCTGGATTACAGCATTACCTTAGCGCATAAATATTTTATTAATTACTTAAATCGTTTCGCGATAGCGCTTTGATCAAATCTAAAACCAAAAAGTAATTAATTTTAACGCATTATAATTACCGCACACGTACAGATCTCGCTCGATTATATTATTCACGTTTTATTTACCTATCGTAGAAACGTAACAATATACGCCGATTGAGAAGGTACATTTTAGTACATATATATATTTCACGTGAAATCTTAGGTGGCATGTCAACATAAAGGTGAAATTTTCCTCACATTAAATTACCTATATGTGATATGATTTATGGTCAAGTACGAGTTTAAGTACAGCGACAGTAATAAGTATTGGTTCATATTTTCTAGCGCTCTTACGGTATTTGTTCGTAAATCTGTTTCACAGACTTGTGATGAAATTTGATAACTAACGATATTAAGGAATTATTAAACCCAATTTAATTGGGGTAAAATGGAACCAAAAAATGAAAAAATATTTACTTTAGAAAGTTTCATTAATATAACCCTAATTCCGGATAAATTTCACTTTTTAAACCGAATTTTATCAGCTACTTGAGCCTACTTTTCAAAATATTTTGTGAAATAAATACTATATGTATGTACATGCAGAAGTAATTAGGAAAGTGATAGCATACTCAAGTGGTTCTTGAAAATATTAAGGATTTAACTTATCTCAAATAATTTGATTTGTTCCTTAGTCTCAGCCAGGAGCCCATATTGTTTCCTCAAGTCGGCCATTCTACATACCACTGTCCGATTATTTCATTATTGTTGCACCTATTGGGATGAAATTTGATTTACACATGTAAGTTAAGGACATAAAATCAAATAGGAAGTAACATTTTAAAAATATTTTCTTTTACGTTAAATTAAAGAGGTAAAAACAAAAAAATATATATATCTATTCGTCAGTCAAGATGTCGTTAGATAGAAATGTCAAAAAGCTGGAAAATTTATTTTACATGTAAATAATTTTAATACTACGCTACCGAGATATTTAATCTTAACCTAGTCATTAAGGTGTTCACCGTGCCCAAATACTGAAATTTTGAAAAAAAATTATTTTTTTTTTATAAAAGTTTTTGTCAAGGCAATAAGTTGAGATTGGGGATCGATTTTAAAACTTCATGTTTTTGTTATTCCTTTATCAAAAGAAGGATTCCATATCTCAAAAGAAAATAGAGAAACCCGTACAGGATCACTCACGTGTATATCTGTATTAACCCGCACATATCTTAATTGCTAACACTGACCAATTTCATTTTTATGTAAAATCTGGGAGAGGGTACAAAATTCTGGGAAGAAGACCACCGTCTTATTATATATATATATATATATATATATATATATATATATATATATATATATATATATATATATATATGTACATATATATATATATATATATAAATATATATATTATTCTTAAATATTTAACCATATATATTATACGAATTTTTTTCAATGGTTTTAAGGGTCCTAAAATATTCTTCATAAATGTATGTAGAATATTATTTTGAGATGTACGTATATGTTCCCTCCATTTATTTCGAAAATATTGTAAATAAAATTATGAAAAATAGACAGGTCTACGCAAAGTTGTGGGAAATCTTTAGCGATATTTCTATATGTCATAATTTTCTTAAATATGTACAATTGTTTGCACCTGTGAAAGACATAAAAGGCAATAAATTTACGTAGTGAAAAATTAATATTTATAAATCGTTTAATTTAAATATTATCTACCCTTTATAAGAGTTTAAATAAGTAAGGAATTTTTATAAATCTTCTAATAATTGACAGATATATTTTTTTATTTTGTACACTCGAATCCTCTACTCATTCCCCTTTGTCATCTTTACCGATCTTAGATTTTTACGTTAAATAAATCGAAAGTTCAGAAGTCTGCGTGTCGAATTGAAAAACAGGAAACATGCATTGCAAAGTTTAATTAATATTGCTTTATATAATGTAGTATTAAACATGGAATTCTGGGGCATTTAATTGTGAAGAACATATCATCTTTACGCGATAATATACCGCCTTTGATTTAACATGAAATGAATAATTGTGCTGAAACATCCAGTCTGAAGGAGCGTATATCTTTACCTCTCTACAATGTGTATGATATATGAATTACAATATTGAATGAAGTGTAAAAACGTTAATTAAAACGTATCAAGATTCAAATCAACGTTATATAATGATTTTCAGTATTGTATTTCAGTTATTTGTAAGATATCAAAAACGACGTCATATAATGATTTTCAGTAATTATTTGGGGTTCAAACTTTATAAATATATTATTTTGAGGTAGAATAGATTACAATATTAATTTATTTTAATCTCTTTAAAATATTTTTGTAATGCACTGCAAGCATCGAAGCTAAACAAGCGAGCTATAATATAAAACGCATTGAAATTTTCTAAGCAGTGATAGCATTAAACGGGATCAAAAAGTATTGGAATCAGCAAGGGTATTACTTCTGCAAGTAGTATAGTTTAACGACACAATATGTAATTATGAATTTCTTAGAAAAAACACTCGACATCAAATGTAACATTTTATTTACTTCTGTGTTGCGTGTTTTAATCTAAAATTCCCACCTACTTTAAATAAATTTCAGTACGTTCGTCACATCACGTGGATTTACTTTATTTTGAAAAGACGTCGTGATTGTATTTTGTTTTGATTTGTGATAGAAACGGATTCTATCTGCTAATGAGATGCGGTACGGTTTTCGTGTTTGCACTCCTTTGTCTCAGTTTACGTCTTTAGCAAGACAATGAATTATAGTTAGGTATTTCAGATATAGACATTTTCAGAACAGTAAATGAAGTTCCATAAGCAATTCTTAAAATTACGTTATACCATTCGGATATTTTTGAAAGAAACATTTAAAATAAATTTTACTAAAAACAGACAATTAAAATAAAATTAAGATGACATATCTAGAAAAAAGCAAACGGCATTGTCGACAATGACAGTTCTATAATGTGGATTTGTGTTTCACGACATGAGTACTAGAATAAATTTCGAGAAAATCTAATGCATATGTGTCGATGAAGAAAGCATTTCTATGAAAATCTTACACAGTTTCGTTGTTAAATAATTCCATGTCCGTATGAGTTCATACTTCCGGCCGTCTATCATAATCCCAAAATATCTAATGTTTTAAGCAAGAATTTTCAGTCCGTCAATGCTTTAAATAACGATCTCAATAAACATAAAATACAGTATTACAATACAAATAAATATAACTTTTCTATAAGAAAAGTGTAGGTGATAGTTTTAATTTTGTGCATTTTATCAAGGTTAGTATGTTTAAAAAAAATTAGTGTTAGTGACTCCTTTCCTCTCGGTCCTCTTTCCCTAATTTCTTCATTATGGATTTAGAAAATCTGAAATAATTCTAGATTTTGGCACATAATTTGGACTTTTGAAAGAAAACATTTCGAACATCGTGCTTCTATAATTTCAGATAATGTAGACAAATGCCAAACCTTAATTTTGGCATTCTCCGATATATGCTTGCCAATTTTTTTTATGTAAAGTTATATTCTAAATAAATTCTATATTAATATACTTCAGTTAATTCTATCTTTATGTTATCTGACACAACATTAATTTTAACTCCATCCAAGATAATTTAATTGATGTTAAAAACTACAAATTCCTTATCATTTATTTTATTTCCAAACTCATTGAAATGTTTTATTACAAGTTTTAAAATATAATTTTAAAGAAAGTTTCTGATTTAAACGATCTAGGAAAGTTAATAGCCTATAATAAAATTCAAATATAAGACCTAGGATGTAGCCTTCTTGAGATTAGCTGGTTTAATGTATCTTAAACTTACTCAATTCTTGATGTTATCCACGGTTTTGCTTGCATGGCGATATTTACAAACTTATAGGTAGAAACTAAAAAAAATGCAGTGCATCTAGAATGTTTAAAAGCAAATAAATACTGAGTTTTTCATTTTCATGTATTGATAATATAAGTAACGATGTATACAATAATATTTCCCTCCAAATGAAAGAATTAAAGGTCACTATCTTTAATTTCTGAAGATTGATGAAGATTCTGTCGGTCTATAATATTGCTATGTAGCGTTTAAAAAATCACGCCGATCCGTTGCTCCATAGCGACGTGAAATGCGGACAAGCAAAAGCTAAAATTATAAATGGGAAAGTGACACATTTATAATATTAATTAAGATTTCAGATGTCCTTTTTTGCGGTATCACATAGCGAGTTCCTAAAATACTGAGGAACGAGTAATGGTTTAGTCAAGAAATGAGCTTTTATTTGGTCTACTATTTATTTGTGGTTTCTGATTTTATTTCAAAAATAGCAAAGTAAAAATTGATTAGTGAATGTATCCAATTCGTGTTTGCAATAGTTAATTCGTTGTTCGCAACTCGAATCTGTAACATAGTACTGGTGTTGAACATGATGAAATAGGAAAACTGAACTGCCAATTAATAATTATTTCAAGTATTTGGATGCCTAGTTTCACCTGCTAAGACTATTTGGTTATTTCGTAGTTAGGAATAATAAGCTGTGTGTGACTATATTCAGTAGTTAGCGGTATAATATGTGTAGTTAAAACTAATCATATTGGTGTGGGATAAAAAGTACTTTCTGATGATGTATAAAAATTAATCATACTTCAATTTTTTTTCTAGAAACTAAGCATCACATATATATGTCATATGATAGTAAACCTAATAAGTCGCCAATTTAAAACTACTGAGAAAATATTGGTATGTAATTTTTACTGATACTAGTACAAACGAACAAAGAAATTGAGCCAGAGAAACAGAAATAAACATTTAAAAAACATGTAAACTGGTTCTCTAGTCTGTTTGTAATGTAACATTAAAATGTTTACTTAAATTTGCTAATAAATAATAAATTTGTTCACCGTATATATTTTTACAGTGCTCTGTCTTAAAACAATCTTTATAAAATTACCGATGTGTCCGTCCTTTTGTCCGTTTGTTACAGTTCTTTTTTCCCATAAATTGTTTGACGTAGAAACTATAAATTTGATATAATCGTAAAGCATATTTACCTGTATAAACCACAAAATTTAATACTTAAAAATACTTACTATGTTAATTTTAGAGAAAGCATTTGATGTATCAGATGTTTTTTAATTGCATGTGTTGAATGGTGTAATTGAAAAAGTTCTTTATAAAGCCTTGAAAATAGTTTTTTTACAAAAATTCTAAAGGATAGTTTCACGATAATTTCATGTATATTTAGTAATATTGATAAATACAGTTAAATGGAAACACTCGTACACTGTATCTTTGTACATTTTTAAAAAGTAAGTTTGGACAAAGCTTTCATAGTGCAAGTTCTACTCTCATTTCTCTTTTTTGTTACATTCAATAACTCTTGTTTTAGGTTTTTTGATTGCGGCTGTATATTTGTCACAATTAACCAACAAATTTGGGTATCTTCATTTAGGCAGTTTGGCCATTGTTAAATAACTATATATTAAATAAAGATATATACACATGGACTATATTACATATAACAATAACATTAAGTATTAATTACGTGAATTATATTTTATATTACAATGTATACCGATTTTTTAACAATATCGACGGATTTCTGGCTACTGACGGGTATCATTTTCCACATTTTCAAAATTAAATTTTTCACTTTATATTCTGTCATGTTTTATATAACTTCGTAATCGCATTGTAATTGGTCAATAACATGTGATTTCTTATAAATCTTTGGGTGATATTGTATTCGATACCAATTTTCATGAACAAATAGTCATGAAACTAAAATAGCTTTCTCGTGTGCTATATTATTTTCTTTCAAATGGTACTCATTAAAAAAATTAAACAAAAGCCGTTTATAATATTATTTCCTTAAATTGGTTTTCAAACTTGCGTATCATTTGCTAGGGACGTAATGGCTCATGTTTTGAGAGACAGTAAGATATTGTTGTATTATCCGGTCAATTTTTTTGTGTGAAGACGAATTGTTGTATCAATATATCTGGATAGTTCTGATGATAAATGCAATTTTATGAGAAATCACATTTATTGCGATCAATATTTAATGAAATTTAATGAACTATTTCAAAATATCGGAAGTTGTAACCATTTCAACAATAGGTGATATAAATGTATGAAATCGCTCTTCTAAGTTTTTCTTGATACTCATAGTTAGTGAAACGATTGAAATAAACTGTTATTCAAAAAATTAACAAATTTGAAAGTTTTAAACTTTCGATTTCAATTTACTCTCTTAATCGACATGTATGGTATTATGACAGCGATTTCAAAATTAGGAACCTTATATTGAACTCGAGCCACTAAAATTAAAAAATTGTATTATTATGTGAGTATAATTTCAGTTAGATAAGAAAAATAATTTAAAAAAACTTAGTAGTGTAAGAAACAGAAAAAGTAATTTTAATTATATATTGTAAAGTTAAAAATAAATTGTAATGAAATAGGTAATAACTTCTTAGAAACGATTATAGAAATAATTCATGTCGCTTCTTTTCTTTAATGTTTAGCCTTTACCTAAACGAGTAAAAAAAACTGTCTAGTTGCATTGACATGGTTCTGTTGTTCTGTATCTGAAATAATTCTGCAGTAGTAACATTTGCAAACTATTATAAAAAATAATATAATCTTCTCTCTATCGCAAACTCATGTCTAAATTTTGTTCATTTTCATCTTATCTAATTCTTCAAGAATAATTTTACACCAATCACTAAAAATAACCATTAAATGAAAACTTGGCATGGTACTTGTTTGATTTGCCCTATGCTTTGATATCGAAAGGTAAAAATAATAAGCTATATAATGAGCTTAGGCATATTTTACTATTAAAATTAAATAAGATAATATTGGCGTATATAGTTTCTTCCATAGGCATTTCAATTTATCCTGAAGAATAATGGCTACTTTTTGACATCGTATAAAAACTACAAGTGCAAAATAAAAAATCCTAATTAAAATAGAAAACGAAAAACTGATCAGACCAAAGTGATAAGACTCAAAGATTACTGAAAGAAATAAAAACTCTCATGTACGGATGAAATTTGCCTTACGAACATTTTGTAGTCATTTAAAATTGGTAAAATGAAGGATTCTGTGATGTGTTTTACTATGTAAAACCTTGTCTGGTATACTTCTCAAAGGAGCAAGAAACATAAAATTAAAAATACTACCATTCTTCAAAGACAAAATATTAATATAGCTTGAAAAGAACCAACCGTATGAATATTTGTATACTACTATTTCATGTATTTTAGAATATAGAACAAGGATATTCGTAAGGTAAAAGCTCAGTTATAACTTAATAATAAAAAAAATTATGTTTAAGTTTCTTAAAACCCTTTTTTTTCGACGACATATTGCATTAACTTATAAATCTATGCACTATATCTACATATTTACGTTCTACAAAATAAATATTCTTTCTATTTCTCAGTACGAATTAATTATTTATTCTTAATAGGCACCATCACTTTTTAGATAATGAGTGGTTTGGTCAACGAAAAATACCTGCTAAAAACAATTTAATTTTAATAAATAATTTGTATATCAGAAGACGCACGATAGAAGTTTTGGGCAATAAAAATATATTTTAAATGGTAATATAATAAAGCAAAAAAAAATTACGGAATCATGAGTAGTAAAATAATGAAATGAAATTACGAAACAAACATTTTAAAGATCTAAATTCAGACCAAATTGCACGGGTGACGTGTATTCTTTGTGGTGATGAAAACAGTTAAGCACACAAATGTACCAAAAAAAAAGTAAAAGTAACCGAAGAAGCACGGATATGTCCAATCACAGATAGTATGGGTTATTAGTCCGTAGCCAGTTACTCGCGTACATTTTCGATAAATGTCAGTGTAAAAAGTAGTAAACTAAAATGCAGTTAAATTCTGCTCGAAATAAACAATAGCTTTACTTCTTACAACAGCATTATATTCACGTGAGGATTTAGATCCATTTTTTTATTTCCACAAACCATGCTTATTGAATTTTTCGTTCAATTCACTAAAGATGAAAACAGCATCTTAAAAGTATTTCGATGTTATCAAGTTTAATTTAATACTACTTTAAATATTAATATCTTGCCATTTTAAATATACACACAATAATTATACTCATCTTTTCAATCACAGCAACAGTATTTTGTGCCAACTATCTTATGGAAATTATAATCGGTTCACATAATTTTAGTAAAGCATTTTAAAACTAGTTTCTTTGATTTATAATTTCATATTCCAAAAAATAAAGTGGATTTGAAATGTCACATTAAATACGAATTAAGATAGCCTTTAAAGAAAATTAAAACACTTCCACTAAAACCATAGCAACATTCGTAAAATTGTTATTCAAACAATACAGGCAGACGAACCAAACAACCTACAACTACGTTCGTACGGCCTTTCAAGTAAATAATTGTTTGAATATATTTGCAGTTAATTTTGTAGAAATTCATTATTCACAATTAAATGAACCTAGGTTTTGTAGTATTATTTCTACTTTCTTTAATTTCTTTACCACGACCTAGGTTTCGTTGTATTACAACATGTTCAGGTGGGATATTAACAAAGATCTTTGCTAATAAAAATAAAGAAATCTAAAGAATCTTTGCTAATATCCCACCTGAAGGTGTTGTAATACAACGAAACCTAGTTCGTGGTAAAGAAATTAAAGTAGAAATAATACTACATCACGTAGTTTCATTTAATTGTAAATAATTGTTTGCCCGAAGTTAATATAAATTTCATGAAATCATGTTTTACTTTGTTTGTCGTATTTAACCTGCCTTTAATGCAAAATATTTTTTTTAAAGATATACAGAAATGTTTACTGGGAACATAGATCCATACAAATGTCGCCTTTTGACTTCAAATCTTTAAAATTATAGTGAATAGCAACAAGTAATATCCGCTTCTACAGCAGTAAACGGAAAAAAAATAATTAAAATTAGATCTAAATGATAAATTGTGATCAAAATAAATCAAAGGAGAAAAATTTACTTTAACGGTAGAAAAGAACTTTGGAGAAAATGAAATGAACAAAATTCATTAAACCTGAAACTAGAAAGTTGTAAGGATTGAAAAAAATATTTGTAAGTATTTCAAAATATTATTTTTATTTCAGTATCTTCTACAAACCTAAGGATATTGTTGAAATTGTTCACGCAATTTTTTCAGAAGTTTTCCCTTTTTGAGAAGGAAAATTAAAATTTGTCCCAGTAATAAAACATATTGACCAGCATATGTTCCAGAAATTAAAGTCATGAGGATTCTAAAGCAGCATTTTCAAAATATTTTTATAATATATGTAGTTCTAGAGATATCGTTTAAAATGTCCACAATAAATACAATATTATTAAAACTTACCTAAAGTTTGTCAGAAAAATATAGCGGTGATTCCATATATACATTTTCAGAAATTTACGGTACTTTTGCGCCTCTAAGCGATGTGATAGGCAATTTATTTATATGATGAAAAATAACATAAATGTTTGTAAACAGTATAATACAAATAAACATTTACCATTTACAAATGTCCCAGTGTGCACGTAAACCTCGCATTGCGGGTTTTTCTGGTATGTAACAAGTTTCATTTGTAAGTTGAACCACGAACATCTTTCTTTTTTATATTTTTAATAATAATCTCGAAGACTAACATTTTTGTGTTACATTCCGGAATATTAACAATAAACACACACTGATTTGAACCCTTTTTAGTACAGCAATAATTATGATATGTATTACCAGTAATATAGCGTGTGTTGCCTGTAATGTATGTACTTTATACTAACACACATTGCGGGCAAGCTTTCGTTCCCCGAACGTTGCCCAGCTGAGTTTGTTTCTCTTATTGACCTTTCGTCAAAATCGAATTTATTCGATTGAACCATTTGTGCTATGTATATATAGTAAAAACAGCTTTGATTGTAGCATTTTCTACACGTACCAGTGTAGACACGACATGGTCCTTAGATGTGACCTTTGCATTGCCATGTTCGTTTTAAGACCTACCTGTTAGAAAACTTTGCTGTATTATGAAAGGATTTTTCAGTGTTTCTACCATAACCTAGTTCATTATCGACAAATCGAAGGTGAAAACGTAGTCATCTTTGATATTAATGGCAAATAACTTCCATCGCATCTATGAAGCGTTTCGAAGAGATTACGTCTCCTCGCCTTACACATCTCCAAATCCGGCATTTATTTAAATTTTATTCATATATTTTCTAAAATTTATTTATATTTATTTATAACTTAAATATTTACTGACACAAGGAAAATTTATTGCTCCAATAACATTTTTTTTCAATAAAACTATTAAATAAATATCACGAAGGACGAGCAATGTGGTAAGCCACGATCAATTATGTGAATAAGAGAAGATATTAACTATATGTATAACCGAATATATACACACACTTTAATTATATAGGGAATCTATGGATACGGACTAGTCGCCCTTAGGTATAATTTAGTCTAATCAGGTTCAGAATTCGATTAACTAAAATGCTTAACAATTTCGAAACTTACTATAAGGATATATAACAAGTATAATCGTTAATTGTTTCATTTAATCTATAAATAGTGCTAATAAACAATAGATCCCCAATTTTTAGTCGATTTATTACTTTGAAATTATATTTTTTATTCACAAAATACTCGTATATACAATACATAATTTAATATATTTCCAAATTAATACTTCTCATCTTCTGCCCTCGTTTTTATTCATATGCGTCTTACTTTAAATGAAATGAACTGAAAAATTCATACCCAATCATGTACTGAAGCATGTGAATAAATTTACGGTACCAACTAACTGACACGTACAACAGCTCTCAAGTTAACGGTTAAATGTAGCATTACATGTTGACTTACCTACACCCTTTTCTTTCCATATTTACCCCTATCACATTTTATATATACGATAAATATAAAAACGAAAATATTTAAGTAACGAAATCGAATTTGATCATTAAACTAAAAAAAAACTAGAGCAATGATGCTAATTTTCATAGCTTTGAAAAATTGGCTGACAATATATTTATGTAAAGAACAATTATTTGAATATTTTGAATTAGTTTAATAAAAATGTTTCGAACGTAATATAGAGCCGGACTTGTAGTGTAAGATCGTAATTTTTGGAGAAAGCATAACTAAGCTACTACTCTTAAATTTACATTATAATCGTATAACAAGTGCATATTGTAACCCTTCATCTAATGAAATTTCTAATCTTCTGCCAGATACAAAATTTCGAACAAATAAAAACCCAATCTCATAATCACATCTGTTAAACAATTCCACTGCTCGTATTAAACAACGAGTGTATATGCTTGCCAAGTATCGACAAATTTAAATAATTTTTTTTGGGAATGTCGTTAGCCTCAAATTTCTAACAGTAGATCCTAAATCAAGTGGATGGGGATAAAAATGTGGATATGCTACTTATACAGGTATTTTTTTTTGTTTCGTATACAAACATTTCAAAACATTTGCTGAGTCTAAATAATATCCTAGTTTTACCATTGACAGGTAATTGAGTAACTGAACACAGTACATAAAAACCTCGCAAATACGAGTAGAATTCGTATTACGAGAGTTCCGTACACAATAAGGCACTTATATAAGTGAACATAGTATTTCAGTTAACCTATTTACAAAGATTAATTTTTCATAACTTATATATATTGCAAATTATATCTTTCACAGACATAATAACATTATGCATATTTTAAAAGTTTTGGATGTGGGATAATCACAATATTTTTTCTGCAATTTCCTCATAAAATTTTGTCAACCATGTTTTTATAGTTTTATGCTCAACAATTTCGAAAATAAGGGGCTGATTTATTTTTTTATTTTTTCGAATATGTTTTCAAAATTGCAATATGAATAATTAAAAAGTACACAATATAAAGGTTAAAAGTACGTCTTAACATGAGAAATTCAAAGTTTCTACGTCTCATAGTTCCTGAGGAACAAATCGCTTGTAAATATGGGAAAAAGTTAATATATTATCTACTTTATCTTCCATATGCGTAAAAACATGGCACGTATTTCAAAAAATTGTTACATCTAGAATCATCGCTATAGTTTTCCTACAATCTTTGAGTTGGTCTTCTGAAACCTATATATTTTCATAATTTTGTATGAGCAGTTATTGAAATAAATAGAATATTTCATTTTACGTATTTTTCTGAGGATTTAACAAATAAAATAGGAAAAAATATTTTTGAGACCCATATAATTATTTATTTCAAGCGACGCTTCACACAACATATGGAATTGAAAAAAAATTATTTTGACTACTTAATTTAAAAAGTAAGTTAAGTTTTAAATTAATATATCTGTATTTGAAATAAATTGGTTTAAAAATTGTATTGGTGTACCAAATTTCAGGTTGTGGGAACTTTCTGCGGTTTCTGAGAAAAACCACTGTGACAGACGGACGACAAGTGAATGATCTTATAAAGCTTCTTTTTTTCCTTTGGAGGTACAAAATCCTAAAAAGGAGAAAATTCCGACATAACTCGGTTCCATACTTCAGTTTTTCAAAAACATGATGATTACGCGAACAAAAAAGTTAAATGAATGCTTACCGTTTCCGCCATTCAGAGCACAAAACTTTTACATTTAACTATTGATTAATCAATTTCATAAATAAAACGTCTATTCTGATTGGCAAAGAACAAAAACCTACCGTGATCTAGAGAAAATCAGCATGAAATAGAAAAGAGAAATAAACATATCCCCTCGCATTTAGAAGTTACAAGAATATTTTTGATACGTTCGAGAATTAGACTGTATTCGTTCTTGTGTAATCGCCAAAAAAATTAAGCTAGCTTTCTGAACGAAATTTTCCCCACATCTATCCAAAATCTGTTTAAAGTATGTTTTACCCATACTCAGATATGTAAGATTTGGAAATCATATAATGTTACGTATCTTTTTTTACATTCAATTATAAACAAAAATGGTGTAACATACTATCTAACCACCTCTGATTTCAGAACGCATTTTTTTGGAATTACTGTCGGTCGCTCCCAAACATTTAGGGAGGTTTTGTCGGCCTGGTCTTTTTCTTTTAAAATCGCGTAAAAACTTTTGGGCCGATTTGAATTTGCTTACTTAGCTTTTTTAATATAGGGATGAAAATTTAAAGTAGTTGTTTTTATAAATTAGTTATATAAGTTAAACTTAAATGTTAAGATCTTACAGTGATTGGGGTTGAAGTTCAAGCTAATATAGAAAAAGAAATTTCCTGGTCATCTATAATTTTAAGTTGAAAATTTTATTACTAGAGAAAAACTTCGCCACAAAATAAAAAAAATATATGATAATTAAACGAGGGGCAAAAGCAAATAATTTATATATCTGGTTATATTTTGTTTACTTATAAAACAAAAATTCTCAGAAATATAACTTATATGAAGTCTGAGTATTTGATAAAACAGCGAGATTTTTCCATACTACGCGGTTAAATCTAGTTTGAAACAAATGAAACGTATCACAATGCTACAAGAAACCTGTCTACTTTATCACATCTCGTGAAATATGAAAGATGGAATTCAGTTTCATGTTGAAATCCGTCAGTGGCGCCCAACTCATATCCTGCCTTGTCGGCTTTTATTTTATATTTTTGTTGTCTAGTATAGTGTATTTTTTCTACTTCATATGTATAAATATAGTTATTCTAGATACAAAACTTGTTTAAAGAAAGTTTGATTCAAAAATAATATTTCTCGATTTAATTTTCAAATTTAAAAAACAAATTAGTCAGTTTAAGTTGAATTTTTGCGATTAACGTTTTATACCACGGTGTAAATACAAGCATCGAAGCATTCGTTATGGCCGTTCTAGTTGGTTCTGACACGAACTAATTTTAGGTATGCAGCCTCGGTATAAACAATGTTATAAACAGTGTAAACATTTAATAATATTTTTTCGTGAATGATAATAGGAAGAATATACTTAAGTCATTAATATTTTCCCTACATTAATTATTTTAATTGTAGCTATAAATAATTTTATCCCTGTTTTATTTGTTATTTTAGTTGCTAGTTAGATTTCAATACTTACATTATTCATAACAAGAATGCGAATCTGGTTGGCCCATGGAGAATTCCACGTTTGGTTTGAAGTAAAATTACTTTATTTATCTTTAGTCACCACTTATATGAACTCGGTAATGCAATAAATATTTAATAATACCTAACATAATTAAGTAGGTTGAACATATATATTATTCTCTGAATTTGGATTTATTCTTAATTAATCACACACGTGGAAAGTTAATATGTTTAACTTCTCTGACACATTTCTGAGAAAATCGGTTGTTACATACAAAGTTATGTAAAAATGAGTAACCATATGTGATTTTATAATTTATCCTTTCAAGATACCGAAATCTGAGTACACTGTCTGGCAATACGATGATGATTATTTTTGACCAACACAAACTTTATGGCCGAGTTAATTTTTTAGATTCAACCGACAAAATGTTTGAGTTTTGTTATCAAAAATAACATATTCAATAATATTTCTTACAATAAGCCATCGTTTAATGGCGTAAATAATATTCTAAAAGTGATAATTTCATAATTACTCTCCCCTAAACTTGGAAGTGTACGGCATCAGCAATGGAAATCAATGTCTATAAATTGACCATTACACCCTGAAACGTTTCATAATAAATGACCTTCTAACAAAAAAGCTGTTTAACAGGAATATATTAGAGAACAGATCTATTTAATAGCATACCTATTAAATAGATCTGTTCTCTAATTTTTGTACACATTATTTAAAACAATACAAGCTTTAAATCTAAATACATAACATTCTGTGCAATCTGTTATGCAACCCCTTATATGGCTAAATCTATATTCATAAATTACCTAAGAAAAAACGAAATAATGTTTCAAGGTTCATTTCTTCTACTTGAGTTAGTTTTAATGGTTAGGTTTGATATCGTTTGTTATAAATAACAAATTATATCATTACTCTCAATAAAAAAATAATATGTCATAGAAAAAAATACTCGTTTTTACCTTGATCTTAAATTTATTTTACCCCAGAATGACTTATAAAAATATTAGTGGGTTATCTTCGTAAGATCGTCCCGTAGAAGATGTGCTCGTCATATTTTCATTCGAAAACATTTGCGAGACCCAATTACAGTTAATTAATTACACCTTCTTGTTATTAGTGAAATCTTTCCCATTCTGGTTTAATTTGTTAAATGTTAATTTGAAGTAATTTCTATATAATTTTCTTTGACACTTTTAACGTGCCCAATATTTCAATACGATAGTTTTACCAAGCTATTTTTTTATTTTTTTTAATGAAATCCTCTTTTATCTATTTCAGAACTCCAATTTATTACTTATTTCCTGTTCTCATGGGGTAAATTTTCAATTTCAAATAAAGGTAAATTTTCAAATATTACAACTGGAAATATTATAATACTAGAATTGATTGACTAAAAAACGCAAATATGGGTATTATTTGATATATTAACGGGCGCTACAGCTTGAGTTTTATGCTTTATTATCACATAAAATTCAAAATCATTCTCCAATTCTACGTTCATAGATGAGCAATACCTAAAAATTAATAGACTTAATATTAGAGTGATCTCCATATTTAGGAGTCCTGTACACAAACTAGAAACACTTTTAACATTGCCATGTCTCTTTGCCTGTCTGTCCATATGTATGTCATAGCTGTTTTACTTAAATACTGTTAATGCCATAAAGCTGAGGTTTGGCATGATTATATACACAAGTATGAAATAAAATATTTGAAAATCTTAAAAAAGTAATTTTTGCAGCTATATAGACTCTATCTAAGAATAGTCGAATAACTCATACTTGATGGCTGTCATTGCCTTCAAAATTATTAATTTTGGTTAAAGAATCCATAATTTTTAACAGAAAAATTATGGGAGTGAAATTTATATGGAATTATCTTAACACAGAATAAAACTTTAGGATTTGTGTGGCATTTGAAAGCAATTCATATACCCATCGGACCTTGTCGTTTTTCTCAGAAATATTTTGACAATACCAACTTGATATTTAGCAAAGTTGTGAAGCATATTTATTGTGTGTACTTGAATAGTTAACATTTATAAATACACGTACAGTTAATTAGGGAAAAAAATCACTCAATTTTCTTTACTTTCATGTTCTTTTAATTGATATAAATAAAAAAGGACCTGCAAAACTTTATTAATTATGCAGTTAGAATTTTGTGTCAGACAGTTCTACAGACCTTGCTAAAAATATCCACAAAAGAACGTTCCCGTCTTTCCCATATACAGGTTTTGAATGTCAGAATTATAAAACAAAAAATGAAATTACTAAAAGTTACTTTATTTAGTTCAAATAACTTCAAGTCAAAGTAATTCCTAAAAGAAACTTAACTTTAATTAAAGTGTCCCGAGAATACAAAGAAAACACTTTTTTAATAAAATTATGCATTTTGTTTAAAGACATTACGGAAAAATAATTCATGTTTATAGGAAAGCAGTGTCTTTCGGCCACTGATATTTTTTATCTCTTAATTAAATTCTGTAATTGACAATTACTTTAGTTAACCTGTTCACTTCATATGTATTTCATATCAATATTTATTTAAATCTAGGAAATATTCGTCATAATTTTTTCTAATCTGCTGCTTTTTGGATGTCATTTTTCTTTGGCGTTATTATTGATCTGCGTTCTTGAAAGAGAAGTGTATAAATTTTTCAATGAAACGAAATAAAGTAAAAACGGATTTCTTTTTAAAGAACCTTGGCAGTCTATAAAATATCATTTCAAATTTGATTTTTTCTAATGTGGTTAGAGAGCCCTTTTCCTGTGCGAGACACATTAATTTAAAAAAAGGAAAGGAAGATGACGAATTGTTTTCCTAATTATAGGTAATTTCCCTTATCTTTATTATTAGATATAAATATATATCAAGACGCATCCGAATTATGTACCTGAAAATCGTAATTTGAATTCGAAATTTACGAATTTTAGCAGAATATTTTGGGCATTTTGAGCAAATCAATGCAAAATTTTATAGTTATTATAAAAAAATTCCAAAATACATCCAATATCTAATCGATATTCTATAAGCCACAATTTATAAACTTTTAATTTGTATTTAAATTACTATTATTAAAAAAGGAACATTTGATTTCATAAAATAAAATTTATTTTAACTTGTATAATTTATAACGAAATACTTTTGGCTTTGTCTTTTATCCATTAGATTTCTATTGATCAGCTATTCAGCGAGTAAAAATTACACTTTGTAAGCATATCTTGCGTTGTCTTACGATGTTATCTATTCTTCGCTGGCCGAGACGTGGATAAGTAGGATTTTAGACATTTTTGTAAGAATGATAGTATGACACACCGAAAATTTTATTTAAGCGAGATTCACACCTTTGTTATTATATTCATGGTCCATGCCCCACATCAAAACAAAACTAGAAAAACCTTCGACATAAAGATTCACAATAATGATACCAACCGCAAAATAAACTAACATCTCTTTTGAACTGTACGCTTAGCTACGTTTTGATGTTTACTTCAATAATACATGATCATTTTATAATATGCGCATTTCAATTTCCAATCTCGTTTAGCCATAATGAAATTCGATTAGCGTAATAAACCGATCAAGTTAATAGCTACGTTGGTTTAGCGAACAGAACACATTGTTTACTAGAAAATAGATTTACGTTACTTAGGCGATAACAATTCAGGGTTAACTACCTTGCTACAGTAAATAGTCGTTGGTAATTTAAACAATTTTACCTTCAAAATTTGTTTTTTTTTGTTTCATATCATTTAAAGTAGTTGAAGATATAGAAGTGGTTTCCTTTTTTTAATACACTATGCAGACTCGAATATATTTTAATAGTAAGAGTAATTAAATGCTAATAATTTTATATCGTTTACTATGCGAAAAATACGCAATTGAATATTCGTATTCGTAAAATGTACCCACGAAATCACACACTAAAATAAAAGGTTTCGTCACTGGAATCACTCTCGATGCGGGTACGACTCCGTCTAGGATTTATATTTTATATTTTCATTTTATCCACGCTTTGTCAACTTCAAATGCATAACTTTTCCCACAAAGAGAAGAAGAATATAATATTGATATTACTTTTTACTTGAGTCTAGTATTACTTTGTTAAATCTTGGTGTCTGAAAGATTTATTATTACTGTCTATCTTGCTTGGATTTTTATATAATAAAGAAAATATTAAAGAATAACTTGACTATCCGTCTATTATTTTTGCCAAAAAGATGCTTTAAGGAAGAAATTTATATTAAGGATAATTACTTTTCACGAGCAAAAGCTATGTCAATTTCTTTTTAATTATTAAGAATATCATTAAAAAAAAATTTTTCCTCCACAGATTAGTTGTTAATATGGCTTCGCCCATGTACATTGACTTGTGAATTAGAAGGACACTGATGACTAATATCATTTATCATTATTCATTCCACAATACTTGCCTTCCTTAAAGTAATATTTTTTTTAAGAGTATTTAAATTAGATTCACTAGATTTCGAAGCTGCCTTCAACAATGGGTAAACAGCAGCCAAAATATACAGACAATTTGATTTTGTGTACAAAATAATTCGCTCCCACGTCAAATATAGGGAAGGCATATTAAATCAATTGATACTTTGCTAAATATTATTTCAGGCCCCATTCGAATCATCGACTTGCAAAAGTTTATGTACATCAGTCTAAAACTATAGAAAATGTGAGAATCTAAATGATAGATGGACAGATGGACAGACAAGATAAATTTATAAATGTGACTTTCTGGCTAAAAAATCCTTAAACCAAAATAGTCTATGTCCAATTTATTATATAGGGAAATTTCGCCAATATTGTCATGTTCCAAATAAAAGTTCCAAAAAAATAATAGCTAAATGTGTATTACAAATGTGCTGAAAACACTTTCTTGATTTTCTTATGTGTTTGATTTAAATCTCTGTTAGATGGTACTAATCCAAATGCGAAATATCAAGGCCTCTATTTCACGTCGCAATTTATTATGCGTAGCAGGTTACGAAATAGATACGGCTAAAAGCGAGTCAGAGCGAAATAAGCCGAAACACAGATTCGCTCTCAAACTGCGCTGTCACATTCTGTTAACTAGATTAATTATTCAATGGCGGTGAGAGCGACAGATAAACGCTAAAATGAATGAGATAGGACGATACGTCATTTCATCCTAATGAGGTCGACTTTTGACGTCTGTTTTCTGATAAGTAGAGTGTGTATATTACATGCAAATATCGTGAAAGTGTTTGTTACATTTATGGTAACATACATTTACATTTATGGTAACATACAACATGAATTAAAAAAATGTTAATGTCAATTTATGCAAAGTGCCAGAACTTATTTTTTCCGGATGTCCTTGAATGTAACACTAGAATGATGCAATGGAATAAAATGTGTACCATATTAAATGTAACATAGCTGTCATTAAACAAAATTTATCCCTAAATATGAAAATTTTAATCTTGGTACTTAGGAAGAATGAAAAAAATAAGGCAGAGATATCACCATCCTTAATAACTTCTAGAAAAAGAAATAAAAGTTCTCTGCATGGCTTCACAAAAAGTGTACACTTTTTTTAAGTGTACTTTCCTGTATCCCTAAAAAAACTCGGCTGTACTGCTTATTAACTCTTCTCATCGACTGAGAAACAAATATTCTAAAAAAGAAATCAGTTATGATTGCAGATTACAATCGCACTCTATTGACGAAATCGACAAGAAATGCTCGATTTATTCTTGCAACCGCAAAAACTCGTCGTCAGCCTATGGCAATATTTCAGCAAATACTAGATATTGGAGGCATAAATAGCTTTGTCTTAAATAAAGCATGTAGAAACAGTGATAGGAAAATGAGAGGAACTTTCTTATTAAATATGGCAAGGGCATTAACCATAGATAACAGGAAATCCCGCGGTACAATGAAAAATTTGCAAGGGAATTGCGAATGACGATAAGTTGTGTTTTGGATAAAAATAAGGGTCTTTATCCAATACTCGATCTTTATTCGCTTTCAAAGATTAGGTCCGTTCCATCAAGTGGAAGAAAAATATGTCACATTTGTCTAACCAAAATAAAACGAATGACCAAATAGGCTACTGTGATTACGAAAAGCCTATATGTCTCCAATGCTCCAAGCCACTTTGTGAAGATTGCCAAAAAAATTGTAAAAGTTGAAGGTATTTTAATATTTTTTTAGTTTTATGATGCCTATCAGAATATAAAGTTTCTATCTTAATTTATTTACTAAATACAAGAGTCATATCTTCAAATACCAGTGACGTCAAAATGAAGCCAAGGATTCCATTAATTATGGTACTTGAGGGTAAGTAGAAATATTTGAATCCTCGCTTAAATATTTTGTTGAACTTAAATATTGCACAGCCAGTATTGAAGCAGTCAGTGGTGTATATTCTTGATTATTTTATATTCGTCAATTTCCGTTCTATATTAATTCAAATCGAAGTGGGTGCTAGTAGAAATTTTTCTAACTTTGAAGTACAGACGCTACTGCAGATTTTTCGAAATTTACCTTATTTGAAGTCTGAATCGAGTGGAGAAGATAGAGCTAAAAATACAACTGAATTTATTTATACGACAGATACTGGTGATTAGAAATATATTGTTGTCCAACGTTCGAGTAAAGAAATTCAAATAGAAACACCCTCTACATCTAGTATGAATTCTAGTCACCGCTGTATTGGATCAAGAAGCAGCTGTAGAGAAAGACGAGCTAGATGTGGCGGACGTAACAGTAGGTGAAACCTTGATCACAAGTGGTGGCACTGAATGGAGTTGTGTAGATCATAACCAGAATACGATCCAAACAGGCTGGCGAAATAATCAAAACGTACTTTGAGAAGTTTTAGGTCAAACGCCTTACTCATAGAAATTTATTCAGGATCGTAAGGTTGTTACTACATGACGGTTATTCATCGAATACGCAACTCTTCAACACATAAAGTTATGTACGGAACCGGAAGTTCGTCGATTGACTAACGATGAAACTTGATGTTTTTCTTTAGACGATCTTCATGTATTTATTGCATTATTGTATCGTTATGGTGCTTAAAATGGTAAACAACGAGATATGGATTTGATAAGATCAAAATTTTGGGAACTATATGTAATTGAGCAAAAAAAATTTAAAAAAACTGTGAGGTGTCTTGGTTTTCATGTGCAGTTTACGATGTATTTTTTGACTTGGAATGGAAAACTTTTCGTTAGCATTAGCGATTTGGAATGAGTTTATTGAAAACAGTTAAGTATGCTACGTACATATAAAAACTTGACTGATTATTAAGTTATTTTCATTTAAAACTCGATGTTTGGCGTGAAATGTTGGCTTTTAGTTGACCTTGAAACTAAATATCCACGTCATTGATTTCCATACTTAAACCGAGATAAAGATTGTACAAGTGTAAACAAAAATAGTATTTAAGCCAATAAAATCATGGAAATTTGATAAAAAAAAGGGAAAGAAATAATAATTATCGACTTTACAATAATCCTGCATTATCAAAATGACGAAAAGAGTTATCACCTAATATGAATTATGAATGTTGAGTTATCATCAAATATGAATAATGAAAAATTCATCAAATAATACATTTATGAAAGTTTCATATTCACAAAAATTTAATAAAAATCACGTCACCAAAAACTATTCATTATTACTACGTCGTGCTAAATAAAAACCAGTATCTGTTGTGGTGTCGCAACCTTCAATATTTTTGACATATATACCTAACAATTGCAAAGAAAACAATACAGTGATAATAACGATTGCAAAATTACAAGAAAATGTCTATTGAATAATTTACAATTAAAAGATATTTTTCACCATACAAATATATTCGCAAGTATATCTTCACGTGCAAAAGAAAAGATTAGTGAATTGAGCAATAACTACAAGATTTGGAATCTTTGTTATTATTTTCCAATAAAATTTTAGTGACACTATTTTTTCATAATTTCAACTTTGGCAAATTTGGATGTAAAGTGGAGGAGAGGGGTGGCGGGAGGATGGCGTACATGGGGAAGTTTTTCTGTGACTAATAACAGCAATATCTAAAAATTATTTTGTATAAAATACTTTTAGATTTCCGATTTTTGACTGGCTCCATACCCAATAACTTTTTGCACCAACTTTACCTTTTAAAATTTTCCGGCCACATTTTTTAGGTTCTCACTTTTTCAATCTACATACATCAATGAGATCCGTTACTTAATTATTACCATTTTAATTCTCAAAAACAAATGGTTTCTAAGAACAATGACTAAATATAAGAAAATTCGGATGCAAAGGTAATTATGTAAAGGTTCCGTTTTTTTGCCTTTCGAGAAATTTAAAATACCATATATTGCATAAGCTATCTTGCAAACTGAGCTGAATAAGTTATATTAAATATTAATTTTAATTGATCGTATATTTACGGTTGAAGAAGTAAAAGTATGCAAGTTGCAACATAGTATACAATTACACAAGATGATATTTCCAGTTCAGCAATCTGTAGATTTTCTGCAGATAGAGACTACTTTACGTTTCCACAGCTACATGTCATTGATTACGGTACGCGCGTGGGAGCATTAATTTTGAAGGCGTACTAGTTATTAATGATGCACTTGGTGATAGCCTTCGCAAGAATAATACTACTCGATTCTTTTTGGTAAAACTACGTAGTCCTCACGGAGGGTAAGGAGCCTTTGCTTTCAGTAGGCACATGTTGTATTTATGACATTTGTTAAGTATATGTTATTCTGATGTCATAAAGGTTATTCAATTTAAGAGACACATTTGGATCTTTATATTTCTATAGAAATTAAAAGTTTTCCCCAAAGAAAATATATTATTATGTTATAAATCATTACTTGTAGCTAAATCTAGGATATAAAGGATATAATCCAGGATGTAAAGCATATATAAGCATTTTGTTGCTATTTATAAAATAAATTACGAGGTGCGGTTCGTGAATTTTTTCGATTTTTTCAACTCGGCTCATAAGGTCCTACTTTCATCAAAAATATGAAATACGTTGTAAACATTTAATGTGTGTGGTGAAGGGCGTTGGGCATGAAAATCATTGTATTTCAAAACAAAATGGTAGTGTACGAGCTCGAATCATGCGTGCGTGTTTCTTTGCATTCTTGCATGCCCGAATCATGTTTGCACCCTCTCAAAGTCTGTGAATATGTACGAGTATTTTATGTGCGCATCTTTTTGGGTATCCTTTATATGTAAAATTGAACTGTATCTCTTAATGCATTAAAGTTATTTTGTTACATATATTTCTTGGTGACATATAAATAAATACACACATTTTTATAAGCTGTTTACGATATCGTATTTATACTTACGGCAATAAAAACTACTTGACTTTTCGTAATTATACTTCTTAGTTTTATTCAAATACTCAACATCTAAAGTAGAAATCATTATACAAAAATTGTTCGAATGATTACTTTGCTTATTGCATATTTTTGGAAAATTGTGACTTTCTAGAAACAAGGCATCTCTAGGATGAGATAGGAGCTATAACAATTTGTTACGGCATAATTGTCTGGTTACCTCTCTCTTTCTTTTTCTCTCTCCCTCTCTCTCTCAATGTCTCTTTATCTGTTTTCAGAGAGAAAAAAACGACTAAACCAATGGAAATGGGAATTTCACGTCGAAATTCAGTTTAAAACTACATTTCGTTTTTAACGAAAGTTTCTTAAGGGACTCCAGTTCATTATTGGCACTCGCACAAGAGTCAAACCAGCGGAATAGAGAACCGATAAATAGAAGTTGTGATAATGTGACAGTAATTTGACTTGATAGTAAAAAATGTTACTTTTATGTATGTATATATATATATATATATATATATATATACATTAAGGTATGTTACTTTTATCTTGGTATATGGCCCCTTCGAGTTGCGAAAATTATTTGTACAGACGTAGTATTCTATTATTTGTAATTTAATGTATTTTATTATTCAGGAAAATAATAGCGATGATTCTAGAAGTCACATTTTTTTAAATTCATATCATAATTATTCGTAGTCGTAAGACTATGAAAGAAACAATAGGCGGATTTTTTCAGAAGTTGTGCTGTAAAGAAACATAAAATTTTGACATAACAATACACCTAAATATTATGTACTAGGTAACTCTTCAAAATATTCACATAAGGATTAAAAAAGTTTTGCTTTTTTTTAAATCTTATATACCATGTGATATACTTTTTAAAAAGGCTTATTATGAGAAGTGCAAATATTTATTTGTTTGACTAATTTTTTAGTGTTAAAATATATTTCATGAAATATGCAAAAATAAAGCATCGCCTTTCCACTTTCGAAGTTACTATTGAAGTTGCAAATGATTTAATAGTAATACTACGTGCCCCTTAATATTTATACATGCATAAAAATGTTTACGGAATCCGCGTAGAGTAAGATCTATTCGTACCGTAGAAGTTTTTTATGCACTCAATAAGTCTTTAAGACTTTAGGATATTGGGTACACAACACCATAGCTGTATTTACAATATGGTAGAAAAAACATTAATTGATTATTTAGAAGATAGAAGATCTACTTTTAATTATCTAGCAGTTGTAATATGTTTTCATGATTATCTGACAGTGGTAAAATATGGTAAGGTGTGCTTTCTTAATTATATGGCAGTTGTTATATTCGTTTTTATAAATATCGAGAAGATTAAGTTATGTTTTCCGGATCGTGTAGCAGCTCAAAAATCTACTTTTTTCATAATTATCTGGCAGTTGTATTTCATTCCGTCACAATTTTCTAGCAGTTATAACATCTGCTTTCATAATTATCTGGCAGTTATAAGGTCAACTCTCATAATTACCTGACGTCTATTTGTTTTCATGATTATTTTGTAATTGTAACAACTTGCCTTCTTTAGTTTATCTTGAGTATTTTTATTAGTATTCGTGTACTTTTTCCTAACGTACATTTTGCTATTATTATAAAGGACTGATGTATGTTCTTGAACGTGAGCATGTGCTCTTAAACGATTGTTTGCAGACAATAAACAATTATCGGTTGCATTTACCATTCTACATCTGCTCGTAAGATTCCCTCTAGCGGATGATACACTTTGGTCAACTTGTTTTAAGCCGCACAGAGCAATGATATTAGGATCTTAGTTCTTTCTGAGTTATTTTAAAATTAATTACTTAGTAATTTTTTTATTCATTATTCACGGAAATTTTAAAATAATATATATTATTTCAATAAATAAGTAATGCTAGTCACAGCCTCGGAAAAATTTAATTTATTCTTATTGATCAGTTGCAATAACGTAACGTAACGTAAACACATATATATATATATATATATATATATATATATATATATATATATATATATATATGTATGTATATACATTATATATACACCTCTAAGCATATACTTACTTCCCAAAGATTGAATTCTGCCCGATCCTAATTTAAATTCAATATGTCCTTAGTTTATACCCTATTTCGTGAACTTTATTGAAGTTTCCATAATCCTGTAAAGTTATAATGTTTACATTTATAATTTAGATTCCTCTACATAATATTAATTCATCATCAATTCGTATTATATCGAGATTAGATAATATCAAATGATTTAGGGCAAAAGCAATCAAAACTGTAGACTCGTAATTTTCCGTGGATGTTCTTTAAATTTATCGTTTCGATTAATTAGTAGTTAAAAAGTCATTAATTACTTAAACTTATTCAGTAGGTATTAATCGAGACCATTTTCAAAAAACGTTCAACGTGGTGAATGTCTTCTCTAATCATAAAAATTGAATCTATTCATATGTTGGTTAATCATAGATCTACATTTAGAATTGGGAGCAAATTTCAGTTGTAATGTTTCAACTCTAGCTCTTTTCGATGAATCAAAATTAAAAAGTGTTTATCACATAACATATCTTCTGGTTTTAACACACTGAATGCGGAACAATACATCACATTTTAACGTATCTTCTGGTTTTAACACACTGAATGCGGAACAATACATCCATTACGTCTTTGAATTCGGCTCATATCAACAATGCTGTACACCGATCAAGAAAAAAATAACTTAGTTTACGCGTGAGAAATAAAGACATGGATAATGTCTTGAGACATCATTCCCATTGAATTAGTGAATTTTCCTGGTAACGATAAAGACTTTTGCCATGTATGGAGCATGTAAAAGAGCAACAATATTTGTCTTCAAAAATATGTAGGATGATATTGTGTATAGCTCTTACTCAATACTTTTTCCTTATTAATAATGTAATCAATTTATTTTCAATATTATTACTAATGATAAATTTGTTATTTACAGATAAATAGCGAATTAATTGTTTAATGAAATCTATGTTAAACTTTGACACGAGAACCAACTTACAAATTTGTAATTTATTCACACTTTTTCAAAGTAGTCTCCACAGCATTCTACCAATCATTTCATTACATGGACAACACTACACTAAGAGAACCAGTCGGGCTAATTGTTTTATATGTATCTTCTGTGGCCTTCTTAAATGTAATTACCGCACATCTAGCGTCTGGGATTCAAATTCCTCAGAGTTTATATTTTATTCTTAGAAATAAACAGAGATCGCACAGCGTGAGGTTCGGGTTATGTGGTGAATATAATCCATAATTTCACTTTATGGAAGCTCACTATAACACCAGAATAATTTAAGCGGAAATATAGAATCTTACGTCGGCGTAGAACATTTACTTAAGTAAGTATCCGTTATTTGCGGCAGTATGAATGTAGTATAGGCCGCATTTTCAATTGCGCCGCTGACGCTTTATGGATAGCGAGGAGCTGGGTGTCAGTTTGACTAAGTTACAAAGATGTTTTTATTAACTCGAGTCTATAAAATTTTTGGGTTTTTATTTTTGTCCACGATTTTAATGGAATTCTGCATTTCATGAGCTCTTGATTATGATATTTCATGTACAGAATTACCATTATAATATTAAAGATGTTGTAATGTTGGATAATTTAATGCCGTGATGTTGGTATTTAGTGTCTTTGTATATTCTGTATTACATTTCGAGCACAACTAATTTGATTCAATCATTGCACAAATTGATTAGTTTCTTCCCGTCTTTAGAGTTCCGTAGTCAAATTAGGAACTCTTATAATTACGCCATGTTCCTCTGTCAGTCTAACAGTTCGTCTGAATGTGACAGGCGTATTACTTGCAGATTACTACTTCCATAATCCTGTGTATTCATAAAGTATTTACTCTACTGTGGCATCATTGGGTGTGCATTGTAGTTAAATATTCAGTTGTTCATCTGGCTGAGCACTTAAAGATGTTGTTGTGGTGAAAAAGTCGTACATATACCTGATTATACAATTATGCCGCTAAGTTCGTCATTTCTACCATAAAACATTATTACAATAGGATTGAACCAACTTCAAATAACCACCGAATGAGAAGAGTTAAAATGTACTAAATAATGAAAATATGAGACATTTGAAACATTTGAAATGTTTACAGTGCTATATGGTTCCAAATATAAATAAATTTGCAAAATACAGCTATTTACAAAGATTTCGGTGGTGCATCCTACTTACTGACCTACCTATGTACGTATTAATATTTAGTTAATTTATGCATTTATTCAATTAATATTTAGTTAATTTATGAATTTATCCAATTACGACCTTATTCCTAAGTTGCTCCATTCCTTTGTATATACCTATATACCCTAGATATTTGCTTTGCTCTTTTCTTGTTACTTCGACGAAAGTTTCTTAAGTCCGTAGTTGATTAGTTTACTCCTCATCAGAGAAAAGTTCCTTTCACCACCACCCCTACTTCCTTATTGTACCCAGATTTTGCTAAAGGCAGATTTCTTGGTCGTATCAAATTTTTCGGGATTTGATTATTCGATTATCATTAGGTCTATATCATCCAAACTCGATAAAATTGTGCACTGCTTTGATTGTGTACTGCTTCGATTGTGCACTATTTCCAACGATGGATTACGTAGTTCAGTAAAAACTCGGTGATCTGTGAAACGCTTACTTGCTGGTCCTACTTTATTTTCAGAAAATTCGCCATAAAGCTTGGCAGCTTCTCGCGTAATGCCTCTTGAAACGCTAAAAAAACCATACCTCATGGTGCATCCAGGTGAAACTTATGTGACTGGAGGAAACAATTTTCAAAATAGAACGAAAAAAAAATTATAAGTACTAAAGTATTGATATTGTATATAATTAATATAATTGTTTTTAAATAACTTATTGTATTTTATACTGTATTTTAATCACGTAAATATGTTACCACTTACATTTTTGAAAGGTGTCAAAAACTGGTTTCTCAAAATTATGAGATTCGTCATCATTGCTCTAGTTTTCCGGTAAACTGGAGTAGTGTAATACTGGACAGATGCATTTTCTGGTAATACTGAAGAGTGGCATTATCCCATAAAGTAATGAAATTTATAAAATTGAATAATAAATGAAGTAGTGTGAAGTTGTAGAGAACGAGGTTTAAAGTTCAATAACAACCAAGACTGGTTTGCTGCTAACAAGTCACTATTTGTAAATTAAATTTTATTAACATTTTTTCCTCAGTTATTAAGTTAAGTTTAAAAAGAAATACTGAATAAAAAATAATAAAAGCCAAAATGTACGAGATACTATACTAAGCCAATGATATGATAACACACTTTCATATATATGTTTTGTCCAACGTTTCGTATGACTATCTCAATTTGTAACTTCGCATAGTATCTCGTACACTAATTTCGTATAGTATCTATATATGTACCGACGTAATGAAAATTGTAATTTGACAAAATATAATTAACCTGGTTTATTACTGTAAGTATAATATCCATTTAAAATGATAGTTTTGTTGACTAAATTATCACGATGAACAAAGCTAAACAAACAGCATTACCATCTCATGTATGTGAGAGCCTAGCAAATATTTTACCACCATTTGAAACTAACGAACTAGGAATTAACACTATATCAACTTTCGTTTCCGGCTGAGAAGTGGATATAGGTTAAAAAAGCAATTTATCCCGCCATTAACCCCAAATACCCATTAACTACCCCAAGGTCAGATTGGTCCGGAGAAAACTGGTAAGCAAGTTAAAGGAAATAAATCATAGTTCCAAATAATTTTGAGTGTTGGTCGGTATATTTATCACCGATAGAGAGGTTCTTTATTTTCACTTGAAGAAAGAAGTTTATTTTACTTCCTGAAAGTTCGCCGCATAGAAAGTTACCGATACAATGCAATATAAATTTCATTGGATGCATTAAAAAGACCGCTATAATAACTATTTGTAGAATATTGTGTCATCTATTCTTAACGTAAGTTGTTTTTTTAGAGAGAAATAAACACATCTAACTTAAAAATTAAAAATATAGAGAAAACTCACAATTTTTTCGCATATTCTTTAAGTTTATTCTAACAATTTTTTTAATAAAATATATTACTAGGATTAAGTTCATTTTATTTAGCTTGGTGATAAATTTCAACATGAACAATACTATCTGATTCCGAATCTGAAAATGGTTCCCGAAAGTTCATTAAACAAATTGTTGCTACCGTGATATACAAACATGCTACAAAATAATATGCAATTGTTGATAACGTAATATTATTAAACATGTAACTACAAAAAACAGATTTTAACCTCAATTATCTCAATTATACCTCAATAATCTTATTGACAAAAACATGAAGCCTTACTTTGGTTGAAAAATATCCAGTTCAATCTTAATTATGTATAAAGAGTTTCTTCTACATTTTAAACCAAAATTGTTATAATTCTAAATTTTCTTATATTTAACTTGTTATCATTAAGAAAGCCTATCTATAGCATTATACACGTTGACCAACTACGCTTCAATATAAATGTAGGCGAATGTAAATTTTTTCTTAGCTTTTTGCAGTTCTCGCGGAATGATTATAAAAAAATTACGATATACATTTGAATAATTATGATATATAAAATAATTTCTTTTTAAAGTAAAGAACCATACTTTTGTAATTTTTACTTCTCTAAATTTCATTTCAACAACTTGTGGGCTTAAAAGGAATATGTGAGTAGAATTTCATGCATTCAGGTAAAACTTACACCAAACTGTTTAAAATCTATTCATATGTAGAAGATTTTTCCAACAAAGAAAGTGTTACGGTTCCATTTTTACCCTTAAAAACTAGGTTACACCGAAAATTATTATCTGCATCTACAAACTCCCTATATATATTATAGATAGTTAAATTTCTAAATCAGCAAATGTACCAAACATGCCAAAAATCAGTTGAAATTTTCTATGTACTAGCTAGATCTGTTCGTTGGAGATACTTCTGGAGTGTCGTTAGAAATCGGAAGCAAATTACATACGAAGTTTCATACCGATTGTCATTAGCTACAGTTTTTTTTACACTTGGATTTTCGATAAAAATTTGGTATAAAAAAATATACGCACAAAATTTGCAATAAATGGTTATTCCATTTGTTTGTCGTCTGTTAAAATATATACAAAGGATACAAAGGACATAACATTGTAACAAACAGGTGGTTGATGCTTGATTTACACAAATCAAATTGAATTTATTTGAAGAGGGTTTTCGCAATAAAATATTAATATTTTTTTGTTGAAATCCGCATTTTCATAGTGATATTTTTTTCAGAAACACTTGAGAATGTTTATAAATTTCCTTATTATTTTCTACTCACATTGGTACCCATATCACTTACCTGGAATAAGCATATACTTTGATACAGGTTGTGTGTCTTGTATAGTTGCCATCCTTTTATGTGCTATATTTACGGTGAATGTCAATTTTATGCCAAAAGAATCTAAAAAAAAATCTTCGAAATAAATTAAAATGCTAGCGTTCGACTTAGAAAGTATAAAGGTTGTGATAGATTCAAGCAAATTTATGTATCTATTTTTAGAACATATTTTTACTTGCATTTGCAAGAACATAACAGTCATATAAATAGACTTATAAATTTGGGTAATTAGTGAAGTCTCAATGTATTAGACAGGAATATTACTTACATAAAATGTATAACTAGTTGTTGTGAACATATTTTACAGAAAAAATTTGGTTTACTTGAAACCTATAGAAACTTTCTTCTGGAAAATCAAAAATTGAGATAAAAAAATTAAAGTTTTGATTTGTGAACAAAGAAAGTTTCGTGGGTAAAACTAAAATAAATAATCTATATGAGATTAGTTTTGAAACTGCAAAAGTAACCGTTATATTACAATATAACCCTTTCAAAATCAAAGAGATTTGTCTTGAGATACTTAAGTTTGAAAGATATTTAAAACATGGTTAAAAATGGAATTCTAAAGTGTGATATTTGGAATAATATAGAACTTGTATGTGCAGCGTTGAGTAAGCTAAGCAGAATCATTTTCCATTCCATATACAGCATTAAAGAACATTGAGACCTAATGGGCTCCACAGTGAACCATATTCTCTAAGATTTGAATAAAAATCATGTGTATCATTTTCTTTATAAGATGCGGAACTGTAGTATTGAACCATCTTAAAATATATAATCATCTAATATTCAGTGACTTGGTTACAATATATTCACAAATGTTTAAAATAATTTCAGTAAATTCTTGTCTCAAACGGTAAAAATATATAAGATAAAGCACAACAATTGATAACTGTGAAACGAGAAATATTCATTTAAGATGGAAGAAATGAGAAATACAACATTGTTCTCACTTTATTTTGCTTTTTATATTTAGCATCTAAGAGTTTATAATCCGAAGATGAAAAGTGGTCATGAATAAAAAAATAAAGTCTAATAAATAAGACAACACATATATAATTACCGAAAAACCAAATAAAAAAAACTCATTTTGTCGAAATGGGTATTCAAACTTATGATAAGTAAAAATGTTAAGTAGAAAGGTACAGAGCAAAACGGTTTAATATAACATATAATAAAATTTATTTTACAAAAACTTTTTTACTTATAAAATAAAAATGTAATCCAGTCAAGAGTGTATTAAACCTGGGCTCTAAATACAACCATAAAATCTGTACTGCAGTTTGATGGACATACATATTATATGGTTGCAGTAATCTTCCTGAAGGATGGTTGACAACAACCTTCCTATATTTACTTTAAGAGGATATGTCTTCGTGAGGATTGTCGAACGAGTATCTGCTGAAGTAGGAAAAGTTGAATAAATCACTGTATATCCTTAAAAAGGCACCTTGCTGTCATAATATTAAATTCACATTTCCTTAAAATCATATGGTTTTAATTATTCATACTTTCTACCTTATCTTTTTGTAATTATTTTAATAACGATTAGGTTTCATAAATTTGCATGATGCAAAGAAAAATAAAATTCTTACTCGATGAATTAAAAAAAATTCATTTGTCAAATATTAGAGAAATTTTTTTTTTGTATACAGTTTAATACAACTGATGATTTTAATTCTTTAATGCAAAGAAATTATATGGAGAAGATAATAGTAATTTAACATGTGTGACGAAATTTTATGTAGTAGTCGAACATATAATAAATTTATTGTAACTAAGTGTAGTAAAATGTTTTTTTTAGAGAAATGTAGTGTAATTTTTTAACTTCAGTATATCATTCCGATATATCATTTGTTGTAAATGTGATATGCCCTTAGGAGAATAATCCAATTTTTAAGCATAAAAGTATCAAGCGTATTGTTAGATATTTGATTAATATATATATATACCGACTGCTGAATTCATGGAAAAAAGCTGAATTCATGGAAACTTGTAATACCACTCAAGAACTACTTTGGTAAAGACAATTTTTATTTGATATTGGTAGACCTTCAAACTGTTATTACTTTGCTAGTAACCAAATTTGCAAAGAGATAATTATCTGTGCCTCAAAGGTATATCGGTGTGAAATATGATTTAACTCGTGAAAAGTAGAATGAGGTTAAATACAGAATGTCCAGCGGCAGATTTCAATGTTTGAAAAATTGTAAAAAAAAACTACACCTCTAATACAAAGTAGGTTTATTTTAACCTTATAACAACGAATGCGGATTTCATTTTTTAAAAACTACGTTTCCCAAATGGCGGCCATCGAGTTTGACACACTCTTCGAGTCTAGAACGCATGTTTTCAAAAACGCGTTTGCAGAGCGACTGGGGTATCCTACTGATTTCGGCTCGAATATTTTCTTTAAGTTGTGTCACAGTGCTCGGATTTGTTTTGTAAACAACGGATTTTAAGTATCCCCATAAGAAAAAGTCACATGGGCTTAAATCGGGTGACCTAGGTGGACACGGTACGGTACCGTTTCGGGATATGTTTTTTTCTGGAAATAACTGCCGCACTGCATTCATGGACACATTAGCAGTGTGAGCTGTGGCCCCGTCTAGGATGGACTATTCTGTAGTTATACTCTGAAAAAGTCATTTAACATCTGGGCATATCTCTCCGAATTCACAGAGTTTGGGCACGTTGATTTTCAAAGAAATAAGGCCCTATGATTGCAGATGCAGACATGGCACACCAGACGGTTATTTTAGGCTTATGTAAAGGCTCTTGATGCATTTGTCTTGGGTTGTGGACATCCCCGTAACGGAAGTTATGCTTATTCACATATCCTCCAATGTGAAAGTGAGCTTCGTTACTAAAGAATATGGTGCCCATCCGGGTAGCAGTACGAAATCTCAACGACATCACCTCCGCGTAAGTTTTTCTTAATTCAAAGTCAGAATCGTGTAAATCTTGAACAATTTGAATTTTATATGGATGTAACTTGAGCTTTTTTCTCATTATTACCTGTAAAGTTGATTTCGGAATTCCCAATATCATTGAACGTGTATGCAGTGATAAACGGGGATTTTCAACGACAGAAACCATAACACGCTCGACATTTTCATCCGTGGCTACCAATGGTGTAGGTCCTGGCCTAGGCCTATTTAATATTGATCCTGTAGCTCTGAACCTTGCTACCCATGACTGAATAAGGTTGATCGATGGTCCATCACGTAATCGACGAATACTGTAACGATTATTAAATCGACGGCGTGCTACAGACAGCAAAAATTCACTCGAAATGTACGCCTCGACGGCAAAAGCGCGGTGCTCTCCACTCCACTGTTCCATAGCTACTAAAACATCCGCACTGCTTGCGCTTCTAACGACGCCCCCCGCGCCCCTCTTATGTGTTGCGTTCAGAAACTATGTTCAAACTTTGAAATCTGCCACTGGACATACTGTATAATGACTTACACGTTAAACGGACTTATTTTTCATTTGTTATCATTCAACAAAAAATTAATTTTTAATAAAAAAAATCTACCCGCAAAAATTTTAGTATCTGAAATGAGGGAATCCGTTAAATACAATATTTGTTGAAGTTATTCTTTTTTAGGCGAGTTATAAAAGAATTATGAGTGAAATTTAAAAATACAGGATAAAATTGGCGACGATCCAGCCCAAAAACGATGCCATTAAGTTGCTCACTAAACATTTACTTTAATCAGTTTCCTTGTCCGAAATATTATGCCCATCTAAGTATAAAAGAGTTTCATGTCGATGGTGTCGTTAAGCAATTATTTGATAGTAAACAATTAACACTGGAGCCGCATTTGTTCGAACTATCGCATCTACGAGGTGAACGTGAGTTGGTAAAAGAAAATATGCGAATTTAATTTATAAGGTGAATGCAGATACGTAATAGTTTATTTTTGTGCTGATTTTATATTTTGAGCCAATCATTTGCGAGACAGTTTTAAATTCGATATTAATTTATATGCATTATAAATTATGGTATAAATCCACTTTAGAACCAGGAATATTTCGATATTTTTCAATATGAATAAAAATCATATGAAAGTATACACAGAAAAACTACATACCTGGAAAAAAATTCTGCAGCTGATGACTATTTATTAAAAACAAATTATTTGAAAAATTTTGTACCTGAAGATTTTTTGTTTGTGATGGAACAGATTTTAACCACTTTTTCCAGTTATTTTACTTATTATTTTATCACTAACCTCTTATTATACAATTAAAAGCATAATTTGTTATGATGTACCAGTATTTATAACAAAAATTAAATATTTTGTTTCAATATGTTAATTTAAACAAATACATTTTGCTTAAATGGTGGCAACATTCAAGAAACAATAAAGTCTATTTGTATTATGGCATATATCTTTTTTGGATATTTTATGGCATTCTTCTTCGTAGTTGCCTAAATTTTAAATATATTTTAAATTCACATACTATTTTTTTCATTTTTGTCATTTTATTATTAATTATATTACTAATAAAAAGTTTAATGTTGACCATATTTATTGTTGATTATTTAATTAAGCCCAGCTAGACGGGCTGGGATTTTGCTTATTCTTTCGAAAAGTTTATAACAAATAATTTTTTTTAAATATTCAATTTTTATGGAAGTTATTTTTTAAACTATTTTTAAATACATTTGCAACGGCCGGAAATTATTTTAGTTACATATATGTTAGGTTAGGTTAGGTAAGGTTGGGTTATATTAGGTTAGGTTAGGTTATGTTAGGTTATGTTAGGTTAGGTTATGGTATATATCTTTTTTGGATATTTTATGACATTCATTTACTTTGAAGTTCCCTAAATTTTAAATATATTTTAAATTCACATCAACAATGACAATAAGTTTAATATTGACAATATTTTTTGTTGATTATTTATGTGATTTGGCTTATTCTTTGGAAATACTTTTAAAAAATATTTTTTTTTGGAAATATGCATTTTTATAAAAGTTATTTTTTAAGCAATTTGTTTAATACATTAGCCACGATCGGAAATTATTTTAGTTACATATATCATTTGAATTCTTTTTTTAAATGTAGTAAATTATAAGTTTATATCTCCAAAATTAATTACCAAAATTACATTTTTATAGTAATAGCAAATGCAAAAGTCGATAGTCATGAATTAAAAAAAGAACCATAAAGTAAAGATTTAAAGATAGTAAAACATATTATTTTGGTAGAATTGATAATTTTTCTTATTTGACGTTTAAGACTGTCAAAAATATATTTTTTTAATATAATTTTAAAAGTTTGTTTTAAGTGATTTAATGTCATTAATTTTTAATTGCTTTGTCTGTGTGTCAAATGTGTAATGTTTAACGATAAATTTATTGTGAATATAGTGAGAAATAACCATGTAATGTACAAATTTCTACATATTTCTGGTGAGTATTTTTTTTTAAAATGGTTTTTTCACAATAAATAATCATCAGATGCAGAATTTATTTCCAGGTATGTAGTTTTTCATGTGTAGTATACAGATTCAGATGATTTTAAAAAAAATGTCGGAATGTTCCTGGTTCTATAGTGCATATGTTCCTAAATTATAAATTATTAAATACTTAAAATAAATACCTTAAAATAAATTTACAGCATATTCATTTATTTTCATTATTAATTAAAATGTATTTATTTAGCAATTCAATCCTCGCGTTTAACACAGCGATATGTCATTGGCGTTATATTTTTCGTTTTGCTTTCCGTTATAAACTGATCATCTTGTAGACTGTTTCTAAATTATCGCACCTCAATATTATTATCCTTTTTTTAGTAATATAAATTTCAAATTGATTCATGTAATAAAAAAAATTAAAATAATAAAAATTAATTTTAAATTTAATTTGATAGATAAATATTTTACCGTTTTATTTTTCTGCCGGCTTCCCATTGTCCTTGAATTATGCTAGAAGTATAAATTCTAACGCACTTCCATTACTACACCTGACTTTTTTTTGTTTAATCTATGGTCAAACCAAAGAAAATATATCCAGATATATTTAGTGTGAGAAATATATATTCGATATCTTTTTTCTTAATGAGCTAGTAATATAAATAATGTTATCCCTCAGCTGTTGCATATAATAATATTATGTCTTTGGATTCATTAAAATTACAGACGGAGGCACTATAATTAATTTCAGATTTACATAGAGACTAATCGTCATAAAAGACATACTGTACACACGCACGGTACACACGGAGAGATAACATTCCGTCTGATGCTCTTATTTCCTGCTTATGGTTGTAAGTGGCATTTTCCGCAGCCGTTTTTCTGCATAAAGATAAGCTTTCATGAATTACGCTGAACATAATGATACAGAATATCCATTCCGGACATTTATTACGGTCGAGTTGGTCGCACAGTTTAAAGTTGTGGTATTATAAAGGAGATGAGTTCAATCGCCTTTTTCGTCGCGCTTTTTGATAGTTTTATCTATCAGTAATCATTGACCATTAAAGGTTACACATTTAGCAATTAAATTCGCTTTTATTTCAAGTATTTTGACAGTTCAAAAAAATTATCAATTGTCTAAATAAGATCAGAAATTGTGTATCCAATTATCTTACTAATTTATGAAAAAAATGTTAATAGGGAATTGCAATACACTTCAAACTTGAAAACCATGAAATATATAATATAGAACGTATTACTAAATTACTTAAAGATTCTTCTTTGATTAATGTAGATAAACGCGTTTTTCACACCATCTTAATTTGTCGATTACTACATGTACCTATGTTTCTTTAATATGTCAAGATAAATAAATCTTTGGTCTTTTGCACTTCACATGATATTTATAATATTAAATCCTGTAAATTGCGTTGAAAATCCACTTATGCAGTTTTGTATTTCATACCGAGTTGTAAAAGTGGTGGGTTGCAATCACGGTGTACTCTTTTGTTTCTTATTTTTTGGACACTGATATTTCCCAACCCGCGATTGTGTTCTTTATTATATACTAGCGTGCCAGCCTCAAGTTTTGACAATATAAGCAACTATAAGTCGAGTATTTTTACAATTATTTTATCAAGCCTACTATTTATATCAAGTTTTTGGAAACAGGAGATTTTTCCCTGAGGAATAATACAATTTTTTTAATGTTTTCAGAAATATGTTCCAATTTAAATTTTCCTTTGTAATACGATGTGCGTCCTCCATATGCAATCTTCCTCCCCAACACTTAATTTTTTAAACTTCGGTTTGAAACAATTGAAAAAAATTTAGATTCCCTGTATATTCCGACATAAACTTGATATATTGTTTTGCATTTCCTTACGTTGTTATTTCTGGTGCTGTTTATACTGATATTTTGTGGCCCATTACTGGATACCTTATGACTATATTTTGCCTACTCTCTTCTGTGATGCCATATTTGGTCACCCATATGGATTAAATAAATTCTTTCCAACAAAATTCAACTTTTTGTAAATATCTTTACCCATAGTGTAATAATTTCCTTACGTTAGAAAATTAAATTAAATTCAATATTATCTAGAATTTCCCAATCGATAATTCGACCAAAATTCTATTAAAAATTACATTGTATTTAGGTCTTAGCTCACTTTAAAATTTAAAATGATTTAAAAAATAATATGCGCCTTGTGATCGTATCTACTAGAAAAGGTGAAAACTAACAGAAAATTAAATACGTTTATACATCAAGTATGTTATTTGACATATTCTTATTTTTGTACTTACTCCTGTCGAGGCGAGTAGGGAACTAATATAGATGTTCATATCCTATTTATCTACCAATTGTTGAGAAATAATGGCGAACTAAGATCATGGTAAGGAGAGTTCTCCCTCCCATTCATTTATTTTACATGTGTCATTGAAATGAAGCAGCATTAGGGAATATTTATTTTGGCTTGGCACCGGAGTACAAGTTACATTGATGTAAATTGGGGGATAGGTTTGAAAATTATTAGGGATTGATGGTATTGCCTTCACGAGGATCACAACAATAACAAACAACAAATCACATTTTACGTGAGTTAAACGGAACAACAAAATAACCCCTCTTGCTGGATAATATGTATGTATTATCCAGCAAGAGGGGTTATTGTATTATTATTATATCCAGTCAAATGGCATTTTACTTTCACTTTTTCGTTTTACTTGTTTTTTTGTTATTACCTAATTGCCATACAATATTAGTACGTTTTTTTTGTGTCATCAAAACGATTGATGTTTCATATTCTAGTTTTATATATTCGACCCTAGTTTCAGAGAAGCTTATGCCAGTTTTGGGTAAATTTTTTTTGCTGCAGAAATGGAAAAAAATTATATATTAATTATCTCCATTTTTGCAACGTAAATAGTAATATTTTCTTTCTGGATTTTAAATGTAGATAAATAAAAATTAAAGCAACTAATTACATAAAGAAGACAATTTCTTATTAATGTGCTCTTAAGTCCATAGTCTTCGTCCTTCCTTTGACACCGTTGATAATAAAAATTCAATATATATCATCTCTGTAATTTAGTAAATATGGGCACTTTTAAAAGTAAACAATGTATATATTAATATTCTCTTCACCATTTAAAATCGACTGAAAATCAAATTGGATGTTTAATCGTATATTTTTGTAAAGTACCTTTTGCTAGATGAAATTACCAATATTAGTAAATTGTTTTTAAATGTGCCTCTAAAATAGTAAGAATGCGTTAATTTTTAAGATATTATTAATAAGTTTATCCTTTTGAGCACAATAATATACATTATTTTGGCATTTTAAGTATGTTGCGAACAATTATTTATAATAAAGTTAGGTAATACACAACTATTATATTTACGAAAATTAAAGGAAAAAATAAGGAAAAAAATAAATGTAACATATATTTACGCTTCACCATTAGACTAACGTTAAATAAAGTCTATTACAATATATCCAGTAGGTTCAAATGTAAGCACCTTGAAATATCGCCAAATTGCAAATGGTGCATGATTGTTCCGGTAAAAATACTGCAGGGTAAATTTTTGGCTGGCTAATAAGTTTTTTACTCCGAGTTGCTGTCGACGACTTCTATTAAAAAAATGATATGTTACACAAAATGTGAAATAAGTATGCACCATTATTATGTACTACTTGTCGCCATCTCGTTGGCAGTACCAATTTGCCTTTCTTGTAAAATTACAGTAATTCGATTGAAAAATTTTGATTGTAAACATTTTAACTTTTACTAGAAGAAACTAATAACCTATAAATATATGTACAAACGCAAGAAAATTCGCCAGGCTACCATTGCCATTTTCGCTCCAAATATCAATTACATTGTAGCAGCATAAAAATGCTATTTGCGGACCTAAGAGAATTTCAATTAGTCACTAATTGATAAAACAACAATGTTTATACATAGCATAGGTTTCCAAAAAAAAATTAATTAATCTTTTTTCAATTACAACGACTACAACCGTCGTGGGTTAGTCCAAAATATTTAATTTTGTTTCCTATTTTATATTTATTTTCTTAAAACATTTACATCTGTCGTGGGCGTAGTCATCAATTTAATTTTCCTCTTTATTTTTTATTCCGCACAGGGCAAGCTTATGTGGTCTTAGTAGATTTAGATCTTTTGGCGGCCTAATAATAACTGATCAAAATTAAAGAAACTCTTCAACAATCTACACAATAGCACAGCATTGTAAGAATTATAGCGCTTAAAAAACATGATACGTGGATTACATATCGACGAAGCCGAAGAAAAGTCACAAAATAGTTAATATATATCAATCAAAAATGTTCATTGCAGTACCCTCTGAAGTTTTAACAGCACTACACCAGACTTGACATGATCTTTGCCGTTAAATCACAAACTTTTTACAAAGGGTTTGGAGAAAAATGGGAGTATTAATTTCCAACAAAATATTGCAGCGCCCCCTGGCAAGCTAACACAAATCACCTGTGTAAGAACTATTGCCGATTTGTCCCAAATATTTTTCAAAATACCGTATTTAAATCGGTCATACCATTTTGGCGATAAACGGGAACATTCGTTTGCAACATAATGATGCAGCGACCCCTGGTGAGCTAATACCATAACACCTATCATATAACCATTTTCGATTAGTCCCAAATATTTTACAGTAAACCATATCTAAATTGGTCAAACCATTTTAGAGATAAATGGAAACATTCGTTTACAACAAAATATTTATTGCCTCGCTCCCTGGTGAGTAATCACCATAACTTCTATCTTAGAACCATTACCGATTAGTCCCAAATATTGTGCATATTTCATTCCTGAACTTTCTGAACCAAATCTTTGCCGCCGCGTAAGATACCGTGGACTCGCCCATCGCATGACATATATTATTTGTGGCAGTCTTTGCATCGTAACCCAGGCAAAATTCGATAAGTAATAGAATCCTTATTTGATATCGATATAAATACATTATCTTTTACGTAATTCACTTAAAGTTTCGGCGCTAACTGTTATCAACTGAATGCACTTTGGCCTATTTATACACTACAGTAAAGCCTTCTAGATATTTCGGGAATATTTCTAGGAAAGTCCTGAAGTGGCGAAAAACTGGCTAGCTAACCTATTATAGTAAATAAGTCAGAGGAAGAAATTGGGTTTCAAGAATATCAAACTAAATGCTTCAAAAATTTAGATTACAATTTGCTTCAGATTTCTAATATTTTTGTTTCATAAATATACATTTTGAATCCAGCTCTTAAGCTGAAAATTAGTTGATTCGATCGTTACGTAATGTAAAATTAACTTATTTTTCAACCCATCTATTCGAGGCACAGCTTTGTAGCTTCGTAGTTTAATTTACCACTGACCATGTTAAAACTTTGCAAATAGATAATTTAAACATCAATATAAAGTCATGTGGTTTGTCAAATTAAAAATCGTGGATGAATTTCTATGTTGACTTTTTAATATTTATTAAATTATTATTATCCAATCTAATGGATGTAATTTAAATTTCAACTACATTATTTCTTTCATTTTTGTGCCATGTGTACTACACTTTGTAAGCCTCCAAAATGAACAATGGATTCCACCTTTACATTATATTAGAGTAAAACCTTCGTATAATCTTTTGATATAAGCTATGCGTTAAACACTTTTATATAAAAGTAAGGACTTAAAGTTTTAAAAAGGAATATTTATATTAATTTGACAAATTTTAAATATAATTTGAATATAAAACAATAAAAAGTTTAAATATAAAATAATAGTGTACATCGACAGTGATAAAAGCAAAAAAATATTAATTTTTTTTATAAATAAACAATTCTTTACAGATTTTTTTAAGAAACAAAATCGAATTTCCCATCGCCAATAAATGGTCATAAAACAGAAAACCTTTCTGATATGAATAGAACTCTAGGATGCTATACATATTTACGCGCTTCTAAATATTTAAGGGTTCGTGGCAAGTATATACAATTCTTTACATATATTAATTTATCACAACATAAATGCCAACATAATGCCTATTATGTCTTTCCCAGACGGAAAATCAAGGCACATATTTCGAAAATTATTACATCTAGAATCATCGCAATAATTGTTCTATAAGTTTTGCTAATAATTCCCTATACATTCAGGTACACAATAAAGTTTAAACATTTAATTTTAACTCTACGTACATTTCTGTCTCTATTTTTATCTGTTGGAATCGAACAATTTGCAGCGACGTCTTTAAAATTATCCTTTCTAAAATTCTGAAGTAAAGAGCTTTGCGTCTTAATAACTGATCTTTTCTATATTTATAGTTGTAAAATACAATCAATAGAACATATAACCAAAATCTGCAATTTTTATTTTTGGTCATGTGTGGTAATGTTACTAATATTTTTTAGGTTCTTAATATCGAAGACTTTATAGTTCAAATAAACTCTATTACAATGCCAAATTGCTAAAATTTTCATAAAATAAATTGTGGAAACAATGGCTTTGATTACAAATATTCCGTTGGTTTTATTTTGAGATACGAGAAATGTCAGCTACTTCCGTAAATGAGTTCATTATAAACCAAAAAGTTTATAAAGAAGAAATAAGGGCAAAAACTGGAAGTTTAAAATATAAAAAATCAACAAAATGTAAAGAAATTTAAAGTACAAAGTATTGAATCGCACAATTTACCTGCCAATTATTACTCAAATTTAATTTATTTTACGATTTGCACTAACATTTAAATTACTTTTTCTTTCCCCGAAAATTATTGTTCGCTCGCAACCGCTTGGGGATTACGTCCGCAGCAAATGTCTGTACATTTACTGCGGACGTAATCCCCAAGCGGTACTAAATGGCATATAAAACTAACCGAAGAAAGCGATGTGAAATATGGGGACAATATATATGTTTACGATCTTGTTCACCGCCTAGTTTATTATATCATGAAAGTTGTAGTTGGTAAAACGTTCCACTATCACTGTACAGCTGCAAATAGATATCATATTTCACGATACTAAAATATCTGCAATATATATATATATATATATACATACATATATATATATATATATATATATATATATATATATATATAATATACTGCTGTCTACAAAAATATAACAATGCATACGAATATTAAGGAATATTATTTCCCTACCACTTGCCCTTAAACCATATCATCGAACTTGACCTAGCTTTCCGCACGTCCTTCATTTTAACTAAATCGTTTATACCTGAAACTTTCCTGGATAAAATCTCTATATTCTTTTAAAAATGGCACTGAAATTGGTTTAGCGGTTCTCGAAAGATTCGCAAATATTTATTTCGCAAATATTTATTAGAGGCACTTTTTTTAATTTGAATTAAAAAAAGGTGCCTCTTTGTGTTTTGAGAACATCCGACTTTCAGGTAATTATATTATTAAATAAGCCGAATATTTCACTTCACCAATTCTTAAAATATAGCTTGCATATAACGTTGATTAAATGAAATGCTTTTTTTGCCAATAATGAACAGAAAAATAATTTTGCCAAGGTAGCTAATGCTGTTCAAAATTATTAACTTGTAAAAATAAATTTTTACACCTGCGAGATGATAATTATTAAGATTAGAACCGGACTTTTAAACAAAATTCCATCAATATGGTTTAAGTTTAAAAAGGGTTTTTATATATCTTAATATTCACTGTCTTTAAATATCATGGGACACGTAAAAACTTAATTAAAAACCATTCAATATTGGTGGGAAAATAAATATTTTTAATGCTGATGAAACATACAAGCAGATGAAACATACATGCGATTTATACGCAAAGATGTTTTTGGTTAAACAAATGATGTCAGTGACTCTAGTAACGTATCCTACGTTCTGTACTCTATGTATTCGAGCATTATTTTACAGATTCCAAAAATAATGATGCCGCCATATTAACATATAGTGTAAAAACGCGTTGACATATTTTATAAACTTTTGCTTCCGTTGTTGCTAGTGCTGTGTTAAAGCTGTACTAATACCGGTCAGTGTAGAAATACCCAGTGGTAATAAATTAACTAAATTCATTTTATATTTTATTAGTCAGAATATTAAAGTTGGGTATGGTTAAATTTTCTGGACATTTGCCCCGTTAAAAATCACAGTTATGTTAATGTAAATTTCTTTTATTTTCTATATCCTATCACAGAAAAAAGCTATGGGGATAAGAAATTATTGAAGCCAAGTTCATTGTTGTAATATATATAAAATTCGATAAATTTTTCGTCGCAAAGCTCTACCTTACTTGTCTACATTTGTGTACCAAAACTCTTCAAAATCTTTGCTATTTTTATCACACTATCTTTTGCTATGAGCTTTTAAGAATGAAATAATAAGATAATTTTGAAATTGTATTTTTCACAAAATATTACCAGACAAACTATCATTCAAAAAAGTATACTGATTGCAATAAACCAAGCAATAAAAATTTAGAGCTTGGCCTTATCGGCATATATATTATTATATATTGTTTAATTGAAAAACAGCTTTGCTTTGTTAATTAAAAAGCTTGAAACATAGCTTCAAAAGTATCTCTAAAATAAATATTTATTGCAAACGAAAATGTACTCAGATTCTCCACCCATTTCGATACATCTATTCAGGATGATATCTAAAGAAATGTAAATATCTTGTAAATAACCGGACCGGTTGGACCAAGCAGGAGTATGGTGATAAGTAATATTAAGATTACTAAAGCATTACTTTAACGCTTACACGCTAACGCATTACTTTACGCCATTACTCCCAACTTAACCTAATGGCATAAAGCACTTTTCACAGGTGTTATTTAAATCCAAACGTAAGCCGTCCATAAAGTTTACTATATAAATAATGCAACATTTATAGACTATGAACTTATGCACAAACATGCTTACTAAACCTACGGAACAGTTAACTTGTATACCGATAATTTAATTTTATGAAAGTTGTGGTCTACGGGTAAGGTTGCCCCTTCCGTCCCTCATTACCCCTTACTATAAATATAAAAAACTCTTTTAATATTTTTAGGTAAAATATTTAAACACACTGGTTTTGCAGTTTCACGGTGCATCATCTATATGGCTAAATTTTATATCCCTTGCATTTTTTATTTCATAATTGCTTTAGCCGTAAAGATAATGTATTTATGCGCATAATATTTATTTAAAAGTAAAAATTTAGGAACATAAATTGTATTATATTTTTAAAGTAAATTATTGGAACTCGATTAGTTCATTTGTTTGATTTTGCAATAAACATTGATAGATAAAAAATCCTTACAAATAGGCATTGTGTGCTTTTTCTCTCGTACTGCATGTGGTTTAGCTGATTTCTCTTCCAAGAACTTGACTTCATCTATCTAATTATCCATAAGTTCCTTAAAAACTCAAATATCGGCAAACAGGTTTTGAAAAACTACACAGAACCTTTTTTTATCAACAGGGGTATATCATATTGGTGATACTAGAATCGACAACAGTTTTGTTGTTATTTTGCGTGAATTTGAACATTTTCTGGATCTGCCTGTGAAATAATGAGCTTAAAATCGGAACAAAAATCAATTCTTCTGCGAAGATTTATTTTACGTCATAAACAAATATTTTTTCTACATATGTGTGTACTCAATAATAGTTTTATGTATATGTATATATTTTACAAATAGACAAATATTTAAACCGGTATAATTAATATAGATTTCACTGCATTTAGGATTCACTAGATTTATGAGCATATTTCATTACATTTATGAGTAGTTGACAATTTTATTTTACGCATCATACTTCATAGACGCCGAACTATGAACGGGGTGGATCGTTCTAAGCGTGACTGTAGCATCAATAAAAAATATCGAGTAGCAAAATCGGTCGGTCGGTAAATATCGAATAGCAAAACGCTTTTTCGTCGGGAAGTAATTAAAATAGTAAATATCAAGCAGCAAAACACTTTTTCGTCCAGAAGTAATTAAAATAGTAAATATCAAGCAGCAAAACACTTTTTCGTCCAGAAGTAATTAAAATAACAAATATCAAGCAGCAAAACACTTTTTCGTCCAGAAGTAATTAAAATAACAAATATCAAGCAGCAAAACACTTTTTCGTCCAGAAGTAATTAATATAGTAAATATCAAGCAGTAAAACATTTTTTCGTCCAGAAGTAATTAGAACAGTTACTGCAGTACTCGATTTCATTTAAACGAACTATTTAATTATACGTTTGCTGACTGAAAACAGAAGAAAACTTAACTGTGTAGGAATCGAAAGCAGACACATTTCAAGCTCGTTGACTACAGAAAGGAGAGTAAGATCCGCTAATGGCTAAGTTTCAGTTTCAACAGGCGCTTTTAAACAAACTTCATTTCAATTTACCGATCAGCGCACTCGATTATTCAGTTTACCGGTTAAGACTCGGTAATAATTAAAAATAATTCGCTCTTTGTTTCACGAATATATGCATCACTGAACAGTTGCCTTAATACTATCTATTTATATTTATGAACTTTCATATTTGATAAAAAATGCAGAATGTTATTATTATATTAGCATAACTAGCATAACATTCGTTAAAATTATACTTATACATTAAGCTCATTGGGATAATATTATCATTTTTGTATGTTACATAGGTTTCCTTGTATAATAAGGAGATCTTATAATTATGTTATATTATCTATATAACATAATTATAAGATCTCCTTATTATACATCCTTCTATCATAACTTTGGAATTTGATAGAAAGATGTATATGTAATATGATAAAACTATAAGACCTGTTTAGGATACTGATGTACATAAAATTATGGAAATAGATGTTTCATATAGCGATTTCAATTATTTTGAGAGAAAATATTAGAAGACAAATAATTTTGTTTCAGGTGCCATACCTGAAAATTCAAATTGATTTTTTTTTTCGTTTGTCTCACTCAGTAAAGTATAATTTTTTAAGTTTTTCGAAATAAAATAATAGTTCCATTTTACCTCTTCCTTTTTTGAAATCGGTTAACATAGATTCTTTTTTGACACCTTGAATTATATATTTCTTCGGTAGTTCACTGTATGCAGTTTACCTTACGCGCTGGCAGTAAAACATTATCCTAAGTTACAGCTATATCCTAGGTTTTTTAATATTTTCTATGACATCCCAGAAAACTCCTATCGATAAAGCATAAGACAATCGATCTTAATCTATTCAGATTTTTAATTAAGGTTTTCACTGTAAACGGGAATACTATATCATGATATATATGTGGTACAGATGGTAAATGGTTTGCATAACGGGATTTTGTTTTAGAAAATAATTTTAGTTGATGAGCATTATTATTAATTTTTAATATACATATCTGATGAAAATAATCCGACACCTACTGTTCTCTTCCCAAGCTGAACAATTTTTTTATCATATTATTCGAATTGCCACTCCTTAATTTAAACAAAAACACTATCAACGCTTGTGAAATCATGCGAACTTTAAAATTTTTCATGCTTTAAACATTTTCCGTAATATATTAATATATACACTTAAGATTTGTGAATATTTTAAATGTTTCTTCACATGAAAAATATTCGCCAATTTGAGAGCAAAAGTGTGCACTTGTACTGTGTTTAACCATTCAAGGCCATTTTTTACATAGTTTACTTAAGTAGCGAGTTAACTTGCGAATGTGTCGAGCTAAGTCCTTATCATCGTTTGGACAGTAAATTACTAGTTAAGTATTGAGTTGACAATTAAGTATATAAAATAGTATCCCATTTTATTATTTTGTCGAGTTGAATGCAGTGTAAACCACTCACATCCCGACAACTCAACTCGCCAGGAGTGTATATTATTTTCGTTTATTGAGTATTATGCAAATCTCTATTTCTCCTAAATGCACTCACACTATTTTTGTACTAATTTAACGTAGTTGATCACTAATTTCACCTTAGATTTTTGGTTACACACTTGATTAATCTTCTCGTAAGTCACGATAAAAAAGTGTAAGTAAAATAAAATTATTTCATTTTACTTTTTAATTTTCCTATTTATATGTAGATTTTCAATATCTCATTAGCAGATTTTCAAAATCCATAGTCAAGAAAAATTAATATTTCTAAAAATGTTTTTCCATAAATAAAAAACATGTAATAATAACAATTTCTAACTGATGGTAAGATACTTCGCCTTTTTTTCTCAGTTCTTGGACTGTAATTTAAACATATTTTCAATACGCTATCCGGTATTTTTTTGCAGTTTTCAGGATAAACGTACTCGCGAGAATCAAAATGTGAACAGAAATGAAACTGTGTTAATTTCGCCATTTAGCACCTTTTTTAGTGGTACATTTTTTGGTTGCTATACGTCTGTCCCTACGAAGTAATATACTTAGGTCTATTCCTGAAATGTTCTCCCGTAACTTGAGTTTATATGTTTATTACTAAATTATGTTCAATAATATACACTCGAATAGTACAGTTAACTATTTTACATTCATTTCATATTAAAGAATATTGCACAATAAATTTCAATAAAATGATTAAACATTGTATATTTCGGTTTCTCTTTATTTTTGGTAAAGTGTAAATAAATCATTGGTAGATGATAAATTATTTATAAAATATGTTTTTATTCAGTTAACCGTACCGTTGATTTATACTTGTTTTGTATTTTATAAGGAATATTACACTTTATATTTACTATTAAAATATGTATTATTTATAAAGAAATAATGATGATTTTACTTCACTTAATTGAAAGCAAAATTATTTTATAAATTTAACCTTATTTCCTAATAAAAGAACAAGAATATATCAAAAGAGAAATATTCTAAACAGATTAATTAACATATATCAACAGGTCTCATCAGATTTATATATATATATATATATATATATATATATATATATATAAATATTACCAGATATAACTAGGTATAATTTAGAATCTAGGAAAAATATCATGCCTTAATAAACTTTAATAAGAAACGAATATTTACTAGAAGTTGTAACGTGTATGGTGATCATTAGCACTATTGTGATCATTACCATCTACCGTGTTTTAATTATAGCTATAGATAGCGATATGATCTCTATATGAACATATGTATAAGTAATGAATGTTTACTTCACATTTCATTATGTCTATCAAATAAACTTAAAAGATATTCCAAATAACAGTGACTTGTTCAGACAAGGATATTAAAGAAGAAATAGAAAAAAATACTAATCATAATAGAACAAGGATTAATTATCTGATATTTCCCATTTTACGTCACAATTTCCTGTAATAGTTATCGCCTGTCACTGGAAGGATGGGAATAATATATTTAAAGAGAATGAAATATGGTTTATGCATTATGCGAATAATGTAGTAGTTTGTTCTTAGCGCAAAATGTTTTTAATAAAGGGTCCACATTAAAAGCTTCCTAAAGTCTCAGATTAAATTAATAATCTAGCATGCCAACAAATCTAAAGTGGAAAGTGTTGTTGGAGGTGCCAATATAGTATCGTAAATTTATTTCTTACAAAATAAATTTGGCTGGAGCTAAAAAAACAAATTTCAGTCCTATTAGGCCTTTGAAAATTTGAAGAAAAAATATTTCCTGTAAGCTACCTTCTTATTCTATTATATTTTACTATTTATATATCCATCACATATCTATATATGTACACGTATACTTATACGTGACTGTATTTTAGTCCATCCAATTAAAAAAAAGTCTCACAATGGTAATTTTAAATAGATGCAAAAATTAATCTATAAAGGGGCAAGCATTCATGCACGTGTACCGTTGGCGGGGTCATTAGTTAAGATCGAATTCATAATGCTTTTGGTAATCAGTTTTATAGGTTTGCATGAGGTTTCATAAACTCATATATTATTGGAACTGTTAAATTGGTAATATTAGCTTGAAATATTTATGAATGAATGCTCTATATAGTGATAAACACCCAGTAACACTGGGGGAATTAATATTATTTTGATTTGAGTGGATTAATGTTATTTCCGATGGCCAGTTATCTAAACAAAAGTTTTTTGAGCCAAGGAAAACTTATACTGTTTGCAAAGACATTACATTTTATAAATCACTACACTAGTAATTATAAAATGGGTTGTTTTCTTTTAAAATGTATTTAGTATACGAAGGACTTTAAAACCAAAAATAATTTACGGTTCTTGCTTAATGAGTTAAATCATTTTATTTTATTGCAAATCATTGTATTATTCAAATTTATCCAGCCTTCAGCTTCAAAAGTTAAAGTTAATATTAACTAATCAATATTAGATTCAAATTAGCTTAATTTTGAGTAACTATTTATTTTAAACCCAACAAGGAATTCACGTGGTATCCCAGAAATACTTACAAATGAAAAGTCGAAAGAAAGTTTGCAACTTTGGACAAGTTTCCCAAGTAATGGCAAACTTTGACGGCGTCCGAAGTAACCTCAGCGCTCGTCTTCGTCTCTTTTGTGTTCGAATAGTTAGAAATTTCAAGATTCACTGTGATGGAAATTTAAAGTTGGAACGAAGTTTGACAATTCTTGACTTCGAAGTATTGACTGAACATTTTCTATGTATTTTTACGATTACTTGAAAGAATCGAGATAGGTTTGTTCCAAAATAAAAGAAAATTGGATCATCTATTTATTTACTACTTAAATTTGCACTTACTTTAATTTGCAATTTCTTCGTACGAGTATATCGTATGAAGATAGATATTAATTAAAAATATTAGTTACTGATACTAATAAAGAAGATATTATTAAAATATATTAGTAAAATTGGGTAAGGAGTACTTGAATGTTGGGGAAGGATTACCAAAAACAAAATATTTTCAAAGTATGTATCCAGGTCCGAATTCAAAATATGTAACGAGTGCCTGGATTGAAAATTCAGTTAATTTCAAAGTTTTGGGTCTTTGACATTTTTTTTCTGTAGAGCATAATAATAAGTTTAATACTAAGAAGCTTGAGAATTTTTTTAGCATTACAAGAGTAGGGCAGACAAGTCATTAAGTATATACAGAAATCTTTTATCACCATCCAGTGTCTATTTGGATTGCAACTTACATATCCTGCCAAATGGGGTTATGATTTATAAAATTGGTAATATAACGGATATCCTATTCTTGCGTTTTGATGGTTCCGCAGCCAAATAGGTAAAAAAGAAACCCTTATAATTTCATCCTATCCGTCTGTCTGCCTGTATGTCACAGCCATTTTAATCGGAGAGTATTGGCCCCATATGGAAATTTGGATGGTGGGTGTCTTCTTTGAACCACTATAGAATGAAATATTTGAATTATAAAAAAAATTAGAGGTGGCACTCCATATATGTAACTAAAGGATGAAAAACGATCAGTGCACTTAGGCGGGTGGGATATTTTTTAATAGATCTTAAGAAATAGCTTAGTTATTCCTAAATAATTATTTATTTAAGTGAATATTAAGTGAGATATGCGCTTCTAAAGTATTAAGAATCATTATATCCTAGACTTCTTCCATAGATATTTGATTCCTTGAATTTAATTACCAAGTTTATTCCTTAGGTCTATCAATAATATCACCTCGAAGAAAAACTTTTTGAAAGTGTTTTAAGTAATGTTTAAATTAGGAAAAACGTGTTTTATGATATGGACATAAAAATTGTAAACATTTCTTTCACAAAAAGTCGGGAAACATATTGACTAAACTAATTATTTGAAATCGATAGCTTCATTTTCGAAATCTGGCAGCGTAGTAAGCAGCTCAGTATTAACATAAATTTAAACACACTGATGGAGGTTAATAATATCCTTAATAGTATATATGCAAAATTGGAAATAAATGTCATATTCCTGAGTTAACCTTTGCCTAATCTACCGGGTCATATATATTATTTTTTGAGCATTGATTATTTATTTTCAGTATGATACCAAGATATTTCTACATTTTTTCCACATATACTTTAATAAAATTAAACAAGAATGTTTATTATCCAATAAAATAAATATAAATGTTTATTATCCAATAAAATTGATATAAATGTTTGTTATCCACACAAATTTATTATTTTCCATCGGCTATTATCAACACTTGGACCTAATTTTTCATGCTGTAATTCTAAAAGCGCGCTGCCGGCGAGATTTCCATATTCAATTATCAGCGTGCTGCACGGGACGCGAGTAGACGGGGAATGGAAATTGTATCATAAATATCAAATATTAACTAAAACTATGCGCATCGAGCAATAATATTATTTTTTTTTCAAAACCAAAAACTATTAATTTCGTAACTTTCGAATTGTTTAATTATACATGAATTAAACATTATTCTTAACATATTTATGTCAAAAATAATGTTTCATTAATATATTGTTTAACTTTATTTTCAAGATAAATTTGATTCAATCGTAACAAATATCGGTAATGAAATGATCGTGACATTCCAGCTATTCGCAACAGATAGTTTTCCATCCATGTTAAAATTTGAACGACAAGTTGGACAAAATACTTATGTAATATGCTAATCAAAAATAGGTTTATGTCATGTAATCACTTATGATATGCACCAATAAAAATACTGGTAAATATAAAAATAAAAAAATTACACGTTGATACGTGTAATTTTTTATTGAGAAATCTTTCACTTCGTTAAGATGGATCTGAAAACTTCTTTTTTATGAGGGTATAAAGTGAATAATGATAAAACTTGTAATTCAATGATGAGTAGATATTAATTGAAGTAGAGTTTTGTTCAAAAAGCATGTTATAGAAAAAACATTTGCTCTGATTATGATTCTAACTTACGTACGCTGACTCCGATTCGAGTATTTAAATTACCAGAAAATTGCACCTCGTGAGAACATAACCATTATTTCTTTTTGATTTGAAGGAGTCAGTACCTATGACACTTAACTCTCTTACTTACGACACCTAACTTTTACATAACTTTGAGGTAATCTATCACATATAATCTAACCTAACCTAACATAAAATATCTTAGCATAACTTCGAAACAATCCATCACATATGTGCCTACAAACACAGACATTGTCAACACAACCTGGGAACTGTTGAAACATAAGCGTGTAATCAATGTTTGGCACAAATTTTAATAAATCAACATTCTGAATTCATGTCAAATTTTTAGGTCAACCCGTTAATGATAAATCGATGGCGCTTGTTTGGGTTGTTCGATAGCTTTTATGGCCTGTTGTTGACAATTAACTTTTTTATATTTACGTACTTACGTATTTTGCTATATTTGGAGCGGGCATGCCTACTTAAATAGTCTGTATTTAACTGTAGTCTGTTACAATAAATTTTTCAGTTATTGCGGGAAATATTTTAACTAAATCCTTTTAAAAATATATGGTAATCCAAAATATCACGAGACACGTCGTGATTTTAAAAAACCTGTCTTGTACGAACAGAGCTTCTACCCTCAGATTTTCTTACTCGTTTACTATTTAAGGTTTACTAATTTAATACATTACGCTTTGTAAACCAAATATAAATGTAGGTATGTATGTGAAATATCTTTAATTCTTAAATCAAATATTAGAAGCTATTAGGATGTAAATATATTAACTGGTGTAACACTGTTTTCACAAAGTATTAAAAAATATGTAATTAAAAGTATACGAGAAATAGCATTTACCGTTTTCCATTGTTTAAAAACAATTAAAACATTTAGTGAAATGCGTGTACGAATTTTTTTATACTTGCATATTTTTACTATTTCTTGAAAAAAAAGCAAATGAAATCTGCGTTACGTATTTCGATTCAAAAGTTATGTTATTAATTGGCTTCGAATTTATTTCTCAATCCCCATATAATACGAGATTCATTTATCCTTATAAAGAGAGAAAAGATCAGTTATTTATTTTGCTTAGTGTAGTACATCAATACTTAATACAAACTAAAGTACGTATTACATGTCGGTGTACACCAATACTTGATACAGACTAAAACTAAATTTCTATTAATTGGTTAGAATACATATACGAGGTAGACAATTTTACACTGCAAAAATGTACTGAAAAAAATGTGAAGGAAATATAATACATGTATATTTTGAGTAAATTAAATAAACAAACTTAACAAAGGGAAAGTGGAAGCTATTTGAATATAAAGGCGTTAGTTAACAAGAGCTTTCTTGTTAATAATGTAATTTTTTTTTAATTTTTCAATGACGTAAATGAAAAAAACAATTTGTTTACTAAATCTATTACAACAGTCAAATTATTTTTGTTATTGTTAAATTATTGGAATACAGTAATAACTGATTTTTTTTACAACAAACCTATTAATGAGTAATAACAGATAATCGTTTAGTCAAGAGTTATCTTCAACTTCGAATAGATCGTTTAATTAGATTCATATAAATATAGGGGAATATTTAAAAAAAATATTTTCGAGCAAAAGGTGTTTAAGGTGTTGAAAATAATTATCTATTCTATCGATGGGTATATTTTATTTCTTTTTAATTCCACTAGAGTGTTATTGTTCCTTTACAAGTACTCGCACTTACCACTCAGGACTCCATAGGCGTATTTTTTATTCTCACACTCTCTTATTGAGGTAAGTGAATCCTTTAATTCTTTATTTGAGAGATAAACATTTTTCCTTTTACATTTAGGACTGAGCGAATTATTTAAGCGGAGCTATAAATTGTTAATGACTCTAAGACAGTTTCAGAATCATCCCTAAAGCATTATGATTAATAAAAGCATAATGATTAAAGAATTATAAAACTATTTATGGAATATCTTCAGTGTTAGGTTAAATAATCAGTTATAAACATTTTTAACGATGAAAATGAATGATTTCTTTGTATAATTTAAAAAAATAATACAAAATATCTGATTGTCTTCTTAGTCATAAGTCCTTAATTTTTGAGGCGATTTACACTTCTTAACATAAATTAATTCAATATGAAGAATACTCTTCAAAAATGAACCACTTAGCCGAACTAAAGGATGACCAAATATTTAAAAAAGGCCGTTTTAAATGTGAGGTTTTATAATTTATGATATATTTTTTGATAATTCTTTCAATTATCTTCACAGAATTGCTAACTAAAACGTATAATAAAAAGATACTAATTTTTTTTCAATTTGAAAACGTTGTAGACGTGTAATAAATTATTCTTATAATAGACATTAAATACGTTTTGGAGTGCAAGAGGTTCTTTTTTATTTTACTTTTCAATTAATATGTTTTTTTAGGAGTATACAACTTTAAAAGAAAAAAGCAGATACATATAAAAAAATTATTATTATATAAACATTTGTAGGTAAAATTTTTGTGTTTCAAATTTTAAGTACCCTATCAAAAAATTTATGTTAACTCCAATTAAAAATTCAATATTATGTATTCTTTAAGAACGCGGTAAGTTCCGTCAAAAACTATCAAAAGGTGAAAGTAATACCATATTAACTAGTTTTAATCTGTGATCATCTATGATGGACTTACTCGCTGTAAAATAAACAAAACCCACATTTTTAAGGTTCCATACTTCAAAAGAAAAAAACGCAACCATTTTTCACAATTTTAAGTATATTTTTAAATATACTGATATATATGCAATTAAATATGTCCCCATTTCCCCTATTTCCGAAGCTATTGAACCAAAAAATATGAAAAAACGCAGAGTTTTCAGAAGCAAATGGTCATAGAAAAATTATAACAATGATTCAAGATGCTGTAAATTTTTAAATAAACGCCGTATTTTTATACCTGTAGAATAAATAATAGAAAATATATTTACATTGCATAAAATTAAATACGTACGAGAACATCAATGTGTGCACAATCTCGTAGTGTAAGTTATACACATATTTATTTTTTTTTTATTTTCATTTTCACAGTTGAAATATCCATTTTATAATTATGTCAAAATTCACATTTTATCATTTCTATAAAATATTATTCCATTTAACACGATTTAATTAATAAAACCGATATGGTCTTTAAATTTAAATATCAAATCTGCACCAGTGCAAGAACAAAACGGCATAATTAAAAACTGGTAACGTATAAACCATTTCATAACTAGTAATCTGACATTCGACTGTTATAAAACTGATCATATTCTGTTGCTTTATAAATTATAAGGATGCGGCAATTTTTTTTATTTTAAGCGAACTATTTTTTACTATATTCTGGCTACCTAAAAATAACATGAAAATCATTTTCAGTGCCATTCATTAAATTTGTTGAGTAGTTAGTTGTTATCAAAATACCTTTTATTTTTCACCAAAAATTGTTTTTGACCTAATAACTATGCTTCAGCATAGTTATTAGGTTATTAGATCAACATAAAATTTGTAGTCTTTTTATTGGTCACGAAGAGCTTGCAAAAGAATATTGTTTATTAGATGGCACCATTCACGAGGACAAGTCATTTGTGAAAAGTTCTAAGTGTTTATTTATGAAAAAAATTATGAATCTAAACATTAAACTAGGTTTGCTTCCTATGATGTCATGTAAATTAATTCGTTGACTAATCAAAATGTCTGCAGCAACGAACTGGAAAGATATAACTTGTGTTAAGTAATCTTTTTGCCGCATTCATTTTAATTCCTAATTTTTACGTACTTATAAACTAATTATTAATTTGCGTCACAAAAGTTGTATTTTTAATTATCTTAAAAGAAAACTTGGTTTCAGAAATCCCAATATTTATATCCAAACGTTTTAAGCTGTGATTTTAAATACTTTAACTTTCTAATACTAATACTTTTTTTTTAAATTTCTTTAAAACATCGTTGGTGACTAAAATATAATAGTAAGATGAAGCACATTATGACAATTAAGTACTTTTAACGAAATGTAAGTATTATGAAGTCATAATTTGTTTAATTTACAGAACGTAAAAGTAAAAATGTGATGTAAGTGCTATTAATATATCAAGGTTTTCATATCTCAGAATCTTTAAAATTTAATAGATATATAAGGGTGACATGTAAGAGAAGGATGAAGTTTTTTACTTCACGTTCAGCTCCATATACAAATTTAAGGAAATGAAACGAAGAATAAAGTTTTCGTAACACACACATAATTAAACCTAACAAGTAGTTTTTAAAGAATTACATATAAACATTTATATTTTCCATCACCGTAATAAGATATAGTAGCGATTATTTAACAGAAAAAAAAATGTTTGAATTTTTTAAAACATAACCTAGGGTGAAACATAAAACAAGTCATAAAATGAGAATTATTATTCAATGTGGCTGTTTTCCAATACTGTGGAAGTAATATATATATATAAAAACATCCAATGTTTTTGAACGTAAAGCGTAAACTTTAAATTTCTAATAAAGCTTACAGCTGTACATTGAAACTATGTAAACGTGGGGGTGATTTAAAGTCCATATAACTTTAATATTAATGGAGAGTTTATGATTTTCAAACTATCAAATTATCTACTCAACAAAAAGAGGTTTTTGTAAAGAAATTGGACTTTAAGAAAAATTACATTATTGTAAAGAGAAATTAAAAATATATTTACCCACGCCGGGTTATTGATGTTCGTTTACATTGCCTTAAAAATGTTTCAATTTCGATTATTTTATTAATACATGTCGAATATTACTGAAATTCTCCGTAGCTGGAATAAGAACTCTTCTAATCGTAAAACTTTTCACACGTTTCAAGCAAGAATGAAACTTGTTTCAAATTAAACTATTGTTTTGTGGAAGATGGATTTATTGTATTTGTAGATTTCAAGAAGGATTCATCAAGATATCTCAATTTCTCAAATTTTTATTGATATATTCTTACAAACTGAGCAATATTTATTATACTGCGCAAAGAAAGTAAAAAGCATAAACAATTTTACAACAAAGGTTACGGTCACTTTATCTGAAAACAAGAAATCGGATATTTTTTAAAGCATAAGAGATATAGTCATCATTGAATGTAGTTTTTTTATTTTAAGTAAAATAGCAACTTTATTCAAAAATTAATTAATTTTAAGCAGAATATTAAGTAAATAAGAAAATTTGGGATTTTATTGAAAATAAGGTATTATTAACGACGAAAGTATTTTTTATATTTAACTTTAGTTTCAACGATCGCAAATGAAGGAAAACACTGTTTCAAGAAAAATGTCATTAAAATATGTTGCACAATAGGTAAATATACTTTTAGTGAGAAAACCGTGTGCACACTGTTAGCGTTTATTTAGCCAAATTAACATTAAGAAATTAGTCATAGTGTTGCATATGGAGGTCCAACAAAAGAGTCAACACTTGTTGAGATTTTTTAAAACTAAAATAAGCGCATGCCCTCATTATCAGGCCATTTATCAGCTTCTACTCTAAACGCTATGAATTCGTCATTTCGGAAAATTATAACCTAGTTTTTATTGCACTTATTTTTAAAAGCATATTTTCTAAGATGACGTGGCAAACTTATTTTTTTTAACTGTCATAGTGAATTAATAGTAATATGTTATATTTTTTATCATTTATATTTGTAATCATTATCTGCAAAATTCATTTTGAAATCCATTTAAGTTTGTATTAAATTTCTTTTCTGAACATTTTATCTAAAAATAACTATTTGTTTTCATGTTAAAACTAATTTTTCCTGGTCTATATTTTACATGTACATAGACCAAAAAGAAATAAATTTCAGCACGATATATGAAAAGCGTCACTTCAATTTATAATAGTATATCAGGAGTGGATTAATGGACACATACTTTTTAAAAAATTTAAATATTTTTTTTAATTTAAACATTCAATAGAAAAATCTCAACCCATATCTTTTAATTTTAATAAACGTATATTTGCGGCAATATTTCGTAATTAGTGACGTGACCGTGAACTTAATTTGGTTTATGTCTTCTAATCGGTGCGGCTATGAACTTGACCTTAGCGTAAAGATAAAACAATAAATGGTCAAATTCTAAATGTAACTTACCAAAGAAATCGATTAACGATCTTTAATAAATGTTTCGTAATCCATACCTATGTTTTCTTTAAATTGCTAATTAAACTTCTTCATAAAGAATTTAAAGAAAGTAGAAATAATACTACATCACGTAGTTTAATTCAAATATGTATAACGTATTTGTTATTGTTGAATAGAATTAATATTAATATCTTGCATAAAAAATATTGGACGTACATTTGAGTCCTTGGTTATTCAATAATGTCACCTATTTACCTATTTTCTATTCAAGTTTTTTATACCACGCCTTAAAAATATGTTTTGTACAATCTTATAAAATATAACACGTTTTTTTCTTTTTCCAAATCAATTAGTTGTAATGTCCTCCTTCGTAGTATTTCAATTTAGATCAAAAAGTCTTACATCATCTTGACGCCACTACATTGTGTTTTTAATTAATATTTTTAATTCATTTATCCTACATATTAAGTATATAAGACAAAATTTTATGGAATTTTTGTTTGATTTGTTTGTGGAAAAATGAGAAAGCTTACATTTTAAAAGTCCCGATAAGGTTACATACAGGCCATTGAAATGTGGTGAGAACTAATCACTCTAGATAAAATGTAAAAAAAATATTGATTAGGAGAAATAAATAAATAACCTAATTCCTTAATAATAAATAAATAGTAAAATAACACTTTGTTGGCATTGTAGCCTGAAGTTGTAATTACTTACAATGTAACTAAGTGAGTGCTAGCTAAAATCAATTTTAAGAAAGCTAAATAAATATGTATTGCTTTAGTTTATATATTCCACATTATTACAAAAAAAGTATCATATTTCCTATCACAAACCGGAGTCCACAAAAATTTTAAGCACCTAAAATTTTAATTTAGGATTGATAAATATTTCTAAAAAGATTGTAGTTCGGCTTGATACCACTGATGGAAATGTATAATAATGTAAATGCTGGGTCCATTCCCATATACCCGCAGATATTCATGAAGTTAGGGTATAAAGATAAGTTCTACACTAGTTCTGAGGCTACTCAGTTCTATTTGAGTGCCACCTGATATTGGTATATAAAAAGTAGTCATTAAAATTAAGTAATATGTTATATATTATGAAACAAGAACGTTTTCATGTATGACATTTTAAAAATATAATGTGGAAATTGTAAAAATGCATTGATTGACAAAAGCGTTGATAATACGAATAAATTTTAATATATTCAATATAAAACTGAGAGTGATAAAATAAATAGTGCTTTATTTGTACCTATGAGATATTAAATACTAATGTTTCGGTTTTTTAAATCATATTTCTATTATTAAATCATATTCTATGGTCAATCCCTTATATTTTTATTAATATTAGCACTTAGTTCCAAAATTAATGGAAATGCGAAATAAAATTATATTGTAACAAAATCTGTCAGTTTCAACAATTGCCTCACAAACTAATCTGCACCTAAAAAAGTATTTTCAACTTTTTTTAAAGAAAGTTATTATTAAAAAGTCGCTGAAAATTGTTCATACAATATTTACGCATTTTAGATATTCACACATTTTATTCCCGAGATAATATTAATCGTACCAATCAAAATAAAAAATATTTACATGTCTCTTTTTTCGTAGCTCAAAATGAAAATGAATATGGAAGCGTATAAAATCGAATACTGTAGCGAATATTTAAATAAGGTAAAAGTGAATTTAGAAGCCAATATTCTAAATGAAATATAGATAAAAATATCACAACGATTATTTCGATATCAATAAAAAACCTATGACTATCGTACACAGCCCAAATAAAACCGTCGAATTTATTCGAACATATTTAAACGTTCTTCATGGTTATTTGCGACGTGTAACATAATAGTTGAAATTGAAGTTGAATGGTCCACAGGGAGTCCACATTGAGTAAATATTAGACTGAGTGTGAACAAGTTACAATATAATTTTTTTTAACAAAATAATTGTAATTGAAATTATTATGTACTCGTGCACCAACTAATTTTCCCTTGCAAATATGTATACCACGAAACGGAATGCATATAAACTTAAACAATTACTAAAAGAAAGGAAGAAAATTAATCGAATTAACTATTGTAAATTAGATTAATTAACTATTAAATATTGTAATTTATTCTATTCATATTAATTTATTCTATTATAAATATTGTAATTTATTCTATTCTATTAAATATTATAAATTCCAAATTAATTATAAATCGAATTAACTATTAAATATTGTAATTTTTAAGTGAAGTATTACGCCTTGCCTGGTGCACTTGTTGGATTGGCTTGACTGTGCTCCCATTTAAATCTAGACTGTACGGAAGGTAAAAATCCGTTTGGGTATGTTGAATACACTAAAATAATGGAAGTATAGCCAAGTATAGAAACAAGCCGAATATTTTTGGGTTGCTAAAGAAATATATGATGATATGAATTTAAAAACCTCATTATTCCTCTAATTATATCCCACAGGAACTAGACAATTTTCAACTTGTACCTACATTCCCATGATAGGAAATCATGATAAAGAATTATGAGGAATAATACTATAAATAAACAATCGTTACTTGATAATTTTAACACAAACTCAAAAAACATTAATTTTTATGTCAAACATGGATATTCCATATAATACGAAGTAAAATTACCACCACATAATTAAATATTCATAGAGTTATTCACAGTCACACTGCATTTGGTTGTAATGAAATTGGCGTTGCAAAGAATATAGTGAGATTATTATGTCAGCTGAACACTGCAGATTAATATTATTTACCAATTCAAATCACTGAGAGTTCTTACCGCCAAGATTATAGATGGGGAATAATTAAATATAACGTGTAATGACAAGTTACTGACAGTTACAAAACTAATGGGTTACATAATATTTATGTACCAATAATATCGATGTTAAATATAATTTATTAAAAGATTAAAGTATGTGTGTATTACACCAATATTTATAGGTTTAAAAAATACATTAAGTCATAATTTCATAATTAATAATTTAAGATAAGAAATTAAAAATGATAATTATAGATGGTTGGGCTTCCTTAAAAAAGAGAGCGCCTTAAAAATTATTTGCCTAGTTCTTTATTACGCTATAATTTTTAAAATTGTGAAACCATTCCATCCGGAGATTTTTCCAGCACGTTTTTTTATTTTTTATAGGTAAAATAGAAAAAAATTAAGTGCACGGTGACAAAGGGTTAACAGGAGTCGAGAATACACACTGAAACAGAATAACGATCGCAAAGTTTCCGCCTGGTTACTTCTCCGATAACCATAAAACACATTGGATATAGACCAAGTTTATCCGATGTAAAGGTGCGAGAAAAAATTTTATCCGATGTAAGGGCGTGGAAAACTACTAGGATTTATTTTATAGAAACTTGGCTTGATGTCGATAGTTTTATTTTCGAGAATATTTTTGTAAGTATATCGAAATATATTCTATATATAAAGTTTCCGTCTTTTCTGAATGGAAAGCCCTTCTTGAAGAATTGGCTCTATATTTCAGTGTGATAAGAGTGTATTAATTTTTGTCAGATAGTATATTTTGAAACATCTAGGTTTCGTTGAAAAAACCTAGGTCGTGGTAAAGAAATTAAAGAAAGTAGAAATAATACTACGTTACGTAGTTTCATTTAAAGTTGAAAGAAAGTATTAAATATGTATTGAATGTGTGAGTAACTAAATCGGGGTGTAAATATGTCATATCCTATATTATGGTATTAAATTTTATATTATGTGAAACCTAGAGAAATCGAATAATCTGAATAACTAGAAATCACTAAATGCCAGAGGAGTCTTATATCATCAGTGATGATAAATGTATAGATATTTGCCTATTAAAATTAGCCAAAAGGGAAAATGTTTAGAGAATAAGATGTACTCTAATCTCATCTTGAAATGCGAAAATAATAAACGACTTATCTCGCATAAAGTGACTTCTTTAAAATGGTTAAATAATAACATTTATGTTAAATGTATAATATTTGTGACATTTCCAATAAAGTATAAAATGTCATTATAGTTACTTAAAGCCAACTTTTTTACACCATTGATAAATAAATGAAGCAAGTTTCACATATATTTCTTCTTTCGATGCCAATCTATTAATCTTACACACTAACCCATACCTAACAGCAGATATTTTGCTTTGACTGCGATACTATATAAAAAAGTATAAAGAGCTAAGGAAGAACACTGAAGGTATTAGGTATTATCATTAAGGTTGAACTTTATTTTTACTTCGGAAATGTGTTCAGAGTTTAGTCATAATGTCTCACCATTAACTGTTTCTGGTTCACTACTTGTTGTGTCTCTTGTTATACTGATGAATGATATTTACTTTATCTGAAGAGGCCTTATTTTATGTAGATTGGTCTCAATTTCTGCTAACAAATGTTAAAGGATAGAAATGTGTATGATAAATAGAAGAAAATCGGATAATTGTGCTACTGCGATTAAAGTTGTGTTCCCGTAGGCATTAAGTGAATATACACTTTAAATATGAAATTTAAATTCACCAAATAATATGCCACATGCATATCCAATATACGAGTATTTAAATCCTTCAAATAAACAATTGCTTATTTTTCGTATTATAGTGATGACCTAAAATAAATCTGTAAGCTTTGTGAGTATAGCGATGACAACTATCATATTATTCACAGAAATAAGATATAACCCTCGATAACAATCTTCAAGATAAATTATTATTTCTGTGATTACGAAACGGAATGTGTTTTTATTTTGGGACCGCAAACATTTAATGTCAAAATTTACCTCCAGTCGAAAATATCATCTAAGTTCCTAACTTTACGATGATTTGTAAGTATTCTCGTATTTATTTTAGTGATTTCTTGTGCGTTGATGCTGAAAAATCCAAGAAAATAATTCGTTATAATTGTCAAAGCTTTTATTTTTTTATAAAATCAAACATTTATATATATCTCCAAAACCACTTGAGAAACACGTCCTTTGAGTTTATTTTAACAACTTTAGTTGAAGGCCGCAATACATTTCTTCAACATTTGCATTTGTTTTGATGGTTAATTCCAATGACGTGGGACGTAAATTAAATATATTTCCAATTCTAACGGGTTTTTTCAACATTATCTTCGTTTTAATGCTAGAGATAAAAGTGTAAGTGGCGAAAATAACATCTTCCTTTCTATCCAGCTACTCTTGGCTCACTAATCACAAATTACGTTTTCAGTTTTTTCCGGATCGTAAAAATTGAGCTAAAACTGGTCATTCCACAATATACGTACATAAAAAATATAACTAAATGATTGTAAGAAATTGTTGAGATAGAGTGGATCTTTTTCCAAATAAAAGGAAAACTCTATTATTCGTATTTAATAAACTACGTTATTTCATATATTTTCAATAATTTAAGTGTTTCATTTTATATGAAGCAACAGTCAAAATTATACAAGATCATAGAAAAATAATATTTACTTTTCTTTATCATTGTAAAATACAGGAAATTTAATTTATTAAATTGTTGAATGCGTCAAATTTTAATTATATAAAAAGATATTAATATTTATGACTTAGGCTATTTGAAGAAAATATATATATAATAGTTGTCTGTCATTTTACATTATCGAACTTAGCCATATATTACGGTATCAAGTTACATTAAATTGTATAACTAAAGTAACTATAAAATTTAAGTAAGATAGACAATTATAAAAAATCAGATCAAAATTTTGAAGTATCGGAAGTATCGTGAAGTATCTATGCGAATAAGTACTACAAGCTACTGAAATAACTGATTCAGTTCGTACACATAAATTATTCAGTCCGTAAAAGTTGTAAATTGCAATTTATTAAATGGAAACAAATGAATGAACGATCGATTTCCAGCATAAATTTTAATAAAACGAGCTTATCAATCCGCGTCAAATTTCGAGGCCACCTCGTTAATGATAAATCGATTGAATGAGACTGGCACGTCGCTCGCTCCCATTGACCGAACCTCGTTACGGTCCGTTGTCAGTAGTGACCTCGTATCTTTTCATATTCTCGCTATTTTTTTTCATATCGCGCTGGATATACTTTGTATGCAATAACTTTATCCGAATGCTAAGTGCGTCAAATGCCTCGAATATCTTAAATTTTAGTGCTCAATGATGCAAAATATTATTTTTCTCTAAAATTAATCTTACATGATATTTTTTTTCTAACGTGTATTTGCGAGAATCAAAAATTTGTGCATATTATAGGCTTATGATGTAACCAAGTTCTAAAAATTGTTATTAATTATTGAGTTTAGAAATAGAAAAATTTAAAGGGTATAGACACAATATCATCCTCCGTAAAAAAAAATTAAATTGTGATGTAGGAATCCGCATTTTAATATTAGAGAAAAACAGGCAAATTACCATACTCTTAGCAAAAATAAATAGAAACAACGTTTCACATATTTTTTAAAACAGAAGGGTCTTACCACATCAAAGTAAAAATGCCCATAATTTAAATGAAACATGTATATAAAATCATATTCTAATTTATTGACTTTTTTTTCTTATATTTGTGTTTCCATAATTCAGAACCAATCAAATATGAGTTGAACTCACGCGCCCAGGGATTCGTATAGAAAGATTGCAATGAATTTATTATTCATTTATATACCTTAACCATAAATGACTGGAAAAATATGAGCTTTTCCCACTTGTGAACTGCCTACAACAGAAAATAGGTAGTCGCATTCCCTGCCGTCGGATAAGTAATTTTACGTAGGAGTTTTTTATAATACGAAATGTGTAAAATATAATATATTTCTTAAGGCATGTTTTTAAAAACTTTTGTGCTAATTACATAGTTTTAATATTTTCTGTATTGAATTGATTAAAATCTCAGAAATCACATTCCGCTAATTATTTATAAATAATATAAATAAAATCCTACCACTTCATTAAAAAATATTTTTTTCATGCAATTTTTTTAAAACAAATGTTATCTCTTTCTAACACAGCCAACTCCACAGTACTGTAGCTTTTTTTGGTATTTTATGTCGTTCATAAATTAAGTACTCTTGTCTATACTCTTATCAAAATGTATCCCAAACGGCTGTTTGGTGTTTAATCGCTCAAAACCAATAGAAATATAATTACCGTCCGTAAAAATTTACGCTTTTTACGCTGTCTCTACTATATACTTGTACTGTTTTATCAACTTTTTACCTTCGTATCTATTTTTATTGATTTCATTGATGTTTACGTAGTTTTAAAATCCTGAAATTATTTTGTTATTTTTCAAATTGTCTACCTATCTATATTTTAAATGTTGCTTTCCAGGTTGTAAATCGATCAGCGTTATTATTAATTTGAACCATTTTGCAAATTTGAAAATAGATGCGCAATTTGATGAAATAACATTGGAAGTAAAAATTTAAATATATTGTTTGTTGTAAGTCTGAAATGTAAGTTCGTCTGTCATCTACGCTTCGAATCAAAATATTTTTCCAAAAGCTACAGAAGACTTAAAAACAATGCCGTTCTTACTATTTTTTGCAATAAAAGTAATTATGATTAATTATACACATTTACAATTGGATTCCTACTGAATAACAAACTTCAAAATATTCATTTGTAGCTCACTGCTAATCACAAATACATTCTTTGATTTGACGTAGGTATAATTTATGCTGGGTATATATGTATCAACGGGAGGATTCGAGGTTGCACCACCTTGTTAGTAACTGACTGCATATACACCGCATATATTTAGTTTTATGCCAGATTATTTAAATACTTTTTAAAACATGGAATTTATAATCTGTATTTTGTTCAATGAATTTACTTTGTTTATTATAAAGCCATATTCGTATATTCCAAGCCTTCATCGCCGAGGGCGCAGAAAGCATTGTAGGAAGATATGAAAGGTTTTGTTTCACATTTATTGAAAGAATTTTTTGTAGTGTGACCTGTTGCTTAAGAATAAATGCGAATAGAGACCACATGAATGTTATGACAGTGAAAGTATAAAACTCTTCTCAATAATAAAAGATGAAAATAGGAGAAATATAATATTTATCCAGATAGATGAAAGTAAGTAGCTGTGGAAGTGTTTTCAGATCAACGATACAAGCGGTCATGGGACTCATTCTGAGAAAGACGTAAGTGTTAATGTATAAAGTTCTATTATATATTTAATGTTATGATACTTAAAAATATAGTAATACAAATTCATGGAAATTACTACTTTGTTACGACCGATTGATGAAGTGCAGGTACATTATATTTTTTTATCGTAAATTAAATATTATTATTTCCGTTGCGAGTTCCGTTCCGTTCTTGCGAGTAAGTAGTTTATTCCACAGTAACATATGATCAGCAGACATTTTAAATAATTCTTGGAAAAAGTTCTTTCTTCAACTTTTTTATTATGTGTGTTAATATTTAAAATGTGTATATGACTAAATACTATATGTGCTAAATATTGTAAAGGTCTTAGAAGCAAATGAGAAAAGTGAGCATGACAAATTTCGGGTAGAGTTAGTCAGAACACTAGAAGATATCTAATTTGTTGACGGCAGTAGGTAAATGTAAATACGTTAGTACGATTGGGTGATAACTGTACCAAAGCTTCCGCTCTTTATCACATTTTCTATATAACTAAAGAATTTGGTTTTATTCTCAACCAAGATCCATAAGAATTTTTTCTATCACATCTATTTCTTCTGTTTGCATTTTAGTTTGCACAAAATACTCGGTATTAGTTCTACAATGTTCATGTTTTTTTATTGTATGTTTATCTATATTAATTATATCTTTGATGTAAAAATTGGCTTTTGTTAATTGGCTGTTTTAATTTGCTTATTTGTGAGTATTTTCTTTTTTTAATTATCATATTATTTTTTGTCATGGTTAATAAATTTGAATCATTCTTTTAATAAGTGGATATATATAAATCAATCAGTCAATATTACGGATTTTTTAAACTTCTATTTTCATACATGTATTTAGATTTTAATTTTATAATATTATTTACTTTGACACAAATGACAGGTCGCAAATAAAATTTTTCTCCATGAAAATAATTAGAATGCAACTAAAATTTTCACACCTTTTTTTACATGCACCAAGCATGTACTTTCAATATACGATCAGTAAAAGTTATTTTTGGAATTATTTACTACAGTCTGGGACGTAAAGTGAGTGCTATATTTAAAACAGTTTTAAAATACGTGTCCTTAGTAGAATGATTTTTGTCCCATTATTTTGCATACCTTACTTGTACTTTAATTAAAAGTACTTTGGTTTTTATTTGCGTGTGGAATTACGGCGTAAAATAAAATATTGTTTGACATTTTAATTGTCTTCCTATGTAATCCTCCGCTCTTTAGTATTATATAAACAGAAATGAATATAGGCCCATATAGGTAGACCGTAAAAGGCAAGTATCGTGCCATTTTTTCTAACAATGTTTAAATTGTGGTAAGAACTGTTTCATTTATTTAGTGTATTGTCTGTAATATATATCTGGAGTGTATATGAGTACTGTCATTTATCGCGAGTTTGGATACAATCTTAAGTATTTGTTAAGACATTTTAATTAATTTTTGCGTTATTATTAATTCAATAATTTAAATTTGGTTAAGTACTACACCGATAATAAGTCAAGGAACACTTCTAGTCTCACGATCTAGTATACAATTCTACTAATCTTGTACTCTAATGTTTTCTAGGATGAAAATAGTAATGTATATTACAGATGGAAAAGGAAAAAAAATACATAGGAAAAATGTTTCAAATAATCGCGTTTACATATCTGAAACAATAAAAAATCACTTTCTGTACGATATCTGGCAACCTCGTCAACGTTCAAGCAACTATCCGTGTTTACATTACTTACTTTATCACAATACGGCGACTAGTGCACGCCCAGTCAAACGTACGATATAAACAACTTGATGCGAACGTGAATGACAATAATTCAGAAATAGGACAATTACTGTCATGACAATAATTTTTCTTCATAAGGTACATCATCTTACAAATTACTATTTTATATTTTCTCTCTCAATATAGACGCCTACATGTAGAAGTTAGAGAGGGAAAAATATATATCAGTTTAATTTCTTTTTCTCTTAAAAGCTTTAAATGTCTAGAACTTCGTTTTATTTTTCCTGCAATGCACAAAAAATCTTCTATAAGCCAAAACATTTCAAACTTGTTAAAGGTAAAGGAGAAGGAATCGATGTTTTTTTCATCATTTATTGTTAGATTTGGAATTTATAAATAACAACTATTCATGTAATAAGTTGCTCGATCTTGTTGCTTCATTTTCAAATCTTAGCACTTTTCTGGATCCCATTTTGAATTAAAGTGTATCCAAAGTTCCTTTCTTGAAAACGCTTTCAATATTATCTGTGCAAGCCAACTCTAAACCTATGTCAAATTTAAGGTCGGTAGCAATAGTAGTAGCTAAAAGAAATAGCGGTAATATACCAATAAACAACGAAATCTTACTATTAGGGTTCCATTTTAAACTTTAAGCTACAAAACTATTCTTTGATTTCACAAATATCCATCACTCATGTACTCATCGATAATAGACTTTTTTTTAGGAAATATTTAACATAGAAAATTTTAAATATGCATAGTAATAAAGCTAATAAATCGTATACTTTACAATAGTAAAAACTAAAAATATGTGCCCAAGTATTTAGAAGAGAGCAAGTTTGGTTTAAACAATTTTTTTTCTTGCAATTGAAAGGGACGGATTCAAAAATAATTTTTCCGAATTTTATATAACGCAGTTGTAGAAATGTAATTTCAAAAATATTCAATGAAACATCTTTACCCATATTTTAAATTACCAAAGTTAAAATTTGGAAAAAACAACGTTACTAGAAGTTTTCGCTAAGTTTACCGGAAAACTCTAAAACCGATTAAAGATATCTCTAAGTTTTAAGAAATGCACCATTTTTGCAAGTTCGTAAAATTTTATGTACTAAACTATTGGTGAAAAAATTATATTAATATTTGCACATATTTATTAAAAATCACATTTTGAACTTATTTAAGTACGAATAAAATCCCCTAATGAGATACATGCTGTCACTTAGCAGGTTACTTTTGTATCTTTTCTTCCTCCTTTTCTTATTCATATATCATTTATAAGCATACAATTGTGCGATGATAAAAACATATTGTACTTCTTTCTTCATAGAATTGTAATCTTTTACTCAAAAAAAATAATGCGATTAAAATCAAAGACTTGAATTATAAATGTTTGTTTGTATTTTATTCTATATTAGAAATTGGAGTTCAAAATGGAATCAATTATCGAAATATTAACTATTTATACTTAATTTTTCAAACAATATAAACATTTCAACGTCAACATTGCTTTAACATACCGAAACCTTTATTTGAACCTAAACCCATTGCAAATGAGTCGTCGTAATCTTACGACCATTCCCCATATAGGTTACAAATATTTTTTTGTTAAAATTTAAAAGTGATGTTTTATGCTTTAGTGTCATGTGAATAAATGCAAATAATTAAAAACTACACATAGACACTTCAATAATATTAACAGTTTTATTTAGCAGATCTGAAAGTCTTTGTGGAAAATAGGAGTGATATGATGTTTTTTTGTTATTATGCACTGTATCTTTATCAATTAATATTTATTTAAAATAACCTCAACATTTTCTTACCAAGGTTAAAACAAAATATAGGCTTAGATTTGAAATAAGCTCATGCTTAAAATAAATTATGTATTAATAATACGTCATAATAAAAATTTACTTTATTTAACCTTTAATATCTTCTTACGCTTGTTTTAACTAGAAAATGGCCCTAAAATATGAACTATTTAACTGATATGAAAGGTATAGATGACGAAAGAAAATAAATTGTAAAGTGGAAAGCCAGAAATGTGATATAATAGAAACAATTTTGACTATTATAAAATCCGAGTTCATCCTACATTTTTCTTCGAACGTTAACGAAATGCAAAATTAATATAAATTGGTATGGCGCTTTTACAGTTACAGGACATTCGTAATACGTTTTTCAGAGTCAGAAATTTGTTTAGTTTTGTTGGTCATTCCCTAACAAGTAAAGACCGACTATTCACACGTTAAGTTAAATTGCAAGCAAAAGTATAAAAAAATTGTTTTATTTTTATGATAGAAACATTCCCACGCCTCTTAGTATATTTAAAAATCCTCGAATATATTTAAAAATTAACGTCTTTCAAACGTTATTTTTTTACGATAAAAAAGTGAGTCCAAAATATAGTAGCAACTCGGCAATATATTAATATTAGATATAGTTTTAAACCTGAAATGCTGAAAAGAATTTCAATATACATTTCACAATAAATCAAGAGAAAATTTTAAACCTAAACAATTCACGTCATTTATTATATACCTTTATAATGTAATACATGACTGTATGAAGCCCTATCACATTTGTAGGCACAACACTTAATCACATTTAAGTGTAATTCCGGAATAAATAATTTACGTAAATATTGAAATTGCAAATAAAACAATAAATTTCACGAAATTGATAATTCCGCTTGCCAATGTGGCATTCTGGCTACACGCATAAATGAGGCGTGGTAACAGATTCGATTCAAGAAGACATATGAAACAAATGCGATCTCGCTCGAACGTGATGATGAAAAGAAAGAAATGAAAGTATGTCAGTTATTATGACTTTAGTTAAATACCGTTCAATTATCTATATGTCATCTATTTCTAATATTTTAAGTCCGTAGTCGCGATAGTGTAAGTCTCCTATTAGTAACTTAGTATATCAGTGAATATTAGAGCACCAGATGAGTCAGCTTAGCTTATTTCAATTTTCGTCAAGTGTTGTTGTAGAAAAAAGTATTTTCGCGTTTATGTATATTATATATATATATATATATATATATATATATATATATATATATATATATATATATATTTGATAAAACATACCTGTTTTATCGAAACAAGTTTGTAATGTAAATATTTTCGATGCCTTACTCCATTGTTTTCCGCATTTATTATTTTAATTAAATTATACTAAAATTGAAATAATTTAATTGCTGAAATAATTTAAGTGCTTTAACGTATACGATTAATATATATTGCGCATTTATTGCTACGAAAGCAATTTCTTGCAGCCATCTAGACAACCAGCCCAGATACACTCGATAAGCGGCCGGAAATCGAACCCTGCCGAAGGTCACATGTCTTTAAAACCACCCAAAACCTCACGTTCACGAATATTGGGATAATATGGGCGACAATGTGCATTAGTGTTAGAACGTTACATAAGTACATCAGAATTTTTATATTAACTAATGTGTATTTTTTAATTTTTATATAAAAAACTCATTTTTGCGTTTATAATGCAAATTTTTTTTCTTTCCTTGTTTATCTCGCTTTCACACCTCAAATGCTTAATCAATCTCCATCAAACTAAAAAAAAACGTAACGTTGGGAAAAAGGGTGAATATAAGTATATAATACCACATTATGGCAATATGTTAGTCTAGGGCTGCAAGAAACAAATGTATTCTTTAGCGTAATTTCTTCAAGATTGTTTCTTCAACTGTTTAGTCACTTTCAGTACCAAGATTCTACATTTTTAGGCAAAACCGATGGTCAAAGCATGTAATAGTATTTACTTTTTCATAGAAAAGTCTTTTTTCTTTTCGTTACAAAATTTCCATACAATTTCTATATTTATCCTTCAAAATAATACTATTTAATAAACAAGTTTCATTTCTAAAAGGCGTGGGAACCTTATATAATTCCAAAACTTTTTGATAAAATTGTTTTTCATGCTATCGATCTTGAAAACTGTCGACAGGTAAGTGTAAATTCTTCGACGAAATGTATTAATATCCTAGTTATTTAATATGATTAGACCTCATATCTGTAAGGTATTTTAAAGGTATATTAAAGCTTAATAATAACATAATATTGCTAAAATAACTTTGCAAATTGATTACCTAGAATTAACGAAATATTTTTTCTTAAAAAATTACTGTAGAAGACTAACAAATTTGATCACTTACCACTATATTGACATGAATTTATACTAATAATAAGATATAAAAAAATATAACATTACCAGTGAAACACTAATATATCTTGTCTCTTAATAAGTCGGTAATTTTTCTAAAGTTTTCAATCAGTAATTTTAGCTAATGTACTAATTTTATATAAAAGGATATATAATTAAAATGAAATGTGAGAAAATTACGGATTATTAGTCCGACATACGTTTGAACAATTTTCTTCTTTTTTTGCATTTGATTCCTTGTTTGCAATAGAATGGGAACATTTTTTTAACAAGTGTGAATCTTTTACTCATGATACAATTTTATATTAATCACGAATTTATAAGCAAACAATAACTTCGTTTTACGTCTTTGCTTTTCGTTTAAGTCTTTGTTTTTCGTTTATAATTAATCACCAATTTATAATAGAAAAACTAAGACTTTTCTACAAACGAATTTATCGCATTTATAAAATATTTATATAAATTATAAAATAAATTTAAAGCTTAATATATGAATGAATACTTATTTAAATTATAATGACTACTTATTTAAATTTATAATATAAATTTGAAGTTCACCCATTATCTATTAAAAGGTGTATATTTCAACTAAGAAAAGGATGATTGTGACATGATTTTGCCTCTTTAATTATTTTTCAAATATGTAATAGCCCTTTAAAAACTATTTTGAAGTACAATAATCTTTAATGTTTACGCACCAACAAATACTTAACCAATAATGTTTACTGTCGCTCACATGAAATGTTCTTTTACCCGTCACGGCCCCGAGACAACATTTCAGCTGTTACCAACAGATCCTTAGTACTAACTAAGTATTCCATAAATCATTTTATCTTTAACACGTTTTTGGAAAATGTGCCAAAAGGTATCACGACAAATAGGCAGCCTCTAAGAATGTAAAGAAAATTACAATGTATTATTTTCTGCGCTTCTCACAGCATCTAAATAGTCACGTTCCTGATGACTCATAAAACAAAACACGCGTAATAGATGATAATAAAATTGAAATTTATCAGTTAGGAATAAAGGGTAGTATAATAAGAATTGGTTTAGTAGTCTGATTAAAAAATGGACTTAATATTTTGAAAAAAGAGAAAATATTACATGACAAAGGTTTATCAATGAGGACAGCAGTAAAATTTTAAAGTATAAAGACACGATTACGTACAACGTGTATGCAAAGCTTCTACCATATTTTATGTCACCACGAAATATGTGCATAAAAACAAAAGTCCTTAATTTGCTTAGTGCATTTTGAGAGAATAAGTTTTTTTAACCTGCAAACCCATTCAATCATAACGGTGTAACTATTGCATCACAAGCGTAATTAGCTTCAGTCAGTTTGTGACTTATCCAAACATTTTGAACTCAGCGTAATTGCCTGGTATTACAGTAAAAGCCTAGCCGACTAACGGCTAAGTGCACTTCATGAAATCAAACATCTTGGATGTTCGGCTGTTAAGCGTCTAGAGTGGGTTATTATAAATATATATATATATGTGTGTGTATATATATATATATATATATATGTATATATATATATATTTATATATATATATATATGTATATATATATATATATATATATATATATATATGTAGGTATGTACGTATTTACGTATATTTAAACGTTAATTGACAATTAAATAAAAAATCTAAAGAACTATACCGAAGTTTTTCACATTACGTAAATCGTCTGATTTTTATGTACTTATAATTTATGACTATATTTCTTGATGTCCTAAAAATATATAGTTATCTAACGTTAAGGTTTTAAGTTGACAGACTAATTTCCACTTCACTGGTTATTGTCCATAAATGCTTAATTTGTGATTGATTGTGATGTGATTAATCCTCATGTCAAAGTAAATATAAATAAAAATGATAGAGTTCCAAAATTTTAGGTTAATTCCGCAACTGTTTCCTTTTAATTTCATTAGCGAACATATCCAACACTTTGCGCCTTTGAGGTTAAAGGGTAAATAGTTTATGAAGGTAATAAATCCAGTGACCTGAAAAATTAAAATAATTACGTACCGTTTTAAGCGTATTAACTTCATTTATGTGCATACTTTAAACCTGCAAAAGTTTGCGCGATATACATAAAAGGGGTGCCGAATATTCTTCTTTATGGTTCTCAAACCTTTCTGCATACTCATCATTATCTTCTTTTTTACTTGAGAATACAAAAGATTGACAGCAACTAATTTTACTATCTAAATCTATTGCTTTTCCACTCTAGAAAGCAATGAGTGGTTTACACCACACCGGGGTAAGATTCTCCGTTTCTTCAGGTACCAAATACTTTTAAATGATTATTATTTTTCCCCTTATCGAATTACAGTGCGGCGACATTATTTTGTTAACAAAAAATATGGCCCTTTGGAGCGTATTTTTTTATTATTTACATCTTTATCAGAAGATAATTCCGATCGATGTAAAATCTCGTAAGTCGGACGTAATAAGGATGGTCTTATAATATATGTAAAGGGAAAAATCCAATTATCAATAATTTCTAACTCTAAGTAGAATTATACATTCTTTTAAATATGCGCCTATGACAATATATTGCGCAATATATTTACGTTCGGAAAAATTTAAATTTTGTGAATAGTTTAATAGTAATATTATGAACAATGAAATGTTTATAAAGGCCTTAATTTGTACAACACCCCATAACGCTAGTTCTACTCGCGCTTGACAGATTTTTTCTTTCATTAATTTCAGTTGCTACAAAATAAAATGTACACTCAATCTTGCTTTTAAAACATACAGTTTTGAAAGAGTCGCATTAATTTTTGTTAATATAATTGACAATATAAATAAAAATATCTAGTATAAAATAAGAGCTTTTCAAAAACTCTTTAGAACATTTGTTTAATATTGCTTTGTTGTCATTCTGCCATAAATGTTATAACTATAAATTAATCCACTTTCGAACTGTTAGAGAAATTAAACTTGCAATACATACATATTTCTAATGACGATGATAATTACAAAGGAGTCAAGAACTAATGGTGGAGATAGAATGAGAGTGACGGATCTTCGTAATGGTGAATAGTAGAACCATTAATTTCGGATTCTTTTCACTTGTTTTATATTTTTTAATTTTTGGTGCAATAAAATAACTTTTCTACTAAATATTTATGAACATTTCGTTCCAGATAGGCAAGATTCTTTAATTGGTGTATGTTCTTTTCTGATCGCATCTTACCTCACTCCTAATTGTAAGTTCCAAAAAATAGGTTTGCTTAATAATAATGTCAAATTTGTTAAGTCAAATATCTAAATTATAATGAATACTTATTAAAATTTATAATATAAATTTGAAGTTCACCCATTATCTATTAAAAGGTGTATATTTCAACTAAGAAAAGGATGATTGTGACATGATTTTGCCTCTTTAATTATTTCAAATCCAAATGTACACATCAAAATGAAAACCTCTTTCTGAAATTGAATCCTTATATTCCTGAAATTACTAAAAATATCGTCACAGTTTTAAATGCAAAGTCATCTTCAATAACCATTTCAAATGAGAATTTGTGGCTCTCCCCATTCCTTAAACAAGTCAAACTTCATTCTGCAATGATAAAACTCCAATTATGATTTATAAAATATTTATATAAATTATAAAATAAATTTAAAGCTTAATATATGAATGAATACTTATCTAAATTATAATGAATACTTATTTAAATTTATAATATAAATTTGAAGTTCACCCATTATCTATTAAAAGGTGTATATTTCAACTAAGAAAAGGATGATTGTGACATGATTTTGCCTCTTTAATTATTTTTCAAATATGTAATAGCCCTTTAAAAACTATTTTGAAGTACAATAATCTTTAATGTTTACGCACCAACAAATACTTAACCAATAATGTTTACTGTCGCTCACATGAAATGTTCTTTTACCCGTCACGGCCCCGAGACAACATTGTCAGCTGTTACCAACAGATCATTAGTACTAACTAAGTATTCCATAAATCATTTTATCTTTAACACGTTTTTGGAAAATGTGCCAAAAGGTATCACGACAAATAGGCAGCCTCTAAGAATATAAAGAAAATTACAATGTAATATTTTCTGCGCTTCTCACAGCATCTAAATAGTCACGTTCCTGATGACTCATAAAACAAAACACGCGTAATAGATGATAATAAAATTGAAATTTATCAGTTAGGAATAAAGGGTAGTATAATAAGAATTGGTTTAGTAGTCTGATTAAAAAATGGACTTAATATTTTGAAAAAAGAGAAAATATTACATGACAAAGGTTTATCAATGAGGACAGCAGTAAAATTTTAAAGTATAAAGACACGATTACGTACAACGTGTATGCAAAGCTTCTACCATATTTTATGTCACCACGAAATATGTGCATAAAAACAAAAGTCCTTAATTTGCTTAGTGCATTTTGAGAGAATAAATTTTTTTAACCTGCAAACCCATTCAATCATAACGGTGTAACTATTGCATCACAAGCGTAATTAGCTTCAGTCAGTTTGTGACTTATCCAAACATTTTGAACTCAGCGTAATTGCCTGGTATTACAGTAAAAGCCTAGCCGACTAACGGCTAAGTGCACTTCATGAAATCAAACATCTTGGATGTTCGGCTGTTAAGCGTCTAGAGTGGGTTATTATAAATATATATATATATGTGTGTGTATATATATATATATATATATATATGTATATATATATATTTATATATATATATATATGTATATATATATATATATATATATATGTAGGTATGTACGTATTTACGTATATTTAAACGTTAATTGACAATTAAATAAAAAATCTAAAGAACTATACCGAAGTTTTTCACATTACGTAAATCGTCTGATTTTTATGTACTTATAATTTATGACTATATTTCTTGATGTCCTAAAAATATATAGTTATCTAACGTTAAGGTTTTAAGTTGACAGACTAATTTCCACTTCACTGGTTATTGTCCATAAATGCTTAATTTGTGATTGATTGTGATGTGATTAATCCTCATGTCAAAGTAAATATAAATAAAAATGATAGAGTTCCAAAATTTTAGGTTAATTCCGCAACTGTTTCCTTTTAATTTCATTAGCGAACATATCCAACACTTTGCGCCTTTGAGGTTAAAGTGTAAATAGTTTATGAAGGTAATAAATCCAGTGACCTGAAAAATTAAAATAATTACGTACCGTTTTAAGCGTATTAACTTCATTTAAGTGCATACTTTAAACCTGCAAAAGTTTGCGCGATATACATAAAAGGGGTGCCGAATATTCTTCTTTATGGTTCTCAAACCTTTGTGCATACTCATCAGTATCTTCTTTTTTACTTGAGAAAACAAAAGATTGACAGCAACTAATTTTACTATCTAAATCTATTGCTTTTCCACTCTAGAAAGCAATGAGTGGTTTACACCACACCGGGGTAAGATTCTCCGTTTCTTCAGGTACCAAATACTTTTAAATGATTATTATTTTTCCCCTTATCGAATTACAGTGCAACGACATTATTTTGTTAACAAAAAATATGGCCCTTTGGAGCGTATTTTTTTATTATTTATATCTTTATCAGAAGATAATTCCGATCGATATAAAATCTCGTAAGTCGGACGTAATAAGGATGGTCTTATAATATATGTAAAGGGAAAAATCCAATTATCAATAATTTCTAACTCTAAGTAGAATTATACATTCTTTTAAATATGCGCCTATGACAATATATTGCGCAATATATTTACGTTCGGAAAAATTTAAATTTTGTGAATAGTTTAATAGTAATATTATGAACAATGAAATGTTTATAAAGGCCTTAATTTGTACAACACCCCATAACGCTAGTTCTACTCGCGCTTGACAGATTTTTTCTTTCATTAATTTCAGTTGCTACAAAATAAAATGTACACTCAATCTTGCTTTTAAAACATACAGTTTTGAAAGAGTCGCATTAATTTTTGTTAATATAATTGACAATATAAATAAAAATATCTAGTATAAAATAAGAGCTTTTCAAAAACTCTTTAGAACATTTGTTTAATATTGCTTTGTTGTCATTCTGCCATAAATGTTATAACTATAAATTAATCCACTTTCGAACTGTTAGAGAAATTAAACTTGCAATACATACATATTTCTAATGACGATGATCATTACAAAGGAGTCAAGAACTAATGGTGGAGATAGAATGAGAGTGACGGATCTTCGTAATGGTGAATAGTAGAACCATTAATTTCGGATTCTTTTCACTTGTTTTATATTTTTTAATTTTTTTTGCAATAAAATAACTTTTCTACTAAATATTTATGAACATTTCGTTCCTGATAGGCAAGATTCTTTAATTGGTGTATGTTCTTTTCTGATCGCATCTTACCTCACTCCTAATTGTAAGTTCCAAAAAATAGGTTTGCTTAATAATAATGTCAAATTTGTTAAGTATTTTCAAATCCAAATGTACACATCAAAATGAATACCTCTTTCTGAAATTGAATCCTTATACTCCTGAAATTACTAAAAATATCGTCACAGTTTTAAATGCAAAGTCATCTTCAATAACCATTTCAAATGAGAATTTGTGGCTCTCCCCATTCCTTAAATAAGTCAAACTTCATTCTGCAATGATAAAACTCCAATTATGATTTAAATATCTCAAAAACTATAACTTCTTATCTACATACAGAAATTGAGAAGGCGTCTTTATATTGACACCGATAGAACTCAGTGTCTAAGTTAATTTTCACATTTCAACTCGGCGATGTTCTAAATGTTTCCAATTTCGCAATATCTAAAGTAAGTTTTCCAATATTTCTTGTTGGATATTCATTACAAGTTCATAGTCGGTTAACACTCAAGAAAGCTTTCGAAGACAAACTCATTTGCATTAGTCCGAGGAAATAGTTTGCTACAAATATCAAAGCTATGAAAATATATCTATATGTACTAAACATTTTTAAATTTATTCTATTATTATTCAATTAAATGAAACTACATGAAGTATTATTATTTCTACTTTCTTTAAGTTCTTTACCACGACTTACTTCGTTGTATTACAATATCTCGAGTAGGTAATTAGCTGATTAGCTCCTTTGCTACTATCTACATATACATCACGTAGTGTCATTTAATAGTGAATAATGATTTTTCACAAAATTATAGCCAAATTTATTCAATATTCGATTAATTCTTTTAATCAGTGGACTATGGGACAGGTCAACAAAATGGAAACATGTTACTTAACTTCATTACCACAATTATCGTCTGAAAATATTGTTGGTATTTTTTTCAAATTTTACCCTCAGTCCGAACGTTCGCACAGTTTAGTAGAAATGAAAATAGTCTCGATGTAAATGTTGTCTTCAAAGACCGCTGCTAATTATTGCTATAATAAGGATAATGACATATACTTTTATGTTCAGATGATTTTAACTTAAACCAGTTGCTAAGACAAGGGCTGATTAAGCTTCACATAACAATTTTATAAAATTATGTACTTGAAAAAAATGTCTAGTTTAGTAGATTTCTTTACAATAACCCGTATATATAAAAATAACTGTTACTTTAAGTTATGTTTATTTTATTACAAGCATTGTAAAGTCTAATGGTAATAATAAATATACTAATATAGAAATAGAAATGCATTGCTAAATGTAATACCGTTTTAAAATTAAAGTAGATATACTTTCTTTGAGGGTAATATTACTTTATAAAATTAAACTAGGATATTTAATACAAACTTACAAATTATCAGCTAATAACCATTGACTGTTTCTTACTGAATTGATTAATCGCATTATGGTATGTAAAAACTATAAATTTAGGTTTTATTAATGATCTAGTGGCTGGTAACAAAAGAGTAACGATTGATTTTATAATAAATTATAATGAAGCGAGTTTTTTTTATTTCGGACAAATTGTGAGACCATTTCATATATTATAAGCCAACGGAACGAAACTGGCATGTCGCTTACATTGTTCAAAAACTGTTGCGATCTGTTGTCGGCAGTGAGATCACTAAAATCTTCATATTTAAAGATACCTTTTTATTTTTAATTCATAAAGTTACAAAAGCGTGTTTTTTTCTCTTTTTAAACTAGAATTTTATTCTCTAAGTTTTTAAATATAAAATTATTGTATTCTCATTGGTTCATGATACTTGTGCAAATTTTAAATTCGGACGTCAGGAAGTGAGTGGAAATTTAACTGAAATATTAGTTACATTCATACATACATTCATAGAAGTGAAGCTAGTATAAAATGTTTTATACGTGTATTATAGTGCATTATACGTATAATTTAATTTCACCCATTTACCCGAAATTATTTGGATTAAAGGCCTTAATTAAAAACTTCAACAGGGTAGTTATTACAAATTAATCAGAATTATCTATTTATAAAGTCAAATAGTTAATTTTAATTGGTCCTAAAAATAATTTTAACTAATTTAAGTAGGAAACTTTCAATCGAGGTTAATTCTTAAGAAAAATATATTCACTCTGAAGCAGTTGACAAACTAAACTTATTATTTATTAAAAATGCACATTCAGAATATAGCATGGGACATTGGATTGGCTAATAAGTTTTCATCCTCGACAGAAGAGATATATCAAATTGCAAGTACACCATTTTTACCTACCACTTGTGACCAACAAGTAGGTAAGACCTTTTGGTTTAAAAATCTGAGCGCTTAGATTTTCATTTCGAAGAACTTATTCATTCTCTTGTTAATGACTACAAGGACTCGGAGCAAGTGATAATCAGTTGCTCAATATAATGTGAACAAGATGGATAGACTAAGAGAGCCCAGCACAGTTTCTCTAATTTTCGACGAGAATATTTTGTTGCATGTAGTTTAGCGTTACCATGGAGAAAATAAAATTGATCCTACCGACGAATTCTTTTGGTTAGTTAGTCGGTATAATTACTATAAGTAAATTGCTGCATCCACGTCGATGTCTGGAGAAGCAAATTCCACTAAGTTATACCCTTTGTATACAATCAGCAACTTAGCATTACCTTTCTGATACACAGTTCAGGTTTAAATACTGAATCCTCTATTTATTTAGCAGTAAGTCATTGATCCTTGCATGTATGATTGACATATGTTATCCACTTTTAATCATCAATTATATCATTTATTCCAATTTTTTAAAATATAAATCTTTCCAGAACCTTTACTGAAGGTTGACAGAATGCGTAACACTTCAATTATTATTTGACAATTTGATTACTATATTATCAAGATGTAAAAAGTTAATTTATTATTTGTTCTGTAATTTTGCATACAATACTCTTTTATACAGTTTTGTACGCAATCGCATACTAAACGCAGTTCAGATTCACATCTTTTAATCGAAATTTCTTCTTTAATTTGATAACATATTTTTCAATTACTTTTAATAATATTGTGATTGTTTGATACTGTTAGTATTGTTAGTCTCAAGCAGAGACTTTGTCATTGAACTCCGGATTTCAATTCATTCGTCTTATGCAATGGTATGGTCTACTTAAGTCGTGAGATTTGCCTTTCTGCTTGTTTTAAATTGGTAAAGTAGGCCACAAGAAATGAGGCCAGTTTTTGAACTCCAAATTCAAATATAATAAATTTAATAAGTAAGATCTTATTTTAGTTTGATTAAAGCTCCGGACTGGGTAAAAATATTTTTGAGCTTTTAGTTCATTATCAAATTTTCAATAAAACTCTCCTTGATTACTATAAATATTGGCGCGATTAGATCATATGTTTTTGCGTATTGATAACTAAATACACACAAGTGACAAGGTTACGACTTTAAAATATCAGCGCGTTGACGCGACGCGAAGTTTTTCGAATCCAATTACGATCACCTTCGTGACCCATAATTTTTTTGAATGTGTTGAGTATCTCATATTGAAGTTCAACCCGTATTTACATAGAAATAATTTCCATTTCATGGTGATATTACATTGGTTTTGCTAATGGAAATAAGAGCATTAGAATTAATAATAAATACTGAAAAAATTCGCGCATCTCAACAATTACTAAAAATATAAGTAATTATTATGGACTATATACACGATTTTTTATGTAATTAACATGTTAATTACACAATGATTATTGAGCAGTTTTTTATAATTAAAAATATTTAAGTTTTCTTATTACCGCTTAACCACTTAGTCAATTGTTCTTATAAAAATTAAAAAAAAAAGACTCAATGAACATATTAATTATTGACAAGCAATTTTTTTAGTTTTTAACACAGTTGTTGACAAACACGTTTGGAAACTAAAAAAATGCCTTTCCCAATATGATGGTATTAAAACAAAGGTGTTAATGCGTATCTTAATATCGAATTTGTATTAATTCTAAAATGGAATTTTTATAATTCTGAATTTTTTTAATTTTTTTTCGATCGGATTCAATTATTTCATCTCTTACACGTTCATTGGATATTTCTGTTATTACGAAATTTTTAATCACACTTCTTATTTTGTGAGATCAATCTAATACATTTAGATTATTTAATAATACTTTTCGCTGACATTTTTCTGCTGCATTCAATTAACATTCATTATTACTTTGTGATGCACAAATTCCCATGCTACGGTGAACCGTTTTATCAGTTTTATTTTTTTTTCGATGCAAGCTTATGGAATTTTTAAGAAAATATCTAAAAGAAATACATTTCCATAAAGTATTTATCTTGCAATATTGAATTTCTATTCAAGTGCTTTTATTTTAGCCAAATAATTTTAAATGTCCGATAAGTTCTCCAAAATAAACTAACACAAAAATAACTACATATACAGAAAAATAATTACATTAATTGAAAATAACTACATTTACAGAAAAGTAAATGACGGGGTAAAATTCAATGTACGGTTCCTTTAATGGGGTACGAATGCGAAAAGTGATGGGCGGTCCAAGTTTGGTAACTTTTAAATGGACTGTTTATTGATAAAATTTCTCATTACACCTCTTCGGCGAAGACGTTCCGATTTTAGAACGATATGCCATGGAATTAGCTTATTGGCGTAACTGCGATATTATAAGGGAGCAAAGCATAAGAATGAGTTAGATTTTTTTGTAACAAAATGTTATATTCTTAAATTTACTTTTTAATCAGGGAAATGTAGTATAAACAAATAAAGAGGTACCTGGTTTACCCACTTTCATTTAAAAAGCTTTTTGATTTAGAATAAAGAGATCTCCAATAGAATCTATGTACGTATATATTTAAAGCAAATATACAAGATACTTGTCAGATATAGAATGCGATGAAATACAACAGAAGTCCAGGTAGCAAATTCTAAAGAAACCAACATAACATCAAGATAGAGAAGGCGACATACGAAAACTGCGACAGTACGCTGCGAAAGAGATGTACTATCGCCGATCAAGACAACGCATATTCCGGATACCTCACGTCCGGCACCATGGCATCGACAAAATGGCACCTATCGCTGGCGCGTTTCACAGTTCGCCGCCGAATGCAGAGAAGGAGCACTACGTACACTGCGCTGAGGCATTACGATGCGCGGGTTGCAGACTTCCCATTTCACCGTCGAAGATAATACGCAGGGTGATGATCTACTGTTCGATCCGAGGAGCTATGCGTTGCGAAGGTTGCGATGTATGCGTAGTATGCAATGCGTAGGTTGCAGCCATTGTTTTTCGTGTGCTGGCTATTATTTGATATTGCCATGTTTGATTATTTGAAGTCGCCATCGCCGTTTTGTAAGGCGATAAAAGCAGCTAAATGTTCATACCATGCTTTGTCAATTATTTTAAATATAAGGTGAGAAATCATATTAAATTTCAATGAATTGATATTTCCGTCCATCATCTAAGTAAAAGTACAAATCCTAATATACTTAGGCCCACACAAAATAAATATTCCAGGTTCTATTTCGTATTATTTCTAAATGATATTTTTCACCGTATGAATGTATCGCCTAATGTATCTTCGACAGGTGTAATACTAATAACTTGATTACCTATATCGCTTTAATTTATTTGTACAGTAAACCAAAATAATATTCCCTTTAATTACTTATCATGTGCCGTTATTTTCGTTTTTATCGGGTTTTTTTAAATATCGTATCTTTGAAAGTGTTTAAAAAGTTACATGGTTAGAAATCACAAATTATGACACACGTTGTAAGACTTGTATCTTAAAAGACTTCTTCATTTATATCTCATTTGGGATGGAGTCGTGAGAAAAAAATCAAAATAATCAAAAAAGTGTCTGCCCTCATGGTGACAAACTTTCTTTTTTATTTTCTTCTCTGTATGAAGATACATAGCTGAATTTTTGTTTATGAATTGGATTTTAAATTCATAAACAAAAATTCAGCTATGTCTTCCTGTAAAATATTACAACCTTTCTTAAAGTAATAGGGTTCTGATGATGTAACTGCGAGATGAAAAGACGGATAGACAAACATACTGAAATTATAAGAATTACGTGATTTCTCACTTAGCTATGGAATGATAAAATTTAACGAAGCAATATTATACATATTAATTGAGATTAAAACATTGTGTTTAAGCCTACATCAAGTATCTGTTAGTTCGAAATAATCTCAAAAATTAATCTTTTTTTTAGTAGTACCCTAGTCTTTTTTTTGGAGGCTCTGCTTAAATGAAGCTATAAAACGTGAAATCCTACATTAATCTCTTAAATATAATCCTACATTTATTTGTGAGTATAATAAAATTATAACAAAGTTAATTCCGCACATTTAAAATATTCTAAAAATGTGATTGATTTAGCGTATACAGTGATAACAAAAGCCTGGACCCCTTTTTCAGAATTTTTCCCTGTCTGTTAATCTGAACGGGTATCACGTAAAATCTAATGAAGGGATTTCGATAAAATTTGGTATAATAATAATATATACCCAGGATCAATATATCCATGCTCTCATGTAAATCGATTTAAGTGAAAATATCAAATTTTACTGAAAAGCGCTTCGAAGTTATAACTTTTTAAAATCCTAAAAGAATTCTAAGAATTTTTGAATGAACCATATGAATGAAGATTGCCTATCCATTAATGTAAATAATTTTGTTATATTTTTTATATTTTAAGAGATTTTGCATTTTTGCCTTTTACGATGATATTATTTATGTTATATTAATATAAGAAACGTAACAAGGTACAACTGCTTCTTCGCCTTTGTAATAGACAGTCTTGATATGTTACTCCAATTATTTCGTAATGGAAATAAATTGTTTGGACTCTGGATCTTTCATATACCTAAACGAAGGCCACTTAACAATAATATATTTAATATTGTAGCACATTTGCCTTTATTCGATGAATGATTATAATTAGTGTGTCAACAACGTAAAGAGACTTTAAAAGTAAAGTTTAAAACAAAGCATAATTTACGAATCAAATGAATTGTATTTATTTTTTAATCTATGAAATATAACGATGAAGACGCATTTATCAGTAAAAAAGAATACTCTTTGAATGAAATAATTTTTAAAGGTATCATAAAATGCTGTATTAAAGGAACATAATAATTTATTTCAAATTATAGAAAATTAATCATCCAAAAAATAACAAACTTTTTTTTTATCTAAGCTATACTAACTAGTTTTACAGTCATATACTGGAAAGTATAAAAATGGGTACATAAATAAACTACAAATTAAAATTATAATTATTTCAGCAGTAATGTTAATAATCAATAAAAACTTGGACTTTTCATTACATGTTTCTTATAGAAACAACGAAAATGTTTCAGTACTACTAAAACTAATTAACTTGAACATAAGAAACGGTAACAATACTAAAAACACCTATCGAAAAATTATGAGAGATCAAAGAAAATTTGAAATCACAATTCTCAACCCTGTAATTGTTCACATCTTGAAAAATATTTTCTGTATCAACATACCATTTAAAAATATGTAGTAAAAAATACGTTTTCAAGTGGTTTTGTTCATAATTTTAACTTGATAATATTTTTATTAAATCAATGAAAAAAAGAAATAAAGAAGATATATTTTGCTTTACTACTCTTCATCAGAGCTAGAATTATCAATTAGAATCATTGTAGGAAATGGAATCATTCTATTGTTACACACACATATATATATATATATATATATATATATATATATATATATATATATATATATATATACATGAGATCTTTTTATGTCTCTGGTCCTTTTTTGCCAAACTATTCAGTCCATATGTAATAAAATCCTTGCGACTTATCAACATCGAAAACTGTAAAATTTTATAATATAAATTTCGTTTTATAGTAAAATAAGCTCACATTTCCGTTGCTCTGCGCCATCTGCAATAAGTTCCATAGCACCATCTCTGTTAACACCAGGTAAATAATAAATATATGTCAAGGACTGCCAAGAATGCCCAAAATTTGTCCAGTATTATTCGAGGTCAAAAGCTATAAGCTCCTCAGAGCAAATTCCCATGCTCCTCAGAGCAGATCCAAAGTTAGGGCCAATTTCAAATTTACTAAAAATAGCTAAAACAAAATATATCATTGAATATATAACGTTAAATTGAGCCCGTTGTGCTAAAATTATATATGTACAAATGTCGTGTATTTTCTGTAGTAACCAGGAAAAAATTCCTGAAAAACCAACTTAAATATTTTATTCTGTACGAGAGTCGAATTCCCAAACTTTTTATATGGGAGTCCAATTTCCACTTGATCCCTTTTTACATAAAAAATAACAATGCTAATAAAAGGTTCAAAAGTCGTTTCATATTGCGACCTCTCCGCTCAAAGCAGGTCGTGAAATCATAAGGGTCGCGAATTCTGTCCATTAACCCTGTAAACCGTTTTTATCCGCAGCTAGCGTGCAAGGAAAATAAAACGAAAGGTTTATTTGTTATATTTTTGTAAACATCGGCTTTGTTACGGATAGTTAGTTTTTACATATTTTAAGGTACCGTGACGTCTATCTTATGCCGTTTACTTATCTCAATATATTTAATCCCTTCACATTCTACTGTAAGAAGTCTTCAAAAACATATTTATTACTTAGAATAATTAATTTGTGAACTGTCAGCGACTTATATTAGTCCTAAAATGAGATAAAAATAGTCCATTTGATATTCTTATTATCCAAACGCACTTATTATGCTTAAGAGTTACCAAATTTATTTTATATTACAATTTTGTTTATATATTCCCTCATAATGGAATGAAAAAATTAATTTAATCGTACAATAAGCCCTTCTAACTATGATTTAAATTAAACGCTTCTTAATTTAAGTTCATTTAACTATTTCCTAATAAAATAATGCACTAAACTTTTTCAATAAATCTTTTAATATTTTTTTTCGATATCAATAACTTAACACTGTGACGACTTGTTAACGTTACCGACTGCATTGCATACAAAAAATGGTGTCAAATAGTGTCAAACAGCGTCCATGAATGGCACTAGTTCGCATTAGAAGTATTAATGCTTTTAAATAGAACCAAATATAATGTGATTTAATATATACCACTGGTTGATTTAATGACGATAACTCTGCGTTGCTATCATCATCAGTAACGTACTGGGTAAATGGAGGTACAATCTCATTGTTAACTACCCGACGAAATGACCAACACTTTATTATATATTTTTAGAAGATACTCTGGTTCAACAATATCGAACCAGAGTATCTTCAGGTGGGATATTAGCAAAGATCTTTGCTAATAATATATTTTGATAAACCTGTAGATGTTATAATACAACGAAACCTAGGTCGTGGTTAAAAAAATTAAAGAAAGTAGAAATAATACTACATCACGTAGTTTCCTTTATTTTAACTTAGAAATTCTACCAACTTGATTTAGAACTTTTAGGAATACATCGTGGTTATGTGTGATATCAATTTCATAAGTTAGAGTGTAAGAAAAACTGCAACAATGAAAAATTTTAATGATATATACTTAAAGAGATACGGGTGCTCGTATTTTAAATAGACGGTTGATATATATTTTAGAAAATTTTATTCATCAATTATGTTCCTTCTATTTCACCATATATTAAGGTTTAAGTGCTGTTAATATACTAATGTCTTTATTTCTATTCATGCTTCAACTTTAATGGCTCCATTCACTAAAATAATATTGATAAAAGATACTAACGGTAAACTTAAAAGCTATGTCATTTCATTGCGAACCAAAGCTTATCAATTGCTGAGTAGTATATAAATTATTTAAAGTAGTTGTAAAAAAAAAAATTCAATACTTGTCAACTTTTTTACAAAATAACAAGAAGTGAACCAATTAATTGTTTTGACTTTGAAAAGATTATACGTATTGTTAATGTAACAGGTAATTTACAAAGAATCTTGTTAAAGTACTGACAACAATTTCTCGCATATTTAACACTCTAAACACGGTTTGCAGTTCAAAATAATAGTTACGTAAGGGATCTCGCAAATTTGGTCTATTTAATATATTTTCCAGGCAACAATAAACATTTTTTCCGTCAATATACCCCGAATTAACGATTGTCATCAACAAAAATACAGCAAATTCGATGATTAGTACAGTGTGATGAATTACTTCATTCTTTAATACAAGCGATTATAAAATTAAAGATTAACTAAAGTAGATTGTTTAACTGCCTTTTTTATTTATATAATTTAATGTTTTATAGAGATCTTACCGTACGATCAAAAACAAGCGGTTTATGTGAAAATTTGTGAATTTTTGCTTTATTCCTTTAAATTTTATGCACTATTCAATTTGATGTCAAAGTGAGGAAAAAATAAAACGCTTATTTTATAGAAAGCTTTCAAAGTTCGGCTTGTGTTTTTATATGTGTTTATTATGATAATGATACTTTGAGCGTTCCCCTCTATTAATTATCTCTTAATTTCAATGTAAGCGAGTTGTCCATTTATTCACACATCTTAATATCTTATTATCCTATAAAATTAAACCTGATACTGATAGAAGTCAAGACTCTTTGGCTATATGCAATTGTTCAGATATCATTTAATAAAAATGTAATAACGTAAATATTAGTATACACAAAAATATATGACATGAATGTACAAAGCAGAAAAACAATAAAAAGTATAACATCATTTGGACTGATTATTTAAGTGAATTCTCTGTTTTTGATATTATTTTTGAAAAAATTTCTGGCAATTACTTTTGTAATTAATAAAAAATAATTACAAATTTCAACATTCAAGTTTTAGTCTTTATAAAAATAGAAAAGTTTTGATAAATAATCCCGATCTAATTTATTTTGAGTCTCATATAATTTATGAGAAATAATATATATTAAAAAAATATATATAATTATAAAACTTTTTATATGCACACGAGTGTTTCCGGAATCTTTTTGTATTTTGGAATTCAATTCCTAAATTTTTTCATAGTTAATTTATTCTTTATTACGTTTTTCAATACTGTCTTTACCATAACACCTCTTTTAATTTTATATATTTACACGTTTCCAATTTAATACCGAGGACAAATTTTGCAAGTTTTTATTTTAAGATTCCAGATTCATAAAAATGTTTTATTTTGAGCCTCAAAAAAAAATGTTAATTTACTTATATAAGGAGTAGTTTTGTTTATAAGTAGTAATACCAACAGGGATCAAAAAGAATAAATGATTCCTTTATATTCACGACCATTTAATCCCCTAATTCCGCTATTTATTTAATTTCTTTCCTAACCATAATTTAATTATTAGGAAGATAACTAATCTACTAGAGGTATAATATCTCACTTAATTTACATGCAATTAATTTTAAATCAAATTTTTTTCGTAATATTTCTTAATCTACTCTTTAACAGAATTCTTTGATTTCACACTAATCATGTTTATAATGCCCTATGTTGATTTTACTTTATAGTGTTCTTGAATATATGGAAGTTACAAACAAAAATAACTAGGCTGAGAGATAATAATTTCTTTTAGGACACTAGCAGAGAGATCAAAATTTTCTTTTCGGACACTGTTGTACATCGAAACATATTCTCATTTAGTGTATTAACAAAACAGAGTAATTATTGTAGCATAAAATAAGATGTTTGAAATATAACTCCTCATAATAATTGAGAGATACAATTTAGTTAATTGCGTACTAAGAACAATATGAAATTAAGAAAAATTCAAAAATTCCTTGACAGGTTTATTCATATCTAGAAAAATAAATAGAATCAGAAACCAACAATAAGATATTTTGGATCAAACGGCAAACTTGGTGGGGTAAACATTGGGTGACGGTCACCATAAATCACATGCGGGCGTACTGAAGTACAGTTTCAATGTTTTCTGCTGGCAGCAAGAACCGATCAAGATGAATGCGGTTAGTCGAAGTCATTGATAAATAAGATACGATTGAACATTGTTAATGCAATATACAGAGAAATTTGGGAATAGATGTTATTCGTGACGATGAAATTTTGAAGATATTTGTTAATAAAATTACGTGAAAATAGAATGATTTTAAGTAATTAATGTCTTCATATAATAGATATGGAATACACCGTTGAAATGTTTACATAACTGTAAAAATATATTTTAATGCGTTCATTTCATTGGAATTCACGTAATTTAATGAAACTGTATATTTAGCAAAAACCGGTTTTATTTCATGACTTAATGTACTGACAATCAGATAATCAGTTTTTAATGTTTTTGTTTACGTATTTATAATGTTTTTTTATAAACAAATTTATTCTTACTAACTTAACAATATACTGTTTCCTAATTTAGGACTAATAATTTTCAAAAAGAAACTATATTAGGGGCGATCTTTATTTTATTATCAGTTACTCTCATATCAGATTTCATAAAGATTTATTTGTTCACTAAATTGATTAATATGTACATAGGAAAAAATATAAATACTGATATTTTTATATATCAAATGAACATACGTATGTTTCACATAATATACATATATTATTTATAAAACACATTCACGAGCACATATGTTTGTTTATATTTAAAATTATTAATTAGTCTGCATCTTTTTGCAGCTATTAGATGCAATAATAAATGACATCGGAATCTTTGCAAAATATTTCGCATCAATTGGTGCATTATACTTAATATTTAACAATTTGATAATTGTCAGTTACCAAACTATTAAAGTTTGGGCAACCATTAAAAACGGATCCATACAGATATTTTGCCTATTCAATATTATTTTATTGAAAAAAAATTAAAGAAATTTGCTGATGGCAAACAATTATTATTAGAAAAGAAAATATTTAATTTTAATCGGCCACAGACTGTTTAAAATATGATACATCAGGAGTTCAAGATATTTTTAAAATTATTTATAATTCATCTATACATGAATGCCACATGATATTTCCTAAGTGAATAATAGAAAATATGCTTAAAATTAAAAAAAAGAAAAGCTTAGCAACAAATACTGATCATTTTAGAAATTTAAGTGAGAATTTTGTATTTCTAATAGCTCCAAAGTCATTATTTTGAGGGTTTTCTCCCATCCATCAACAATTCACTTATCTAAATGATTTATTTATCACAAAAATTAATATATATATATATATATATATATATATATATATATATACATATACATATACATATACATATACATATACATATACATATACATATACATACACATACACATACACATACACATACACATACACATACACATACACATACACATACACATACACATACACATACACATACACATACACATACACATACACATACACATACACATACACATACACATACACATACACATACACATACACATACACATACACATACACATACACATACACATACACATACACATACACATACACATACACATACACATACACATACACATACACATACACATACACATACACATACACATACACATACACATACACATACACATACACATATACATATACATATACATATACATATACATATACATATACATATACATATACATATACATATACATATACATATACATATACATATACATATACATATACATATACATATACATATACATATACATATACATATACATATACATATACATATACATATACATATACATATACATATACATATACATATACATATACATATACATATACATATACATATACATATACATATACATATACATATACATATACATATATTTATATACATATATAAATTCTCTCATAAATATGGAGAGAATTCCCTCGTTTGAAAACCAATAGTCGCTTTTGGTGAAACGTGCGTATACAAGAAATAATTTATCGCTTTTGGGCTTCACCTGGGTGCCCCGCACAATGTAACATGGTTAAGAGTTTTCAACTTAGCGGTACAAAAACTGACCCTCGCATTGAATTAAAGCTTTCCATTTTGTAGATGTGTGTCAGGATGTCTTGTGTGCGTATTTATGTCCATAGGTAAGTGTTTCTTTCGTGAACTTTGTTCTTTATGATTTGATATTTTGAACATACATTGAACATTTTCAATGTTACATTACATACTTAATGTAACATTGGAAATGTTCAATAATATTAAAAAATATCTTCCACTAACGGCATCGTAATTTTTACTGTATGCAGCAATTATGTAAAAATCAGCTAAATATGTAGACGGAATACATATAAATTTGTTTTCTAGAGTTTCATTCATATCTGGAAAATATTGACATGGGTTAACTGAAATAAATTTAAATCAAATTTGTAATTATATGCTAGGATTATTTCACATTGTTTTCTTATTCAAGAATTAGCGGGGGCAGGAGATGGAGGTATGTTAAATTTCATTTAATAATTTGCAAAGGTAGTTTGAAAGTGAATAAGTATAGAGGGAACCTTGAAACTAGAATTTCTCGCTTTCCCTCCTCATGTAGATGAAATTTTTGTTTAATATATTAATATATATTGATGTCTACATGTGAAATATCATATGAAAAACTGTAGAAGCTATGATGCTGTAACGTACCATGAAGTATTAAAGTATCATCCCTTTTTCTTTAACTTCTTATAGCAAGCTGCATAGTCAGATTGATCTAGGTTTTGTTCTTGATCGGGCGTCCCCGGAAGTTTCATTCAAGGTATATTTTTCATTGGTGCTATTTTTCCCCTTCCTGAGAAAAAAGTACCCTACCAAATTCCATCGTCACTCTCACGAAATATTTGCAATGCTTTTCTATCCGAAGGTGTTCTATTTCTCTTCGTTAGAGTTCACGTTTTGACATTAGCCAAAACGCAATTTCTAGCGAGGCATTAGTAATGAAAGTCTGAAATTTCTCGATGGCTTATTTAGTTGTATTACTGGCCTCGCAGGTAGAAAAACGAAGTTTTCTTACTTTTTATCGATGCAGCTTATACTTTTCTTTGGAAAAACAAAGAACCTCAAGCCCCACATATCCTATCTATTTAAATCCGATCAAAAGTCTTTTCGAAATCCAGGAAGACCATGCATAGTTTAAAGTGAAACTAAATGGATAGTTCCACGCTGTGTTTACTTTATCGGCGCAAGATCTATCCCTCCTGAAGCCATAGTGGTTCTTTCTGTGCTTCTTATATATTAGACTGCGTTTTCTTCGATGCCGTTAAGTATGATTAGTGAAAGAATCTTGCTGACCATTGAGATCAGGCTGATGCTTCGCCAAAAACAGAAATGCATTACATCTTTTTTCTTTAGGATATTGATAAAGGAGCCGGGCATTCAATCTGCAAGTATTTTTTCCATTACCCATATTTACTTAAAAAGTTAGTGCTAAATGTCAGCAGTGGTTTTAATTATATATGGCGGGGTATTTTTCTCCAGATTCTCACTCTTTTTTGTCCTTTTTTGCGTTTACGATCTCGGCGGTTGGTTCGCAACTGCACGTTGATTTTCATTGGAGCCAGATCCTTTTTCTTATCTTTGCATTCTTCCATCCCACCGTTCGAGATTTTCTGGAATTCAAAGAAACATTCCATGCAAAGATTTAGTTGTTTCCCTTCTGTGACTAGGAGTTTTCGGACTTTTTCTTCTTAGAAAGAATTTTTTTTATCTAATGCAACCCCTTACAGATGTCTTCCTGAGATGCTTCTTTAGCGAGGGTGGAGAAGTTTTCCTGCGTTTTCTGAAGGTTTCCTTCATTGTCAGGTAACTTGAGTTTTTCTGTTGTGTTGGTAAGGAGTTTGCACAATCCTTTACCTTCCGTCTTTCCAACATGGTTCAACTGTCTCATATGATGTTTAGTTCGTTTTTTTATTTGAATATTCTGTTTAGCTTGCGTGAAGATGGTCTTGATATTTTACCATTGATTGGCAAGGTCACACTCTATCCATATCAGGGCTTTAAAACGTTTTCTGATGTATACACACACACAAACTTAAGCGCGCGCGCAGACGCCAACGCATGGGCTCGCGCACTCACAAGCGCACGTGCACGCGCACGCGCACATGCACGCATACACGCACACCCGCACACATATAAGCACACACGCTCACATGCGCACACGCATTTACACACACGCACCCTTTCATATTTTTCCCACAACCATATAACCACTTAAAATCAATTTAAATTTTCAAAACCAATTTAAATTATCTTATAATTTAAAATTTTTGAAAAAAAAATTTAATTGCAAGGGGCACCTACTTAAAAAGAAACGTGCAGTTTAGAGGTTCCAGCTTGCCTTGATATTTTAGAATTTGTCATATTAATTAAATTTATTACTGGTCCTTTATGCAATCAATTTTGTCATAAATATGCCATTAATTTATATATTAACTCAACTTCATTATTCAAAGTAACGAATTTAAACCTTTTTTATTCAACATTTCATTATTATTATTGATCACGGTTCTGTGTTATATATGTGCTTAGCGTCATACCGTATGTTAAATGACACATTAAATTTGTATAAATGATTAATTGATATTCTCTTAAAATCAATCACTGTAAAATGATTTTTTTTAATTTTTAAGAAATGTTTGTAATTTAGGGTGTATAAAATACATTTATATTCACAAATTGGTAATTACAGTTTTTATGAAAACACATATTTAATATTTTCAAATTACAATACTAATATTCAAAATCAAAATACCGAACAAATGCTCATAAATCCCTTGCTAATCTAGTAGGTCGGGTAAAATAGATCATGATCTCAATCTTTCAATGTATCAACGTATTTTAATTGCATAGGCATCAGTCATCCTTTCAGATCGGTTTATGGATTGATGTGCTGTGTCTTTTACGAGAGATAATAACATCGATTCTTAACCTGAAGGGTACTGTCATAAAACAAAATAAGCCATAGGAGTTTAGCCTGCAGCGAATTTAGCCTGTGGACAGGAAAAACCCTTCTTATATCATATTGAATATTAAATTATTCACACTATTTTATAATTATAAAATTAAATTTCTTTCATTGTATACACATACGTATCTCATATATGAGATTTTTTTAGCAATTGTTAAAGACTATTTGAATTTTGGCTGCAAAAAATTGTGTCGATTGCAACATAACAACACAAGCTGCCTATTTAAAAATAATTATATTTAAACAGGTTTACAATTAAAACATGTAAGTAAACATTCCTATCATACTATATTCAAATATTGTGTATAAGGTCCAAATGATCTTCTGAGGCAGTTTTTCAACATTATTATCAAAGATGAGTTATACAGGTTAAGATGTAGGTGCTTTCAAACTTTTAGAGGTTAGGTACAAAGTTACATTCTGCCAAATAAAGTGATATGTTAAAAAGAAAAAGTAGATGTTAATTATGCAAGTCGCACCCTAAAATTTTCAAAGACGCTGGAATTTCTGGGGTGTTACGGAATTTTCATATTATACTAATATCAACTATATTTCAGTATAATCTGTTTTTTTTTGCAAATTTGGATCAAATTTTAACCGTCTTGAAGGCTGTAAAAAAATATTTAAATTTTATTTGGGTATATTCAATGTAAAGCGAATTTTTATCTTCGAACTTTTATGCCAGTATGCAAACACTTCAACATTGCAATTAATAAGATTGATATTTTCTCGTTAATCATATCATTCATATGTGACTTGAAAGGGTGGTCTGCTTGTCGCAGAAAACATAATTATTTATTGAGATGCATAATAATACCCTAATGTTTACATACATTTCGTAATATTTGGTAAAACAGGTCCTAAATTATTAGGTTACAAATATTTCGCGCTTACCTTCATAATTAATAAGGATTTTAAAATGTTAGGGATGCTGTCCTTCTTAATGTATCCGTCGACGGCAAAACCTGCCAGCCCTAAAAATAAACGCGAAAATGACTTGCAAATCCAAATTTCATTTTAAATATGTTGTTACATGGCGCTCAATACAACTGATAAATAATGTGTATAATTGTGGGAAAACTTTGGTCGATTCTTTTTAAAGAAGTGTTTTACGTCTAGGTACTGTAATCGCTTTACTTCGAAAGTTGTTACAGCCTGATTGACAGACTTGCGCCACTATATACTCTGTAGCGCTAACTCTTCCTACCTATGTATGAATGCCACATGTTATAAGATAACGTTTAAATATAACCCGGTTCTATTATTCAACATTTAACTGTAAAATTTAATTTTACGAACTTATTGTTGATTCAGATTGTCTAAAATAAAATACGTGCTTGATTATTTTTTGCAAAATTATTATATAAAACGACTGTTAGTTCATAGTTTTACGTTTTCACTTCTATGGACAGCCCCATGACTGCTTATGTTTTTTTACTGCCTGCGTTTGAAGTTGGCGCGGGATATCCATTGCTGGGCTAATTTGAAGTGCTGAAATTTCTAAAATAGGGCCCACAAAAAATGTCTTATTATAGATAGTGGCTAATTTTAATGATTTTGATGCAGTTTTCACCATAAATTTTTAAAAGTTATCGTAATATAATAACGTGCCATCTGAGCCATAGAAAAAGAAATATCAAAGTAAGATATGAAAGATATCTAAAGTTTTTAAATGTATTACAAAAACTCAATAACAATATATGACTAATTCAAAACAATCATCCTAAATAAGTGATTGTTAAGAATACTAATTATACTACAAGCGAATACGTAAAATTTACTAAAGCGATTTCTTTTATACCATGATTAAAAGCTCTTTACAATAGTAAACATCATACTAAGTAAAAGTTGGAAAGAAGAAAAGTTTTTTACACATAGCTGTAGAAAACGATTGAACTCAGTTGAGTTTGGTCATGTAAATTACTGTGGAAAGTTAACGATTTCTCTCGATTTTTAATGCAGGAAACGAGTAATTTTGGTTTTCCATTAATATCTTTTTGCGTAATTACTCTCAATACAGATTTTTAGTGACAAACGAATGGTATATTTTGATATGATTTTCATTAAACCGTATTTATTTTAAATTCTTTTAATTAATTTAAAAATTATTTAATTTGTTATTCTCTGCAGGTGCATAACAGGTTTTGTATATTGTTATTATTATTTTAAAAATAACTGAAGTGATAAACAGCAATGACTCGCTTCGAAATAAACCACAAAACAAGAGCGTTTAGATTAATGACCAACATTACATCTATAAAGACTCTTAAGCTGATAAATTGCTTTACAAATCGTGGTGATGCATCAAAAGATCGCGATGGCCGTAGTTGGGGTATTAAACAGTTTTGATTCGTTACGCAATCGAGGGATAAATGTTTATCAATCCACTTACTCAATTTAAATTATTTGCCTCATTTTTTTCTTCATTTATTTTTTAGTATTATTGCATTTTTTATTTCTATAGTAGCGGAAGGAGAAACGAGATCTCTGAAAGGTCATAGTCGCGTTAATGACATTTTGTGATGGTTTTGTGGATTTCAATAATTTATTATCATACGCAAAATATTCACAATATGTCATTGATGGAGTTATAGTAGTGGATGTAAAATAAAAATAGTCTTTTAAATACAATTGGAACTCGCACACCATTTGTTCTCTTCATTAAAATATTTGCAAGTAAAATTTTTTTGTTTATTTTTTATCAGAGTATCTCTCTAATGTGAAAGCATCGGAAATTCTCAATAACTGCAAGATTTAGAATCATTACAAATGTTCCCGTCAAATTTTATGTGAATTCTAGCAAACATTTTTTTTTTAATTTTCAAACTATCAATTGTGAAGATAGAAGGTAGGTAGGGAAAATATGTTATATGGAAGGTGTCAACGATATTTATAAGATTGAAATGTATACAATTCTCGAACAATACTTTTGAAATTCTTATAACCAAACCGTTCAATTATATTCCAGACGATTCATGAGCTTTTTATAAAAATAAAAATTTAGTTGACCCGTTCGATATTTATTTATAAATATATTTTAAAGTTAAGTACAATTGAGATACACGTGGAATACCATGCTTTACTCTATGCAAAATTTCAAGTTTCTACACCAAAACGTTTGTTCGACAGAGAGAAGGATGGAGACTCGATCGATCTTACGTTTAATTTTTTTTGAGGCAGGGAACCTAAATAAAAGAAAACCTGTTCCAACATTTTCAGGAGGCTTCAAAGAAAGATGACCTGTATCATGCTGTCCCTATATGCCTGTCCCTTAATGGCCTTTGCGTAGCAGTAAAATATTCATAAGTAATAATAATAAAGTATAACAACAATACATGACGAACATGTTTATTTAAACTTTTGTATATACCAAAAGTATCATTAGGATTCACACTCCGCTAAATGATATTGTATAAGAGAGATAATTCAAGGGCTCAATCCATTGTAAAAAGCCAAATAAGTATTTTCTTAATCATTTTGTTCATAATAATTTAATGAATTATGAAACGGTTTGCATTAAAATAATTTCATACCACACTTTTTTAAAAAAATAACAACATAGTCAATAAAAAAATTATTACAACTCGTTAAAGAATATTTTCTTATGATTGAACCACACAGTCGACCCATAGTTAAAATGAACACACTCGATTTTTTTGCGCATAGTTTTATATATATATATATATATATATATATATATATATATACTATTACTTCATGTCACCGACATGATGTAATAGTAGTATTTCTGTAGCTATAAGGGTGGCGCGTTATACAACATTAGTGCTATGTATATCTATAGAAGTAAAATTAAATTGACTACGTGTAAAATTCAATGGGTGTTTACTACGCATTGTTTAGATTGTCTTTTCGTTTGCTTATTATTTTGACAGTTTAGTTGAAGGATCACTGTGCAGTATAACCGTGAGTGCTAAAAGTGTCAATATTTTTATATAAAACATTGAGTAACAAAACTAAACATTTATGTGCAAATATTTCCGATATTCGATTCAATATTTGCGTTTAAAAATTCGACATTATTTTCTTAATAATTGACCTCCTTTTTCCACCTTCTAATATTGGACCTCTGCAATACATCATGCAATACGTGGCTTAAAAGTTATCTCTCTAGCTACATAGTGACTTGGAAGTTGTCTTACTAGCGTGGTAAAACAGATTTTTAGTTGTTGAACAATATTTTGACGCGGATTTTAAATTCAAAAATCTTATAAAATTTTTATAAAACCACTGTTATTTTATAGTTTTCACTTCTATCGACGCTTCCCATGGTTGCCTATGTTTTTTGTGTTTATTTTTTCTTAATTTTTCTTTTTTTCAGACCCGTGAAAAATAATCATTTTTAAAATGAAAAACCGTTACGCTTAATATGCCAGCCACTATGGTTATAGAAACAAATCGGATTACAAATAGTTAAATAGGCAGCGATCATTTCAGAAAAGTCGATGCGAGAAAAAAATACTGAAAATTTTACGTGGGTAATTTAATGATGTTAATTTAACCAAGAAAGTGTGAGTTGCTTAAATACTTTGTACTGTACGTATATATAAAAGAAATTTCATAAAATTAAGGAGACAATTTCGTGAAAAAACGCAAGTACCATTATGCTAACAAATATTGACCGCAATACATTATAACAAATATCGGCCCACTAAATAAATCACTTCAACAAAAACTTTTCAGTGCTTTAAAAATCTGTGAAAAATACTTAAATTTTTTTATTCTAACTTTATGAAAAATTATATTTTTGACATTTCTAAGATATTACCGAATAAACTTTATCTTTTAAAACGAATAACAATTCAATTAATATTTTTCCATTATCAACAAAAACTGCTTTCAAATTAAAAATAATGTTCTACCATTCCGGTTACTATTTAAAAAACTGTAAAAATTCAAGTAATTGAATATCTGCTCATTAAAATAATACTAGTTAAATCACAAAACATCAATCTGTATTTGGACAAGTTCGTTAAAGAATGAACTTGAATTATATTCTATAGATACCATTTTATTGCCTTAGTCTGCACTTTCTCGTAGTATTTAAAGCTCGCAAAACACATGCAGAATATTATGTGTTTGTCACGCTGATCGGAACTCAGCGCCAGCTGTCATTTTAAGGGCTACGCGTATATATCAAATGGTGGTGGTTCGCAGATTACAAAAGAATTTAACCGTTAGAGTGCCGACGAGCGCCATCGCGCTCGTGCGCGTACTAACTACATTTGCCACGAGCGCGATGGTGCTCGTGAAATCAGTTGCTGTTTAACTCGCGGTAGGGGAGGTCGCTCGCACGCATTGCTAATTTTTTATCTTTCTACGTTTTACAAAAAGTTCAAATTATAATATTATTAGTAATTACAATATAAAAAGGACCAAGGGAAAGAAAATGTTTAACCCATATTGTCGGAATACAAAAATAATTCGAGTGAAAATGATTGTTTTTCTAGTTGTGAAGAAAGTGATATCGGGAATGAAAATGTTTTTAAAATAGGATAGTTTTTGCAAGAGATACAGTTTTTTTTCGAGACAAGGGTAAATGACATCAAAAAGAAAATATTTCTTTGGCGTTTTTAAGTATATATGAGTAAAAAAACATGGCACAAAAACCGTTAAACACATTTGTATGATTGTTATAAGCCATATAAACTGGATGAAAGCTTTTTATGGCTCGTCGCAAAACTGAATTTCTAGTATCATATCATATTGAAAGTCAGTGCACTACCTTTATCTGTCATTTTCTACATGATCGCACTCTAGTGATAAATGAACGCAAATAAAATAAAAGAAATTAAATAAAAACCCAACAACGACGAATTGTTTGTCAGCAGTAGTAGACAGTTGCCAAAAACGAGTTGAAAAGTATGTGTTCATAATAAATAGATAATTGGGCAAGCGAATTTTAAGGCTTTAATCTGCATGCTTTTACACAGCAATTACAAATGATCTAAAATTACGTTGTTGACATAAACTTCTATTTATTATCATAAGAAATTATTTACGAAATAAATATGGTATATTATGCCATCTTACAATCAAGATATTGACATACGTTTTAGGAGATCTTATGGTATAACTAATTTCTACCTTTACATATATATATATATATATATATATATATATATATATATATATATATTTGTGGATATATGTTGGAATTTTCAAAAAAAATATTTTGTAGAATCTCTCAAAAAAAGTTCATCCTAAATATTTATAATAAAATCAGAAATTGTTAGAACGATGGCAATGTCACAGATAGAAAGGTAACATTTTCTCCAAAAAACCAATCCAAACCATTATGCTCGTTCTGTATTGTTTTCTTGAACAAAAATAAAGTATTAAATTACGAGAAAATGCTTTTGTACGATAAATGGGTAGGTATTTTTGGTCGAGTGAGTGTATCACTATTCAAAAGTAATTATTTATCACTTTTGTGCTGGAACTGGTAACCATGCAAATATAACAACTATGAAATTTGAGATAAGTGTGAATATAAGAGTAAACATAAGGGTGAGAAAATGAAATTCAAAAAGGTAATTATTTATCACTCTTGTGTTGGAACTGGTAATCCGCAAGTATAACACATTGCCAAATTTTCACTATTTTTGCCATAAAGAATTATATGTTTTTATAAAACATTAGATTATTATACATTCGTTAAACAATTTCATGCAATGTTTACGGTTAATCCACCAGATACATTATTTTGAATTATTCTATTATGTATTTGTACCATATAATTCAACATTTTAATGAATTGGTATTTAAAAAAAACGCTTAATCTAGCTGATTGCATAATAATACTTATTTCATGCTACACATAGGTAGTAAGAGGAAAAAGTATTTTCATAAATGTCATTTGGATATTGACTGATTTAAAACTACTTTTGGAAAGTAATGGTTAAAAGTACAAATAAATAAAAGTATTGTTCAATATGACGTTAATTATAATGTGGTTTGGGTTTTCCGTCCATTTTCGCGACAGGTTGTCTATCTTTTCAAGTCGAAGGTGTATGTGTATATATATATATATATATATATATATATATATATATACATAGACACACAAATATATATATATATATATATATATATACATATATATATATATATTTGTGTGTGTGTGTGTGTGTGTGTGGTTGTATGTATACTCCACTTATTTGTTATTGACTGGAATGAACACTTTTTTCAGTGGTTTTTCTTCGTGATATCAAATTGACTAATAAAGTATATTCATAACCCCATTATGAATTGGTTCTCTTGTTACTTCTGTATATATTTTATTACAATTTTTCATTGCAATTAATATCAAATACTTGTTCATTTGTGAGGTTTACTATCTTTTAACTGTTATTATGTTTACTACTTTACTTTAAATATCTTGTTAGGTAAATTAACTTATATCTACTACCGCACTTACTGATTGCGGCAAATCTAATTAACTTTGAATTCTATGTACAATCCTTTGAGATTGTTTAATCGCAACAAGGTGGGGAAATTAATTAAGATTGTTACTTGCCGATCACGATATCGACTTCAATTGACAATTTAGCGTAACTACAAAGTACACGAAGCTCGAAGGGCTTCGATATTTTCTCTTTTAACATAGTTTGAGACATATACCTAAGCCTTTAGTATTCTAGGACTTGAGTGAATGATATTTGTACTAAGTTACTAGTTCCTAGATTAAAAGTATAAGTTTCATCGACTAATATTTTTTGTTATTTTTAAATAACCAATATTGGCTTAATTAATAATGAGAAAAAAACATTTTTTTCTATTTTTATTTAAGACCTAAATATTTTTCGTGATGTCTATATATTTTATTTCTTGGTGGTGATTTCACATTTTGTTAAAATCAACTAGGTTTTACCGTAAAAAATATATTTTTGTCATTCAGTATGAAGTTTAAAAACATGTCACTTAACTAACTAAATACAGAGCTTTTTGTTTATTGTATGTCATTTGCATGTTTGATCGTTTTTTACAGAGTTTGATAGAAAAACTGCCTAGCCCATTGACGTGGAAAATATCACCATTATATAGCTTACGATGTTAAGATAATATCTTCCTAGAAGGTGGGAATAATGAATTATAACCATTTAAGTCAATTGTAAGTATATTAAAGTAACGTGAGAAGATATTTCAGAAAAAAATTAAAATCAATAAAAAAGTATATTTTGCCAATTTTCAGAGGTTATCTGCTTGATTATTTTCTGTATTAAAATAAGAACACCAAAATAAATTTAATTTAAATAAAATAAACCATTATTGCTATATCAACATTTGTAGAACCACAAAATATAGTTACAAGTTCTAGGAAGTATATTTATAAATTGTTTGTTATAAATGTTTATAAATAAGTAGATTAGGCTATGAAATTCTGTATTATAACAAAGGACAGACTTAGCAAATAAACCGTTTCTAATTCTATCGATAAATGAATCGTAAATAATGATTACAAAATAAACTATTTAAAGTAAAAGACATTCACAGTTACTTTTTTGTCCAGAATTAATCGGCTAAAATGAATGAAAAACGTAAAGAGCAAAAAAATTGTAAAAAGCCATATTTAACACCATATCTATTTACGATTCACGACAGCGAATTAAACCTTTGACTATTCAAAAGGAGAAATAAATTTGATATTTTGTAAAAACATGTTAGATAAGTTAATAAATGTTAATATTAGACGATTAAATCTAAGAAAGCGCAATAATTGAGATAAATAAATGAATACTGAGATAAATAAATAAATACTGCGATTAAATGATTGGTGTGGTTGAAGACTTAGAAAAAACATATATGGAAAAAGAGGGAAAAAAGAAATTAGAAGGCAGATGTGGATTATATAAGTGAATTAATTAAAATACTATTTAAGAGTACGTATATCTAAGATAACATATCGCCATCCAGGTAATACTCGTATATTTTCGACGACTACTAATATCCTACCACGTGTTAAATAGAACATTTTTTTCTAATGTATCTTGACAACTTCTGCTAATTTTAATTTCTGGAATTTCTGCTCTACCTTGCAATTGTCGTGCCTCTACATCACCAATAAAAAATTACGTTAAACTTGTTTATAACTTTCATGTAAGTAATACAAAATTCTCCATGACATAATTATTCTTTTAATAAATAAAATCTTGTTTTAATAAATAAATATCACATGTCATTTTTAATCAACTAAGTACACAATCCTCATCTCAATCACCCTTGGCTGATTTTTACTCTAACCATTTTAACTTAACGTAAAGATTGACTATTTTTAAGCGCTAAATTTGACATTTTTATGCCTAGACTATTTTTAGGCGTAAAAAATTTCAAACAAATTCCAAGACGTATTGAATTAATTCAATTTTATCGAGGAAAACGACTTTAATATTATTCTCATTCTGTTCGTACTAACAAAATGTCTGTAAGAGTTGGCTTTACCAAAACCACGAATACCACACAGTATTTCAACTAATTGAACAGTAAATATCCCTTGCTGTGGTTCTAAATTTAAACACCTCGTTACCTCGAACTCGTTAACTTATTACCCGACGCAATTTGACGAACAATTTATTTTCGTTTTAAAACTACATTTCATACCTCTATTTTGCGAGTTCATGTCCAAAATACATGAAAGGTAATAATAATAAAATAATAGCTGTCCACAATATATATGGATTTAAATATAAAATAGTATTTCATTTATTTACCCTTATATTTATAAATAACCACTTGTCGCAGACTGGCTTTAAACTAATTTTAAAAAACCGTGTTGATAAATTTCTTTCTATAACAATTATTCGCGATATTGTAAACAGTGTAGTTATTTGTTCTATGCCTTAGACGAAATGTAAGTGATTTTGGTGCACAATTCCGATAAATAACCAAAACAAAACTTTCCTTTTTATTTAACTAGTGAGACAAAAAACTTCTTTATATGAAAGACAGCACGATCAATACATGAAAAATATTTACGCTTTGATAACAATGTTTAGCAGTCATATATCTTGGGTAAAGCCCTGTAAGACTGAGATTTCTCAATTCACTCTATAAGCTTACTTCGAATATAGTACATTTCGACACTACATATCAATCACAAAGAAGAGAGATCAGTGAAGCCAGGAAGATCGACTTATCATTCAACTAACAAGGGTTGATCCCTTGTCAAGCTGATATACGACGACCGATTTAATATCTTTTCCTAGTTAAATCTGAAATACTACGTACAGATATGTCCGAACATTGTAAACTACACAATGTAAACTTTCGATTGAGGTAAGCATGAACATATTAAAATTTACTTATCCATGGTAAAATAATAAAACTAGTGATCAGTAAAATTATCTTAATAAACGTAAGTTAATTTACCTAACAAGATATTTAAAGTAATTATATACATAATAACAGTTAAAAGATAGTAAATCTCACAAATGAACAAGTATTTGATATTAATTGCAATGAAAAATTGTAATCTGACATAAAATATACACAGAAGTAACAAGAGAAGCAATTCATAATGGGGTTATGAATATACTTTATTAGTCAATTTGATATCACGAAAAAAAACCACTGAAAAAAGTGTTCATTCCAGTCAATAACAAATAAGTGGAATATACATACAACTACACACACACACACATATATATATAAATATAATATATTATATATATATAAATAGTATATATATATGTATAAATAATATATATATATATATATATATATATACATATTATATATATATATATATATACATATATATATATATATATATATATATATTATATATATATATATATATATATATATAATTTATATATATATATATACTATTTATACTATATTTTGTGGTTCTTCAAATGTTGATATAGCAATAATGGTTTATTTTATTTAAATTAAATTTATTTTTGTGTTCTTGTTTTAATACAGAAAATAATCAAGCAGATAACCTCTGAAAATTGGCAAAATATACTTTTTTATTGATTTTAATTTTTTTCTGAAATATCTTCTCACGTTACTTTAATATACTTACAATTGACTTAAATGTTTATAATTCATTATTCCCACCTTCTAGGAAGATATTATCTTAACATCGTAAGCTATATAATGGTGATATTTTCCACGTCATTGGGCTAGGCAGTTTTTCTATCAAACTCTGTAAAAAACGATCAAACATGCAAATGACATACAATAAACAAAAAGCTCTGTATTTAGTTAGTTAAGTGACATGTTTTTAAACTTCATACTGAATGACAAAAATATATTTTTTACGGTAAAACCTAGTTGATTTTAACAAAATGTGAAATCACCACCAAGAAATAAAATATATAGACATCACGAAAAATGTTTAGGTCTTAAATAAAAATAGAAGAAAATGTTTTTTTCTCATTATTTATTAAGCCAATATTGGTTATTTAAAAATAACAAAAAATATTAGTCGATGAAACTTATACTTTTAATCTAGGAACTAGTAACTTAGTACAAATATCATTCACTCAAGTCCTAGAATACTAAAGGCTTAGGTATATGTCTCAAACTATGTTAAAAGAGAAAATATCGAAGCCCTTCGAGCTTCGTGTACTTTGTAGTTACGCTAAATTGTCAATTGAAGTCGGTATCGTGATCGGCAAGTAACAATCTTAATTAATTTCGCCACCTTGTTGCGATTAAACAATCTCAAAGGATTGTCACATAGAATTCAAAGTTAATTAGATTTGCCGCAATCAGTAAGTGCGGTAGTAGGGGGGAAATATTGTTCCAAAACTTATACTAATTTTTAATATTGGCTCAGAATTGGTTGCGCAAAGTAATAACAGATCGAACGGACAAGTCTCCTTGTCGTTGTGTACTCATAAAAATGAAGTGTAATTTTGTTAGTAAGTAAGAATCCAGGTTGATTTTTTTTTTATTATAATTAAACTTTATTAATTTAGTAATTGATATTTAAATCTGTTCATAATTTTCAAATTCAAAAATTTCGAGTCGAGTGTCAATTTGGAAGAGATAGTTATTAGGCTGATTTACGGAGAAAATAAAAAAGTAATTTACGGATTATTAATACAAATTATTAACATGATCTTCTTTATTAACATAAGGTTAAATTAATAGTAAGCACTGTAGTTTGTCGTGTTGAATATAAAATTGTATTGTGATTTTATGTGCAGTGAAGTTTTTTAACACAACTAAATCAATTTGAAGTAAAAATTCTTAAAACAAAATTGTAAATAAGAGATGTTCTTTGGAACAAAAATTTGTATGGATAAAATCTGTCAAATTTTTTTATTGAAAAGTTTATGCATTACATGAAATATTTTAAAGTGATTTGTTTTTAATAGATTATTTTAAGATAAGTGAGTGAACCGACTAGTAAGTGAGTAAAACGATTTTCTGCGGGCCAAAGATTAAATTTTAAAAAGCTTAAAATGCTAATTGCTCTCACCAAGGAGACATAAATATACATTTGGTAATTTCCGCATAGTCCGCATGTTTTCATCAGGCAAATAAATATAAGTTGTTTCAATACACTTAAGGTATTTGGCTTAAATATATCTTCAATGGCAAACTCAGTCACTACTTATGAATAATCCGGAACATAGTATAGTTAAGGACTTCTAAATACATTAAGATATTAGTCTCATAGAAAGCAGACAAATACAGATATAACGTTCTTAATCACACTAATTCAGGAAAATCTTTTCTTCCGATTAACATGAATTTTTTTCACTCATTTTGCTGTAGTAGAGTATGGAAACAAAATTTATACATAAAGTTTCTAAATTGCCATAGATAGCGTAATATAAAAACAAATATGCAACTTGCGGCAAATTAAATTGTATATTTTTAAGGTATGTTTAATATTGTCAATGTAGTTGGAGTAAAAGTGTGTGGCCTGGGCATGTTGAAACGAAAGTTAGTTAAAAGTGTAAATAGACTAACACTATATATAAGACAATTGTCGATCTCAATAACATCTAGGAAAAAGTCTGTGTCAACATATATTTATCTTTTACGATAAAACTATATAAATTGTTTTAAATATAAATTATTTGTTTCAATAATCGAAAGAAAATTAACCTTAAGTTTATCACATAAAACGTGATTAAAAATAAAAATTATCTTATCCATATTATAATTTTCATCAATAGATTAAGTAAAATTAGAAAGTGTTTGAAAGGTAACAAAAGTAGTAATGCGTATTTTGATGACATTTGGTGCGATATATTTACACGCGAACAGGGGAAATGAAGAGTGGAAATGGGCACGATTGATGTAAATCTCACAAAGATATTATATTGCTTAGGTACAGCCATCATAACGTGAGCAGGAATTGCAGTCGATTTTCAGTGTTTTCCTCATATATTTAGTGAACGATTTGACTTTCTCCCGGAACAAAATTACTAAGGCGTATGCGTTTGAACATAAGAGCGATAGTTGGGTACTAACTCAAATGTCAAATTTACCGATCAATGACATGATTCAGATCATCTGGTGCACATTTCTGGATAACAAAGAAGGTTCTGGCAACCGAACGATTGCTATGATAAGTATTTACCATTTGCTGGCGAAATATTTTGTGTGACGAGCAGATAATGGCATTCTTTTATACTGGGTTTGATATGTTGACTCCGGAAATGAGCAAACCCAAAAAAAGCCAACAACATAAGAATACAAGCGGCGACGGCACGCCGGAAAATTACGGAAAAAAAAGCGACGGAAAATTAATACGTTAAGTATCTGTAAGCTATCTAAAGAGTAATCAGCATGACTATTAAATACATAAATATGACGCTCGGGAGATTTAGAGGGTGTTAAGAATAAAGAATATTAAAGAGACAGATAATGGACGGAAGCGTTGAAAAAGGTGGAGAGATTTATTATCATATCAACACAACACTGAAGAAAGTTAACTACAGAGATATCACTATAGCGATGTGTGATTTCAACACAAAGATTGGCAAAGAAAATATTGGGATTATCGTTGAAAATTGTGGTCAGGGAGGATGGAACAAAAGGGGAGATTGCATGCTGCAACTTTGCCAAAAAATATATTGTAATCAACGATAACTTTTATAGATTTCATAAAGAAGATAGCTATTCTAAACATTTTGTAAAGACATAAATGAACTTTGAGATGCAGTTGAACAAAACATTCTGGAACTTTGAAAAGAAGAAATAACGGAATAAAAACATAAAAAGAATACCCGGATTACAGATGAGACCCTGGCTGCGATGGAACAATGGAGGCTACGTAAGAACCGAAACAAAAGAAATTGGGAAGATAATAAGACAAACCAGGGCATAGTATTTTCACAGACCGATAAAGCAAAAACCAGATCTTTGCAGTTATTGACAGATACGGTAAGGTAATAACGAATACAGATAAAAGGTTGGAAAGGTGAGAGGAATATATCGAAGAATTATTTTTGGACGAAAATGAAATATGGACCTCTTTGGGCTTAACTCTGAAAGAGAATTAAAACTCTAAATAATCAAGAAAGAAGTAAGATACGTCATAAGATAAATAAGGAAAGAAAGACCACGGTTTTGAAGAATTTCCCCGTAAAATTATTAAAATTCATTGATGATAAGTATTAATGGAATTATTCAACAAAATTTACACATCTAGAAATATTTCCAGGAAAAATTGGGTTCTGTTCTCATAAGAAACCCAATACTGAAGAATGTACCGATTACCATTCTATTCATTTGAGTCACACACTCTAAAGTTATTTTTAAAAATTATAACTAACAAGTCCAATACAAATCAGATTCAAATATAAGTGGAACTCAATTTGGATTTTGCAAGGGACTGAGTACACGGAAGTCCTATTTAATTTCAATATGATAGAGCAGAAATACCTTGAGGTCAACAAGGATGAATATGCATGATAAATTGACCAAAATAAAGTACTTCAAATCTAACAACATGAATTAATGAACTTTCTTAAAGTCAAACATCTTGGACATGGAAGCATAATAATTATTTCAGACCAAACGGGTAACAATGTACATTAATCAGCAAATATCAAAAGAAATGGGAATAAGAAAAGGAATAAGGCAAGGTGTGTGTTCTGTCGCCAAACATCTTCTATGCGTATTCTGAAGATTTTTTTTAAAATGCTCTAAAAAGAGAAACAGCAGGAATTAAATAGGATAACAAATAAGTAATATTAAATATGGACATTCTGGCAGCAAATAAAAAAGTTCTACGGAGGTTGATTACAATGGTGGCTGGATGAACAGAGAGACACTGTATAACTCAAAATATAAAGAAAACCAATATAATAGTAATTAAAAGAAAATAATGGAAATCAGACATCTGATATTTCAAACGGAAATTTAATGGAAAGACAACAAAAATACGAGTCGACAAATATATGTACCTTGGCGTAATGACCGACGCTTCCGACGATTGCACCAACGAAATATAAATAAAAATAGAGAAAGCGCGATTTAAATGTCGTTAAATAAAAATAAAGCACTCACAAATAGAAATTTGAATCTTGGGGTAAAAACTTAACTTTGAGACTACTGTCTTCAACTCTGCTTTATGGATTTGAAGCACGAACACTAAAAGGCGGCAACCACTAAAAAGCTGGAGACGTTTGATATATGCGTATATAGGTGAATCCTAAAAAATCATGGCTGAGCAGAGTAATATATATTAAAATCTTAAAAATAATTAAGGAAAATACAGAAATCATAGATGTAATTAAAACCAGAAAATTACAATATCATGGACATAATATGTAAAAGACGAAGTTCACCGTGTCAGAAGGGTTCAAGGTTAAATACATAGTAGAAGAAATATTGAATGAAGAAGTATGCCATGGCTGCACAATTTTAAAGAATCATATAGATATACATCAAATAAACTCTTTAAAGCCATTACATTCAACATCAGAGTAGACCATAATGATTGCCAACCTCCGACGAGGAGAAAACATTTAAAGAGGAAGTGCGTTTTATTTGGTCCTTTAATTGGTCGTGTCTTCTAAGGTTTATATAATTTTTTGTATAGATACAGTTTTCAGGTAGATTGTTTGTAAATTTAAAGTTGTGTTTACATACTCTGTTATTACTTTAATATCTAAGATATTATATTTATTACTTTAATGTAGTTATTACTATAATACGTGTTATTACTTTACGACCTAAGGTGTAATTAGGGTTAATTCATCATTTTTTGGTAGATAATAATTCTTTAGTTTCAATACGCATATTTATATATAATATAATTTATTTAAATTCCTTTAGTTTGTCATACAGAGGTGGGTTTTAGGTTGACATGATTTGAAGGCTAAATTTTCATAGGTGTAAATTTACGCAGAAGAACTTTTTACGTGGGCTGCTCTATATTACGCATTGTGATAGCCCAGACAAGTTAATTATTTTCCCAAAGTGCTTCCCAGCCATTTTGTAATATCAATTACTGAACTCTAACAAATGCGAGAAGTCTAATTTCAAATCGCAAGACGATTAAAAATTATAATGTGTTCTAAATTTCAAATCCTTACCTGTGATGTTTTCCGAGACATTTGACATGAAAAATTGTCAATTTTGTAGTTCATTCGACTGACAGGTTATCAAAACTATAGATCATATCCAGAAAATCTAGAAATGTGAAATAATGCCGATATGTTCTTGAAAAACTCTCAAACCAAGAAATTGTTGACTAGAGCCATACATAGCAGCTTTCTAAGTATACTATTATGTTTATGATGTTTGTCTCAGTAGTTTCGAAAATAAAGGTAAGGGATACGGAGAGTAAAATTATCTGGTTTTACCTATTTCTGGAATATCTTTTTAAAAATGAAAATTAAAATTAGGAATTTTTTTTAATAATCTGCCCTTTCTAATGAAAAAAAAATGCTAGGACCATTGTTTACCCTCTCTTAAATTACTACATAAATATTTTAAAAATCTAGCTAGTACGGAATATATCAGATAATAAAATATATTACCATGTAAAGATTATGAGACAATCGACTGTGAATATAGGAAAACGTTAATATATTACCCGTTATGTTTTTCATGGGCGTGGAATTAATTAAATTGTTATTCTCAACCTTTGCGCAGACTTCTAAAACACAAAACTTTTTCATAACTTTAGATTAAGTAGCTTTGGAAATAAGGGGACGAATATATTTTTTGCAAGTATTTCAATATATCTCCGCAGGTATTACACCTAAAATTATGAATATTTTTGAGACTTGTAACTAGCTCTATGAAGCAATATCATATACTATGTTTGGTACTAAATTTTTTTTTCGAGAACTTCATTTGTCCCCAAAAATTCCCAAATCAATATTTTAAAATTTTAGCTACTGAGATATGTGCAGGTTAATATTTTACTACTATGCCAAATACCTATTTGAAAGGTTTTTCGGGAAAAATTATTGTTTCAGACGGACGGACACGTGAATTATATTGTAAAGGTTCCTTTTTCCCTTTTGACTCCCGGAACCCTAAACATCTCACTATCATGAATGGGTAACGAATCCATTAATAAATTAGATACTTTGAAGAATTTGATTTGAAGTAAAAGTAAACTACTCCACGAAAATAAAGTTAACAAATAAATAAAAAATTAGCATTATAATCAATGTCATTCAAAAGATCTTATACAAATTGGAGAAAAAGGAATAAAACTTTATCATTATTATTGAAGAGTTACTTACTCTTCAAAAATGTAGCCGAAAAAGCAACTGGGATCTAACGAACTTGGCTATAAACCTATAGATAACTGAATTACAATTTTATATCTAGATTCAATCAATATTAATACATATCACAACATTCAACTTGGCCGAAAAAAATACTTATCACTTTACCGCATAATACGATCTCTAAAACTAATACAATATTCTCTTTGCATGATTCTTGTTATTAAAGCAAACGAATCTGAAAAGTATTCACCGCGGCTAAGTTCAGTAGGTTACAGATTTATATTAATATTCGAGTAACCAATTATATAAATTTCTGACTTGTAGATGATTTAATTTTTATCTAGAGTATATAACGGATTTGATTCATGATATTACCTTGACATTTTTGTATTTTTATTTATTAAAGAAAATGGAGAATTATTTGCGTGAAAAATATACAAATCAAAAAAAGGTATTCAAATTAGTTACACGTACATGTACGATGACGGGCGGACTGCTGATATTTAGTATAAATAAAAGTATACTTCTAAAGCTGTAGATATTTTTAATGTTTCCATCGAAACCTTTGTAATAATTGATTAGCTTAATCGTATTTATGAAGCTTCCCTTTAAAGACATTGAGTTAATTTTTAGATCTACGCAATAGAATGTTCAACGTTCATAATTAAATTTGAGTATTAATTTATGGGGGAAAGTTCGTAATTGTTCTGATTCCTAACATATAGTAAAAATGAAATGTTTTTTCGTAGTATTTAGTATAAGAAACGAAATTTTGTTTATTCTACTCCCACATAGGACCCAATTAACAAATTACTTCTGTTCAAGTAAACATATAACATCGATTTTCATTTTGTGTTTGTAATAAATATTATATTGATGAAATCTCTTTTCATAAAGGTATATGGTTTTCCATGGATTTGACGAAGATGCGTTTGTAGCAAGAAATCTCTTTGAACATTCTACAAGGATATGGAAACTTTATGGACTTATTGGTATCGGTATTAGTAATTATACAAAACAATAAAATAAATATATAATGTAAAATAAAGAATTAATAAAATAAATTTATATCCACATTCCATAATTTGTATTCTTTTACTTTATATCTACAATCCATAATACATTTTTGAGGTCATTACATTATTCCCATTAAATGTATATTTTTAAATGCAAAATCTAAGGGTATATTTGGATGGGAGTCAAAACGTTTTGATGGCACGTTGCTACGTGCCATTCAGCTTCTCATCTTTTTGGTTCTTTCAGGTTTAAGATTTCCCCATCTTCTACACACTACACACATTATTTTACGTGTGTGTTATTGTATTAACATGCTTCTTTATTTACCAATGCTTACAATTTTACTCGTTTATATCGGTGTAATTCATTAACTCTTTAAATCGGTTTATTTCATTAACTGTCAAGTGTCGTAAACGTCAAAAGTGTTCATAAATTTAAAATATGATTTACTGTGATAGCAAAAGCAATAGTGAAAAAATTAGATTCATATTTGTCCTTTTTGAACTAACTACTTTGGTTGAACTAACTCTAATAAGACGTGATTTTCAAATAGCTTATAGTGGGACACTGGATTAATGTGATAAGTATAATAATAACAGTAATGAATTGATTCAATTATTTCAAAATTGATAAACATTAAAAGGAAATACATATACCTATACCCACACACATACATACGCACGCACACACGCATTCTTTAAAATACAACCCTTTGTAATTTAACGACACGTGTACCTACGTCTCGTTTTCAAAGCTATAAAATTCAGTAAAAAATTTATAACTTCTAAAGAAGGATGCAAAAATTTACTTGTGAAAATTACACCAGAACCAACATTTACTTCTAATACTTTTAACTCAATGTGTCACAATGAATTTTAAGTATTTCCAATAGATTTAAAACCAGCATTGTGTATGGAAAGTGCTTGGTGACTTCTTTAAGTACTAACAGATCATTTCCCATTTTTTGTAAAAGTTTAATTTTAAATATTTTATGTTATAATTTTCAATTTTTACTTTAAAAATTATAAAAAATGTGAAACAGTTATAGTAAATTAATAAAAACAGACAATGTGCATCATCAGGTATTATAAATATGTCGGAATGATACGAAATTAAAGTTACATTAGGGGAATATCACGTAAAAGTTATCCGACATAAATAGTTTTTGCTTGTCTCCTAATAACCTATAAATTATACAAGATTTTTAAAGATAATATTATTTTTGTATGTAAAGTTTAGGTCGGTATTCTAATATTTAATTGCTGCGATTCATTTATAATGAGACATATTATCCTTTTGGTTAAATATCAACCAGACGACAGCCAATATTGCAACTCTGTACCGAATACTTGCATAAATATAAAATTACAGACAACGTATGTCAAGCCTGAAACGCTAGTTTTAAAAACATCCGTTCATCATACCTATAAAAGCTATTGTTTTTAAAAGAAGATGATTTTAAATGAAATTAACATTCGAAAATTTCAGATTTGCATAGATTTTCACATGCATTTGATTGACTAATTATGTACGTACATATGGCCAATGATTTTGTGGGAATAAGATCGATTTTGCGCGTTAATATAATATACAAATAGTGAATTTTACAATGGTTTGGCGTCGAATTAATTTTGTTTTATAAAATTGAAATATCGGATGTTTTATCTATATAAATAATTATATCCATCAAGTATCGTATGTTAAGTACTTCATTTCAAAACTTTTGGTTACGAAGGTATTTAAATTCGATCGAATACTTAAGTTGCAAAAACTTCCTACGTCCGAATTTACCGTCTACTTTCTTCATTTCCTTCATCATCGGATGAAAAAAAATTTAATAGGTCCACCGCGTTGCCACCTGAACTTAATTTTGAAGCGAAGTTTTAACTCGCTTACAGTGAGGTACCATACAGCATAATTTCGTCGAGTACTCGAACTTGATCCAATAAATGGAGTAAGAAAAGTTCAAAATCAAATTAACTTAGTTCATGGTTTAATCTTTTTAATATACCGGCATATTAACATCATAGCACTTATTGGTATTGTTATAGGAAGGTATATCAAGATCATATACTTGTCAATATTTGGATATGTAAGATCTTATTAGTTGGAACTTATAAAAAAATCACAATTACAAGTTAATTAGTCTGACCTTGTTACTTGAATGATTCGTTTGAAGAATATATTTAAGAAAGTATATGTCACTATTTTAATAAATGTGAGCAGGAATATTGCACCAACTTAACAAAGAGGAAAGTTTTGTTTATTTTTAACTGTATTTTCTGCCACCATCGCATAGTTTATTGTATCCAAATGGACATACAATATATAATAACTTTTTAGAATTTGTATGCTGCATTGAAGTATGAAATAAATACCTAAAGTGTTGAAAATATCTTCAATAACTTTTCCACATTTAATCGTCGTATGAAATTGAATAAAATGTAGTAATGGTTTCTTTCTGCCGGAAAAAGCAGGTAGATTTGCGGCTAATTATATAATACAAATAGAAACGTTTTAATTCAAGACTCATACATATTTTTATTTCTTTCTTAATTGTAGACTGAATTCGTAGTTTTTTTTTTAAATCAGCAGTATATGGTTAAGTATATACTCATCATAAATATACTTTTGCACACCATCAAAGACCGTTACACATTTTATTTAAAGATAGTTACTGAATAAATGAGCGATCTAATATTTTTAAAACTTTTGGAAAGATTATAGTTTTGATCAAAGTTAACTTTATATAAATTGCTTTAAAAACAGAAAATTAATACCAAATTTGGTTAAAATTATGGAAAAAATAATACTACACAAATTTGCAGTATAATAATTTGCAGTATGATCAGTGTTAAGAAACGCAATATATGCAAGAACAAGTCACTCGAGGGGAAGCGCCTTGAGAAGGTCGGGGTTGTATCATTAAAGTAGAAGCAAGAACATAGTGATAGCAAAATATACGTTAAGTTCTCAACCTATGGTTTCACTGGAACGAAATGATTCGTTTTTTATGCTGATTTCAAGACTACGGTGTAAAATATTAAAACTTCATAAACATCAGTAGTTTTGCATGCGTATGAACAAACCTACATCGAGAAAGAAATTACAGATTTTATTAATTTCTTAAATATAAATATTTATGATTTCCCTAAATATCTGGTAACACTAAATAATGGTACAATATATTTAATGCACACACTTTTTCACATTTTCTTTATATTTATGTATAGCGAATAACTTTTCCACACCCGCTGGTCGGAACACCATTAGCTCGCTATCTGTCTAGCCATCTATCTGTGAATGCATTTTTTAAGTATGAAAAATGAAGTTTTAAAATTTCGTGGATACTTTGTTTTAAATACGCTCCTAGGTCATACTGATATCTTAAAATACCTTATTTTTACATCTTAATAAGCTTAAAAAAATATTATAATATTGATGATTAACACCAATATGTAATTTCCCAAATACATTCAACATTTTGCGTCCTTTATTACAAGTATTGCCCTTATTTAATCTAGCCTAACTTAACTGAACACAAACTAACACAACCTTAACTAATCTAACCACATGGAATCCAATTAAAGTTAACCTTACTCATTCATTCACTCATTCAAAGTCATTTTCCAGTAATTTTATTTTAAAAATATCTTCAGGGACATATCTGTTACGGTTTTATAATACTGCAGATAATTAAAATATGAAATAAATTTGTTTATTGTATATTTGATTCGCTTTGACTCCTTGTATACGGAACCGATCTTCGATCATTTTTATTCACCTATGTTCTGCTATGCATGTGAACAGGAGGAACTGTTTATTCCGGAATCTTTTTATGGTAATTGAAGAAAATCACTTTATTAGGAAAAAGCGCGTGAACTTAAGTTTTAATGTGTATATTAAAAAAATATATTTAAAAAATATAGTAAAATATTAAGAAAATTTTCTTTTCCGAGAGGATACCAAAGAGAATATTTATATTGCTAAAAAAGTAAAAAGTTCCTTTAATTTAAATATTATTTAAATAAAAATAATATTTTAACCATGTATTTTGCTTTTTGTCATATGATAAAATTTGAAAGTATTTTTAATTGTAATTTTTTAATTCTTTTAATGCTGCTTTCAATATTTATTAAGATTTTATCACAGGTGTAAATAGTAATTTAAATTTTTGAAAGTAACAATTTAAGTAGCGTATTTTTTAGTGAAAAATACTTACTTTAATTTTTCTACACTTAATTGTTGAACTATGAATATACGGTATATTTTATACGGTATATATTTTTTCGTAATATTTTAAAATCTGTCTACTTAGATTTTATTATGACGAATGGGTAAACATAATTTGGCCCAAATATTATAAACCAAAATTAATTATTTTTAACGTAGTCATCATAATTTTGAGTAGAGTTTTTAAAATGTGACAATTAAAAAATACCTTTAAAATAAATAAAAATGAAATTTAAAATTTTTTTTTAAATCAAAAACTTCAAAAATAATAGGGGAATTTCTGTAATTGACAATGGATTATTTTTAAGAACTATAGATAACTTAATTACATATTTATTAGGGTTGAATTTGTTAAAATATCATGACAATTATCTTTAAAAACAAATTTTGAGTAAAAAGGTATTGAAATGTTGAGTAAAAAGAATTAAAATTTGGTAAATAAAAATGTTAATTCCTTTTTAATGGCCCTAAATTGAAGAAAGTAAAGGATAACATCACATTCCATCCCAAAAAATGCTCACAAAGCCGCTATTGTATTTAATTCTTTTTCTTAAAGATCATAATAGACACAGTGATGACTCTGATTGTTAGTAATGGATCAAGCATACTTCTTATCACACTTAATTTTATTTACCTCAAAATTTTAATACCCTAATATTTCAATTTTATTGAATCGGAATATATACTATGATCAATTTATAGTTTTAAGCTTTTGCTAAAATCCGTTTTAAATATATCGCCTATAAAGGTCGACTAAAATTTGCAAGGAGTGATCATGGTAGTCCATGTGTATTCTTAAACAAAAAAGTAAATACACTCGACAAAATGTACCCATATAAAATGTGGTATTAAATGACTCCTTATAAGTAAGTGATTCCTTATGAGCTTTTGTACATTTCATATTCCACTCAGCACGCCATCGATGGATGGGTTCGACCGTGTCGTAAATCTTTCCGAGGACTTACCGTAAATATGCTTTCATTACGGAACGTGGAACGCTCTCTAGGGCTTACGTTTGCTGTATACTGCTTACGTCGTGATCACCGCACGTCACTGACGTAGGAGTAAGGTAAATAATTTGGCCGATGTATGCGGCTGAAAAATAATTGTATTCGCCTGTTGGTCCGTGTACTCGAAATAATAATAATAGTCGTCTAATAAGTATATTTGTTATTTACGGATGGTATCTTTTGTAAATAATATGTCTATGTATTTTAGACTAAATGTTACCATTTATTTTCATTGTTTTGGTTCTATTTATTTTATTCAAATTGTAAATATCCAATTATTTTAACTCTAGTACTTCTTAAGGAAGCTTAGTGTTCGAGTGCAAATATTTTATACTTTATGGGTAACTAGACCTTTATTCAACCGCAAGGTAAGTTACAAAATATATTACAAAAACGTTGTAAGAAAATTTGAAGCAACACGTCTGATTTGTATTGTCTACCTTCAATTTTTCTGGCTACTTATATGTATATATATATATATATATATATATATATAAATGTATATATATGTATATATATATATATATATATATATATATATATATATATATTCGTATGTGTATAAAAATCAATACAGAAACGCATAAAATAGGGTATTGTATACGCCAAATGTTGTATTATTGTTTTGCATTTATAACGTTCAAATGTGCCACATATTAAAATATATTGATACTATTTTATTTATAATTTGTATCTTTTCAGACAAGATATGTCTACAATTTTTACATATTTAATTTGTTGAAAAAAATTAACTGAAATTTTATTAGTAAGTGATTATAAAATGATAGATACTAGATCTACATTATTTGATCAACATTCTATTTAAGTTATTAAAATCATTGGTTTATAAATGTATTATTATAAATAAGACAACATTGTGCACAACATTCCGAAACTGAATACTTTGCAAACGGAGTATGAAGATAAACCATGATAAATTTAATTTCAATTTCATTATAAAAGACCTACTAAATGATACTCGAGTAGAATAAATGCGAATGTTGACTGTTTTAAGGGCCGAAAATTCTATTTAGTTCCAAAAAAATCTAATTGTCACGAAGGTCTGAAGTTATTGTATAACTTAAATCGTAGTCCTAATAAAATATAATATTTGACAACGCCATTTTTGAAAATATATCAGAAATTGGACAAAATATTCTGCATGTCATTTATTATCATATATAATATGTTAAAAGTTGACAAATATTATATACATATAATAATATGTCCATTATCGTTTTTATTTACCTACCACTCTAACGAATCGTGAATGCTTACAAACTGCTCTATAGGTAAAGACGTAATTAGGAATATTAGCATTAAATTAATCTTTGACTACCGCAGACAACTACCGCAGACATTTTTTGGAGCACTTTAAGAATAAATTAGGAGTTAAAATAATTTTTCTACAATTAGTTTTGAGATCTCTCAATTCGAATTCAGGCTACGAATTTGATTTATAGTTTGATTTTTGAACTATACTAACTACTATAAGGTATTGTTGCTACCAATATTAATAAACTGTAATGTAACACAAAGAAAAGTGAATGATTTTATAAAAAGTGTCTATAGCTGCTTTAAAACGTCAAGATATCCAATATTAATAATTTTAAATTGTTATATTATAGTAAATTTTCGCCATTGTGTATTATTAATTGTATTGTATTAATTTTATAATTTTGCACAAAATTTAAAAATTGCAAGCTAGTACTTTCTCCACCTAACACTGTAAAATATTCTGTTCTGTATTTGCTGACAAATACGGACAATGGAAGACTGGATAAATTATTACTCAATTTTTTTGTGTCACTGCATAAAACGGGATTAACAAAAATAATAACAATTTCAGGTTGATCTCCGTCATATCCCACGAAAGGACAATAGTCCTTTATATATTAAACACCAGACTCTAAGAGTATTTATCTTGTGAGATAGCCTGGACAAACTGGTTTTTTTGAAGGCAGGGGAATACGAAAGTGAATATTCATTTTGAGACGAATTGTATAAAAAAGCTAGGAAAATCAACTTTTTGCCCCACATATATTCTATGGACTTAAAAAACTTTCGACACAATCCGGTGATTTAAGTTGTGGAAGATCTTCTCTGAAGTGGATATGCACCACATTCAGTGCAACTTATCGTAAGGCGTTACGAAGGCTGCATAGCAATTATCCAGGTCGACAGACTGGGCTCCCAGAAATCCAAAACGCAGTCTGACATTTAAAAGGATTATACACTGTGCTCTTTGCCTTTAAAATTCTACACTGAATACATCGTGCGATTAGTTCTCTAGGATTGGGACAAAAGGTATATGGCGAGTGGATATCGAACTATATGCTGACAATACTTCTATTGTTGCATCAACTGAGGAAGGGATATCTAATCTCTTCTGATGATTAGAAGTTATTGCATTTCATTTTATGGCCGATAGATGGTAAAAAAATCAAAATGATTATCATAAACCAAGCAAATAGCAACCGCCCCGGAATTAAAGCTGTAGCTGACTGCAAAGTGGTTTGGACACACATATATCTAGATTTTACTATTTCAAACGTTGATGATTAAGAGAAGGAGATTCGTAAACCTTCTGCTGCCACTAGATATGCGGTAAAAAAACTTTAGAAGATTTCGAAGCACAGACGGATCACTAAAAATTCTGAAGTTTGCTTGATGATATGCCTAGTATTTCCAATTGCCCCAAACCTTGACTCAATCTTGGAGACAAGTCATGGAAACTGAGTAACGTCGGAAATCGATTTAATGTTATAGTATTAGTTAGTTCATCTGTAATGCATCTGTGATTTATTTTTCTAAATAAATTTGAGAAAAACATGTTATTATTATTATATCTTTTTATTTATATTTACTCAATAAACTAATTACTAAACTATTTGACAGGGCATTTCAATGATTAAATTGGACTTTAATACTGAGTGCTTAGCTTAATACGTTCAAAGAAATACAAGGTTTCCAATAAAAAATAAAGATAAAACCAAACTTTACTACAGTGGTTATACACGATGTGATTTCATGGGTCTCCCCGAATAATGGTATTGGTAAATAGCAGCAGATACTCATTGATTTTTTAATGGAAGCTAATACAATACTTTCCTAGTTTTGATGAATATACAGAAAGGAAATGAAAAAAATTTGTGTTTACCTGTAAAATGCACATTTTTTATATATCTAAAGTGATGTCAAAAAAATTGTATTCAGCGGTTACTTGTGTCACATTTTTAGTTTTTGTTAACTTTAAAATCAATTTTGTTTTAAATGTGAAATAAATTTAAAATTCTAATTTTTCAAAAATTGTATCAAGAATTTTCTAAAAAATTTATACATTATTTGTTATTAAAAAGTCCAAAAATATACAGCATCACAATTTACAGGCTAACATTTTATGAGAGCCCACAAAACGTGATGAGTGACTATTACAGTTTAAATTAATATATCTGTGCATACGGATAGTATGCGGTATGGGGTATGCGTCGCAGTAGTCAATAGTGCTCAATTATTCCAACAATATAAATGAGCCTGAAAGGAAAATAAAATGTTAAAGCGATATCAGAAAAACCTACACGGGGTTGCTTTTTACGAGAAATCATACGAAATATGACTGCGGAGTTAATTTTTTGCACCAATAGGTGATATACCAAGTTAAGTTCAAAAAATTGTTTTTTATTTGAATAAAAACTTATGAAGATGATTGTTGAATAGCTTTGTTAGAAGTCCTTTAAGTAAGGGTTTTTTTTATTTTAATTATATTATGAATTGTAGCCTACATTTATTTAATATATTTAAAAATATTTAACAAATTGTGTTATATTATATTCTTAAAAATCGTGAGTTTAAAAACTTACTTTAATGGATTTAAAACTAATATTAAAATTTAAGTTAACTTTTCAAGTACTTTTTTGCAAGGAAAAAAACAGGAACGTTTTTAAAAAATAATAGATTGTGAAACATTTTAGCATAGATATTATTGGAAGGGTACTTAGAGCATGTTTTTAGATTGAAGTTCTGCTTATTCCAAAAGCGGTCGACATATACTACGAACAATTAATTAGATTAGATAATTTGTAAAATATTAACAGATACATAATTAAGTCTTTGAAATAAAATTGTGTTTCCTTCGTCACTTTTTAAACATGGAATAGAAGAAATTCTGAGATGTTTGTACTTACAAATACCTTGGTACTACTTAAAAAGTGATTACGCAACCTGCACAAAATATCTATTTCCACCTCTTGACAAATACAAATTTTTTTTCTGGAGTGAACGCAGCAGTTTTTTTTTTGAGAAAATTAGAAACGTTGTTGTTTTACAGTTTCGATGGTCTAAAGTCAAAAACAATAAATCTTCACCTCACATTAGAATATACGATTTTAAAACTGACTTCATTTCTAGAGAACCTAGCATAAACTATTAAGAATTTAAGCACGTATTCATAACTTGTCTCAAATAAACCATAGTTTATACTTATTCACAATACGATACTTAAGGGTAATATATTATAATTGCCATATTTTAACGATGCACAAAAATTGTTTGGAAAATATAAGTGTCATAACTGTGTGGATTATGTAGATTATGTGATTCGAGATGTCGAGAGTAGTTCAATTATTATATTCTAAAGAAATTCTAAACATCGTTCACTTTCATAAAGCTTGACTGGATATATTTCTCACAACTGAAATAAAATTATGATTACTCATATTTTCAAATAAATAATTGCGAAATGGATGTAAGGTAATTCACTTATACGGATGGTTTTTTCTTCAGCAGCGTTTCGCTCGCTAAATATTATTTTTTGGTACGGAAGGAGAAACTTTCTGTTCTTTGATGACAGTTCTATTTGTTTTTTCTTCCATTATTGTACAAGGTCATATATTAATCCTTCAATGTAGTAAGATAGTTGATAAAAAAAACTGAGAGATTGATATTATATATATTTTCAGGTGTTACTTTCCGCCCCTGAGAAATATTTTGCTTTAGTGTTAATTTATTTATCGTTTTTATTGCTGATATTTATAAGTAACTTCCTTTATTAATTTGGTTTTACATTTACGGATTATAATAAAAAATTAATAATTTTTATTTTAATTTGTAAAGATTTTTCTTTTATTCATTTAGTTGTTTATGTTGAGTTACAAATGGTGTTCAAGATACCCTTGAATCACTTATTTGTTTTTATCGAATATAAGGCCCGGTGATTTATTTCATTAGATCTATTGATTAAATCTTATTTTTAATAAATTTGTCTATAACGTGTGTTATAACTTTTTGATATTGCATAATATCGTCAGTTCAATTCATAAATATCATGTTTAATTTTATGAATAGCGTCATTTTTAAGAATTGAAAAAAAAAATTATGCGATATGAAGTAGTTTAAATGTACTGATAACTGGCTTATTTCGTTATCAGTACAAATGAGATATATTCTTAAAGATCAAACTGGTCTCCATTGCCAATGCAGTGACACTCTTTTCTTTATTTCTAATTCTTTCTGAAGACTTGTAAAAAATATTGTCCCATTAACATATTTTAGTTTTATTCCACCGATAAAAAATAATTAATTTTTTCATATTTACTAAGTAATATTTATGTATTGTAGGTATAAAAAAAACTCCTGCTTTAAAAAGTTATTAAAATCTGTATTGGCGCATTCTTCAAGAAATCTGTATTAATATATTCTAAACACAGACGTTATGGGTGAGCACTTGCACTTTTCGAAAGAAAAATTCATGGTGGTGTAACTCAACCCCTAAATTGACCTGGGAATATATTTGGAAGTAGCAGAGGGTCATATAATTTGTGAACTGACAGAGAATTTAGAAAGGTTTTTGACTGCCGATTCGGAACAAACGAATATTGACATGATGCCAATTCCTTGAGGTCGAGAAATGGCCATAGAGGAGATTGGCTCGTCTCCTTCCTTTGAAAAAATGTAGTTATCTCCATCTTAAACACTTATAATGACAGAGAGTTATGCTAAAAGCAAAACAGTTCAAGATCAAAAGGACTTCAGTGGCCTCAGAAATTTCATCTTCGGTTGGAAAAACGTTAAACAAGATTGACCATATCTAGTTCATGTCGTTGGGAATTCTATGGTGGTAAACCCAAAGAGTTGCCATGAAAATTTCAACATCTAGACGCTTTGTTGAATTTGGAGAAACAAATCCAGACTGCAATCGGCAGAGTTCTCGGGAAAGCCGACCGTCCCAGGATTCAACTGGTGACACATAATATCACACACTGTTGCAAATACCTCGTAGCGATTCGAGCAATGGTAATATCTCATTAATATCTACAAGTCGGCGGTGCCTAAAAATCTAAAAGCGATAAGAAATATTCATCATCAGCTAAAAAAGAGGAACAACTAAGGACAAAAAGAATGAAAGCGAGGAAAGAGAACAATGCCCGAAATATCTGAATATTATAATTAAAATCGTGTATCGCAACTTGCATTAACTGAAATATATTGACTATAATACTTCAATAACATGTACCTACTGCACAGATTCATTGTGCAGATTGAATGTACAAAAATTTGCATTAATTGAAGCATATCGACTATGCCATTTTAATATCATATACTGCATAGATGCTCTGTATATTTGGATTGAACTTACCAAAATTCACATTAACTGAAGAATGTTAACTGCCCCACTTCAGCAATATGCACTGTACAGGTGTATTATGCATTTGAATTTAATGTACCAAATTTGTAATAACTGAAGTATATTGATTATACCACTCCAGTAACATGTACTGCATAACTTCAATGTGTATTGGGATTAAATATTATTTTAAAAAAATTTTTCAAAATAGGTTTATTTAAATAAAAGGTTTATTATTTAAAATTTATTGATTTCATCCTTATGTTCTAATAAATTTTATTTTAATATAATTTAAATTTGATTGGTTTTGGCAAATAATTGGACGCTATTAGAAATAACCAGAATGTAAAGGTGTTAACAATTGTTTGAAGCAAGAGAAGCTATAAAAAACTTTTCGGCAGTTATAAGAACCAGTTATATTGTTGTAAATTTTGTCACAATGTTTTTATAGTGACCTCTTTACCTGCAAAATTTTAAAAAATATCAAACTTTGGCACTAACTTTATACAATAGCTATTATACCGAACTATTGGAGCTAAAAAAATACTAATTGAGAAATTTGTACGCGAAATGTCTTATGGCATAATAAATGCAAAACATACAAAACCTAAAAACCTATAACCAAATTGTTATTTTAAATAAAACCAGTAATCAATTGGGTATTTTATTAATTGCTTTTTCTAGTAAATTGGTTAATGTAATAGAAAATAAAGCCATGTATCGTATTATATTATAATAAAAATTCAATAAAAATGGTGAATAGTAAGTCATCCTCGCTTACTGACGGCAATATTAAGGGTCAAAAGGAATAAAAAAGTTACTACTATATTCACGCAGCTTTAGTTATAATCAATCTATAATCTATAATCGGTAGATGCAAGATAATGGAAAGTAAGTTTAAAATTTAATGGAATGATACCTGTTCTAAATGAAATACTTCTTGATACATTTGCAAAATGCATGTCAATTATGCGGTACAAGTACTATTATCATTCCGGTTACGCGAGTACTAAGAGGGCGAATATATTTTTTGTCAGCAAGCATAAACTGACCTATTTATTCACCTCACTCACGCGTCAGCTACGTGCAGTGATCACAAGGTAGGTATCACGTAGGGAATGTAACACCCGGAGCGTTCTGCATTGCTTGATGACAGCTTATTTACGGTAAGACCTCATACGTATTTACGATACGGTCGAACCCGACAAAATATTGGATATATTTTATACAAAATATATCCAATATTTTGTCAAAGGTTCCACAATAAATTCCCACAAACTGCAGTCGACTTTGCGTAAAGGTACCATACATCTATAGATGAACAGATATATTATTCAGATTTAATGATACGTAGTGGTATCAAAGTTTTAAATCGATTGAATAAAATAGATACTTAGTCTGTATTATTTTTTTACGGAATAATAGAAAATAACTAAAAATTTAAATAGCAGAAAGTAAACTTATTCCATTTCAGTAATGCTCACAGTCGTCAGTGTGTTTACTTTGATTGTAAAATGCGAATTAACTACAATTGTGACTTTGAGAACCGTGAGTTCCCATTAAAAAAGAAAGTACTTTAGTTTACATCTACAAATTATTATGAAAAATAACTTGTATTTTCATAAAAGAGGTACATGATTTGTATGATTTTCGATTTAAATTTAATTTTTAAGGTGTTCATTTTTTATATATGAGTGTAAATTTTATTCTTGTAACACCTAGGTCCAATATAATAGGGATATCTTCCGCAGATGTCTTTCCAGCTTTGTATATATTAATTTATATATTGATCATATTTATTCTCGAAGACTGTGGTTGGTAATCGTCTGATGTCAAGCCAAAAAGGACATCGGCTGATGTAAAGCCACAACTGTTTAGTTTTCGATTTAGACTCTGAATACTTATAACCAGTAATTTGTGTATATGTTATATAAAGGGCCATATGGCTATTATTTAGTAGGCGTAGGTACATTTTAAAGACATAGAACGCATGTCAAACCCAAGACATTGAAATTATTGACATATTTACTCAGTAAGTAAAATCAAGAGAATTTTTTTTAGCAATTGAAGAAAATTACGTTTTCCCAAGATGAAGTAGAAAAAGCATTTTTTCATGGAAAATCCCTCTCCTTATCTTATCGTCATTTTACTCAACTAAAGGCAAAAGAAGCTCACAAATTTGAATGAAAAAATACCACTTTCGCCATCTTTTTTAAAACTTTCGACGTTGTTATGCGTTAAACGTAATAATGATGCAAAAAACTGCACGTATTTTTGGATATTCCATTATAAAGTTACAAAGTAAAAAAAAAATTAAACACATTTTTTTTTCAACTAAGACCAATGGTAATTAGGACGAGTGATAAATATTCCATGGAGAAATACGTCCCCGAAATAGATCACCATAGCATAATTTCTCTCGTCAGAATCTCATTTTAACTTATTGCTAAAATTCATTTACGTGCTATTGAGTTAATCTCGCATTGAAAAATATGTGACATATTTCTTCCAAAAAATAAAATCGCGGCTTTAGTCTCCCTTCGAAATAAATAAATATTAGAAGTCGCATTAATTTTTAATTCGAAGTTCTCTAGAAAAAAACTTAAAATAAAGAGATCGACTGTACTTCCAAAATATTCTCTCTTTTGGAAATACGGTCCTTATTCCAATTCTAATAGGGTTGGTTTTTACACAAATTTAAATAAAATGGAAATATATATATATATATATATATATATATATACATATATATAAATATATAAATACATTTATATATAGATATTAGTAGCAAATAGTCGTGGAACATTAACTTGGCAAATACTAAAAATACCGAAGAATAGATAACAGCTCCCGATATATAAGCGTTCATAGTATTATGATGGAATTTATTTAACCAACATAACCCATTATATATCATCCCGGAATACAACGAAATTAAATTTGTTACTTCATTATTCTTTTAATAATCACTATGCAAATTGAGATGTGGTTTTTAATAATTTTTTTGAAAAAATAGTTTTAGAAAACATAAGTGAATCAATATTTTAAAAATATGAATGTATTTTAAGTGACATGTTACACTTGCCAATTAATTAAAGAAAAATTCTTATATTCTGTCTAGTTTTTGGAATTTGAATTCTTTAGGTTTATTTAATCAGTATTATATATAGTGTTATAGTGTTCCTTGATGAGACCGACACTTACAAAATGATAGGTGATAATGTCAATTAAAAGAATTTCGTTTTATCTCTTAAAGCGATGACAAGTCTCAGCGATCTTGAAGTATTGGATTTAGTTCCACACCTGTCTCTTTCCGATAAACTAGTGCCAACCCCAGGTGCTCGGCCTATTAACAAATAAAATTAACCGTGTCAATAACACGCCAGCCGCACATTTGATTATTTGTGACTTGTGGTTTTTGAAATGTTAATATGATTTTTAAATGTTACTTGACGGCGTATTTACATCTTTGACGAAAGTCGCCTATCCTTGCGAAGTTTATTAAAAATTCTAGAAATACGTAGTATAATTATTTCAATATGAAGAAATAGATCAAACCTCTAATTATAAATCAGGCAGATAATTTTTTTTTTGTTTTTAATTCCTTTCATTGTGCCTGCTATTACTTTCAGTTTTGCATTTTAACAGTTTAATTAAAGGGTTAAAAATATACCCACTGTGTATAAAATGTCCGGGATATATGTCGGACAAAGAAAAACGTTATTCGTTGACTGAAAAAGTGCAAACGATACGTGCGCACGTCAATGGGCACCGCTCGGGTTAATGACCGCGAAATATTGTGTTTGAGACATTGTCTATAAATTAATTTTTACGTAGCAAGTATTTCGTTTAATTTATTAGTTAAATAATACGAACTATTGAAAACTTAATAAATAATAATATTTATGTACTCACTCATTTTGTAGTTCCATGGAAACCACCAAACCATCACTGTTTTTACGTTTATAAAGTATTTTAAGAAAACTTATTTTAGTAAAAGTTATCTCATAAAAAATTGTATTAATTTAATATGAACATTAAAAAAAATGCTTAAACAAATATGAGAATTAATATTATTTCACTTATTACTTAAGAAGTCTTATAGGAGATATTAAACACAACCGCACTCTTTTTATAATACAATCAGTAACATTGTCCCCCATTTGAGCATTCCTTTTAATTTTATTAAAACTGTCGATAACCCTTTCTTGTAAAAGTTTAGAATATATTGAATTTTATGCTACTCCAAAAAAACGAGTTTTGTTAAATCTGGAGATTTTGGAGGCCAAGGTACAGGTCCACTACGCACTATCCAGTGACGGAAATATTGCTCGTCTAAATACTCACGTACCCGAATACCGAATTGAGGGCGAGTCTTGCTGCCACCGCATATCTCTGACTACATAAAGGGCAAATTTCAATAAAGTCCACCACATCAGGATGTCATAATATTTCAATTTGGAATAGCGCATAGTAGACGTTATAAGTTATCAAAACAATAATTAACAAAAAACAAACGCTAATACTTCAGAAAATTTAAACACGTTGAATGTAAAAACGACATGATACATTCAAAGCGCGGCGTTTTACTGATTGTCATTCGAAGCGTACAGGTTCGAATATTACTTTGCGCCAAACACCATTCTTTCTCAAACTAAGATTCACGTTTATTATTAAAGGGGTCGCCACCTACATACAAAATATTAATTTATTAAAATGAATTTGAATGAAGAATTACAAAATTTTTATTTTAATATTACAGTATAGTAAAGAGGTTGCAACGCTTTTTACTTAAATATTTGTTTTTTTTCGTCGCACGCGACATAAAAATGATTGAGAAAAAATGGCTTACACTCTTCATTGTTTTGTCAGATGAATCGCTAAATTTATAGCTAGAACTTTGTTTTTTTCCGAAAACATTCAGCTGTAATTTGTTACGCTAATTATGGAATATTCATTGCGTTAATTTTTAATTAAATTAATTGTTTTTAAAAAAATATTATTTTACTGTAGTCAGGTAGAAACAGAACCTTAGTATATAATACTAAACATCTATTTAAGACAAAAAATGTGTTCTTTACTTTAGTTAGTAAATCAAATGAATTGTGGCCAAAGTAAAATAAAAATAATTCAATAATTAAGGTATGATCTAAAAACCGGTTTATAATTATCGATAACGATTTTGATTAGTAAAAAATGTTTCTATTAGCAAAGACAAAACAAAACAAATAAATACATAACAACAAAAAACAAGGCTAGACCAAACGTAGCAAAACTAACGCGTAAAAACTACTTACACTTGGATGGAATATGTTCCTTCACCCACCGTACTCTTCAGATCTTTTACCATCTGTTTCACTCTCCGTCTAATAATTTACCTAGTAGAAAATTTAAAGACGGAAGTGAAACTTTAGCCCTATCTACACGTTGGCGACAAATGCTAGATACCGACCGTGGTTATATAATTAGCTATTGATTTTATTGACTACATATAACAAATTGAAAAGTTCGTGTACGGAGATGGCGGGTTTATAAGTTTCCAACCTAATATTATGAACAATTAGGGTTTTTGTCTACAAAAATATGTTTGTAGATTCAATGATTGACAGTGGTTCATAAATATTTACGACATAAATTCATTCATATTTTGTTTTTAAATAATGAACATGGCTAGCGACAAGTATAAACTAGCTATAACCAGCCTAAGTTTTAAGTTACAGTGAAATATGACCTCGTAATGCCACGCCGCATAGTACGATAGGGCGCAGTTATCGGCAGAATAATCGGACCGGAGATCCGTGATCCTTATTATAGTTTACGACCTGCTCTTGGTTCTGTTGTTGGGGTATGATGGTAATACAACATTTATTTGATATTCGTTAGATAAAATAATATCAGAAATGTATGAATTTTTCGAGGTTTATATCGCACATAATAATTAATTCATATAATAATTAATAATAGTGTTTTCGAAAATAACAAAAGTTTCGAAATAACAAAATTTCAACTTAATAGAATTCTTTGGTATTGAATACATTTTGCCTTAATTTTATAAAAATTCATTTGAAATTAAAATTAATTTGTATTCTCAACCAAATGAAACTACGTGATCTAGTATTATTAATACTTTATTTAAGTTATTAAACACAACCTAGACCTCGTTATATAATAATATCATCACGGAGGTAATTTGAAGAGATCTCTTCAAATTGCCCATCTGAAGAATTGAACAGATTATAAATGTATAAATATATATGGATTCATAGGTGAATGGTTTTCACGGGCACAGAAAAATAATTTGGATTCTTATATCTCCATATTTTTTTCATTATAGTCTATCAAAATTATTACCACTCTAATTTTGTATTGAAGATATTACTGAATGTCTCATTTTTTGGGATTTTGTGTATGGCAAAAACTGGGAAGGAGAAGAGGCTGTAAAACAATGTTGGACCCCATATCGAATGAAATAGATATCGTATCACTAAATATTATTCGATATTTTTTATTGTGTTTTAAAATACCTCCATAAATACCCTCAGCAGATGATGTTTGTCAGAAATAAAATTTATTTGTCAGATTTCCTCCACAATTTCATTGTATGTGGAGTTATTTAAAAAAAAATATTTTTTATTTTTTCATTTCTTAGTGTTTGCGAAAATCGATTAGGTCGTCATATAAAATTTCATCACGTTCGATCTTTAAAGGATATGTTATAATATTTGATTTACGGATATCCAGACGAATATTGAAATATAGATTCTGTTTTTTCATTAACTTATGGAAAACTGAAAAGAAGTAAAAACATTTGGAACAACTGAAACTACATCAAAAATTAAAATACGAAAACTGTCATAAACTTCACAAATAACCAAGTTCCAAAGATTAGACATAATGTTTGACCCTCATGAATTTATAATTTATGCCCATATTACAATCTTTATACATGATTTATGAGAGATAATGATGGCACAATGTTATGATTTTAACCTGATATGGCTGATTTATTTCTATAATATGATTAGTTACAATTTTCTTTAAAAATTTAAGCACCTAAATAAAAACATTGTTCGCGAAAAAAAATGTTTACAATATTGTTTAAAATTTAAGTGAATACGCCTATACTACACAACTTGTATATATAAGTTTTCAAGTTTATTTTCAAACTTTAAATGCGCTTTGTGAGTTTTATTTTATTTTAACATGACTATTAACTTTTGTTATTTTTGAAGACCCTATTATTAATTATTATGTGCTACATAAACATGCCTGTTGCCTCGCCTCATACATTTCTGATATTATTTGATGTAACGAATATCAAATAAATGTTGTATTATCATCATACCCCAAGAAGTTAAATAGAACACGATAACTGAACCAAGAGCAGGTCGTAAAATATAATAAGGGTCACGGACCTCCGGTTCGACTATTCCGCCGATAACTGCGCCCTACCGTACTATGCAGTGTGCTGTTACGAGGTCATATTTCACGGTATAAACCATGTTCCTTATTTAAATACAAAATATGAATGAATTTATGTCGTAAACAATTGTGAACAAACAAGTATAAGTAGTTTTCACGCGTTAGTTTTGCTACGGGGAGTGTCGAGCCTTGCCAATGAACCCAATTGTTCACAATAAATCTTATCTGTAATTGCACTGTTAGCTTGATAGAGTCCCCAATAAAAAACTCAATTAATAATTCCATTTATACCCCACCATGAACTCAACTGTATCTTTTGTGCATTATTAAATTTTGGTCTAGGTACACCTTTTTCTCCAGCTCTTGGTCACTGGCGTTTACACTGAAAATTAACATAAGATATTTATTTTTCACCTCCTGTAATTAGATGCTCTAGCCTTTCGTTAGTACGATGGGAACTCAATCGTTTCAAGCACACATTAATTGCCTTTGAAGTTGAAACAGTGTTAGCTCATATGGCAGCCAAATGGAATATTTATGCTTCTTTCTTAAAACATGAAATTTTTTTTCAATACAGTAAAAGAACATGAAAGTAGCTCTGTCAAAGAATGCGAATTTAATCTCGAATGTTTCAATAAGGCTTTTCATTTTTTCTAAATCAATTGTATGAGGTCGCTTTGAAAGTTAATAACAGAGGTCAAAATTTCCTTCTTTGAACCTTTGACACTATTGCTGTGTCATAAGAGAGCATACCTTCACCCATGGTTGTGTATATATTGCGTGATGCTTTGCTAGTTTTTTGCCCTAAATGACATTCATGAAGAAAGAGTTCTCTAAGTTCAATTCAAAATACTTCTATTTTTAATTCATTCTTTACTGACCGATCACTCAATTGCAAACTGAACAGAAGTTCAAATCCCACAATCTTTATATACTCTACAAGAAATATTCTAGAACCTTCTCTATCATTCAAGAAACCGGTCGAAAAAGTGGGGGGTTTATAAGTTGTCAACCTAACAAATATTAATTTTTAAATTTATTTTCTCTGTCTCCGCCGATATTAATTTACAAAATTGTTTCATTTTTATTGTTGATTAACTGGAAAATCCAGTGAGAGGCAGAAAAGGTTTTATTAAAAACTATGCAGCCACTACATTGCTAATATATTTATGTATTCAGTTATTATTTTAAAGAAAAAGATGTCTCGAAGCTAATAACCTATATATTATCAGAAAGCCTAACAAACGTAAGTTGAAATAACATGAAAGAATGCAATTGATGGCGTGAAAGACAAAATTAAACTTAAAAAAGGATTGAAGGAAAAACGTCAGGGTTACAACTGTATGGTGAAATAATTAAAAATACATTAAAAACACATTGATTGTGATGGAGCCATCATTCATGTGGGATGATAAAAACAATTAAAAAATTACATTGTAGCTTTTTAAATCTTTTCTGGTGTTAATTTTTAAAAATGTATTGTTTCTAAAGTTATTTTATTTGAAAATACAATGAATAAACCTAAAAGTAAAATATTGTAAATGGTAATGGGTTGATTTTAAAGTAAATCTGAAAACATGAAATGTCTAGTATTATATACAGACTGATAGAAAATAAAGCTGACACTAGGACAGAATAGTAACGATGCTGACATTGAAAAAATCGATACATTTAAGAGAAACTTTTATTTAAAATAATTTTTTTTTATTAACGTTCGGTACTTCAAAATAAATGGAATCTTTTTAAAATAACTCACGTATCTATCTTTTCGTCAGTAGAGAGGATGATATAATTTGAAATCTGGCATAATAATCAAGCATAATAATCCGCATAGATTTAAATAATTAAAACTCAGAAGTATTCAAAATGTTTGAAGAAATAATTTATTTCCATTTATTCTAAATGATTTTTTAACTTTTAATAAAGTTTTCTGTAAAATATTTTTGCAGATATAAGAATTATTTAGATTTTTTTAGGTAATGAAACATGAAAAATTTAATAATCACTTTGGAACTTTGACCCCGCAAAAAATTTTAAATTAAAAAGACAATTTTTAAATTCTTTTCCAAGTTATTTTTCCAACGTAAGATATACCTTCGATACTACATATTAGAAGAATTTACGGTTACTTAGAACGAGTTTAAAATTGCAACTGCATTTTCTTTATATTTATTTCCAAGTCCCTTCTTGAGTTCTATATTTGCACCATGTGTAATAAATAACGCTTCCCATTATAATTGTTCTGTGAAAATAAAACAACGTTTCTACTATGATATATCATATCTGTTCTTTGAGAAGATAGCCTGCTTTGTGTGTATCATAAAAAATATACAATATAAAAAAAAATAACTAGGTACTTTTTCAGATAATATAACTATTGTACAATATACAAACGTAAAAAAGTGAATTGATTCAAGTCTGCTGTAAAACAAACTCAAAGCACGTGAGAGATTGAAGGCGATGCGCTTCTCGCGGCAGGTAATAAATGATGATAATCTTCGAAGGTTTGATTTCGTTACAGTGAACAATTCCACCTCACGAGATATTTATGGCACCATTAAACGAGCAGATGATAGTGTAAGACATGGAGACGACGCATTTTTTTCCTTTGTACCATTGGGTGAAATCTTTTTATACGGGTACAAACTTATAAAAGGACATCAGTGTTGGAAGAGATATTCTTATAAATAATTAAAGATGTATTTTTCAATACAAAAATTATAAGAATAATGAAAGGAATAGTGTAGATAAATATATAGGTCATATTGACTTACAAAGCTTTATTTGACTTTATTTCGCACAATTACCTCTTTGTACCTGACTGTGGCGAAGCTCAGAAGAAGACATTACACAGGTCTACTTTATGTAGCTTTTGCTAGCTATGTACATATCAGCTCCTCCGGGAATATTTTATGAAAATGACTGATAACATAAAATTTAAAAATATAGTAAATGTGTGCATATATCTGAAAACGGTTTAGAAAAGCGTACACAATATATATATATATATATATATATATATATATATATATATATATATATATATATACAGACACATATATGTATATTTATAAGAACATGTAGAATAAAATACCAGAATAAAAAACAAGCTAATTACACAGAGAAACATATATTTCTACTATAACACGTTACTGAATCAATTTATTTCATAATTAATTAAGAGAATGTGTAATAAATAACAATACCAATTTTGTAACTAATTTAATTCTTCCTATATCGCATTGCCTGAAGTTAGAAATATATATGGTTTTGATATATTTTTTTATACACACATATATATATATATATATATATATATATGTGTGTGTGTGTGTGTGTGTGTGTGTGTGTGTGTGTGTGTATTTGTGTGTGTGTGTGTGTGTGTGTGTATTTGTGTGTGTCTGTGTGTGTGTGTTTAATTTGATTTGATTTTTATATTAGAATGTTTGAAAAGGGAAAAAAACTTAAAAGAAAGAAAACCCTATATGCGTCATATTTGTGGAAACATTAAGATAATACCAATGAACAATAATTTATTTAATAATGTTTCCTGAATTAGTTACAACTCTATTTGCCTCTTTTACACATGATGAAATTTAATTTTTAATTAAGTTCCCGATACCTTTCAATATAACTATAAAAGTAATAACTATCATTTTTTTCCTTTAATTAAAGGATCGAATAATTAATTGGTTTCGTTAGTTTTGTCATATAGCTACGTAATATGTTAATAATTGTGCAGTCAAAATGGGTAAATTTTTAAACGCTCCAAAGTACACTTTTGAATAAAACATCGGAACTAAACCTAGTTCTCATTTGAAAAGAATCAAAGGGGAACTATGTTACTTTCTTTACAATATTATTCCATTTTTTCATCAATTAGAATGTAGCTTCTAAATGAAATAAAGTTTAAGTTTGAAACGTAAAAGTTATTTGTAAAAAAAAAATATATAATAATATGTATAAAGATGCATGGAATTCGTTGATTAAAATTTATTTTTAAGAAATTGAATATATTTTCTGCCTATATATGTTGAATTCCCCGCTAAGAAGTTATTTAGTAAAAGAGGGCTGTAATTTTTTATATGTAATATAATTTAAAAGGGTGAGCTAAAGGTAGATACAAAACTGATATTTCTCACCGCACAATGGTTACATTAAATAATTTTTACATTGTTCCAAAACAAAATAAATCACAATTAAAATATCTTTATGTTTCAAATTTCACTGAAACGTAATTGTGAAATTTTAGGATACGAGGACAATTTAAAATTATTATTACTGTATATTGTGACGCCCTAACATAACTACACATAAAAGTCTAGCTATATTTCATAGTCACCAGACTCTAAGAAAGCACGAACTAAAAAAGAATACAAAATATTTTTGAGACATCAAATATGTATTAAAACATTAAACATTGTAACTATTTAAAGCAAAGTTGGTATTTAATAAAATTCATCAGTGACCAACTGTTAGAAGTAACCAACCTGCTACTGAATTTGCGTAAAAAAATATAAATATAATTATGCAGAATTTGAAGTTCTACGAGTGATATTTTGCAAAAAAATTACAGTATTATCTAATTGTGAAATTCAACACTGTAGTTGGCTAAAAATTATTTCTAGTTTTGGTAAATATATTATGAACTTTTTTTTTAAATCATTTTGTAAGCAAAATGCACGCCCTAAAAAATTGTTATTAATATTTGGAATTACTCATTATTCTTAGTAATGCTCAGGAGAAATTGTTATATAAAAAAACAAACCAAACAAATTAAAAACTAACTAAGCGAAAAAGGTCACGTAAAGGAAGATTAAAAGTGGAAACATGAATTAAAATAAAATAACAAACGCTAATGATCCAGAATTGAATAAGCAAACAACATTTCTCAAAAAGTGGTTATAAATACAATTACGAATTAATATAAAAAAGAAACCCAAAAGATCCAAAATTGAATAAGCAAAAAGGATCGTGTAAAAAAGCTCATGCTATTTTTATCAATTACTATGCTACGAAGTAAACATATGTACTTTAATATATTGTCGGTTTGGTCGGGATTTAGTTAAATTGCTTTTAATAAACATTTCCGCTTAAAGAGAATTTCACAAGACCATTTTCTTGCCTTGCATTATAGTCTGTTAAACATTTCCTCTTTATTATCCAAATTTCTTTGGAGGTGAGGACGTATGAGATACATATGTGTATGCTTCGTCGTCGTATGCAAAGGGTATGTTTCGTCGTCTACTAAGAAAGTGGCAAAGCTATTTTTGTGCCTAGCATCTTCTTTTCCTGTCTTACATCGAGAGCAACATTTTTTTAAATTTCTCGAGAGATCAGGATTATCATATATATCACCATTATTTTCTTTACCATATGCTTTTATATCTATAAACGTGAATATATTATTTACATCAAAATAGTTTACAATACAACTGAGAAAAATTCCTTGTAGTTACGGAACATACTAGCAGAGTGTTTCGGCATAGACAACCTCAATGCAACCAGAGAAATTAGGAAACTTCCACTTTCTCCAAAAATCATTAACTATATACCTATTTTCATTTAATAAAAACTTTATATCAACTTAAGAACGTCGTTCCCACATGACTACATTTATCAATTAAAATAATAATAACGGTATTATCTGAAATCTTAAATGAACATCCACTTGTTTTGAAAGATGAACCTGTTGCTAAATACTTGTAATATTAACACAAAAATGCAATTTTTTTCGTTGCTAAATTGAAGGAAAACCAGAGAAGGTTAAAAAATACTTTTTGAAGAGAACTCAAAAAGTTATCTATAATAAATCAGAACAGGCAACTGATAGAGAACCTTATTTCTAATGACCGTACTTTAAGGTTTTATTCCTCCCCAATATACCGTGCCTCGAAGAAATCTTAAAGGTAATACTCTGGAAACCAATTATGAAGAAGATTCACAATTAAATGAAACTACGTGATGTAGTATTATTTCTACTTTCTTTAATTTCTTTACCACGACCTAGGTTTCGTTGTATTACAACATCTTCAGGTGGGATATTAGCAAAAATTGTTATAATCTTTGCTAATAATCACTCAATCTTTGAAATCACTCAATCGAAAGTTAGTTTATTTATTAGTTTTTTTTTCGTTCATGAACACGGGATATTTTTATTTAAAGATAATTTTTTGGTAATTAAATATTTAAGAGCGTGAATATAAACATGTGTGTTGATTTACATAGTAAGCGAGTAACATGATCTCTGATTTTATAACAATTTTTAGGAGTCATAAAATTAGTTGATGACATATAAAGAATACCGTTCACAAAAGAAACTGTTCATAAAGCTAGTTAAGTGTGGATTAAAGTTGAAAGCGAAAACTTTGGGCAGCAATTTTAGTGAAAATAATTTTCTGAGCTATTTATAGAAGTGATTTGAAGTGCCATTAAATAATTTCCTTTATTATTATATTTGTAAAATCAAAAAATGTTCAAATAATATGTTTTTAATTTCACTTATCATGTCATGAATTAAACATTTTTAATTGTTTTTTTTTAGTTCAAAAATTCAATATTTTTTCATATTTTGTGACGTGTCGCATCCCGATAAGAGTAATTTTAATTTTTGAAAGAAAAATCCATGTGAATACTTTTCTCAAAGATTATTATCGTACCTACATATTCCACAACTTTTTTCTTCGATGTAATCCATATTTCTGTAGGAGAAAATTATGTTAAACGAAATACGAGACATTTTTTCCGAATTCTCAAACATACATTTCTTAAATTGTTCCCTTTCACTTGGGAATGAGTTTCCTTTCTTCCTATTATTTCAACTCTTCAAAGTTATGTAAATAATGTAGGTTTTTACTTTTTATTGGAAACAATTTTTTAGTAGTTCCTAATCGATATATTTTTTTAATTATTTCCACTTCATGTCAAATAGTAAGAACCGTTGTAATACAGATAAATTACAACTAAACCACAAGTCAACGGAAAATAAAAATCCATAAATATCTCATTTTTTAGTAATGCTATTTTGAATTATCAATTTCTTTTAGTCAAAAATAATATAAAACTTTAAATTTATCTACAGTTATTTATCGGCTTTCTGTGTATGAATGTTTGTTATAATATAATTTGTTATAATGACAAACGTTAGTCTCCTTAGATTTTTTATTACGGTCGGATAAATTGCTTGTAGCTACATGGTGACCGCTATTATATAACATTTATAGTCCCATTCACATATAACATTTGTAGTATTATCACAAATCAAATATAATTATGTTTACGAAAATAGGAACCTTTTTTTAGGATAAATCCGATTACGAAATGATATTAAAATAAATAGTGAAGTAAATTTTCAAATCTTTACTTTAAATTAAAAACTGAAAAAAATATATAAATGAGTTGCTTTATTTATTGAAAGTCGACTGGTAAGGATTTTATATAAATAAACTATAAATTTATTAGCGTTTAGTTATTATAATCAGTACAATAATCTTGAAAATATCAATGCAACCATTTTGAAAAATAAATCCGGAGAAAAACATTTTTACAATTTAAATATGTTTTTGTTATTCATGTTGTCAGTGAATTCTTGGTCATACAGAAAATCTTTTTAGTTCATTGTTATTGCATTCTTTTTATATTCAAAAAATTTGGCTTAGAACCTTAGCCAAATTTAATAAATATAAAAACATGAAAGTTATAAAAGTTAAGTCTTTAATAAATTTTAAAAAATTGCTCATTTTTCGAGACCAGAGATAGACAAAATAGCTCTAAAATATTCAGAATTATTATATTTTTCAACATTTAAAAAAATCGTCAGTATTAACCCACTTAATAAAAATATTTTCAAACAATTGAAAAAATATCTCTTAACAATAAAGATGGAAGTCTCCATATTAAAGATATTTTTAAAAAATCCGGGATGCATTGAAAAATTATATCGGAAAAAGATCGTTTTTGAATAGTTTGTTTGTGAGCACAAGTGTGAAAATTGACTACACGAATTTTATTATTGTCAAATAACACTTGTACAATATGATGCATTTGAAATTGCATCATATTGTACAAGTATTATTTGACGACCTTATAACTAAATCTTAATGCATTCAGTCCCCAAATATAGAGGTAAACTTTTTTTTTTATGTATTCTGCTTAGCACAGCAATCTGTTTTTCGCATTTAGCTGTTATTATTGGTGACTACAGTCTGCGTACGTAATTTAGCTGTGAGGAGAATCCATCGATCTCTCTCACTTTGGGTTTCGAAATCTGCTATGAAGGGTTGGAATACTGTTCCTTCTTAGTCGTGAGTGTTTAATACTGCCATCTCCTGATAGTTTGGTAGCCAGCATATTCACATGTTCAGATAGCTTGGTCTGGTATTTAAGACTTCTGGTGGCTATTTCCTGTTTCACAGTTGTTAGGTTCAAATCTCGGAGTATGTATTTGTTACTTATACAGTTTGGGATTTGGAACATATATCTCATTGTCTTGGTTTGAAAATCTTTCCAAGATCTCGATGTTACTGTTAGATGCTATACCCCACAGCTCGATCCCGTATGTCCACACTGGCATAAATATTGTTTTGTAGACAGCCATTTTGCTTTCATTAGATAGTTGTGATTTTTTCCCGATGAGCCAGGACAAGCTTCGCAATTTTGCATCTAATTGTTTACGTTTATTCCATATGTGTTTTTGCCACGTTAATCGTCTATCTAATTGCATGCCGAGGTATTTGGCAGTATCTGAGTGCGGTATCTGTTGCCCGTTTAAAGTAATTCTGAGACTGAATGTTACGTGAACGGATTTACTGTTATTCGCTTTTATTCTCCATTCTGCAAGCCACGCTTCAATTTTAGTAAGGTGTTTTTCAAGAAATATAGACGCGGTTATTGCTTCAGAATGTACGGATAGTCTAGCAGTATCATCTGCATAGGTGGCCATTACTGTGTCAACATTTTTAGGAATATCCGCAGTGTAGATCAGATGCAATACGGGCCCGGGGATACTGTCGTGAGGGACACCCGAGTGGATTTCGTAGAGTTCTGACGTTTCAGTGTTGACTTTTACTTCAAAGCATTTTTAATCTAGGTACCTTTTTAGAAGTAGATAAAATGAGTACGGTAGACGCTCCTTTATTTTGTATAAGAGACCCATGTGCCAGACCTTATCGAAGGCCTGACTTATATCAAGAAAAACAGCGGAGCAGTAGTCTTTGTTCTCTAAGGCTTCGTTAATTATGTTTGTTAATCTATGAACATGTTCGATTGTGCCATGTTTTTGCCTGAAGCCAAATTGATGGTCGGGAATTATTTCATTCAGTTTGGGTTGCAATCGACTCATAATTATTTTTTCGAAAAGTTTGCCGACCAGAGGGAGTAAGCTGATTGGCCTGTATGATACAACTTCAGTTGCTTCTTTACCAGGTTTCAAGATCATTACGACCTGGGTAAGCTTCCATTGGCAGGGGAAATGACAGAGTCTTAGGCTTGCGTTGAATAGTACTACCAGGTACATTAATCCCTTTTTTGGTAGGTTAGTTAAGAGAGTAGTATCTATTTGGTCATAACCGGGAGCTTTTCTGACCGGGAGAGATTTAATTAGTCTATTAACTTCTCTGGGGCTCACTGGTTTTAATGGAATACATAATTGACCTGGAGAGTTTAAGAAGTCTGTTATTTCTTTGTCTTTTTCCTGCTCGGTAAAGGCGTAAAGACGTCTTTGAGGTGTTCTGCAAAAGTTGTTGCCTTCTCGTGGTCCGATCTGGCCCAACAGTTATCTCCTCTTATAGGTGGCATGTGTTCTTTCGGTCGCTTAAGATTCTTAGTAGCACGCCAAAGAGATTAATTACTATCCTGGTAAGGCGTGAGGTGGGCTAGATAATTTTGAAAGTTTAAGTTTTCATGCTCATTAATCATTTTCTTGAGTTCCTCAGTCGCTCTGTTCAGGATTGTTTTATCTAAAGGATACCTAGATCTATTCCATTCTTTCCTTAATCTACGTCTTTCCAATACTTTTTTCATTATGTTCTTAGGATATCCTTTTTTGTCATTTTATTTATTTTGCTTGTGGAGGTTGATTCTTTGGCTGCTAGGTGGATTATGGAGTTGAATTTTTCTATACTTTTTTCTATGTCTTCTTCTGTTTTTAATTTAACATTGAGGTCAATGTTGGAGGAAACAATTTCTTTGAATGTGTCCCAATTTGTTTTTTTATTGTAAATTCCGGTAGGTGTTTTCGAGTAAATAGCTACTTTGCTCAAAGTAAGGATGACTGGAGAGTGATCTGACGATAGATCGTCGCACTTCTCAACATTTGTATAATTTCGACCAATGTTTTTTGTTATATAAAAATCTAGTAAATCAGGTCTTTCATGGAAATTCGTAGGCCAATAGGTTGGCTCTCCATGCGAAATACATTCTAAATTAAGATCTGTTGTAGCTTTATAGAGTTGTCTACCCTTTGGATTTATCAGTCTTGAGCCCCAGGACGTATGCTTGGAGTTCCAATCCCCTCCACAGATAAACCAAGCTCTTCGAAGAATTGCTTAAATTCATCAGCAGTAATTGAGTGTCTTGGTAGACAGTACACAGGGGCTAAGGTGGTCTCCGTGTTTTTAAGGATGACTTTTATTATGCTTGCTTGTATCTTATCGGTTTTGTAAGGGTTAAGAGTATAATGTTTAATGTTGTTCTTTAGTATAACTGCAGTGCCACCGTGAGATCTGCCAGAAGGGTGATCGGTCCTATAGATCGTATAGTATTTCATTTTCACGTGAGAACGCTGGGTTAGTCTTGTTTCGGATATCAAGGCCACATCTAAATTCTCCGATATCATAAATAGCTCAAGTTCCTGACGTTTTTCAGTAATTCCGTTGGCGTTCCAAGTGAGTATACGCATATTTAAGCCCTCTGTGTGGCCAGACCTGTGGTTAGTTGAACCATCCTGTCCATCATGCTGTCCATCATGTTTTTCATGATTTCTTGAAATCTATTAAACATTACGTCCAATAAATGGTTACCTTGTTAAGGTAACCATTTACACATAATGCGTTTATCTCTGGAGGTTAAATGCATGAGGTCGTCGGATGGTCGTTTCCGCATTTCACACATCTGAAGGGGCGGAAACATTGATTTTTGGAGTGTCCAAATCTTTAGCACCGTTTGCATTGCAAAACTTCCTTTTTTTGTATGGTACCTCAATTATAACTTTAACTTGGCTGATATGTTTGATATTAAATACATCTTTATTATTAGATCTCTGTTCTAGGTCTACAAAATATAGAGGAAGTTTTTCTTTGGTTACCCGATGTAGCACGTTGACAACTTGTCTTACTTCGTGTCCTGTAGCTTCAAGTTCAGATTTGATCAGTGATAAATCTTCCAATGCATGCAAACCTCTAATTACCACTCGATAGGCTCTCTCGCTCTTTAGTTTATAAGTATAATGATTTCCATTTTTTTCGATGAGAGTGTCTCTTATAATTTTATAAGTTTCGATGTCCTTAGGTATTGGCTTGACAATATGCCCTGATCTGAGCGTGGTCAATGTGTATTTCTCTGTGTCCACGACCTTGTTAATTGTGTCTCTTAAAGGTGAGATGTTTATTACATCTGTGACAAAAATAGGCTCCGGTTTAGGTACCTATTCTTTGACCTGGTTTACAGTTTCGTGATCTTCGTTGCTGAGAATATCAAAGCTATTATGTACAGTTACCGAAAAGTTGGTACGCTTAGACTCTGGTTGTTTCTTTTCTATTTCAGCTGGGCTTTCGTTTCTTTTTCTTTTGCTTTTGACATGGTCCTGCTGCCAATTTTCCTGAGTTTGTTCTGCACTTTGTATTTCAAAAGGGTTTTTCTGACTAGCAGCGGGATCCGGTTTACTGCTTTTAATATATTGCCATAGAGTCGGTTGGAGGACGGTAGTGGAGTTTGAGCTGCCATTAAAGGACGATGATCTCTGCCTAGTTTTGCAAAGATCTTTGGATAAGACTTGTGTTAGGTCGGTTTGATGTTGCTTTATGTTTTGTAATTTATTTTCGGTTTTATTTAGACTCATATTGTTCCCACGAGTTTGGACGAATTTGTGGTCACTCACAGGGTGACGCCTTTTCTGTGAGAAGGCTATATACAAAGGTGTTCGCCAAGTTCACCAAGGTTGGCGCTAGAGACTTGGCGCCCTCCCAGCCATACATCCTTTGGCACGGTCTCCACTGTAGGATTAGGGTGAATTTTTAATGAGGCTTTCTACCTCATGACACGGGCGGTTAAGCCAGTGCCCCCGATTCCATAAACAGGAGTAGCGAGTCGTGGGGATCATTTCCTATCGCCCACTGGAGACATCATTCCGGTTTATTAACCGCCGCCCGAGGCTCGGCGTTGACCTTCTGCGGCTGGGACGGTCAAGTTCTCAGCCAACCCTCCTCCTTTTTCATCCGGGCTTGGGACCGGCAATGGCGGAGTTATTTCATAATAAACTCTTTCTACAATTTTTTTTGAAACAGCGAAATGGAACAAAATTCAGATTAGGTACACAGGTCTAACATATTAATCCATGAAACTCCAAAAGCCATCAGAGTCGCCAAACAAAAAACGACATAAAACTCGAAAATAGTGAAAAAGGTATTATTTTGGCACAACAGAAAAAAATACTAACGTCAATTGACAGCTTATTTTAAAATATTTAGGCAACGGCTACAATTTTTTTTGTTATTTTTATTTGTTATTAACAGTTCTTGTACATTCAAAATATAATATATGCTCGTTTATAATGATAGATTTTTGTTTTATATTATGGTTACAAATAGTATTTAATTTTTCCTCCTTCCCATTTCATTCGAGAAAACGTCGAATTATATCTATGGATTTTGGTTTTCGAGATGGCTTTAACTTTATAAATTGCCTTTGGAGGGAGGCGGTAATGTAATTTTCTTCGAAGCATTGTAGCATTAGTTTCATTCTTGGGGCCAGTGAGAGTCATTGAGAAAAGGAAAACAAAATTGAACCCACGGAATAATTAGTGGTTAAATATTTGTAACGTTTTATTCAAACAGTATGGCGATGGTTGTCTTTTCTGTCTCGGCCATATTAATTGAGATTTTTGGGTATGTAGGATTTAAGTAAGTTGTGCTGAATATAGTTTATTAGCTAGTTAATAGGAGAAATCAACGACTCGGTTACGGTCAGGCTTGGTGAGCGTTTTCAGCTTTCGACATTCTTTTTGTGTGCTATGTTGAGTGCTGAAGACCATAATTTGGCTTGAACTATATTAATCGTATTTTTAAACTGTTTTTTTAACAAGAACGTAACGAACTAGTGGTAGTGGTCTTACTTCATGGCATAAGAATTGTCCGGTTGTTTTGATGAAGTGTTCGACTCAATACATGTACGATAAGTATTAAAATTTTAAGATGAATTATTCCCGGATATTTTGCTAGCGTGTCGTAATATGATTTGATTCTTTAGACTGGCGATAGGCTGGTAGTGTTTGAGGAAATTAGCCCTTAGAATTGGTTTATGCGTGGCGACGATAAATTGCAATAAATATGATCGATGTAGATTTGAGTCAAGTTCCGGTGTCTTCTGTCTGGAAGTAGATTTTATTGTGTTATTAGCGAGATAGAAAAATGTATATTATTCCAAAAGCAACAAAATATGGAAAAGCAATGAAATTTTCGAAATATTACTTCAATAGCAACAAAAGATATATTAACACTTTTACAGTAACTAGAGGATTATACTTAATTTACTATATAATTAAATTATTTTGTGTTCAGAAAATTGCAATTTATTTTCCTACATAATTTTTGTGTTATTTGAAAACAACGATTTATCTGTAACTTTAGTAAAGAATAATATACTGTAATATCCACAAACCTATGAATAAAATTAAAAATGTTAATTATTCTACGCGGAAATTATCTTTCTAAGGTTATTTTCACTTTGGAGAGTTATTTATAATCTGATCGCTTTGAAAAGTAATACAATTTATATCATTAGTGAAATCATTTGTAATGTTATTAGTGAAATCATGTGCCAATTTTTGGAAATGTTAACCCATAAAATTTTAAATATATATTTACAAAAATATAAAATCGGTTAATTGAAATTAATGTTTTTAACGAATTTATTTTCATTTATTATATTAACTTACTTGCATTTAATTTATCTTTGTAATTAATCATTTTTTAATTGAAATTAACCATTTATTTTAAACACACACTTCAAGTAATCGGTTTATTAACAAAGTATAAATGTTAAGTGAAATTAACTTACATAATTACTAAATTTATATTTATGAAGCAGAAATGTTAAATAATGCTTAAGTATTAAATAATGTTATGCAATAGCTACGTTAAAACATTTAATTGAGCAAAAAATCTTGAGAATCAACTCTTGAGGAATTAGATTTCTTCCAGATTTAAAAATATATAAGAAGTTTTATCTTTATTTTACAGAATTTATTTTAAATATATTATTCTTATTTAAGTCTTAGGTAACCGTTTTAAAAAGTACCAGCTGTCCACTTGTAACATTATAAATATTACGCCATCTTATATCTCTGAAACAAACCACTTACTCTATTGTAATTTTCCGTCAGTGGTTATATTATGACCAATTATCTTATTTCCATATACAATTATATAATTTTCATATGATGTCGAATAGTACTTACTATCTTACTACCATTTATTTATTACTATTAAAGTTACTGGTCAAATTATGGTTATGAAAAATAAATAGCAACGCAAGGCATCTCAAACATTGCCTTTGTTTTTCTTATATTACTGCGGGTAAAAGTTACCGGTATTTGTACATCCATTTGTAAATCCATTTGTAATCCATTTGAAGATTGAGACAAAAATTTTAAAACGAATCCCGCTGTGTCGGGTCCAAAATCCAAAATGTGAAATTAAAATACACGAAACTAAAATTATCTCTTTTTGTAACGTTATCCCTTTATTTCAACATACCCACTCAGGATAAGGTTTAACTTGTGAACTTTTCTAGTCTAACGCGTTTCTGTTTGATAGTACGGTTGCTAGTTGCTCGTCGTTAAGGCAGCTCCTTTAGATTATTAACCTGGAATTGTTGCCATAATTTTCCAGTAAACTTTTAATAATACTACTTTCATAATTTCAGGATTTTTGGAGATGATGAGTCATCCTAGTTTTGTAGATATTTCAACATTTTCTCTTAATTTATAGTACATAAGATCAAAATAAAAATATTCGCACATTCGATTAATTGCAAAATCAAGGGCACGTGGAAAAAAATTCGATTGTTTCGTTTGCCTCAGGTAATTTCTCTGGTAATTTTTTTAACTGACAACAATTAAGATACGAACAAGAGCGGGTCGATATGGTTTATCACTATGCCACATTTCTTCATGAAACTATTTCTTGAAAAAATGGCTTTGACGGGTGAAGAGATGGACAGATGCAACAAATACTTTATAAGGTTTTTGTTTTTGTGCCTTTTGAATAGGAACCTTAAAAAAAATAAATGTAGTTAATTTATCATGATAAAGTGTTGTGACAAAATATGCCATTTTTAAATATGTAAAAATTATGGAATGGAGATTTATTTATTCCTGAGTATTTTTTTTTTTGAGTTTTTGATTTTTTTATTTTCGAAACATAATACCGCGAATTGATATTGAGTCACCATTTTACGTAATTAGTGTAAACATAATTAGATCGATTGACAGCAATTTAGAAGCTTCAAAAAGGACAGATAAATGAACCGCTCGGAAGGCTAGAGCAATGGTATTTTAGTAAGAGAATTTTATTGAAATATAGTAATTAGGAAAATATGATAGACAATTTTTTCTCGACAGAGATAAATTCTATTACTTCTATAAAAAGTTCTGACACCGTTTTTGTCTTAAAAAGCTCAGATTTTTATCTTAATCAAGAAGTTCCTTTTAGAGTTCTACTGTTCGTTACTAGATTTAAGTACGTGATCATGTTTGTATTGAAAAAAAAAATCTTTCAAATTTGATATTTCCGCCTTACGTTTTACGGCGACAAAGTATTTACACGTAAAACTGATTTTTAATATATAAATTTAGGAAATATTTACAATTCGAATTCTCCCTATATTTCTTATGGTACCTTAATCGTAAAACAGGAATATTTCAGCACCTTTTTCATGCACCGAGTTAATCACCATACCATTTAGTACAAAATAAAATATCAAAACATTGCGTTTTCTCTCTCGGACGCTTCTTGATTCAACACGCGGATTGAGAACAAAGCTTTTGTGGAATCAAGAACAAATAAAATCTCACTTATCATCAAATTGAGTCCCTCTATGCCATTACGTGATTTCGCTACAGAACGATGCCAGGGATTGATGGAAAATGAAAAAGCGTGGTGGACATTTCTGAAAAACAAAAGTTTACAGTTTTAGCAAAAAGTAAATACCGTTACTTTTATTTATTTGAAGTGAAATCAACGGTTCTTTTTTCCTTTGAAAAAATTGTAAATTTCACTTTATGTCGGTACATATATTCGCATCTCGTCTAATTTACATAAATATTTGAATGTACTCATGTTAATTAGAAACTAAATTTAAATTTGCTATATATCTATATAGACAAGCTATATACAACTCAATTCCTTGAAAATAGTCACTAAAATTTACTGCCACTTTTATTCCGAAATGTTTCTTTCTAAGTTAAAATTAGTGCCTCATTATTAAAAAATCGTTGTGCATTCAGTTTAACCTTGACCATAAGTATTAAGTCAGCCATTATGTTCTAGATTAGAGCTGTATGACCGATGATTAATAACAGCTAAGCCGATTTATTTTAAAAAGATTGAGGCTTAAACAATGTGCCAATGCATTGTACTGATAGACACCATGTATCGTAACGTGGACTTGTCCTAATTTCTGTAACAAGCTAAAGTCAAATAACATCGATATAATTATTCGATGCAGTAGTTTTATCTTCTTCCACACATTTGATATTCTAAAACTTATATCCTATATATGGATTTAGATTCTACGTTATAATAATATATATATATATATATATATATATATATATATATATATAAATAATAAAGCTCAAATTAAAAAGCTTAGTCAGTATTAAATTTATGAAAGTAGGTTCTCCATATTTCCATAGAAAACACCCCGTACGAAATTCCCTTCATCAATCAGCTGTCTAAATTTCGTTATCTTTAAGATGACCATTATGGTGTTACCTGGGCCATTAAGAGGATTTAAAAAGTTAAAAAAATGTGATATATAAATGTTCTTTATCGGTTAGTTAATTAGCTGTATATGAATTATATATAATTAATGTCTTAAATAGTATTACCATTATGAGTAATTTGCTTATTGGGCGATCTAATAATTTCCTATTCGGTTTTTGGTTTAATTTCTGAAACACATTAATTCCTATTATTTTCAGATACACTTATTCATTCTAAAAAATATTATTTATTATCGAAGCCACAAAATACTGAAATCATATGAACTCTTCACCTAGGAATATTAATCCAAAAAATTTAAGGTTTAATTTCCATAATCTTTTTGTATTCGCGTTTTTCACTTTTTTTATTTAGTACATTATAAGGACATTATAAGGAAAAATAAACCTTTACAAGTTCAGTCCCATATTCGGCCGTCTGTCATAGTCATTTCTAACCAAAAGCAATAACATGAAAACTTGAAATTTGACACAGTAAGTAAAGTATTACATTTTTTTGTATCTAGTGGTTTTTTACATATTGAAATAATGTGGAACGTATCCAAAAAATGGTTCCGCTTTTCACCGTTATAAAACAAGCTCAATTTTTTAGAAATTTGCATGTTAAAAATTGTTACAAATTTCATAATTTTTGAGACATACATGAAAGTTTTAGGCTTTTGAAAATTAGCAACAATAGTGAAAATTAATAATAATTTTTTAAAAAAAATTTGTATATTAATAGACATGAGAAACACCTTCCCACAAATCTTACTTTTGGCTGAAATATTTTTTTTTCTCACGGATCCGTCAAAGGGAAAAACATTAGAAAGTTCCTTTCAAATGCAAATATATATATATATATATATATATATATATATATTCAGTAATGTTTATCGATACGACGGGCGCCTCCTTCGCGAGATGCAATTCTTCAAGTAGCAATGTAGTCTTAAACTTTTTATCTGTGCACTCAAAAAGCTCAAATACACTCAAGATGAGAATTGTTATAGGTTTTTCGATCAAATTACTTTATTCATTTAAAGAAATGCAAGCAACCGAGTTATTTTTCTAGCGCCCGTTTAATAGGAATCTTAAATATATGTTTAAAATTGTTATGCAATTAGCATGTACAGAAATTCTCAGTGCTAGTAATTGCCCTTAACAGGCGTACTGTTATCGTGGGTAGTTCTACATATTTTAGTTTGCATGTACGTAGATATAATGGACTTTTTAATATATTTTATATTTCATAATTAACTGTCGACCTATTTCTGTCTCATTTTCTCATCAAATTATTATGAAATCGTTGTTCTATTAGAAATAAAATGGCTATATTACGCCACATTACGTTCACGTCATTTGTTATATTACGCCACATAACGTTCACGCAAATATATCATAAACTTGATGCTAAATCAAATATGAATAATAATAATTGAATACATTGCAAAATAAGAATCAGTTTTTAAAAGGATTTTATTATTTACATTGAATATATTAATGAAGCAGTAAGTGGTGTTTTAGATTGACTTTGCAAGTATTCGAGCTATAATATAAGTATTAATTTACCTACATTACCACTATTTTTATATTATATATTCAAAAAGTGGTAACCGGAAATAAGCATTTTGTTTCATTAGGTAAATAAAAAGATAAGAATTAACAATTTTTTAAAGATATTGTAAGCTGGTTCGAACTTTGAATACTTCGTGAAACCGGAAAAGGATTTAAAATATCATACTCAAGGTTACCTAGAAACAATTGAAGAGAATTCAATATTTAATCGCTTCACTATCAAATAACATTACTTTTCTACCTAAATATGAAAAATAAATTGTTAATGACTTCAAAATTCTTATTTTTGTTGGGTCACGTATAAGCTTTGTTTTTTTTTTATTCTTTTAGATGTAATAAATAAAGTTTTCTATACAAAAAAATAGTCAATAGAAACAAATCACGACCTCAGTGTTTAAAAAAATTAACGAAACTAAACAAAACTTATTTATGGCACTCAAATCGCAATTTTTGGTATAATTGAGATCATAAAAAAACTAATCAAAAAAACTTACTTTTAAATGTTTTTTTCTAAACAAGATAAACAGGTAACATTTGAATGATCGCTACAAATATACTTTTTGCAAGTGATACATAGTTTTCGAGTGCTTTTGTTGCACTTTCTTCCACAGTCATAGCAGCGACCTATGGAACCACTTGGTGCCTGTGCTGATGTTATTGCTGGGTTTTCTGTTTGAATAATGCCAAGAAAGTTTTTTATTCTAAATACTAGACTTCTTGGTAGTATATTATTATCCAATCTTTGACGACCCAGAGGATTCATCTAAGCCAAAGACAAGTCGATGAGGAAGTCACGTCGACGAAAAACTTCATATTTTTTATTTGCAGTATAAATGCAGTATTAGTGCGCTGAGATCGACCAAGTCAAAAAAGAAGGTTAGAGGCTATCTTTTTCAATTACTGGACACGTCATAGAGGGAGCATATGAGGACATCGTTTCGTTTCGATCGGGAGGGACATCGTTTTTTGTTCGATCATATTAAGTTATTAAAATCACAACTTTGTTAAGCTTAGGTACATAAGAAACTGGCGTATATGGTTGATGGAAGCCAAATTTTTAAAAGCATAATAAATTTCCCCTTACAACGCAAAATTATCGTTGCACTTCCCTTTTATTCTCTCGTACAATAGCAACCATAGTGGTCCCGTTTTCTAATAGTTTTTTTGCCACACGAAGAGAATAAAACCAGTGATCCATAGTAATATTGATGTTTTACCTAGCACTGGACATGACATCCTCATACCTACATCTTGTATCTCATTGCTCAGATGAAATGGGCCTTCAGGTTGTTAACCCGCATATATTTCTAAGTTGAACATATATGAGTAATGAACGTTCACGAGAGCTAAAACCTTCACTCCATATTTAGCTGGCTTGCTTGGAATTTACAGCCTGAAAGAATAGGGTCCTCTAAAAGCCAAGACCTGTTCATCCAATGTCAATTCAGCACTTGGAACAAAATACTTCTGAAAGTTCACGAGAAACAAATCCAAAAACTCTCTTGTTGGAGCCAACTTATCAATACAAGCACGAACTTGGTCCCCAATGTCATCAAAGCGCAAAGACCTTGTCAATAATTTAAATCTTTCTTCAGACATACTCAAATATATAGCATCGATTCCCATGCTCAAATTTTGGGCAGCGCTCAATCAGTCAATTTTCATCACCCCAGCCATCAGTAAAATTCCGATGTAGCCTCTCATTTCCGTTGCGTCTGTTAGTTTAGCATCTTTTTCTCCTGTGTGTTTATTCCTTATATAGTCTATTTTTACATTTGTATATTTGGTAAGGAGATCAGTTTTATTATCGTTGAAAAATAGGAGAAAGCAGTCTTGCTTAGTATTGTTTTGCCTGGATGTTCTTTTAAGACCATAGGCAACAAAGACAATAATATCTTATCGAGTTCTTTCACTATTCGAAGGACCAGTTTTTGATCAGATATATTATCTACGCCAGAGTAAAAGTCAACGCGTCGATTTCGCTGAGGTGGCTCAACATCTTTTGATTCAGAATTGTTTGCCTCACCCGGAAGTTCTATGCCTTGCTTGGATTCTGATAGATGTTCCTGCTGTCAAGGTGCAACTCAAACGATCTTCGTAAATTTCATTCTGATCATTTTCTACAGCTAGCCACACCTCAATCTGAGCTTGATAAAAATATATTAATTTAGAGTGTCTAATCATTCTAACAAACACCAGTAGTCAAACTACCATGTTTACAACGTAGAATCAATCTTTAAAAAAAAAACAAAAAAAAAATTATATGTTCAAAATATTTTCGCGCGGCATACAAGTGTAATCCACGGAATTTAAGGGCCTCATGCAATACAACCACACGTGACCGATGCTTGCGCAGCATTAACGCGTTTTTCAATTATTCAATTTAAAATATCTAGAAGAGCTCATAATTTGCTTTTGAGGTTTTTGATAAATTTTCGATTTAACCGTGTCGATCATATATGTAAATCACGCGACCACTCCAGGGTTAAGGAAAATAATGTAAAATTAAATTAAGATAGGAATTAAAATTATAATTTGCAAATTGTATAAGTCACGTAACATTTTGTAAAACTAAATATGCGTATTTTTGAAGACATCATGTTATTTAATTGGAATTAGTAAAGATACATAGCACATGTCTTAGAAATCTAGGCAATAAAAAGTCAATTAAATTGATTATTAGACTTACTCAGGATGCATTGATTAATATTAAAAATAGTAGTGGGAATACCTCTGCTCCAAGATATAACAAAAACGAAATCAATAAATTCAGAGCACATATTAAGTAATTTTGACTACACGCCATATGAAGTTTAGTATATTGTTTACAGTTATAGAGATGCTATATAAACCAAAAAAAAATAATAATTCAGAACAATTATGTACAAATGAGCAAATAAAATATGAAAATCCATACAACTTAATAAATTAATGATATCATTATTTCATCTAAGTGTTACTATATATTATTCAGGAGTATGCTTGTATAATCAGTGAGCTTACTTGGGTGAATTAAGATGATATATCTGACAAATTTATTTTATGAATTGTTACAGGTACGAACATAAACATCACAATCATCATTATAAGTAAGAATGAAGACCGATTAAATAGATTAAGACAAGGTTTTACCCTTATAAAAATCTAGACAGATGGCTGTATTAGGATTTGTCATTCTTATCAGGAAAAAATGTATGTCCTTTTAATAAAACTGGAAGCTGATTCCCTTCTCTTATAATATTATTCTAAAATTAGGAAAGTGGACATTTTTTCTACTGGAAATTCAAAAAGAATTGGCGATTTAATTGCCATATTAGCTACATGCAACTTATTAAATTTATTTATTCTTGAACATACTCATATTAGTAAAAATATTCGGGATAACTTCAATTTTATGCGACCCAGGTTAATAACAGATCAAATTATTATCTGTATACAGCTATAGCCCACTTTGAATTTCTTACCCTACAACCATGAGCGCAACCCAAACAATATCGTGTAAAGATGCATCTCAAATATCACAAAATATTCTGTTAATGCAGATTATGCACTGGCCCCAGATTATACAGTTAAGAAGAATCTACTATCCAGTCTCGGCCACACCCTGTGATCATATGCAATCAGTGTAATTATCGGTACGGTTTGAAATATTCTCTTCAGATCTTTGCTTCATGAGCGCAACAGGGTATGTGGCTGCCGTTTAAACGACCTTGGAAGATACGTCTAAAGCAAAGGCTTTGTGCAATGATTTTTTCGATGAAAGCAAAAATTCATAAATGTTGGGAAAACTGTTTCAAAAATAAAAAATATTATAACTGGTTTTATTGTTGGGAAGCAAAAGTATTTATTATCACTTTCATAAATAGTACCGATTATTCAGTATATTTAAAAATAAACTATTTAAAATAACTGATTGTCTTAACGCTCATTTAAATATTAAGCAATTTTTTAGAAAATTTAAACTCAATGCTAAGTGTAGGTTCTAATATGACATATGACAAATTCTTGTTTCAATTTACGATTGGTAACAAGAAAAAATAAAAGAAGATAAAGAGTACAATTCGTAAACGCTTGGAAATTAACAAAACACGAAATAAAACAAACAAATCTGGACAATAAAATACATAATCATATCATTTTTGATTAGAAGAAACTTAAAAAGAAATTATCAAATCAAAATTCCCTTCAAAACTGGTATGGAAATTTAGGCCACGCTCTTTAAAAATCAAAAAATTCATTAAACAAACTTTTATCGACTATTAATTTAATGCACGAAAATACTTAACCCTGAGTTTATTGTTCTTAACAAAAAATACACACTGGATTCAGCTTTAATTATTTTAAAATATAAAACCAAAATTTAGATTCTGAGTAGTGTCTTGTTAAGTCAAAATATGTTATCATTGTTCACAGAAATTTGTGCATATTTCTTTAATAACATTTTCACATGAAATAAGGCGTATGACGTGAGCTGTAATGTGACAGGCTAATTAATGTAATTCTAAAGAAGCTTTAGATAACATGCTGAGACGAGCTTTCTAAACATTTGCGGGGGCGAGAAAAGCTTCGAAGCTTTACTCTAGTGGTTGGATTGAATAATTAGGGAAACTTAAAATCTTCTGTATGAGGCATTAACATTTTCTAGCCAAGTTTAGTTCTATTTATAATCAAGATTATTTATGACTTGGCTATTAAATATATACAACTTAAGTATCAACAAACACAGGAGACGTTTGAACACTCTCATGTATTATATGGTTTCATATTGTGTTCATTTTTTCTTATCTTTTGCCAAAAAAAATACATATCCTATGTATTTTTTTTTTAAATTGGTAAATTATACATTTTTCTATGAATTTAAAAGCGTTTATTCTCTAATATAAAATGTGTTTTGTTTATGCATTTTGAGTATTACTTTAATTATTGGTCGAAAAACCTCGCCGCTGAAAATATTTAACCATTACAGCTCTGCATTTCGACACATAGCGACGATGAAAATTTTCTTAGATATCTAAGCTGGATTATCTTACCAACATTATTTAGATAAATCTTGGAAGATTTCAAAAATATATTTTGAATTTATGTTGTGTAAATAAAATATCATACTATCCTTATTACAAGATTTCTTAAACAATGTTTTAGGTTTGCAAGTGCCCATAGTTTAATTCTATACTTAAGTTATATTGATTTAATCCATTTAATAAAATAGCATAATACCAGGTTCGAGGTAAACAGGTTACTTTTACTTACTTATTGTGATCACTCTTAAAGATTTTATATGAAATATTTTAAAGAGAGCATTGAAAAAACAATTAAAATAACAGTTCACAACAATATTAAATAGTGCAGATAATATTTGTTAACTTATCTGCTGTAGACTAATTTATGGACAGATCACAATATAATGAAATAATTTCATCAGAGTAGAGAGTAATTAGATCAGAGTCGACCAAACCTAAAATAAACGTTCAATGGGCGCTTTTATTTCTTCACTAAATATTCTATCAGGTATATTTCATGTATTAAACTAAGTTAAAATAAAATGTGGTTTCATATCAAGTGATTTCCATATTATTGTTATATTCATGAAGCTTTTGGGGGCTTTTGCATGTGCGTGTAAGCTTTAGGAAATTTCATAAAGTTTGGAATTGGCCTGAAATATTAGACTCCTAATTGGATAAAATAACTTTTGGAAATCCGTTAGTTGTACGTATGTATAACTGCCTAGTCTGTAAAATTGACTACTCGTGTAATTATTGAGATATTTTTCGGCATATTCAAAAAATCTTTGGCAAATTTCATTTGCTTTTAAGAGAAAATGGGATAAATATAACTCGATATAAAAACGCTAAACGTATTAATTAAACATTAATTCAGAAACTATTTAGTCACACTAAACCTTGGTTGATTTTTTTTTAAATATTTGGAATTAGTTCCTACAAAATATTTGCATTTCAAAAATTTTAAACCACATAAATTCGCGATATTAAAATTTGTTTTTGACATGAATAGCGGTGTAAATATGCATGACAAGAGATTTGCTTTTAGCTTATGTTCTACTTATCTTTAGTAATTTCCTTCTACTTCTTCACATTCACTCCTAATTTTGCATATAAATAGAAGAATTACAGTTTATATATATGTATAATAGTATACTGCAAATAACATAAAATATATAGAAATATGTAAATAAATTGAAATAATAACCTTTATGGCAATATATAGAAATAGTATCAAAAAATAATTTCTTCTGTCGGTATACGTCTAGGGAAATTCTGTGTTTACCACATCTAGTAATTATAAATGCTTGAAAATTCAATGGAGGCTCTCTGAAAAGAAATTAAATTTTTAATCTCTAATTACAACTAAATGAAACTACGTGACGTAGTATTATTTCTACTTTATTTAAATTCTTAACCACGGGCTAGGTTTCGTTATATGGCAACATCTTCATGTGGGCAATTTGTAAACATTGACTCATATCATTGTAAAGATAGATAATAATAACTATTATATATCATTGTAAAGATAGATAATAATAACACTGCTCCCCTACAATAAACTCACTAATGAAAACAGTAGGAAAATCCGCGCAAACCCAACTTCCGCTATTGTTTTGTATTATATTTAAAGTTTCTACGAGTGAATTTTTACAAATAGGTCGTTGTTAAGAATTTTAGTAAAGTAGAAATAATACTACATCACGTAGTTTTAGTTGTCCATTACTACAAAATTTACTCCAAATATATTCAATATTCAAATTTAAATTCTTTTCTTGAATAAATCCTAGCAAAGCGGGTCTGATAGATTCATTCTAGATGGAAAAGACTAGATTCAATTGACGGCAAACCCTTGCGATTTGCCGATCCCAAAACTACTTGGTAGTATTTTTTATGAGTGCTCTGAAACTCGAGCTTTGCAAATAATTTATTGTGAGTGTTTGTTGTATGCGAATAAAGAGCTAAGTGAAAAAATATTTTCTTCTGCCACATTAATGTGCATTTTATAATAGTTCGTATTATTGACCGCCGTGCCTTTTGTATTATTTCCTAGTCAGTTAATTTTCATATAATTACAAACAAATTTAACCTTGCATATAAAATTTATAACGAAGTATTAAATTTATTTTAATTTTAGAAAACAAGACAAATTTCGAACACTCAAATTTAACTTTCATAATATTGTGCAAAATAAATGCTATTTTATCGTTCTCAGCAAAATATTGTTTTAAAAAAAAAATATTTTATTATTGTTTCAAATATTGCTTAGATATTTTTTTCGAGAATTAGTATCTTTATAATTATTAAATTTTTCTTTCACTAGATTAATTTTGTAAAATATACGACCTGTCGTTGATTTGTTTTAAATTTAATAATTGAATACCATAATCAGCGCAATCAAAGAGTGCAGTTGTCTCATACTCACATGTTTCGATCGAAAGAATTGTAAAGCGATTCCATTGAGGGTTAAAATAAATTATTAATCAGAAGTAAATTTGCAAAAATAGGTAGTAGTTTTATTTAGCGATTATAAGGGCATAAAGGTACATGGATCTCATCTATTATTAGTGTTCTGAAATTATTTCCCATGTAGTTTTCGACGTAATTTCAATTTCAATTTGCCATCTCTTACTTCTTCTTATTTCAAAACCTAACTAAATACATTCTTGTGTTTAGAAAAATGTATTTAAAGAGACATTTAAAAATCAATTGAAACTAAATATTTACAGTTTATGTAACTACTTTTCAACTGTTATTATGAACTACCGTCATCTTAATATTTCAAATAATTTCAATTCGTTAAGTATATTTTATAGGTTTTAATAAAATCCTTAATTGAAAAAAATTTAAATACGAGTTACTTAATTTATTTTTAATAAGTTACATTAATTTAAATGACGTGACCTTCGTTGTGTGTTAGACGTTGCCACTATTTGATGGTTTAATCTTCCGTTTTCCTATGACGATGGTTCAACTCGAGTTGTTAAGGTCTATTGAGAGCTTATATGCTAATTGCGTTGATTATGTTTAATATAGCTAAAACAAAGAAAATGATTCGAGAGATTTACAATTTTTCAAAGAATTATCTATTTACGAAAAATGTATTTAATATATGGAAAAAAATATACGTTCATCTAACTTAACTACAAACATTAGAAGAATATGTTTCCTTTACATATTTTATATAATATTTGGAAATGGTACTTCTAAGATCAGTTCAGTGTCCTAGTATTCGTCTGTAAGCTGAAAGCCAAATTTTGGAATTAACTAAACTTATTGTGAATAAATAATTATTAAAATAAAGTAAAAATGTAATTTGACCATTATTTATAAAATAAAAATATTTGAAGAAGGGCAAATGATATGATAGAAATACAATTTTAGTAAGTTCATGCGCTCAGTTCCAAGTACAGCTTTAAGCAGTAATTGACCATTGTTATTTAATGCTTCTTGACGCAAAGCAAATATTCAACTGTTGTTTTGAAATTATTGTTAAGAACTGTCTAATAGGCATTGTCTTATAGCCATATGTCTCATAGCTACAATGACCAAACTCATCCACAATTTATAAAAATACTTTCGTAGATAAAGATATTAAATTTTGTTGTTTAGAAAAACATACTATATCCTAAAGTCTTGCAGTATTTTTAAAGTCTTATATATAAATATTTTTATTAGGAACATTAAGGTCTAACTATATGAAGACAAGAAATTGCAATTTAAAAAAAAAATGTTGTTTTCATGAAATACAAAATTTTCGTCTCACTAAAGTACTCCTTCTATGACATCAAAGTACTCACACAAAAAGGGTAGTTTTATTTTGTTAATTATATCGGGTTTATTAATTTCGTCTTTATCAAGCAAAAATGTAAAATATTCTCAGTATAGTGAAATTATTTGCTAAAAAAATTACAAAGTCAAACAATTTGTATAATTACAATTCGGATATAAAAACAACATATATTATAAATAAAACTAAAATTTACTTTTAATGGAAAGAACAAATAGAGCTTAATACAAACTTCGATGTATTACGCGTTTAGGTAGACAAATAACTCATTTCAGTACTTAAACATACATCTGGAAAGAAATTGTAATTGTTTTGGAAAGAAAATCAAAATATCAAAATACTATATACTAGCATTTCCCGCAACTTTATTCGTATATAACTTCAAAAAATATTAAATTAATAGCAACTTTAATATACATAACACCATCTATTAAAATCATTATATAATTAAAGTTTTTAAAGTAAATGTGCTTTGTATTGAATAGTCGCATTACAATATATTATTTTTAGTTGATCAATTGTAACAAAATATATGATATATGTTTCCCTGTATGTTAACCCCAGACCCAAAAGAATCCATAGGTGAAAAGTTCATCGAGATCCCTTTGCCTGTTTTTGTGTGATGCGCGAACAAATCAATGGACGACCAGGAAACTCAACAAATATAATTTAGTATTCTATTATTTAAGTTATTTTACCCTGAGTATTCTATTTTTATAAATAAGAAAGCATATTTAAAAATGATAAAATTTGTACTGATGAGATATATAAGTTCACATTCCAAAATGGCTAATGTAATAAAATAAATAAAAACAAAACCTTCATTCCTTAAAACATTTTTTCAACCAAATATATTTCATGAACATTATTTTCACACTAAAAAATAATGTACATTCCGTCCGTTGTCATCTTAATTTTTACCCGCGTTTTATTGTGTCGGTACTATAGGCTTTTTTACTCACCATAGTGTCATTAAATTTGTCTTTCGTTGTTACGTTTAGTACGTTTCTCTCTTTTGATATTAGGCAGACTTATATTTTAAACGTTGTTTTATTTTTCTCGATCCTGATTTTACAATAAATTACGTGGTTTTAAATATCATAGATTTAAATATCTGTATGGCTGCAGGATTTATTTTGCATAAAAATTATATTTATGCTGAATGAATCCTGCAGCTATACAAATATTTAATTTAAGTTATTTTCCAAATAACTTAAATTTTGTGACCTAGGTAAGCTTTTGAAAAATTGAGTCACCCTCTCTTACCTCTGTGACTGTGATTTTATTTATAATTTCAATGTATATTTCTTTTTGTAAATTCATGTAGCGTTTAGTAATATTCTAAGCTGTTAGCCCGTGGCACGCCGTAAAATAAAATTGTATTTGTATTAAGGCGTTAAATAAAATTGAAAACTTTGTCACAGTCGACATACGCGAAATAGAGTTGCTCCTTCAATTGTTCATATTTTTCTATCACTTAATGTATAAGATGTTCTGATTCATACCATTAATTTTGTAGTATAAGAGACAATTATAAATATATCTTGCAGTATTTTATAAATTTCTATTTATAAAATACAACAAGAGTGAAATATTCCACACACGTACATACACAAACGCACACGTGCACGCGCACACGCGAACACGCACACGCACGCGCACACACGCACGCATACACACAAACACACACACACACACACAAGCTATAGTTATTAAATTATTATAATATATTTAAAATTAGCAAAAATTTATATTAAGAAATTCGTATGTAGTATTTTCTTTATTGACTTAAAGTAGTGATAAGTTTTAAAGCCTCTTATAAAATAATAATTTTAAATCTGTAATGACGTTTCTCTTTCACTATATATTAGCATTTCATTCTATCAACTGTAGCCACATTTCAGTTGAATTATAATACAAATAAAAAGGCAAGTACTGCAACTGTTTGAGTTTAGATATTTCATATTTATTTCACGTTTTGCAGGATAATCAGCCTAATATATCAGTTCCTGCAAAACAACCAATGAAATATCTAGAATTTGACATTGGATAATTCTAAATACATTTATATTTATATACATAAATATATATAAATATAATTGTACATATATATATATATATATATATATATATATATATATATATATATATATATATATATATAATTTCTAAAAACCTTCGAACTTGGAATCAAGCATAGAAATATAGATTATTAACTTGTATGTACTGTGATAGCTAAATATTAAAAATATGTTAATAACATATGAGAAAATAAGATCCTTAAACAACTGGTAATCGTCAATTAAAAAAGTAACTATGATAATAAAAAGATAAAAAGTATTATAATAGTAAAAAAAAAAAATTTTCTCAGAATTTTATTTAAATACGTCGTTAAAAATTTCAGCAAAATTTATTTATTTATTATTTCAACAAAAATTTATTTGTTTATCACCAAAAGCGCTAATTTCATAATTGTGAAAAAAACAGTTACTACAAATTTATTACTAAACTATGGAGAAGATTTTAAAAAGTTTCGGAAAAAATTATATTTTTACACCTGTGAAATATATAAAAATCTGTTATATTTAGAAGGATCTCACTTTCATTTAATACTTAAATTTTATATATTATTAAATTTTATATATTTTTAATAGGCATAATTATGCTTATATATTTTTAATAGGCATAATTATAATTATGTCTATTAAAAATATATAAAATTCAATAATTTTTTTAACCTAACATACATATCATCTATATAAATTTCTTTGAAATCCGTTGAGTTATTTTAGTTTAGAATAAAGTCAATCAAACAAATAAATGGCCAAAGTTTCACTTTTATAATGTTAGGGGCGATAAGAGGAAAACATCATTAGACCAATTACATTTTACGGCATCGCAAGCGCTTTTTTTTTAGTTACATCATTATTCTGAACTTAGACATTGATCTTAAAATTGTCTTACATCTGATCTCAAATTTTACTCGTACACATTAAATATTCCATTGACTAACATACGTTTTATTCATTATTTTAATTTCACCTTTCGTGGACGGCATCTACATGTTTCTGCATTATAAGTTGCCTTTAACGAAAATATTAAGTACATTATAATTTTTATATTAAATAAATTTATATCTTATATAAATATTATTAAATCAACCTTAGAATAAAAACTAAAAAGTTTTGGAATATCCAAATAATGGAATATCCGAATATCCATTTGGTCATAAATACATACTGCATTCATGGTTAAAAATTATATTAATATTTGTAACTAGTTTGATAGAAACTCTTCTTAACTTTAACTGTTTACTGTAATTTAAAAATATTCAAGATTTACGTGTATAGTATGCTAACAAGTTTCATTAACAATTTTAGAAACTTGCTACCATTTTCTTCATGTAATAACATTTATCTCCAATTGTTATTAGGTGCAATAATGAAAATTGAAAAGCAAAGTTTGATAAATTGGTCTGTCCACTGAATCTAGCTTGTAATCCAAGGGCGATTGCTAATACAAAACTAAGAGTACATATGTTGTATTAGTTGTCCATTATTACGTATCCTATTATATCCATTATATCCAAATGTGAGTCAATTTTGTGCTGCAAGCTACAAATAAAATTCCTAGCTCATTTTACAAGCAACTAGGAAGAAAAAACTTATTTTTGCCTCCCTTTATCTGTATGGGTGAGAAATGAAATAAAATTGTATATACATTTTAATGCAATTATCTGTTTTGAGTAAAGTAATTCGGTCAAGAATTTCAAATAAATTTCTCATCTATTTCTATAATATCGTCAATTCAAAAGAAGAATTAGTAGACAAGGTTTTCCAAAACATTGAAACAAATTATCGATATCGCGAATGGTTGAACGAAATAGCCATTAGCGGCTAAAAATGTACGTACACGATATGAACAATATCATTTTAAATAGAATCGCAGGTAGAATAGTAATATACAATTCCATTGACTCCGTAATGAACCAAAGTGAAGTAGCGAATGTTCCAACGGAGTTTCCAAATTCTGAATTTGAAAAAAAAGTGAAAATTATTTTACTCTCAAACATCAATCAGTCAAAATTATGCAATGGTACAGGATTAAAAGTTTAAAAACTGGTGAACTATCTAATTGAAGCGATAATTCTGATTTGACTTTATAAAGGTCAAGATGTATGATTTCCGCGAATACCACTCATTCCGACCGATATGGCATTCGAGTTCAAGTGACTTCATTTCCTAATACGCCTTGCTTTTGCTATAACGATCAGTAAAGCGCATGGACAATCTTTGAAGAATTGCGGTTAAATATAGAAAATGATGAGATCTCTCATGGATAGTTATCCGGACGCATATTCCAGAGTCAGTAAACCATTGTACTTTATGCAGAAAACGGACAAATAAAAAATGTAGTCAATCCACTAGTTTTGCGATAAGAAAAATTGTTCTGCGAAAAAGATATTGTTTTCATAATTTTCTTTCATTTCACATAGCCACCTAAACGTAAGGCAGAGTATTGAAATAAATCAGGTGTTTTCTCGGTAAATTTTACTAGAATATTTTATTTACTTTCCCATTCATTTAATATCACACTGAGCCAGAGCGAAGCGTAGCTAGTTATTTATGAAAGAATTAATGCAATATTCCTAGAGTATTTCAAATAAGTCGAATCTGAAACAAAACAACAAGTAAATGTTTATCCTCCTAGCATAACGGTTGGCGTATCGACGTATTGAGTCAAATCTATTTAAAACCAGATTATGCAATTTTTATCAATACAATTAGGAAGCTAGGAGATAGCTAAGTATCTCATCCCGTGACCAGCTGCTCTAACTTTACTTCAATTTAGTGTAATACCTTTAACCACTCTATTATATTTAAGAAACATCACCTCAATATATAAAGCAAAGTCAACGCTACAAATTCACACTAATTTGCTGCCTTAAATCTAACCCTGTTAAACATTTGTATTCTCTTGCTACCCTCTTACCAACAAATCTTAGAAGAGAATTTACTCCGCAGAAAAAAAGGGATTATAATGTCATGAGCATCTAATATAAGATCTTTCCCTTCAAAGTCTATGAGCTTCAAGGCATAAATCATTTCTCTTCAACCGTCTTGAGTCATTGCTGTTACATTGAAAATGTCGACTTTTTATCAAACTGAATTATGAATGAAATTTAGCATGAAATAAATTACATATTCATAGTTATTTGCCAATTCAATTAATTTATGAAGTCGCTTACAACAACGCAATTGCTTGCATTACTCTCACATGAGATATGAAAAAGTATAACAAGAGAACTTAAATGTGTATAACACTTTACAAAAGTTGAAATGTAAGCCAAATCTCTGATTGTATCTCTTAGAACAGAATAAAAAAATGACTCACCGTCTGAAGCGACATATCGATTTGGAGAAAAAGATCATGAAAAGCAGATTACACACACACACACACACACATATATACATGTATATTTTTTCTTACCTATAATTGCAACTGAGTGAAATATGAACATTGAAAATATTTTAAAAATGTATTGATTTAGGTTACAAAGTGATACTAGAAACCGATAATGCATGCAACAAAATATGTGTGTCCATTGTTCATTCTAGAAAGCTCTGTAAATTATTCGAAAACATTTAGTAGCATTTTATTTCAATACGCCTCGCTTTGCAGGAGCCACTGCTTCAGTTATGAATAGTAATGGCTCGGATCTGATATTAGTAAATCATCTTCTTCTTTGACCATACACGCTTCCACAATTGGACGAGGGTTTTCCTCGAAGATTTACGAGTTTGCTGGTTTTTTAACCTCCCTTTCCCAATTTCGTATAAAAATTAAGGTATAGGCATATTTGGCTACTGTAATACTGATGTATGCATTTATTTATTTTGTGACAAGTAAATTGGCTTATTTAAAACTACTTTGGAGAAATTTCATGATATTCATTTTTGGAAAGGAAGTAAAGTAAATTATGAAGTAAATTGGATTTCTTCGAAACTTAATTATCAATGATATTAAATTTGTTTATTTTTATCATAAATATATTGTTTAATATGTGAATTTTGTCAATAACTAACGTAAGTCTAGAGATAAAAGTCAAAGATGAGATACAGGGTCAAGTATAGAAAATTTAGAAATCATGAATTATTGAAAAATCAATGGAAATTATAAATGTCACTAAGACCTTGAAACAAAATTTTAATATTTTTTTAGAATAAACATAATTGAAAGTCAAGTAATTTAAACTTTCTTATAAATACTTACTTCTATACAATAATATTTACATTTTGGATGGAATTGTTTTCCAAACTTTTGTACCTATTCATTTTTATTAGATAAAGGATATGTTTAAAATAAATTGACGTATAAATAGGTAAATTAGAAAAAGAGATATCAATTAAGTTTTTAGAACATAACCCGCGATCGTCAGCAAGCAAACTTGTTTAATTGCTTCTTTAAATATTAATGATTATTGATATTTATAAAAAGGAAAACGTTATTTACATAGGACTTAATAAAATGTTTTTCCTTTCAAATATTTTCCCATTAGTTACTTTAACCTGAAGGATGAAAAACGTGACAAATTTCGCATAACTGAATTCATTCCAATCAAATACTCCAGTCTATATATAAAATCGATATCCATATCCACTTACTGAAAATATATCACTTGTTATAATTTTTAGGATCCCGTATTCAAAGAAAAATTTTCCCTTATAAATTTGACATGACTATTCATTCGGTACCGGTCACAATTCTTACCTACATTTTCAAACCTGTGTCCATGAAATTTTGTAAGTTGATACTTGATGATACGATCTCTATTAATAACCAAGTTATGGAAAATGTTATTAAAAAAAAACAAAAAATAATCATGGTTTCCGTTACTATTTTTAGTTCGTGATCTCCGCATGGATGTCCAATTTGTTCACTGTCCAATTTTTATATCGTATATTTAAAACCTGAAAATATTGCAGATTTGATTAAGTCGCATTAAGAATTTTAAAACAGTAAGCGACTGTGAAATACTTCTTAATAAATATCTTGACAAACTTCTTACTTTAATGTACACACTTAATAAATATGACAAACCTTTTGTTATGAAAGTAATCTCTTACAGATAATCATAACACCAATCTAGCCTCGCTCAATGAACGGCCGGCAATCAAACCCGAGTCTCCGCAATGCACCGAGCTGTTAAATGCCGTATGCCTTGTGATCAACTCAACACACACGATGTGTAGGGTATAAACTTATTCAGAATTACATGCAGATGTTGAACCTAGAAAATTCATTAATAAACTTTATATTGTTTTCGATTTTCTTGGAATATTTATCTCAATTCTAAATTAAATACAATTACGAAAATAAAGGTTATTGGACGTCGAAAACATAAGACAGAGTTAAATACGTTAAAACATGTAAAAATACATTATATTTTAACAATTGATTTCATATTTAATTACTATGAAATTTCACTTATTAACAATAATTTTACTGTAATATACGTAGTGTTTCCATCTATAATAATACAATTTTTTTAAATATGTTAAATTTATTCATAATTTCCTATTTTACACTAATAAAAACTAAAATAATTTTTATAAAAATATGCAATCTATGTTCATCCTAAAGGTCTTTTCTAAATATTAATGAAATATTTTTTGAAATGGGATGATTAATTCCGGAAATTACCTCCCAAATCTAAACTTACAAAATTTAATTTTTTTGTAATATTTGAATTTTTCTAGTAAGGCAACATGCTACCCATTTCCATTCTGAAAGTCCTTTATAAATACTGGTGAAATAATTTTTGAAAATAGATGAGTAGTTTCGGAGCTTACCTTCTACATTCAGACTTATATAGATAACTTTTTAGAATACATGAAATTTTTTTTAACGGGATAATATACAACCTATGTCCATCCTGGTGATCCTTTCCAAATATTGGTAAAAGTATTTTTAAAACCGGATGAGTAGTTTTGGAGTTTACTTCCTATGTCCAAACTTACAAACTCTTTCACTTTTTTTAATGCACTGTACTTTTGATTTTACTCCTTATAAAACTTCATAACGGGCCCTATGTATGAAAATCGTTGCTGAAAAAGTAAACTCCAAAAAACCTATTCATTACACAAACTGACTTTTCAAGATTACATTCGTTGAATATAGCTCACAGTTTTGTTATACAATAAGGAAATTTTAAACCATGGAACATAAGCGCTTATGACAATTATGGTATTGTTTATAACTTTGATCAAATGTACATAATACAATTACCGAACAATGATTGCCATATGGCAAAAAATAAATCATAAAAATATTTCAAAATTATACTTCTTCACATTATTATCATCCATCACATCGCCTTAATTAAATTTCTATTTAGTGTAAAATTTAAAAATGTAAAACTGTCACTTTGCAAATACTTGTTCCACGCTTTAAATCAGGTATTTATTTAATGAAATGCAGCTTAACCTCCTCTCACACAAATATAATCGACAAAGCTAATATATATCGCTAAATAATTTCAAAACATTTAATGAAATATTAAATGTAGTACCTCAAATATGAATATTGCTTGGCTCAGTGCCAATATTAACAACGGAGAACTTAGTTCAACTCAAACTATTACCACCTTACAGCAAACTCATTAATAAATGCTCCACTCCTATAAGTTTTCCCGCGGCTCTAAGTGAACTAACAATATATCCTACCTAGAAACTTTCCACGGAGGCTTGAATCTATGTAGATATCTATTATAAACGTTAAATTCTCTAAGGTTAAAGATAATTGAACTCTAAATTAACTTTGGTATATATTATCGCGTTTGAGTTAAAAGTAATATTCGGTGAACATTTTCGGCGAATTTTTGGCTAGTGCATTCGAAACACTAATCTAAAGTTTTACTACGCGTAGTTAAGAACTTTACTGATTAGGTTTAGTAAAAATATGGGAAAGACAGAGAAGGTCAAAAGTGAAGCTTTCGCAATATGATTTACTCGTATTTGCTTCTCTTTTTAATTGATGTTTTCTACTTAATTAAATATTCGTGGTGTTGTCAAGTGACTTAAAATTTAATATTCAATTAAACCATTTTGACGTTCTGTCATTCAATTAATTCCAGGGTAACACAGTTTGAATTAAAACATTTAAATATATTAACATTTTCCAATGATTAAACCTATATTCTGTTTTACGTCTACCTCCTGTAAATCAATTAGCATACTCCTATTTAAAAAAAAAGTATTAACATATTATATCCACATTAACAGATTTAAATTGATTTTCATATATATGCTACATTTCATACATATATATTTGAAATACACATTCCATTATTTAATGAATCAAAATCAGATAGCTGAAAATATCAGTGCACATACAGGCACGTTAAGTAATTAAGAATTTAATTTGAATTGTATATCACATCATTGAAAATGTTTTGTTGAAAGTTAAGAAATATAAATAATATGTTTACTTCATTTCTAAAATCACCATAATTGCATTGTTTAAATTATGAGCAAATAAATCTTCAACCATACTTACGGAACAAAAACTTGTGTAGTAATGTGTAATGGCTTAAACGCCAATTATTAAATAAACAAACTGGTGTATTTCGCAATGTTACCAATTTTTCCGATATTTCATTTTTAAAAGAAAGAGATCAGAATGAGGAAATGATCGCTTCGAAAAACTCAAATAGAATATTCCTGGAAGCTGAGGATGCCAAGGATAAGAACCAAAAGGAGATAACGACTGAGCTCGGGTTCCAAAGTGGGACAGGAACTTATATTGGAGAACCATAATTTAGTAAACACAGGCCAAAGTCGTGCTAGAGTCCCATAAAAGAAACCCCGAGGGGTTGATTTGGGTGGAACCCTAAAAATTGTGATGAGCCTTAACATCCCCCAAAATATTATATAAACCAGGAATTGAAGTTAAAATATCCCGTCGTACTAATCTTACAGAACATGTTTGAAGGAAAACATACATAGAGAGGATGGTAATATCTTTGACTCTCGCAGCAACAACACAAAACAACTACGGAAGCCAAGAGAAATCTGAGAGAAGACAAAGAATTTGTCAAGTAATAAGGTGGATCCGCCCTTGCCATTTGCTCTATCATCACATACATAAACATAGCCTTGGATCTTAAAATGGAAACCAAGTCTCCGAAATGGCAGCCACGAATAGAGAATACTTGACAAGGAGGTGACGAAAATCTGCTTTGTTGGAAATAACACTGCGACTATTCCATTGCAAGACCCTTGCTTCCGCTAACTGTGGCGGAACCATTGGAAATAAGGTGTTCAATAGAGATAAGAATATAGGAGGCAACGTTGAAAGGTATTTGGTTGGAGGAACTCAAAATTTTGACCAAAGTGGTCAATATAAATTAAATAATACTCGAATAAGAGTATTAACTAAATGTTGTTGACTAAGACCGCAGCCATTTTCAGGCTGAATAATTCGAAAGTCTGCCTAGGCTTGTTCTACAGCCTTGCAGTCGTAGCCTTGATTGGAACTTGTCGAAGAGGGTCGAGGTTTCAGAGTCGACCTTTTTTTGGACGCTTCCACATTGAATATGTCTCTCTAAGACATTTCAAATTTGATTTTCTTGTTATTGGAATTTGGGACAAACTCTATCAGTGGTCTAATCATGATTTCCAATGCAAAAGACACATTTTGCCATTTCAATAGGAAGAGGGCAGTTTCTTCCAACGTAACTTTCACACACCCTTCACAACCTTACCACATCCTTTTGGGACTTCTATGTTTTTTAAGTCCTCCTCATTAAACCGATATACTGGAACATTGCGAACAATGCCCATACAGCTGACATTAAAAGAGGAACAATTTATTCTGTGCAGTAAAACCCGAGTAGTTTATAAACGGATGGCGGTATCGGCAGATGAAAATTCCACCGAAAAAGTACGTCCAAATATTTTTCTGATCTTTCGAAACAGATTGGATTATTGAATTAGATACACTTAGATTGATTACATTTAATATTAAGCTTCTTCTTTAAATCGAGTTCTACTGGATGCATTTTTTTGTAATTTTGTAATTGAATCTGATATAAATAGAAATATATATATATATATATATATATATATATATATATATATATATATATATATAAATATACATATATATATAAATGCCTACTATCAATTCTTAATAATAGCTGATGCAACAACATATTAGTTACAAATGTATATCCTTTTTTATTTGTAAGAAAACCTAGAATTACTAAAATGTATTTCTGAGGTTCACTATGAAAAAAACAGCGCAATAGTCATACTTGGGATATTAAATATTATCTCGCTTTTTTAAGGATTGTTTTAGGAAAGTTCATAATTTTATTCCCATTGTAAATCTTAATAGTTTTACTTATTTGAGACAAATATGAAAAATACGTAAAAATTACTACAAATAAGTAACGCTGAACTTTATTATTATAATTCTGAATATTAGTGAAACTGGAAAGTATCATCTTTCACTAGAAATGCCCACCTTACACCTTCCTAAGGAATAACGATGCAGGCCGATAAACGGCTGATCATTTGGGTTAACATAATTTAAATAGAGCGCTGTTGTCACTTGCAGATCTTGTCCCGAGGAAGGTTTGACCGGAGGACGATACCGATGTGGTATCGCCATTTCAAAATCTTTGCCAGCATCGTCTTGAAATAGGGCTAGAAGTTCATAAAAAGAACCTAAATATCAAACTACATACAGATTAAATGGTAACTAGACGAGGATGAAAAGAGTTTTCCTTGAAAAGTGAAGATTTATGATAACCATACAGAAATTGCAACGCTGCTTATTAAATAGTTAAGTCATGACGAATTTCACTCTAATAAAAGATGTTTAATTTTTTATAAATTATGAAAGAAATATTAATCCTAAATAATAAGGTGTTGGCTAAAATTATTATAATGAAGATTCCTATCTAATTACAAATGAAAACATAATTTACTTATAGATATAAAAAGTATATGCAATCCATGAGTTGATACAGAATTTCTTCGTCTTTTAGAATTTTTACGGTAATTAATAACACAAATTTAATTTTAAATTACTTTAAGTCCCATAAAATTTATTATTAGGAATAGACTGCATTTTATAACAGGTTTATTTTTAATTGATAATACCATTTAACATTTTACGTACTAAATCCCACCTGCCGTTAACTTCCTTCACATATTCACTATTTATGCCCTGACGTACGGTTCAAACATTAATTTTATATATTTGGATTTTTATTTGACACGGACTTTACTTTTCCCCATAATTTCTTTTCATTTCAAAAGTATCCTTGGCCGGGTATAAATGACTTGCAGTCAGCTTGAATTTTAATTTGAATAATACCGAGACCATCTCGACAATTTCTATTCATAAATTTTAAAGCCTAGCGGAAGTACTACTACACCTATTAAGGTATATAATATTAAGGAAATAGGTTCACTCAACTTCACGAATCTTTCATGTTATTTTTAAAGTTACATAAAGTATTTCCGAACAAGGAAATTCTACTTCAACCTACGTAGAATTTTCTGACCGAATACCTGGGAAAGTTTGGTGCGTGTTGGAAACTCTTGCATATTGGCTTCAATTCAACAGCAATAAATCATCTCTTTATTACAAAACTGTGCGAAGGTCTGACCAAGCACGTACAATATAACCGAACGATTGAAGATTTATGCGTTTACCTTTTATTTTGATTGAAGAACAATACATCGTAAACGTGAAATTTCGTTCGTTTATGAATCGTATATAAGTAAAGTATAGTTGATAGAATATTCAGGTTTTAATGGCACCGTAGTTAAGAAAAATTTCGTTTCGTTCTATAGTCCGTACGCCCTTTACAAACTCACAATTCACACTACGCATCAATTGAGAATGTGTAGAGATAAATTAGGAGTTTCTACTCGGAACGCTAGAGAAGGAACATATTTTAGAGCAAGAAAGATTTCACAATTTTGTCTTTAACAGGTTTTGTTGAGGCTAGTAGCTTTTAGCTTTAGTATTTCATCCAAACTCTTCACCAATTTCATTATTATTTTTAACAAGTAGATAATATATAGAGCCAAATACGACACGAAATGTTATAAAACTATGCGATTAGGAATATTCGTTACAGTTTTCCAATTAATTTTTGAAAAAAGTTTTTTTTTTCATAAATTTTACTTATAGATGGGATAAGGGGAGAATAAGTTTTTTCAAAAATAGACAAATCACTCTCTTGTATAGAACTTAGAAAAAATAGTTTTTAAGCCCATTAAATATAAAGAGAACTTTGAGTGTTTCATTTGTCCTTTAAAAATTCCCACAAAAATATTTTGTAGTGTTATGTTTTTAGATATATGTTTCGATATTATACCAAGTTTTGTACATCACAGGGTTCCTAAAAAAGCTACTTAGACCAACAGGTAGACAAAAGTATGGAAACGCAAATTATCTTCCAAAGGTTTTCAGATTTTACTTTTGAGTTACAAAACCCTACAAAAAAATGTTCTGTTTTTAGTTAATGAATTATTTAAAAATTGTTTGGCTAACAACTATAAGACATTTAAAACAGAAAAATATACAAAAGTATGGATGTAACGTAAAAAAGTAAAAAGCAGGGAAAACTTCTAAAATATGTCCATCCAAGGAATGGATCTATGACGTACTTAAACAAAAGTACTTAAATAAATGGCTTCACTTAGAGGTCTCTGCTTCAGCATCCTGGATTGCATTAACCCATTGAAAGCTTTTGAAAATTACGTGACCCTTTTAAATACTCAAGGGTGCGTTTTTAGAATTAAACAAAAGTGTGGGAAAATTATTTCCCTTTAAAATGGTTGAAACTCGTTATTTTTTAATGTTGCTTGCGATCAATTTGAAGTTGTATTTCCCCAAAGGTTACTTCAAGTTTAGTAATCTCATGACTTGAATAAGATATGAGGAGACCTGTTTGACCTAATAAAATGAGGTAATTCTACAAAAACTGCGTTAGTGAATAACTTTTTACAAACCGTAGTCAAACTTTATGCTATTATTGGAAAGATGCTCAACATCACTTTATATGTAAAATAAAATAACTACGAGTATGCTAGAGGGAAACCGTTTTCCCTGATCGGTTAAAAAATCAATTACCAATTTAGCGGCTTTGCTAGACAAAACTATGTTTCACAGCAATAGCATTTTTTTTGCGACAGATTCACTTTTGAGGTACAAAACCGGCACTTTTCAGGTATAAACTTTGCAAATATGTTTGCCTATAGCAATTGTGTACTATGTGAGTGTTGTAAAATGTATTGCGCTTTCCAGCACAGAAGCCGAATATATATATATATATATATATATATATATATATATATATATATGTGTGTGTGTGTGTGTATATCAATTACAGAGGTAAAGAAGCAATATATCTTAGAAATTTTCAATAAGTAATAAAATTGTATTAAATATTTACGTGCTACAGACATGCCAGCAGATATACTAACTAATAGTTTGAACTCAGCCTAGCTTTTTAAATTCATGAAAACATTAGGTATTGTTAAGATTTAATTGTAAAAGACGATTCATTAGATTGTCATTGTTGCCTATAGAGCCTGAGTGGGGGGTATTATAATTATGTATTCGAACAAAACATATAGATAACCAGTAGCGTCCTCTATAACAATTGTGTATACAATCTGAACAAACATTTTTTTTATTTCAAAAGTAAAAACAAATAATGAGATAAAAACAAAAATTAATGAAATTAAATTATTAAAGGAGATTTCAACGTACACATGTAAAAAGCAAAAATGTCGGAATGACCGAAATCACCACATTTTTTGTCTATTTTGTCAACACTTGCAATTGTTTAACCAATTTCTTCCCGCTGTCATATTTTTAGAACACTGTATTTTAATTTTTTTCACAAGTATATATTTTTGTATCTTATTGTTGCTGATCAAATTTATATTTATATGCTATTTATATATGAAAATGAATTTTTATGGATTGTGAAAGATATTTATATCATTTTATTATTTTCTTTCAAACTTTATCAATTTTGTTGCGTCATGGAGAGCATTATTTTATATATTGCACAAGAAAAAAACAATTTACTTCAAAGAACATGAAAACAATTTCAAGAGTTTTACTAAATATATAATAAATGAATATAAAATATATTTTGGAAAGAAGTTATGTATCTCCAAAATGAGCCATACTATAAAAATGACATTGGGAATACGTGTTTAATGTTTGACGCAAAAACATGTCCATTTCTGTGCACGAGCAGGTTCAAACTATTAAATTGTTTACTTCTTGAGGGTCTTGTGCTTACATTAGTTGATAAGCTGACGTCAAACACAGTACATCTCGTGTCGCAATTGTGATTAATGTGTTGATATAAATTTAAACCTGTGTGTGAATTAAAAGATCGACCATGGCAAGTAAAACTATTTTGACTTTGTTTTATTTCAAATGGTAAAAATATACGTATTTTTAATTTGATAAGCGTGTTTTTATATGTTTCTTTTTTTATTTATAGATCTAGTGAAAAAAATACAAAAAGGCTTCGAAGGTGTTTTCAAACATGTAAGACAATTACTTAGAGCAACCCACTTCATTTATTATTTGCTTATTTCTGTACTTTAATATGTCTAATTGGTACATATGGCGGAGTTATGGCTACAAGGGCAATCTTTTACAGTCAAACTTATGTATTTGGAAATACAAAGTCAATATAATACTGCTAAATAATGTTTGGAAAATATGCTTACGAAGTTGAAAAGAAAATCCGCGGTAAAGATATTTGACATTTGGTTCTATGACGAGGTCCTACAATACATTGCGAATATAAGTTTTCATTGAAATTTTCTTTTTCTTTTCTTATCAATACTTGCCTCAAAGCAAACTTTATTGTAGTAAAGATGATGACGTACACATTCCATTCGTCGAAAAAGCAATGTCAAAAAATCATTTTGACAAAATAAAATCATATTTGCGTTTCAATGAAAACTCGACAATTGATTACGCTTACAAAGCTTTCAAGTTTCGCCCATTCACTGATAAAGCTAATGAATCATTTCGAAAGTTTCAGATATTTGAATCCAATTTAGGTTTTGGCGAAATGATCGTCAAATACTTCGGTCATCACAGTATCAAACATTTATAAAAAGTAAACCAGTGCGATTTGGATACAGGCTTTGGGATCTAAGTGAAGTAGACGTTATTATTATAACGTTTTGCTTTATACGGGTAAGGACGCTCAAACCTCTGATGGCGATAGCTCGGGTTCAAGAGTACTGAACAAGTTGCTTGAGGTGTGTATGGTCCATACACACCTCAAGGAATATAATTCACATACACACCAATATACTTCGATAATTTCTTCAGTAATATACAGTTTTTGATTGATTTAACATCTCAAAGGTTCAGAGCTATGAACACAGTAAGAGACAATAGGACTAAGAAATGTCCCATTATGACAAATCAGGAAATGAAAAAGAAAGAGCGAGGCTACCCTGATCAAGCGTTTTACTAAAACCATTAAATGGTACTCGCCTCTAGTCGTTAGAGTTTTAGATATGTCCCTAAAAAAGCTTGGATTATTTACAACCAGGTAAATAAAAATGACATCATCCCCCTGCTAGATTACAGACGAAGGTATATTTTTATTGGATGCACAAATCAGAGGGCAGGACAAATAAACCTCTTCCGAGGTCGTCGGAAGTTCTTCTACAATCTGTTAAGTTTTGATAATTTGGATCATAATATGATTAAGAAAGACAAGTGAAGGCGTTGCCAAAGACAAGGTCGTAAAAAAACCTTTAACTTTTTGTGAAACATGCGAAAAGCACTTTGCAGTGATTGTTTTATACCTTATCATACAAAAAAAAGCTTTTATAATTATATTTTTAAAAATTTGTGTTGATAATTTCAAAATAAAATTATTTTTTTTAGAATTGTGATCTTTTTTAATTTCTAATCATGTATCTCCAATGTCATATTCATAGGATAGGCTGTAATAGCAACAATTTTATACTATTTTTTATTAAGGTATTTGGACTTCAATTTAAACCTCTTGGAAAGTAATGGGTTAAGTGTGCGAGTGTTCATATACATGAATATGTGAATATATATATATATATATATATATATATATATATATATATATATATAAACAATTATATTTACGGTTTTTTATTGCATTTTATTATACTCACAGCTAAATCACATTATTCATGAAAAGGTTGATATTTATCGAATATATTTAGTTCAAGAAAGCATCTGTCAATTTATTGGACGCAAATAGTATCATCGTTGATATTAATGAAGACTACGAAAATGATTAGTCTGATCATGCAGATAATAGTAGAAAGTACAGAAGCCATAAGTGCTTATTTAAAAAGGTACTGCAGAATCATTTCAGAATATTCTACACAATTAATTTTTACCCACGACTATTCGTGAGACATTCTTTGTGCAATGCAATGTTTCACCAAAACAGTTTCACCGATTTAGATACGGTTTTCTATAAAATATTTGTGATCCATTAGTAATGGTTCTTAGCTGTTACATTGATTACCAGGGGGCGCCGCAATAAACATTTGTTACAAACGAATGTTCCCATTTATCTCCTAAAACTTTTAATCGATTTATATACGGATTTCTGCAAAATACTTAATAGATGTTATGTTTTTAGCTTGTTAGGGGGTGTTGCAACATTTTTTTTGCAAACGAATATTTAATTTTTCTCCAAAACCATTTGACCTATTTAGATACGGTTACAGGCAGTGAAAAAACCTATCAAGCACGAATAAAACTCGCACTACGAGTTTTATTCGTAATATTTTCCATAATCTGTTCACAAATATTACTATTTTAAAACTTCAATCGTTGAAACACGGGGAATATTAAAAAAATCATGATATACAGGACCATTGCCATAATTTTCCTATAACCTATCCTTCTTCCAAAAATTCTTATAATTGTCATAAATTTAAGTTGATCAGTTCCCAAAATAAAAGAAGGGAAATTATTTTTTTTTGCATACTTCTTAGTACATTTCTGCAGATGTAACACATACAATTATGAAAAAAATATTGCGTGTATTAAAAAGTATAAATAATACTTTTTAATACACGCAATATGTGAGTGTACAAATTTTTTTCAAGGTTTTAATTTTCTATTCCTAAAATTTCCAAATGAGTATTTTTTAGTGATAATTATCGCGATATATTATGATAATTATCGCGATATATATCGATTATTATGTTTTATTATTGTGTCAAATTTCTACGACCAACAGTTCATAAAAACGGCTGTAACGGACATAAGGACAGATACGTGTGCGATCTTATAATGTTTTTCTTTTTAAGGTACGTAACAGTAAAAATAAATATTGAATATATTTGGCGTTAATTTTGTAGAAATGCATTATTCATAATTAAATGAAACAACGTGATGTAGTATTATTTCTACTTTCTTTAATTTCTTTACCACGACCTAGGTTTCGTTGTATTACAACATCTTCAGGTGGGATATTAGCAAAGATCTTTGAATCTTTGCTAATATCCCACCTGAAGATGTTGTAATACAACGAAACCTAGGTCGTGGGAAAGTTAAAGAAAGTAGAAATAATACTACGTCACGTTGTTTCATTTAATTGTGAGTAAAAATAAAGGTAAGACAAATAGAATATCCTTTAGTATTTTTCTTTAATGTTATAATCATCTTACATTTGGCTTAATTCTTCGGTAAAAATATATGATTTTTAATATAATATTTATTTATTTTATTGAAATTAGTTTTGCCATTCCGCAAATGAAAATATTTTCAACATTTTTAAAAATAGCACTTGCAACCAAGAAAATAAATATTTATGTATATTCAAGAAGAAATATATTTATATAAATTACCAATTGGAATAGCATTAGGTTAGAAACACTCAATAAAAAGCGAAAAAATATCAGGGAGATAAATTTCAAATTAATCAAAAGAAAATTAATTATTAACTACATTAACACATCAATCGTTTATGAAAATTAAACCAGTGCGATTTGGATACAGGCTTTGGACTCTAAGTGAATTAGACGTTATTATTATGTTTTGCTATTCGCTATTATTATAACGTTATTATTATAGCGTTAATAAACACATCAATCGTTTAAATAGACGCACACACAAAATCAATCTCGCATTAATAAATACTAGTGGTCGCCCAGATTACGGTCGAATTTTGACAACAAAATTCGACCGTAATGTACTTACCTACTCGCTTTATTGAAGACAGTAATAAGTGGGTGAGAGTAAGTCAATTCAGATTGCTGCTTCAAAATTTTCCATTTACAACAAATGTATATTAAGCGAGCTGTATTTCACTAATATATAAAACACAGATATCCATTACACAAAATGTATAACAAAAGTTTTTTGGCTTGACCTATACTCCACAGACTATTGAAAAAGAAATATTGGAAATGACAAAAAATTCACAACTCGAAACTCATTTAATAAATCTGATATTTTCAAATTCTTTGGCGACAATTTCTACTATGTGCAACTTTTTAACGACAAACGATTATAAGTTTGACATTGACAGTGTGAACGTAAACAATGAATATTTTATTTCTGAACGTAAACAATGGATCTTTAGATGTATTTTTCATATATCATTTATTGCATTTGCAACACATATTATTAGGGTGACAACTAACAAACCTGCCACTTTTCTCGACCTATTTCTGGAATGTTATAGTAGCCTGTAGAATATTTTTTGTAGGGTATATAAAGAGTGTGCCCTTTGAACTTCTATTTAGTTTGTAATTGGTTAATGGGCGAGTAAAGAATGAAATAAAAATGGGAGTATTTCGAAATGAATTTAAACGACTCGTCTTTGATGAATGTCACTTAAGCGAAAAACTTGCAAAGGATCACGCAATATATATGCAACGATGGGTGAAGATATGCCCTCTTATACTTAAGCCAAGAATTGGTTCTTAAGATCCAATAAAAGGAATTTTGACGCGTCCGATAAACCTCATCCAAAGCGACCTACTTGAAATTTATTTGGAAAAATTTAAAAGCCTTATTGAAATAGATCCCAGATTAAGTTCACGTTCTCGGCAATGGAAAAAGAACTTCATGACTTGAGCAAAAAATGGTAATATTCCGTTTGAGCTAACAGCCTTTCCACTTCAGTGATAGCTAATGTGTGCTTAGAACTACCGAGTTCCCATCGTACCAACGCGAGGCTAAAGCATCTAGTTATAGGAGTTGAAAAGTGGGTGGCTTATGCTAATTTTTAGCATAAATACCAGAGGCTTGGAGCTGGAGCAAAAAGTGTGGCTATATTAAAATATAATATTGAACAAAAGACCGCGTGGTCTCATTGACTTATACTGTAAAGTCTTTCAAGCTAACAGTTCAATTACAGCTAAGATTTATTGTGCAAAGTTGAGCAATGTCACCGCTAAACTTCCTTCAAATCAAAACAAAGTTTATTTTTTACTTGACAATGCTCGACGCAAAAGTAACGCGTGAAAAACTATTTTCTCTTGAATGGAGTATGATACTTCACCCACCGTACTCTCAGATTTTTTGCCATCTAATTACCATCTGTTTGGCTCTCTCTCTCAAATAATTTACGTGATAGAAAATTTAAAGACGAAAATCATATCAAAATCGAACTTCTCCGGTTTTTAAGATTTCAACAAGGATGGAACTTTAACTGTGTCCACACTTTGGTCACGGATGTTGGATATCGACAGTGCTTATGTAATTAACGATTAATTGTATTGAGTACATATAAAAAGTTGAAAAATTTATTGACTAATATATATAAATTATAGCATTTTGCACTCCTTATTCATGTCATTTTTATGCCAAATCTCACACGCCTCCGTAACCGCAATATGTCTAAAAATAGGTATAAAGTTTCGTCTTCAAGTATTAATATATAGATCAGTTTTATTAAAATAGGAAGTAAAAATTGAAAACTATAAATTCGTAACTGAATTAGTGCTGAAATATACCAAAACTTCACTTTATTAATTAATATACATATAAAATATATGTTATACTTTTATTGCCACACAAAAAACATTACGAAAAAATTAAAAGTCTACCGACCGTCATAACATGTTTTCCCACCATAATGCATGTATAAACGCCGTCCTTTTCCGAACATTTCTCCAAATTAAAAGTTAAAGAGTAATAAGGTACATTATTTTGAAATGTAATATTTCACATAAGAGACTTTAGAATTAAAAATATAAGTCCAATTTCATTTCGAAAGTAATGTTCGATATCCTACTGAATTGAATGTGCGAAGAACAATCGGGTGTGGACACCAGGGTGAAACGATTTTTTTAATTTTATAGTCGCTTTGGAAATCATTAAAAAGTTGTTCTTTTAACTCACTAATATACCCACAAAATTTCAATTGGTACATGATATATTTAGAGGTACTCCCAACATCATTAAATTTGGAGAAAAAATCGCAAATATCTTATGAACGCTCAATAACCTTCTGAGTGTTGCCCTGTTAGTATAAGATTGAAAAGTAAAATAATAATCTTGAAACGTGCGTGTTGAGACGCGGGGGTGGTGGGGTACGGGAGAGGTGATTTCACAAATCTCTTCAAACGTTGTTAGAACGCCATTAAATAATTATTGTAATATATTTGGCATATATTTTCTTATTCTCTTTATTATAGTAAAATGTCTCAAGTCAAACATGACAAACGACGACCTACCCCGTGCTTGGTATACCAGAAAAGTTACCAATCTCTCAATTACCAACTTATAATGAAAAATTATATATTCATTAAATATGAATCAAAGTGTGCCAAAATTACAAAAGAGCCGACCATTCATGATATATTCGAAAGATTGACTCAGGAAGTTTTAAAAAATTGGCAAAAAGCGTCGCTGCCAACTGTCAGTATTAAGAAAATACCACAATTTATTCGTTCCTACCATGAAAAATACAGAAGCTTAATGAAACCTTATCAAGGCCGTCAAACAAACAAAAATGACCAAAAAAAGATTAATACATTTGTAACCGAGTCCCATAGATTATTCAATGTTTGCAATTTCAAATGCAAACGTATCTTATACTTTGTACTTGTTCAAAAGATAGTTGTATTCCCAAGGACGAAATAATTTTTTACTCCATCAAAGAACAACAAGAGAACTGATGATACGCGGTATGGATGCAGTTGCAACTTTAAGAAATAAGAAAAAAGAAGAAACAAAAGAAAAAAGGTTATTGCGTAACAGAGAGATAATCAATTTTGACAAACCGTGTTATTCTCGTCCTTTACCTGACTACTTGACAATCGAAAGCAACAGTTTAAGCGATAGCGTAGCCTCTATTCCTTAACTTGAAACGCCAGAATAAATAGTTGCACCGCCTCAAAAAAAAAGAGATTAAATTTACCGTCATTAGCCCTTGCCTGCGATCATACTGTAATCTCTGACAGAGCCGCTTCCATTATAGCTTTTTCCCTGTTAAAAGATGTTTGCATTAGTTTATCAAACGATCCAAGTGATGTCATTGATCGCTCAAAGTTGCGGCATGGAAAAACCAGAAAAAACCATGAAAAAGTCAGAGTAGCTTTACAGGATGCAGATCGCAAGAAAATCCTACGCGGTATGTATTTTGATGTCAGAAAAGATAAAACTTTAGTTAGTATTCAGAAGAAAGGTAAATTTTACGAAAAAATGATAGTAGAAGACCAATGTATGATTTTATCGAAGCCACGAAGCGACTATTTCGGGCACGTAGCGTGTGAGTTGGGAACTGCTAAAGGTATTAAAGATAATATACTAACTCAATTGAAATCCTAATCGATGAAACTGAGCAAAATAGCTGTTGTTGGTTGCGATGGGATAATAGTGAATACAGGTTCCAAAGGTGGTGTTATTCGTTTGATGGAAGAAGAACTTATTAAACCATTACAGTGATTTATCTGCTAGTTGCATCCTAATGAATTACCACTGCGATATCTGTTGTTACATTTGCATGGAAAAATTATAGGGCGTAAATACTTTCCAGGTGCCATTGGATCTGAATTACAAAAATGTGAAACAATGCCAATATACAAGTTTGATGACAGTAAAAAAAAAGAAAAATATATATATATATATATATATATATATATATATATATATATATATATATATATGTATATATATATATATATATATATATAAAGAAGATAGCTGCATAATGTTGAATTATAAAATACTTCTGGAAAACTCGCTAATTATCATCATTCCACCCGATTGTCCTAGGTCCGACAAAATTTGAATCATTCGCTTACTCGGAACAAAATTATTTATGGTTATAAAGCTTTTATTTTCCACCCGTACAAGATATTAAATTACATTTGTATGTATTTGCTGGAAAGATTACTGCATTATAACTACTCACGTTGACGTAAATGAGCTACATATGTATAAATTTTATTTAATCTGTTGCGTATTAAAGTATAATAATGAAAAATACGACATTCACCGAATTTCACATTTTATTAATCTAAAAAATGCAAGTCTTGGTGTTTACAATACACATCATTTTGTGGTTAAGTCACAAACCGCAAAAAACACAATTCAATTTATTAGTAACTTATAAAACATTGAATATATTTGGCGTTAATTTTGTAGAAATTCATTATTCACAATTAAATGAAACTACGTGATGTAGTATTATTTCTACTATCTTTAATTTCTTTACCACGACCTAGGTTTCGTTGTATTATAACATCTTCAGGTGGGATATTAGCAAAGATGTTGTAATACAAAGAAACCTAGGTCGTGGTAAAGAAATTAAAGATAGTAGAAATAATACTACATCACATAGTTTCATTTAATTGTGAACTTATGAAACATTAATGATAAACCCTTATGAAACAGTTCTATTAATAAAAATAATATCAAACGGAAAAATATGTATCAAATGAAAACACAAGTATTTCACTTTTAATTACCAAGTATTTCACGAGCGCGTAAAATTTCATAAAGAGAGCACTGATCTATAACATTCATCGAAACTACAATAATTTGAATCCATATGTGCCATCTGATATTTTTCGAGATAACTTTTTAGTACACCTGCCAACTGGGACAAAATCGAAATCAGCTGATCGCTTTCAATTTCAAGCTTCAGCAGTCCAATCTACTTTTTACTCATTTGTGATATCGCAGCAAGTTACATTCAACGGTCCGTGGGACTAGTATGTGTATTGCTGTTACTGTTTTAGTTAAATAATATATACATGTATATATATATATATATATATATATATATATATATATATATATATATATATATATATATACGTATATATATAGATATATATATATATATATATATATATCATAATTACGAAACCCAATGCCAAATATATTTTTTGGATAATATTTCTGTTACTTTAGGCATTTTATGAAAACCGAACAAACGAATATAAAAATTTACGCTTTGATGGATGCGAAAATATTTTACACACTACAACATTCAAAATTATGTTTTAAAACAGCTTCGTGTATCATAGACGTGTCCTCATTAGTCTTAATATTGCTATTGACATGACGGATCAAAATACTATATGTGAAATTTATTTCTATTCCATTGATAGATCAGTAGGATAAAAATGGTATATCAATCGCTGAAATTTTGGGAAGCGCTGCGATTTGGTCTCATAACTCCTCGTATTAACAATAAACTATAAATTAAAATTTGATTCAATTGAAATTTTCCTGAAAATGAACACGTGTAGACTACAATAACTTTGAAAAATAAAAAACACAATATTAAAATTAAAGTTTTGTTATTTGTCAAGGATGATATCACGACCTAGGTTTCAGTGTATTACAACATCTTTAGGTTGGCTATTATATTTGCTAATAGCCCACCTGTAGATGTTAAAGAACTTAAAGAAAGTAGAAATAATACTACATTACGTAGTTTCATTTAATTTTGAATAATGAGTTTCTACAAAATAAACGATAAATATATTCAATTATTTAGGTATTACCTAATTCTTAATTAGAGTAAGATTTTTGGTTCTTTTCATAGATTTTGATATGGTCGTGGCGTTACTCAGCTAGGTAGGATACATAAGTTTTGTTCCTCGTGGTATTTTAGCGTATTTTAATTGCATTCGATTCAGTTAAATTAACAGGCCGTTGGATTAATTTTTAATATACCATGTCAATCTCATGAAACATATTTTGTAGTAGAAATTTACGTCGACGTAAGCCGGACAAGAATTTTTTTGTTCTTTTATTCAAAATAGATAACAAAATACACTCAAACCAACTGTGTCCAAAAAACAAAATTTTCCGTAACGAATTATCTAATACAAAATTAATATGCAGTAACAAATTTCCATACAATATTAAAAACGTACTTTTTTTATTTTAACGCTTCAGCCAGTTACTACTACATACCAGTTACTACATATTAGAAGTTAAGTGTGCACAATTATTAATAGATGTAATATTACGTATAAAAAGCCTATTTTTAACAGTATGATTTTCTTTTGTGAAATATCTAATAAAGAAAATAATGCTGTCAACTAACTTTGCTTATAAATCAGTACAAATATCAAGTTAAGCATATTTAACTACACAGGTTTGCAAAGTAATACTTTCTAAAAAATGTCTGCCGAAAAATAGCTATTAAAGATCATTTTAAGTTCATGAATTCTACTACAAAGTGAAGTGGTTTTCTGTTACGTAAAGTTTTGATATGAACCATAAAAATAACATTTTAAAACCTGATTTTGATTTAATTAAAATAAAAATTCTACATGACTAATTTATCAAAATTGTTTTTTTTTAATATTACAATAAAATTAATCAACTAAATTAGTGTATTAAAAATCCTTAATTTGCTTATTTCGAATTCTTTCAAAATTTCCTTCAAAACCCAGAAATGATTCCCAATGTTTTAATATCCCATTTTTTCTGATGCTATTTGTCGATGATTAATATCTTAATAGAATTTCTCCTACTTTCTCAGTTCCATATTGACTTCCCTTGATTTATTGAAATCTAATCAAAGTGTCGTTTCAGAAAGAGACACTCAATCTAATATTGTTTTCGAGAATTATCTGTAATTTTCAGCTTACGTTCAACTAATAGGGCGTAGTCGAAACTTTTCGTATTGCCAAGAAATTTTCCTACTACACTTCTGAAAAAATCCGAGCTTGTTTTCGCCTGCGTTCACTGTAACTTTAGTCTTCATCTTTCGTTAATTTTGTAATATTTGGTTTTAGCAGCAAAAATAATATTTATCATAATGATTTCTTCATTCCATTCGGATCTTTGGAGGGCCGAAACGATACTTTTTCTTCCCCTAAAATCATGGCCGCTGCTTTACACACCAATGGTGTACCTGATGGACAATCAATAACTTGCCCTGATTTACTATAGTAGTCTCAAAATAATTAAAATATAACTAAAAACACTTATATTACAAAGTATAAGTAAAATATTGTTCCATATTTTCATATAAGGGATGGAGTTACTTGCATCCGTAGGATTTACCATCTATTTCTAGACTCACCCTATACGTGTCCCCTGGGTGGTGCCAAAGAAATAACAACGCCGAGTCTCAGGCGGCGGTTAATTAACCTGACTAAGCTAACGCTTCAACCAAGGAGATAGGAAATGATCCCCTAACCCGTAAACTCGCAATCTGCAAGAATGGGGGCCTTGGCTTTGCCGCCCGGGCCAAGAGGGAGTTACCCTCTATAAACATATAATCCCGATCCTACGGTGGGAAACGTGCCAAAAGGATGAATGGCTGATGGGATATCAGTTCTAAGCGCCAACCTCAATGGACCTGGCTAACATTGTTGTATAGTGCCTTCACATGAGAATGGACGTCACCTCATGTGTGCCCTGTTTTATCGACCCTACTCGTGGGAAGAATAACAGAGTCAATTAATTTAATCGAAGATACTGCGGGAGTAGGTGACCACACTCCCGTAACTGTGAATGCTACTGAAAAACGTAGATTTGTACAACAGGCGTTTCATCCGTCTTTGTTTACAAACAGACCTAGAAGTGCATCGCTAGGTAGTGAAACAGGCTTAGAAGTCTTGCCCAAAACCTCTAATACCCAAGAAGTCGTTAAAATGTCCAGCCTTTAAAATTCTGAATTCCAACCACCCGAATAGCAGAGTGCCAACTACAAGAAATAAACGCAAATAATTTCCGGAATCACCGTCAGCCAATAAGGTAGAAACTAGCAACAGGTTTAGCACACTTCCCTTAGACCAGAGGGAAAGATCAGAACCTAATGAACAGAAGACAAACAAACTTCCACCTATAATATTATATGGCATTAATGATGTCAACAAGCTGACAGATTGTTGGAAACTGCTACTAAAGGAAGTCAGTACACATAAGATAGTCAATAAGAATCTACTGAGAAAATATAGCGTTGAAACTAAGACTTATAAGACCATTATGTCAATCATCCGAGAGAAAAGCCTGATAGAACACACTTTTAATAGAAAGGAGGAAAGATGTTATCGAGTAGTAATAAGGAACCTATATCACTCCACACCCATGCAGGAAATAAGAGCTGACATTGAACAAACCGGTAACATAGTATCAGGGGAGATAATTAATGTGAAATATGGCCCTGATAAAAAAACCAATATCCACCTTTTTTGTAAACTTGCTACCTAAACCTCAAATAAGGCTGTTAAGGAGCTGAAATATATTTACCATCAAGCTGTAATTATAGAAGACCCCAAGCGACGTAAAACCGTTGTCCCATGTCAACGATGCCAGCAGTACGGCCATCCAAAAAACTACTGCATGCGCCCGTATAGATGTGTCAAATGTGGGCAGTCTCACAAGATATCTGATTGTCCAAAAAAGGACCATAACACACTTGTGCATATACGCAACCTGTGCATTCTGCAAAAGACCACATCCAGCAAACTATAGAGGATGTTAAGTGTATAAAGAAATACTCGCCAGAAGAAACAAAGGCAAGGACTCCAGAGAAATTAAACCATCCAAAACGATACCAGGTTATATAAATGAAGAGGTGCATAGAAAGGAACTTAGTATGAAAAATAACATCAACCAATCAAAAATATATGCCAGCACTAGTAAATAAAACGACAAACAACCGGATTCAGTTGATAAGCAAAGAAAACTACATGAAACTATCAGTTTAGAAGAACTACTAATAAAACAAGTCAACAAGTTCGACATGATCCTTCAACAAATGAGTTCCCTGATGGGACTCATAACCAAGCTATTCGACCGACTTACAAAATAATATATAATAGCCACTTGGAACATTAACGGACTAGCTCCCAACAAATAAGAGGTTTAGCTCTATATGACAGAACAGAAAATTGATATTCTCCTGGTCTCTGAGACACATTGTACCTGATGTGAACGATAGCACAGGCTATATTAATATCTCGGCGATATACCGCAACACAAAACATAAAATAAAAGAACATATGTTCACCCGATACTTCAATCAGCTTTGAAATCATTTTGTTGCCGGAGGCGATTGGAACACTAAGCATATGTGCTGGGGCTCCAGACTTACTACAACATGAGGCAGATGATGAAAATGACTGTAGACAAAAAGAACTTACTGATTTCATCCACCTGTGAACCTAGGTATTGGCCAACAGACGAGAACAAAATCCCAGACCTCTTCGACTTTTTCGTACTGAAGGGATTACCAAGACACTACATCAAACTTAAATCTTGCTATGACAGCTCTTGTGACTATACTCCTGTCATATTATCAATAAGTTCTTAAATAATAGAGTCTGACAGTACTGAAACTCTTACCAACAAAGACACTGACTGGGAATTATTCAGAGAGTACATCGATAGCTATATACAGCTTAATGTCCCGTTAAAAACTGTATATTACAACAAGGCTACTATGTATATTACAACACTTGTTCAGAAAGCTTCTTGAATCTATACTCCTGGTGCAAAAAACAAAAGAAAAGCATATCAATTACCCGCTGAATATCAAAAATGCCCTCCTCAACAAACGAAGACTGTCGAATTTGGCATCAGAGTAGGCTCTTCGCGGACAAAACTGCATTGAACACAGCATCCAGAGACCTGAAAGACATTTTACACAAATGGAACAATAAAACCTTGGACAACTAGAATCTTTGACAGCCTCAGCTTCGTCTAATTATTCACTGTGGAAATTTACTAAAAATTAAAATAGACCCCGTAATGCCAAGCCCCCACTCAAAATAGCTGTTCAATGGGCGCGAACACCACGGGAGAAGGTGAATGCTTTTGCTCAGCAAATATACATACAAATAGTCTTTTCGCCAAATTCAGGCATAGATCTACAAAATGAGAGTAATGTCCTACAACAAGATTTCCAAATGTCACCAACTCCACACCCTATTAAAGTACGCGAAGTCTGGAGAATCATTTCTAATCTACATGACAAAAAAGCTCCCGGATATGACCTCATTACCAAATAAATACTAAAGCAGCTACCTAGAAAATCTATAGTGTTTCTGACTTCACTATTTAACGCCATACTGAGAACCCAGTACTTCCCGACATTATGGCAAGCATCCCGTGTGATTATGGTATACAAGATGGGTAAACCACACAATAAAGTATCCTCATATAGACTTTCAAAGTTCTTTGAAACATTTCTGATTTTCAGAATACTACCAATCCTGGATAGTGCAAAAGTCATCCAGGACCGGTGGTAAAATTAGAAAATACTTGGAAGATAAATTGTGTTGCTTCTCTGCGTTCCTGGACATTCCATAGGCGTTTGATAGGGTCTGGCACAAGGGGTTACTATATAAAATTAAAATCAACTAACCTCATCAGTACTACTCTCTAATTCAATCCTATGTGTCGGAAGAATCATCCAAGTAAAGGATGCGGATGTGACATCTGGATTTTTCGAAGCAACTGCCGGAGTCCCCCAGGGATCAGTCCTGGGGCCTGTTTTGTATACGATATTTACTGCAGACTTAACTCAGCTTAAAAGTATTACTACAGCAACATTTGCTGATGACACAGCAATACTAGCAAGCGACGCTGACCCTGCTGTGGCATCACACATGCTACAAGAGGGCCTTGATGAAATAACCACATAGCTACGGAGATGGCGGATACAGGCGAGTGCAAGCAAATCTGTCCATGTTACTTTCAAACTTCGTAAAGGTAACAGTCCTGAAGTTCATCTTGAGAATACTACATTACCTCACCAAGATAATGTAAGATGCCTGGGGCTACATCTTGATCGCCGTCTGACGTAGAAACAACATATTAAGACAAAGAAAAATGAACTTAATATACGTTATAAGAACCTACACTGGATCACGAGAAAAAACAGCAAACTGAGTATTGAAAACAAACTTTTAATATATAAAGCTATCCTAAAGCCAGTGTGGCTTTATGGAATTCAACTCTAGGGTAGCACTTGTAAATCAAACATAAGCATAATACAGAGGATGCAGAATGCTATCTTGCGCTCAATTAGTGGTGCTCCTTGGTTTGTCATGAAAACCGAAATATATAAAGAACTGAAAATGGATACCGTCATGAATGAAATCAAAAAATTAACCAAAAATACCTTGAGGACTGGAAAACAATCCTAACAAGCTGGTTACAGAGCTAAAAACTAGAAATTATACAAATAGGTTAAAAAGGAAAGACATCTTATAGCCCTGTGGGGATCAATAAAGACTACGGAGTAGATGGCTCGCTGTAGTCACGCTCGACTGGATGGATTCACTATCATCGATTCACTATATATCGCTCGACTGGATAGATTCATATTCACATCGAGCTCGATGGATTCACTCAAAACATCCGCTATAAGCGAATGACTACGGATTGCAGATTGTTGAAAGAAGTAAAAAATAAATAAATTTTTATATAATGCTAACTACACACCTTGTTTCAATTTACCTTCTTAATTTCAGTCAGTATTAATATCAAGTTAGGGGTACTCAAATACCATTATATTCGATTTAACCAATGGTTACATGCAAGTAGTAAAATTTAATTCTATTTCGAGATAAAAATCAACAAATTTCCAGTTGACAAATTGAGGAGTGAAAGCGGACAGTTTGACAAATTGAGGTATGAAACGTTATTTTAAAACGAACAGACGATATTTTCGATTGTTTAATTTGATGATAAGAAAGATGAGTTTAATTAGAAAAAAAAGGAAACAAAAAACTGCTGAAGTTTTTTCTTAGGTCATTACTTTGAGTAAAATAAAATTCCACGACTAATATCTGATACTCGTAAATATTTTACTATTTTCTTTTCTGCAAGTAAAATGTGTAACTTCGCCTTTGCTGGAAGCAAATACTAAATGATCGAAGTGGTTATTGCACGCAAATATTTAAATCGAATTAATTAAAGATGGGCTACACTTATGGAACTGTAAAATTATGTTCAGTGGTAAGAGTAGAGTCATTTTAAAATATTTGAAAAATGTCGAATAATAATTTTATCTAAATTTGGATTTATTCGTAATATATGATCACGAAACTTCTTAAAGACCTTACCGGAATTCAGTTTTAAAAGTTAACTTTGTTTGTATTAAAAGTACAAAAATAAAGAAAGTGAAAGTTACGTATAAATAATTAAAATGAACAGTTGTAAATATTTGTTTAATAATGATTTGTGTAATTAATGTTAATTATATATGTATGTATATATATATATATATATACTTTTTACACATATACATATATATATATATATATATATATATATATATATGTATATGTATATGTGTAAAAAGTATACAATTAGTTTAAAATTGTTAAACATTTATTACAAAAGTTAAACAATTAATTTATAAAGGTTACTATTAAATTGAAAGCTATTTCTAGTTCTTATTGCAAAATAAAGTGATAATAATCCATACATTCCATTTTTCGGACCAATCATTTCAACATTAACCCTTGTTTTAACGTTGAAACATTAAAAAACAACGTTGACGTTAAAAATTCATTCAGTGCCGTTCTCCGAGTGCATGGCTATTTACACTACCAAAACTGTAAGTAGCCGTGCAGTAACCGTGCAGTAAAACAGGGATTAAATATTTAGTGTAAGTATATAATTTCCTAGAAAGAATTATATTGGTAATTTAATGCCTTTTGAATTTTTTTTCATAAACGTTTGAATTTATGGTAACAAAATATTCAAATATGACTAATAATAAAATAAAAATGAAAAACATATATCCAATATAATTATTCTCTTCCCAACAAAAGTTGAAATTAAGAAATTATAGGTTATTTTCGTCTTACATTTGCGGAAGGCATCCGAAATAAACATTATTATACTAATTAACCATAAAATTACATGTAATAATAATAAAAATCCTATATCTAATCAGTTGATATTTATCAATTCATTTTGAAAATTCTATCATTTATAGCTTCTATCCTCTAAATTATGGTATTATAATAATACCGGAAGGTGCCATACTTATAAGTCTTCCAAAATTATAAGCATTCTTGCAAAAACATATTTCGTTACAAATGGTTTTTGCAAGTGCATCCATAAAATTAGAAAACGGTTCTCGTTATACGTAATTTAAATTATCGTATATTTAAAAACCCTAACTGTATAAATTTTTAATATATATTAAGTGGAAAGTGAAAATATGAAAAAAAAATTAATTTTTCTGTTTCCCCTCGGTAACACATAATTTTTACGTTTTAAAACATCGTTATTTATTTCTATTATTTAGCAGACAATCTAAATTAATTAAAAATAATGAACACGCCATGACGCGAACCATAAAGTAAATCGAAATAATCGTTTAAGTAAAAAAAAATAGGGAGTAAAACAATCGGAACAAATCGAAGATAATAAAAGAGGTTGATATAACTTGAAAAATACTGGATGTATTATACACACTATATCGTTAACAATACTTTATTTTGCACTCGATACTTAATATTTAAAATGGTATGTATACACATGACAAGGGAATACATATTTAACTTTATCTTGCTAATATGCGTTAATATTAAACTCTATTAGCTTTTGCGATATTCGACTTTAATATTTTTTGTTTCCTTAATGTAATGACGTACCAGAAGTTTTGAGATTAAACTAGATGTTTGATATGCAGGTAATGTAGTAAATTTATAATGTTTACTTTACTTCGTATTCATATCATTGATTGAAATTTCGCAGGTAAAATATTTAGTTCTTTTAAAGAAAAAGCTTCCTTATTATAATAGATATCAGAAATTAAACTAAATACAATTCTACCCTAAATGTTTCTTGCTTCTTTTTATTTGAATATTATAGTTATTTTTGAAGCCATGTTTATGAAAAAAACGCATTCAAACTTCTAATGTAATTAAATCTCACAAGATATAATTACCTATTAAATATGGTAATGAAAATTTCTTAAAGGAATTAGGTGATGAAAATTTTTAAATTATTATCATAAATTTAATTATCATAGGAACTAAGAAATGTGTAAAACATGTTTTCTTAATAGCTTCCACCTGGTTTCTATTTTCTACACAGAATATTTAATTTTTTAAAAATCAAATCAGATATTTATAATGAGAATAAATATCCCAGTGCTGAGATATATTTGTTTTGAATACTGCTTCAGGTATGCTTATGTCATTGTTAAGAATATTCGATAAAACTTCTGTCTTTAAGAATCATTTAGTTTATTATTTAATTTTTATGTTTGATTAAAGATATCATACTGTTAATTATTGAATTATAACGACTGAAGCTGAGAATAATGTAGTTAAAATAATCATATTATTAAATAGATCTTATAGAAAAACCTAGATATAGAAAAAAAATTCATAAAAAAATAGGCCACAAGCTCATTTTAATAATTGCAGCCAATGAACGTGATGCTCTATTCGCATGCTTTAATTTCTATTTTGTGCATATATTTATAACATAACTAACTTTTGATTTTAATTTTTTTGTTTTTGGTATACATAAAGCTATAATTCAATACAAGGTAATCTGCACTCCATTAACCAGTAACAAATTAAGACAACATTTTCATTTGTTTGTCAGAATGGAATTAAGACCAGAAAACGGAAAGAATTGTTTGATAATTAAACTCATTTCAACTCACTGAATAAAAAATATTTTTAGAAAACTATACTACTGGTGGCGACAAATTAAAATAATATAACTTAAAACGATATCGTCAAAGCTTCGAAGTATTTTTATGTCGCTTATTTGAAAGGGGTTCATTTACTTTGAATACTACTCTACAACAAATATTTTAGTCTGTGGTATATTAAAATAGTCAATACTTATTAAATATGTTAGTATGAAACTCTTTAAAGGTCTACTGAGTGTGAGTGTTTAATAAAAATACAATACACTCATATACCCTAACGATGATATTCTAATAATGGAAATAATAGCGATTTAATTTAGTAAGGTAGTCGGCAAAACTACTCAGCTACATATTTTCAGGTAAATTTTACATAAATCTTTTGCGGAGATCTTCACTTTTGGAAAAATGACTTAAATATGACCTTACATGAAGTTTGCAGGTGAAAAAATTGTTTAATGCTTTCAAAATGGTGAGATTTTCAAAATATTTGTGCATATGTCTAATCTAGAGAAACTGTGATAGTGAGACTGTGATAAAGAATGGATATAAAAAAAGTTAGAAGAATTTCTTGTTTCATCATGGAGAAATCCTTGTTTCAATATTATCTGTAGAAACTGTGAGAATTGGTACATATATAGAGAAATTGTAAGACTATGATGACCCTCGAAACAAAGATCAAATGAAATGTATTTAGATAATTTTATTTCTTTAATATTATTCTCGCCTAATCTGCATTTTTATTAAATATAATCAAATCCAAATACCCAATTCTGAGTTTCTATTTTGATTCACGCAAAAAAAACAATAGTAACAAATACAAAATGAAAATCCACCTAATCGATTCCTCTAGAAATGTTTCTTTTTCCATCAAAGAAATTTAAGTTTTAAAAATAAATTTTATGTTATGTGAATACCGTGTTGTACCATTTCCTATTAGAAGCCTGATGAGGAGTAAGTTTTCTTGTACGACCTCATCTAGCTAACCAGTTTAGATATCATATCTACATCACATAAGAAAATGTGAATAATTAAATAACAAAATTTTCATTAAGGAACTCACTAAAGTATAAAATCAAATGTCTATTTCTCCAAATATACAGGCATCGGCAAAATTTATTATACCTTATTGTAAACAAGAAATAACCATCAAAGTTTTGAGAATCAAGAGCGATTTTGGCAATTCTAGTGTGTTACTCTTATATTATGTTGTAACTGGGCGTTACTCAGTTAATTTCGTGTGGTACATTTTTTAACGTTATTATGAAGAAAAAATCTCCCTCTTGTTGACCACCTAGTTTTTTGCTTTACCGATCTAACTGACAGTATTATTCTCTATTATTATAAACCATTGTTCTCTCCGGAACATTATTCAATGAATAACACCTTTGTATTCCACCAGATCTCACAGCTAACTAAAGTAAGGTATTTCGTTCAGGTTTTAGTATTGATATTATTTTTTATTCTAAATTAAACCACTGTCATAACTCTACTAAATATTTCAGCCAATCGAAGGTATATTATATAAAATAAACAATGATTGGTAATTATCTCATAAAGTCCATAAGAAGATTTCGTATCTGATTTCCATTTAAATTGGTTTTCTTTGATGTTTGCACTTTAAGGGCTAGGTGCTATCATAAACCGAGTTATGATAAAATTTTGTGAAACTATTGATAGTATTCTAGAAACGTTCCAAACCCATGGCTCTACACTTATAGCCAACCCAATAGTCCTTTCCGTCATATAAACATTCGCTGCGCGTATCTGAACTTGCAATGTTTTGATCAATTAATACTCCACCTCACAAAACAGTGTGAAGAAATTGGCTATGTGTGAGGCGTGTGAAAACCACTATTTTATGGGAAATTTATAGCAAGTTGATTTTACTAGATTGTATATATATATATATATATATATATATATATATATATATATATATACACACACACACACACACACACACATATATATATATATATATATATATATTGTATTAGTATTAAGTGGGCAAATTTCTATTACAAATTAATACCGATTCATTAAATACGTTGAAATAAAATATGCCGTTAATTTAGTTTGTCACCCATTCCAATGAATGGAGTTAAACTATTAATTGAAAAATAATTTAGTAAATTAAAGCTATTGGAAATATATAATTTTTTAACAAAAAACGTAGGATATTCATAAACACATGTCCTATATTAATCACTTTTGACACATGAAACGAGGCAAGTTTTCAAAATGCAAATAAATTAACGATGTTCTATATTTTATACAAAAAACTATTCAGAAGATCAAGCTGCAATTTAGCTGTAACATCATTCAAGAATACTTCTGAAAATGAGAATAATCCTGAATACAAAAAAATAAAGTAAATAAAGTAAATCTTATATTTCCTTGTAGGAACCTATATTTTTAATAATATGGAAAAACACTAAATGAAAATAACACAGTAAAATCTTTGCATTCAAACATTTTCCACATTCGTATAATCTCAATTAATTCATTAATAAAAAGAGACGAGAGAGCATAATGATCAAAAGCTACAACATGTGACCTTTTATTTCTAGAAATATTTTGATAGGATGATTGAAGTACCTAATCAAGTAATAGTTATATTGTAAAATCGAATCCTTTATACTAATAAAGGATTATCATTTCATGAAATTTATGAATAAAAGTAAAACGATGTTTCGAGCTGTTTTCATTAGAGCCAGAAAAAGTGTATCCGAGACCGTACAAAATAAGGTTCCGTGGTTTTCCCTACCCAAAATCGTTGTAGTATGTTGACCAGAAATAATTTTGTAATTACTTTCGAAGTTCCAATCCAAAGCTGCTATCAAAAATTATTTCGATCATTTAGAATTACGGGTTTGAAAACATTTTATCGCATCATTTTTAAGCTAAATATTTGGGAAACATAGCTTCTAATTAAAAAATAATAAATGAAAATTTAATTTTAAATGACTGATCCAATCAAACACCATTTCATGGAAAGCTTGAAAAAAAATTCAACACTACATGTACGGGAAGACAGTGAAAAAATGATTTGTTATTGTTATGATACATGTTAATTGAGATTTCCATGTAAAGCATCTACGTATAATTATGGGCGTATAGGCCTAAAAGTTTTGAAACTGTAAGGGTATAACATGTTGACGGAGGGAGATGATGAAATTACAAGGTTTGCTTATTTCATTACATATCACAAGGAAGAAACTTTCCCAAAACTGTCCCTTGTAGCAAGCTTAGTTTTTATATAAATAATATGTCAGACTGTTTATTTAATCTGTAACAAAAATTAAATTACCATTATTTTAATTGGAAAAACAAAACTATAAACTATATTTTAAATAAATATTTAAAAAACATTTTATTAACAATGTATGTCATTGAAATATTTTTTACTTACAGGCATTAATAATCCATTTTGATCCGGATGCAATTTTCACTCAATGTGAAATACTGAATTTGCCTACTTGAATAAGTTTTAGAATACACAACCATAGTATAACAAAATAAAACATATGTCATATATAAATAATATGTGCCAGTCAAATATAGTTATGCGCATATCCTAAATTAGATAAGTATATTAAACAAATGAGACGTATTGAACACAATATACATTGTATATAACATACGTCATCTTAAAAATAGGTATAGTAATTTACTACGTATGCCACTTGAAACTGATTGCTCTCATTTAACTTAATAACTAGCAACAAAAAATCATCTTGCTGGGATAAGCAGGCATCAAAAAAGAATCAAAATATTCTTAGGTACCTTCACTTATTCATCCATCTACTCTCAAGTAAGGTACACATGCGTCATACTATGACATCTGCCCAGAAAGTAATAAAGATTAAATTTGACATAGTAATAGGTTTCACGCTTCATGCGTGAGTCTACAACTTACAACCTCTAAACAATCCATAACCATGGCTTAAATTTCACGTGAACGTGACTAATATTTTAACCGTTCAAATATTAGTCACGACCAATGACCGTGACTCAGATTTTAATTTTGTCGGGTAACAATATTTAGACAGAGCTTTACGTAACATTTACTCCATCGTACATCTATGCTAGTTGCGTCGACATAGACGGCAATAAATCAAATTACATATCACCGCCGTTTAACAAAAGAGATTATAGTTTCATGTCGATTCGAAAGTAAAAGAAGAAATTTATGAGGGTGTTTTGAAACTGTAAATCAACTCAGGACCTATATATAGTGTTAATTGGAGTGACGATTATACTCGTAATATGGTGACATCTAAAATAAATATAGGTCTAAACTCCAATAAAACTTTAAATAACGTCGAAATTTATGATAATTTAATTGAAAAACTTTGCAGATACGCGTCCTGTCACGTAATTTAATGATTTGGAGCGAGCCGGTGATTTAAAGTGGTCTGTGCCCGCATTTACATTTCACTATGTTTTTTAAAATTTTTCTTGGGGTTAGATCAGATATAGCCTTTGCATTTATCTTTGAGGAAAGTTTAATTAATTAAAATAATTTTTGAGAAGCTAAATAGAATATAACATTGTGCGCTTTTTTCTCTTATATCCAAGTCCTGATTAGAGATTGTTGAAACATTATAAAGAATCTGAAGTCATATTTCTAATTTGCTTAGGGCAAGCTTTTAAACATGGTAAGATTGTAATCTATTTAATTCGTGTAGATCGTGATCAATTAAATCAGTTAAGGGTTCATTTCACTCTGAAAGTGGTTTTTTTTTTGTTTTTTGTTCGTAGATGTTATTTTTTCGTAGAACCATTAAAAATCTAGATAGCCAGTCATAGTAGAAATACCCAAACATTTTGACCGTGGTTTGTTAGTGAGCTACTCACCCAAATCTGGTAAAGTATATTTTGGTTTGAATACACTTTTTCCATTGAAACATTAAACGACAGAATTTGTAATAAATTCCGTATATAATATGAAATACTTTTCTGGGGTTCCAGACCCAAAGGGTCCTAATGGCATCCATTTGAAGAGAACTGATTAGCGAAATAAATTATGGACATTTGCATATTTTATGTAGTTTTTTGGTCCAAAGTCGTGAATTATATTTAAAATAATATAAAATGTTATTTAAAGAAAGCATCAATATAGGTTAAAATAAAAAAAAAATTATAAACGAATGTGAAGATTTGAAGGTTTTTTTATGAAGACGATCAGTTTTGCATTTTTAGAAATTTTTTGTTACTTGTGTCAATAAACTTGAAAACTAGGCATCTAGATTTTTTGGTCAATATTACAAATATTCTCTATTTAAAGGGCAAATAATAAAATTATTTGCAAATACAATAATTTATAAATCGGAAGTAAAATAAACATAAATTTTCCAGTTATAAGATCTTTTAGAACATCAAGAATAAGGATTCCAAAATTTTATGTAAGTAAATTTATTTCGTGTATATGATATGTGATTTAAATTAAAAACTTCTATTATTACTATTTTTTTAAATATGTGTGACTTTAAATAATGTAAGCACAACAAAACCATCTCAGCAAATGCCCATGTGTAATTGATGAAATTTTATTTTATATTTACAGTGTTTTCAGTTTGTTACTCTACCACGTATGAAGTTCAAAATACGTGGTCTATCTAAGTAAACCACGTATTTTGAACTCCATACGTAGTACAGTAACAAACTAAAAACACTGTTATATATTTCCGACAATTTATTAGTGAATCACTTGAAATTTTATACTCTTTATAAGGTACGGGGTACAGAGAACTTGTAAATAAGGCACTGAGGACCAAAAACTTCAATTATTCAAAATAATTAGATATTTGACGGAATATGAAAATGTAAGGCGTTATCCATTTGAAGGGAATGTGTTTTATTGTGTTTAGAATTAAGTCAATAAAACAAATATACTTTAACCTCGGTATGAAAACAAAACCATTCGGCAAGGTTTTTTCTGAAAGCAAACATTAAGCTTAGCCCGTAAATAAAATTGAATTCATGCAAAAACAAAACTATTTCCCAACAAAATCCAATGTGGTATTAAAAACATGAAATGAGTTTTAGAGCATTAAAGTTTTAAACGACTTTCCTTTCGCGTTTGAGACATTTAACGGTTGCCGTGAGAGACCACATAATTGACAGTGCAATAATGAACAGATTCGTAGCTAAACCTTTTATTACTGACGGAACTTCACAGCATGATTAGGACGACGGATAAATTAACCCTCATATTACGATATGATCATAAATCACGGTATAACCTTTATGAGCAAGTTTTCATTATTCTGAGCGTGAAGGTTTGATGACATGCAATTTTCAATGCAAACACTTGAAGCAAATTAATAAGTACTTAAAGACCTAAATTTTTTCCACTGGAGTTGATTTACCATTCCTCTTAGATATATTCAATATTTAGGTAATTCACACAAATAGATCGAAAATGGATTAAAATATTTTTTTCATGTCATATGTGTTTGTAAACATTAAGTTGATGATATAAAAACTGAATGTACATTGAAAACTGAATGTAAAGGTACATTGTATGAAAAAATGGATAGTGAAATAAGAAAATCTGATTACCAGTAAAAATGAAATCGAATAATAAATATAAATGTTAAACGATGTTTTAAAAAAAATATATCATATTTCTAATTTACGGTTTTGAATATTTTGAAACTACTTGGTTTCATAAAAATGGAAGATTCCAAATTTATTACAAAAATGTTATTTGCCATGTCGACTAGAAAGAAAATGTTGTTTAAAACAATTTCATGCAAGTTATTATTTTCAGAAAGGAAACCTACTTAATACAAAATAACATTGTTAAACTACCTGTTACGTTAACTATTTACTAACATTGTTTTAATTCACTGGCTTTTCTTTAATTAGAGCGCATTTTAGACTTATTATGTAATTGTGAGCATTTCCGATCTGTATCTCCTGGGAAAGAGTTACGTCTTATTTATTTCAATGATATTTGCGATCATTATAATTTCATTTCAATAATGTGTCATTCTCTATCTTTATTTCTCACAGCTTTCTTCGTTATTTAGAGAGAACAATAAAATTCATAAACCTATTCTTTAATTTCCATGAATATATTTATAGTATTAAAATTTGTACTCGTGCTTAAAACATATCCATGTACACTTTATGTCGCACTTCTGGCAATATCGTCTACCTGCATGAATTAAAAATAGTGTATTCAAAAATTATACACTATAAAATAAATTTTTATATATACTCCAAATTTCGGTTATAATTTTACTAAATTAAATAAACAAGGAACAGCGGAAGCATAAAAAAAACAAACCTTTTAACAAGTACGATTTTGAAGTAAATGTTTAACAAATTGAACAATCCACGGGTATACTAAACCCGTGGATTGTTCAATTTGTTAAACATTTACTTCAAAAAAACATATCTGAACTTAAAACTATTGTTTATTTAAATGACAATAATCAGGTTTTTGCTAATTTTAATATTTTTTTAATAATGAGTTATACAGCAATTTTTTTAGTGTGTTTATTCACATGTTTCTTCATAAATACATTAAAAATAATTTTAAACAAAATGTCGCTTCATTTATCAAGTAAGTGTTTGTTTGAAATCCTTTATATTTCATTAGTATCCTCTCCTCGATTCACTTCACTCCGAGTTAGAAATATGACATGTGGACCACGATTAACGTACTGAGTGCTTTTTGTTCGCCTATCTGTCATAACTCTACAAATATTTCCGTGATTTTATAACCAGGGTACCGTTCATAACTTCAATCGGTTCGTTGTATTATTTATTTACAATGTTTACGAAAAACACAGTAGAAAAAATACAATTTGTTCTACGTGCCTTAGTAATACGTAATCTCTGTTTAATACTGATAAAAAATCCGTATTTATATGAAATAAGAAAAATGTTATTGCAAATTAAAAGTGAGGAAAACTCTTAATATTAAGGAACAAAAACATTTTATTAGAAATATTATACTGAGTGAACTAGATAGATAGTAAAATTTAAAATAAAGGGTTATCCCATGTAGTACGGTCACGAGTTACAATTTGAATAATATTCGAAACCATTTATTTCCTTTTATGACGTAAAATATGCAAAACAGTGATTTAATTATGACACAATAAAATTAGTTCGAACACGGTGGATATCTCCCCCTTTCATAACATAAAGTATTATGATAAAGTTCTATAGTAGGGGTTCCCAACCAGGGGGTTGCGCCTCCCAAGGGGGGCATAGAGAAATATATACAAACATTAACAAATAACATTACAATGCAATGTTTAATTTACATGCATAAAATTAATGAAATTAAATATCATATTCACTATTATTATCACAAACTTGCGAAAAATTTTACGTTTTGGTGTACATTTTTTGTTGAGAAATCACTTTGAGTGTGTAAAATTATTGTGTCTCACTGTTAAAAGGTAAGTTTGTGTATTTACAAACTTTAGTTACCTTTTTATTTAATTTATTAATCCAAAGGGGGGCATGAAAAAGTAAAGGGAGCATGCAAATATAATTTATAGTCTGGGGAGCCTCAACGAAAAAAAAGTTGTAAAACCCTGCTCTATAGCTTATTAACACGCTTTGTGACAGCTCAGCCATTAGCAATTCGTTAAAGTAAATTTCTGGATCAATTTTAATATGGTTGGCTAAAAATGTTGAGTTAAAATGGTAAAGATTAAATATTTGCCAATGTTAAACATTCCTTTACATTATGAAATAAATACTTTGAATTTGGAATTAATGTACTTGTATATCTTTAAAATGTATTCATCTTTGAATGTATTCTTAGTGTTAGTAATTTGCAACTCCCCGCAAGTGCAGACATATATATATTAAGATATCCCTAATTCAATATTTTTAATATCCATTTGTCATTGACTAATCGTTTATACATGAAATACTAAAACGGCTCGAAGAGAATGATTATGTCAGTAGTCTAAAAATTCAAATACGTACAAGTATTTGTTAGAGAGCTAATCAGGAAAATCATAACAAATATACTAATGATATTCCATCATTTGTCTCGTTTGCTCTCCACATTTACTCAAGCGCCGAAGTTTTCTATGCACAAGGCATAAGGAATTGATGGATACAAAAAGGTAGTTAATTTCACTACTCATAAATGATGAGACGAATATTATATAGGCCAAGGGGTTTAATTTTATTTAATTAAAATTGATAAAAATTAAAATAGACAAAAATAGAGTAGCAGATTTGTTGTGCCTTTGCATCTACTTATATGATATATCATCTGCTTCAAGGCTTTATTTATTGAAAAAAAATTAATAAATTTTATTAAATTATTTTAAACGTTTAAACCCGTTTAGCAATTGAAGGGAATATAACGTTAAACAATTAGCATAGCAACATTACGTAAGTCGATATTCCACACTTTTAGTTTTAAATCCGAATATCAATTTGAAACAGAATCTTGTGAATTACAAATATGTCACCCATTGTATATAATTTTAAGGCTTATTGTCTCGTAAAAAGAGCATAGAAGTAAAAAAATAAATAACGACGTCTCAAATAAATTTTGAAAAATTTATCCACACTATGATCAGCACACCCTCGATAGAATTGACAGTCAAATGTAATATCTAAATATAGATATACATATTATTTTCACCAAATTACACTTACTAGAAAAAGAAGCATATAAACAAAGACACCGAGAAAGTTTCAATTATGGAATATTAAAATATATCATGGCTGTAGTGAACACGCAATATTTTTGAGTCAATACTTTTTATTTGTTCTATCTAACTTATATCTACCATATCGTAAATCTACCACATATCTATCCCGCATTTCCTTCATACCTATCTCACATCTAAACATATCTATTTCACATCCATCTCACATCTACCTCTCATCTCACTCACAGCTACTTTACATCTGTCGCACATCAAATTCACATCTTCCGCACTTCAATTTAAAATGTACCTTATGTCAAACTATGACCATCGTAGATTTATTCCATATCCTCCTTACGTCTTCTGTACATCGTTATTACATTTGCTTCAAATTTACCTCACATTATCCCTCAATCTACCTCATATTATAACAAATCTACTATCACCCTACATACGCCAAATATCTATCTAACACGTACTGCACATTTACCTCAAACTTGTGTAAAAACAACCTCCCATCTATTGAATATGTACTTCATTTGGACCGCACATCTATCTTACATTTACTTAATATCTACTTCACCATTACCTCACATCTTTCTTACATTCTTCGCACATTTATCTACCATCTATCTTACGTCAATATTACATTTACCTCACCTCAACCTCACATGTACCTCATGTTTACTGTACATTTACCTCTCTATAAGATGCTATAAATGCGCATTTCACATTTCAAGTCAAATGTATGTTCAGAAACCATCACTTAAATAAAAATGAGTTCATTAATTAGATATCTGATGAAAATAATTATTCAATTATGTATAATTCCTGTTATAGGTTAAAAATCATAATCACTTTCATTATTTCGTCATCGCTTGCACCTAATGTAAAGCTGCGAAATTTTGTTATTACTTATATCCGTTAAGGATTCAATTATTAATACAACGAACACAAACATTAGGTTTTAATATTGTTTTAGATATGTCCAAAACGTAAACTCCAAAATTATTAAAACATTAATTTAAATAGTATTATATTTAAAATTGTATTATACTTATGATTCAATTAAAATTACTTACTGCGAATGAAAACATCCATGTTAGCGTGTAACTAAAGAAAAATCTCTCATATATGGCTGAAAGATAAATAAATATTATCTACATGTACTTGGGTATTTTCAAACTTGTTCGACTAACTAGTTTTCCATGTAACCACATATTTGCTTTAATAATTTGACTTGCAAGAAAGTAAGTGAAGAAAAGTATATTCTATCATCACCCTTCCATCAATATTCATAATAATTTCTTAAAATTTTCATTAAACACAAACAAAAAAAGAATGTTAATAAGTACAAATATATATTTTCAAATAAGGAATGGCCTTAATAAACCCTTTTTATTAATACAGTAACTTTATTTTCCATTGAATATCTAACAATTATTTCTAGGGAATAACTTTTTATGGTTTTTGCCTTTTTAAACATTTTTTGTATATAAAACCAGGAAAAATTAACGAAGCTCAATTTTTACCTTTACACAATACACGATGAAAAGTAACTCTAGTTTCTGAAGTGTACTTGAAAGATACTTAGTTATTTCAAATAATTCTTTAATAATAAGTTCTTCAGAAGAAAACTCTTATCAGATTTTATGGTTAATTCTTGTAAATTTCATATAAATTATTACAAAAAAATAAGAAAATGATGTCACCTTTTTGTGATTATTTTGCTGTGAAGCTCTTAACTAATGAATTTTATTAACTTTTTGTTTTATTTCATATCTACTATAAAACGCAAAAATGCATTCAGCACAATTGTAGCAAATTAATATATTCTATGTAAATATTCACTTGCCAATTGTTAATAGCAATGTAAAAGTAAATAGCCAGAGAAGCGCGTATTGCTTTTTTGATTAAATGAATTGTGTATGAAACCGTACGATATAGTTAAACCAACGGTTTATTAATAGCTTGATATAAATATACGAAATATAGTACGAAACAGCATGACATAGTAATTTCTGTTGCATTTTATTTACGTTAAAATGTTTAATCGTTCACAGACATCACAATATGAAAGTATTAGCATTCCATTATTTCTTTCCATTAATTTATATAATAATTATAAATTTGTCTACTTGAAAGAAGATTTAAATATTGTCATAACATTTTTCAGAGACATATATTATAAAGTTTTAACATCGCGTTCCGGGTTGTTGCTAAATAAATAAATTTGCTACACGACGAATGAAAGACGTCCTTTTTGTAAACCTTTGTAATGTCATCGCCAAAATGAAAGTCGACTTTGATAACAACTTTTCCTTATGTCAATTCAATAAACCTTCTACTTCGTCACTAATTCAACTCTAACATTTAGAGGCCACTGTGTTAAATTTGACGTACGAAATTCGTTTAATAAAACGTTCATATTAAACGAGCAAAAACATTATATGAACCGTGTTAAAAACGTTAATGACTCACCTTCTTGCGACCTTTCATATAATGAAAAGCGTGGCAGCATTATGAAATGTATACACTCTGTTTGAACTAATTGTATAATCTCATAAAGAAACTGCTTTGCATATTTTGAACCGTAAATTTAATGTTTTATTATAAATTGTTGAATACGAGTAGCGCCTCTTTTATTATACAAAATTTAGAACATATCCATTAAATATTTTAAGTTTGGTACTAAGTTATAAAAAGAGTAGATATATAAAATATTGAAGTTTCACTATAGGTTTTTAGAAATCAGTTTAATGAAGAAAAAAATTGAAAATTTCTTTGGAAATGATTTAAACACAGTATGAGTTTACAGTTACAGTAGAACTTGTTTGTCATTAAAAGATACACTAAAACGATTATATCTCACCAACGATCTTACTGAAACCACACGTTGATGAATACGTTAATAATATTACGAAATATTCAATATTTTATATTCTTAACTTTTCTGTTTGAAAAAAAAGGCGCTAAGATTGTTACATTTGTGAAGAAAAATGTATAAAGGAAGTAATCTATAATAACTTACCAATTATTCAGTCGGTAAGTCTATTACAAACGAAAATTTAAAATTATTTAAAAATATTCTTCATAAAAACCCGTTAAAGCTTTCATTTGTAATATTCAAAGAAAAAAAGTAACAATCTTAACTAAAAAAATTACGGTGAACATCTTTTTGAAACTAGAACTTTTTAATATGGAAATGTAATATTTTTATTAATTCAAATGTAATAGAAGTTAAAACAGTCGGAATCTCTTGAATATTTTGCTACATATTTTTGTAAAATCGGTTTGATAATGTCATTAAAACCTCAAAAATTATTAAAATATCAATTATACACAAAATTCACGTATATTTAGAATATAGATTCGTTTTAACTTAGCCCTTTATATTTTTAGTAGTATTGACTAGTAATAGGTTCATGCACTGTGTTTATCTCATATTCATGTGTCATTTATGCTATCAAATATTTACATAAAACTTATTATTATAACAAAAAAAACTAGTTTTAAAACCGCAAAACCGCGATATATTTGATTCCATTAAGCTGATGTAGGTTTGTTTAATTTCTACTTTGAAATATGTTAACCTTTAAATGTCTACACATTTATGGAAAAATTTATAAATATCTGAATGATTATAAAGTATATACTGTTAGTAATATAAGAACATACACGTCAAATATGTTTGCAAAAGTGTGTTTTATGTATTTATTAATCTTGTTTATATAACAGACTTTTAGTATTAAAATAAATGCACTTAAATGTTTTGCCTCGCACACTATCCTGTCTCTATCATTATAGCTTGGTAGAACTATATGGAAACTGGCTCTCTACTAAGTTTTCAACTTAGACTCTTGGAATCAACTTTTCCTAATTGCAAATGGTAATAAGTTAAGTATATCAGGATGAAAGCATTTTTTTCTGAAATTTTATTGTAGTGACCGGCGATTTAATTTTTTTCTCTCTAACATAAAATGGCTTCCATATTGTAGGACAGCCAATTACACACGGAAGCAATGAAAATCTCCATAGAGACCACACACATTTCTTCGGAATCTGTGCACAAAATGAAACTTGGCCAGAAATACCAATATAGTTGTAATCTTTATTTTATTTGGTTCAATCAAGATATTTTTACAGACGTTCTCGATTCAAAAACTTTCAAATATGATGCTTCTGTACCTGTAGCCAGCGACAATAATAACGCGATTGTTATGGTGTTATACTACGCACCTAATTGTAATAAAATTGGTAAAAGATCAAAAACGTGCATATATCTCTATACAATTACCGCTCTGCTAATATTGACATAAGTTCACGTCTTTGTAATATACCTGTTAATTTATTTAAATACCTATATACCCACAAACATATTAGTCGCTTTATTTAATTGTTTGCCCCTGTACTTACTTATCCACCTGACCTACTAATTTACTAAATTCTAAATTTCGTCATGCTTTTATATATATTTATTTATACTTACCTATCTATTTATTTATTTATTTTCTGGTTTACGTCAAAATGAGTCAAATAAGCTCAAACTTGACAAGTTCAGTCCTCATCACAAAACAGTTGTTATTATTACATTCTGTCTCGATCTTTTTAAACTGATTTTGCTAAAGGGCTTATTTCAACCTTGATCATGTTAAAAATTTAGATTTTTGATTATCGGATTATCATAGACCATAACGAAACATACGAATAAAATACAGTCAAATTCAGAACTTCTTACTTTTTTGAACTCAATTAAATGCATATTTCATATTGTCTGCATCTTGTAATTAATGAAAACATGCAATATATTTAATTGTTTTTGTGACCTTACAAAATCACCAAGAAGTCTAATGCTATGCCGAATTAATTTGGGATTTCATAACATGCCAGGAAGATATATATGTCTACCATAAATATTTTTTTTCGTAGTTTTGTTCAGTGACAAAATCAAATATGATAAATAAATTTATTATATATTTATAAATTATTATACATATATATATATATATATATATATATATATATATATATATATATATATAATATATTAGGTGCACCAATATAAGTGACAGTTTGCGTTTGTTTATTTTGTACATATTAAAATATTTCACACAACTGATGATATTTGCATATCTTCTTTTATTTTTGAATAAATAATGATCATCAGGGAGTACAATGTTCAACTTTTTTTTGCATTAAGAGCAAAGTTTTGGTATTTACTTATTCAATTCTCACTTTATAAGTATATCCCTGAGTACTATCTTCATATATAGATCTGTATTATATATTTCCTTTTTTTTTGGTGTCAATATGAAACGAGCATTTATTAAACAAAAATGGTATTTAATGTCAGATTTATATAGATCAAGCACGTTATAACTTTATATGATATTTATCATGACATGAATTAAATCACTAAGCAATTGCTTAAGTACTAAAACTTACGTCATTTACGCGTATACGTGTAAAAATCAGGTTAGGAAATTTTGTATCCTGAATGTAAACATACGATGCCACATTTCGCACATTGGCTGCTCAATTTTTACATTTTCCTGCGTTCGGTGCATGGCTTGGAAAAGTTTGAGAATTTTTTGTGCGATTTACTTCACGAATGAACAAAATTGTGAGATTAAGTCTTTCACAAATGTTTAAAATTATAAAATGTATTTAAAACATTTTATAAAAATAACTTTTATTTTAAATTATAATATCTGTTATCGATGTTTTTTGATTAACTGCAATTTTTTTAATTGGAAGTAGGGAAAAGAACTTACGGTAATCTTGTTTCATTACTTCACATTAGTGCGAAAGGTAATCGAAGCAATAGGCTATATATGCGCAACAATATATGAAGGTGTACTCTGCTAATAGCCTGTCATTTGAATTGTTAAATTTAGATACAAAAATTACAAATTTTCGAAAAATTCTTATTTATGTTGATTTTGTTAACACCCAAAAAACGAGTCCAATGTCCGCATTGATGTCGTGCCGATATTGCGAGATATTGAAGGGCAAAAGTTACGAGAAACTATTGATTCTATGTTCTACTGCAACATCTCGTACCCTGTGGTGCAGAGGTTGAGGAAGGCTATTTAGGAATTTAATTTAGAAAAAATAAAAAGTCTTATTGAAACAGGTTAAGTCACGTTGTCTGGCAGAGCTCCATGCTCTCTTATATTGCACAAGAAAAAAACAATTTTATATTGCTAAAAAATGAGTTAACACTGATGAATTGAGTTGGCAGGATAATATTTGCCAACATAATATAAAAAGTTCTTGAAGTTTTCGGGCAATACCTATTATTTTGAAACAATCAAAATAATTTCCCAGCTAAATAATAACCGTTAGACATTGACCTATATGGGCATATATTATTTGATTTGTAAGCCAATATTTGCTTGTAAAGGTTTCTTTGTACGCCCATATATTTATTATATTTGCCCATTATATTATTTTTACTGTTATTATTATTATTATTACAATATTTTTGCTAGAATGTATCACATATGTAATGGATATTATCCTGTTTCCAAATACTTCTGTTTTGGGGCGATATTTTTTGGATATTATTTTTATAATAGTCAGAATTTAAATTTTTTCATTATATCTTATTGCTATTATTTTTGTCTTTTTAATTTTTTGATCTATTGTTAGTCAGTTTTATCTTAAATTAAAAAGAAGGTTAAAACAATTTGCATTCATAACTTATGTCCATGCTGTAAATTTTTTTGGTCTTTTTAATAGACAAATATAACAAAAAGAACTTAGAACCTATGTCAAATAAGTGTATATGATAATGAGTTGTGTTACTTGTAAATAATATACATGTATAAAAGAAAGCAGGATTTATATCATAAAACATTGATATTTTCACAATTGCAATTTTAAGATAACCGTCTAAGTACCAGGGTGAATATTTGTACATTGAAAATGTAACAAAACAAAGCTTCTAGAAAAAAAATTATAAAGTGGCCTCTGCCGTCGCATCAAAGCCTTTCCTCCAGGCGCAAGAATGATGTTAGTTTGTGTATAACCAATTACATGCTTCTTTACCTCATCGCTTTCTCCTTGAACATATAACTTTATCAGGTTAATTATTAAGTACATATTTCTATACAGAGTCGCCATATAGCTATGAGAAAAAACAGCAAAGCACTGGATATTTTCGTTATTATATTAATAGTATTTTCGATATATTTGTTATCCATGTACTTTCAATACATATATCCGCAAAATACAAGTGTTGAAAGTATAAAGTTTTGTTGATTATACTTCGATTAAAGGATTTATTGTCGGTATTGGAACACTTTTCTAACGTCGTAACATATTTTCATTTCAACTTAACACACTAAACATTAAATTATTTCTTCAACAGAACACAAACTGTACTTTTCGCAGTATCGCTGATTTGAATTTAGAGCTTTTTTTTTAAAACTCTTATTTCTGGAACACCTTTCTTTATTTTACAATATTTTAACTTTTTATCCCGCATAATCTCCTGATCCGCTTCATATGTGAAATTCGTTAGTTAGCACTTTGAGTCTAACTCCTCTTTAGTATTTCATTACACCTATATCTTCTTTATACCTGGTGATATTTATGAGGTCGTGAAGTTAATTCGTTGTCTTGAGCTAGCTTGAAAGAACCATCGAGAAACTCATAAATTAATTGGGTCTATGTTGAAGAAGGTAGATCACTTGACGGAACTACCTGTTGACTTGAGTTAGTTTAAAGGGAACTGTTGGACGAATGCAAAATGTTTGTCGCATGTAAAAATAATGCATTTTTTCATGAAAATGCTTTTAAGTGATATTTCTTAAGGAAAGACATTTAATTCGTTTGGTAAAGTAGCCAAAATAATCGGATCACTATGCTATGATTTGCTTTGTGAAGTCGTAAATTCGTAATCTGCAAGAAAACATCTCTAACAACGGGGTAAATGCCCCTATTTCGGACAGTTTTTGTAAGCTACGCGTTCATATACATCAACAAAGACAAAGAAATCTGATATTATGTTATCGGTCAACTTTGGTTTTGTAGTCGACATTTTTCCATCTCGTCAATACAATATAAGCTAACAGCTTTAAAAAATTCAATATCCAACAGCTGCAACTTGCGCGATGTATATGCCCGTAATGTTAATATAATCAATCTATTTCGCCGTGCCAATTCAATTGATATCAAATGCTTTTTATTGGTTACATGGCCGACGAAAATTAATAATACTTTCGCAAGTGATGACTTAATATTTCCAATTAAATGTTGAAACCAATCTTAGAAAATATCCTCTCTTAGGGATACACTAATGGTTTATCTCATGTTTATCTTTTTAGCTTTAATTTTGCGAGGTCTTCTTTGCACAGTGGATAGTCTGGTTTCTACATGGAAACTGTTTTGTACCGCCCGTTACGCTATGACTATAAACAGCTTTGAGTATTTAGCTAAAAAACTATTTTACAACTTCTTTGATAAATGCTATCACTCTTTTAACTGAAGTCGCTCCAAGCTGATATAAGGATAATTCGGTAAGTCCTTTCATAAAATTTGAGTGCCATTTTTCTCCACTCATCTGTTTACTTTTATAAAACCTCCGTAATAATCTAAATTTCTTAATGAATTTGCAGGAAACAATGTAGACGTCTTTTTATATATAATCAAAGAAACAAGATTCTATTTCCAAAATATCATTCGACATTACGAATTCAACTTTCGGCGTACGATCATACTCTGAACTCCGTATTTGATTGTGAGCTTTAGCTTTCATTGGCGTAAAGTAGCTATGTGAAGAGCATAAATTTTTTTTGTTAATTTGATGTTCTATTCATTCCAGCCATAAGGGTCATGCTTATTTCCCTTGAATCACTGCAAATGCTTCTTCTTCACAAGTACTGTTTGGAAACTCCTGCAGGAACGACTGCAATCAAAATAAACCAAATAACGGCAGAAAGTACTGTCCCTCACAGATCATCTCAATAGTTCAATTGCTTTTGTAAGGGGAAAGTATAATTCGAAGATGCTACTCGCTCTGAACGGATGACGGATGAACGCGATTACTTAACATCAACACTGTCCGGGCTCTTGTTAAGGACTATTTGTGGTATGCAGCACAGTTTTTATGAGAGCAACTTCAGTACTCAAAAACCATAGTCATATTGAACTTTAACGAAATGGGTAACACTTGGAAACTTGAATCATGGTTCCTGCAAAAGTTGAATGGAAGACATAAGTAACTCGTCGTAACATCTGCATGACTCATTTTACATCACATACCAATGAAAAATAGCTTTAACAAATTGTAACTGATGACGAGAAGTAGACGTTCTTCATCAACCATTCTCGTAAATATTAGTAGCTTGAGGGCAGTAAAACCAGAGTTTTAACGCGTAAACCTAACCACCTCAAAATGAAAGTCACAATATCCTATTCGTAAATTATGAAAGTGTCATCCGGTAGAACTTTCTACGATGAATAGTGCCAATTAATGTGCGTAGTTAAATATCATTGTTGCAAAACTTCGTGGCAAGCAACGGACATTAATCTTTTTTGCGATAATTCTCCACCACAAATATCTTTGAAGACACGAAGCAAAATCATAGAGTCAAGCTAGACTGCAATCGCTCATCCACCGTACTTTCCAGACATTTCATATACTGATTATATTTTAGGTAATTATCTTATTACTTGTTTAAATTAATACCTAACCATTTGACGAACAAAATATTCAATAATGATCAAGATCCCTAAGATGAGATTAAAATTTTCTTCAATGAAAACCATGTGATTTCTACAAATAAGGTACTTCCCTTTACTTAAACGTTAGAGAAGAATTTAGATTTGTATGAAGAAGAATTATGAGGAGACATTTTGAGATAGAAGTACGGAGTACTCCTTTTACGTGAATGGAATCCACAAAATATAAATAGATTTCAAGTATTTCAAAATTCATAATTTATTTTTTTTTATTTATTTTGTGGAGATTGAAAATGTTTTCCACAGACAAAAGTTAAATACCCTTAATGATTAAAATAATAAACCACAATTTGAAACCAAAATAAGAAATTTTACGTCATGAAGGAATAAATAAATATGAACATTAATTTTACTGCTATAGAGCTATCAGGAAAATGGCAATACGGAAGATGGGATTCGGTCGTTCCAATAATAAGCGGATGCTTAGTTTTCCATCTATCACTGGTATCCGAATGACTCGCTCGTGCTTCTCTTGCAAGTTGTTATTTCCGACAAAGATTTTGTCGTTGGTCAGTAATAACTCAAGTAACGTGTAGCGTACACGTAAATAACCTAATAATTTATTTGTGATGTGATCCCTATTAATGATATTGACCTGATTAAACTTCATATTTGTTTATGTTATTGAAGTTACATCAGAAAACATATTTTTATTAGTAAAGTCTTTCTTTTACTATCTTTGATCTAATCGGAAACGTTATTCGTTACTATTTTATTTTAATTAATGTTTAAATATCTTGTATTACAACTACCATAATTTATATACTTTCGGAGTCTTAATATTTCCCACCTATTTTTTGGTGCAGGACGAAAAAAAGCATAATCACCATATTCTACCAAGACTAGCCTAATTTTGAGAGATGTTGCATAGCTATATCACTGTAGAGATTCAAAAGACATTAATTAGCCTATATCAAGAAAGTAAAACCAATCTAATGACATTTTGTGCATCAAATTCCTCAAACCATTTAGACTATAGGTTTTACTCTAAAATCATACTTACCTTCATACTTACCTGGACATGTAAAATATGTTTCTTATCCTTGCGTAGCTGAGTAAAAAACTTACTTTTATCTATCCACATGCCATCTCCAAATAATATGGAGCAGACATTTATCACCGTATACATAAATAAAATCGAATGCTGCCGCTATACTTTATTAATCCTAAATAAATATTACGAACATGACGCATTGGAAAATTTTGTTTTTTGTCTTCTGTCCCTCTACACCCGTTGAATTAAATTTTATTTAATAATTTGAAGAACATTATAATGACAAAAAAGCGTAAATGGTAATAGACTACCATCATGAATTTTAATGAATTTGTCATTGTCATGAAAATAAGTCGAGTACCAAATATTTTACAATATAACAAAAATAATTTTACAAACATTGCATTCAGTGTTCAATATAGGGCCAAAGTCAAAATTATGTGCAAAGTACGCAAAAGTAAGAATGCGATGTAAAAATACGCACATCAAATCTCACCAAACTCCAGATTTAACAAAGCGATATATTTTCAGATATAAGTAAAATAAATCCATTCCCGGTTTAGAAAAATATCTGTTTTTGAGCTTGATAAGGGATGGATTAAATGCAAAAATATTAATCACAGGCTGGATACGTGCCCGAATTTACGATAAATTCTTCCATCGGTGGAATATTTTATTAAGACATTACGCTAGATTAAGCGAGGTTGCAGAATGAATATGAATATTCCATATCAATCAGATTTTAAAACAAGGTACTCATTTATTATGAAAAAACTTAGATAGCAAATTTAACCTTGGATAAAATTCGTAAAATTAAACATATAAAAATAGACCGATGCTATAAACTCTGAAGTTCGTAAGGTACGAAATATATTTGAATATAAATTAAATGTTTTAAGGATTTAAATAAAATTTACTTTCATGTCCAAGAGAACATAATAAATATTTAGTTTATAAAAGAATCCTGCATCTAGGAGAAAAATATGACAATTTTTTTTCTTTTATGTGAGTAAAACTACTTTATAATCGTATTGAAAATGGATCATGTTTTATTTATTTACTATATTATTTTTGTAAGCGAATTTGAACAAATAAATTTTATGCAATTATAATCATCATACTATCCAAGGCTTATGATTTACTTGTACGTTTGATATTTATATTCGGATTAAAGTGAAAACAAAAAATGGAATGACGTTTAATTCGTAATAAGCTTTGTTTGACCCGGCTTAACAAAGTTTCCGGGTGAACTGAAAACTAAAAATAAACTAGAATATTACTTTACGCATATGTAACTTCTGTTTTATGAAACAGGAGTAAAAGTAAGTATTTCCGAAACTAAGATTTAAATTTGCCGTCAAATATAATATTAATTATGATACGAAAATTTAAGTAATATATAGCTTACAATATTATGGCACGACCATATTATATACATTCTTATTCTTCTTTGCTGAATAGTTTGTTTTTCGAGCCATCTATGCAGTTCAATTCTTTCATAGAAAATGTGTAAACTAAAAAAGTTTTGCCGTTTTCGATCTTTGGAAATTTTACAAGTTCCCTTTTCATTTTTTTTTTAAATATTACGTGCGTGTGTGTGCGTGCGTTATTTTTGTATGTGCGTGCATGCGTGCGGCGTGCGTGAGTTTGTGCGTGTGTGCGTGCGTGCGTGCGAGCGTGCGGGCGTGCGTGCGTGCGTGCATGATTGTGCGTGTATGTGTGTGTATTGACATATATAAATCAGAAACCAATATATAACCCAACTCCCAAAATATGTATTCACGTGACAAGGAGATTAGCTAATCTTGTTAGTAGATAGATAGACAGCGACAGAAATTATAATGTTTAAAAACAAAAATACTACAAAACATAATCCAATGTAATAAAATGAATATTTGAATATATCAAACTAATTGGTTAACCCTAGTTCACCACCTCATTTTTCGATGCTTGATACAAACCTTCGTCGTTTCGACTAAGCTTTTTAATGAGGGGGGTTTTAAGAGTTTTATGAAAAGAAAGAGTATATTTTTGCTTTTGTTTTGAATGAAAAGTATTGAATTATAATATTTTTAGCTTATATTATCTACTGTAATATATTTTTTATTCAAACAGTTTTCTTAATGAGATTATAGTTTACATGCGTAACAAACTTTTTTTAAATTCTTAATAAGTTCTTACATATTATATTTAGTATTAAATATTTCGAAACAAACTTTAAATTATAAAAATAATAAAACAAAAAACAATTATAATTAACATTTTGTTAAAAATCTAGGAACGAATAGATTCGTGACACACATCAAATTTATGTTCTCCACACGACGATTTATTGCACTTGGTGCAGCTACTTTTAGTCATTCTTCGCTTTGCGGAGGAACATTTGGCACATATTTTCCTTTTTTACTCAAGTGGTAATCAGCTGCATTTCTTTGCTTAGTCTCATTTGTAACACTCTCGCTACTACTTCCTGACATGTTTAAAATTAGTGTAATAGAGTCCCTCAGAGCAGTTTGTAGAATTGGTATAAGCAATCTTTTTTGTATGTGTGACTCGATCTGCTTTTGATGCAGAACTTTTAGGTATTCACGTCTCGATAAAGGTTTTTTTGCCCTTATATTATTCGTTACATAAATGACATAACTATCATGAATGCAATGTTGAGCATTTCTTAAAAATTGAGCAACAGCCAACGCCGTGTTTTCCAATTGCAAGTGAGAAGGGAACACATTTGGTCTAAAGTGTCTTTACGTCCTTGTATTCGGGTATAAAACTCTACTATTACAGGCCTTTTAGTATTTTTATTTATGGTTCCTTCTTCAACATAGGATGATAATAAAATTATTGCTTTTTGGGGTTTCAGTTTGTAGGAAAGCAGTGTGAGTTCATTATCCTGACATAATATAGCAGTTACCTTTCTTCCTGTGCGTTCATTTGGAAGTTCTACTGGTATCTCTCTTTTTTTTGCTCATAGAATTCCAACCAATGTTAGCTTATATGGTTCTTTTATTAAAATTTTGGATAATGGCACCGAAGTGAACCAAGTGTGCATAGTAATGTTTTTATTTGTGTCACGAACAGTGCGTGTCAATTTTTTTTATAAAATATTCAGTGTTACTCCATCTATTTTAGTAAAAGAATCCAGATAGGGCTCTGCATCCACCATGTACTTTGTAGAATTGTCTACATTTATCACGATTTTTATACTATATTTATTCTGTTTATTTGGCATATAAATACGAAAGGGATATCTACTTCTGAATCGTAACATATATTGATCAATTGTAAAGTAGCACCCAGGTTTATAGTTCCCTCTACAGAAAACTCTTAGCTAGATTTAGAGATCATTTAGATCATTTAGAGATCCCATATATCTCGAAACGGAGCGAAGACCTCGGATAGCCTCCGTTCTTGACGCGTAGACTTATCGTAAAATCTTAGGCAATTTCTTAGGAAATGAAACCTCTCACAAAATATTGTACTGCCATATATATTTCCACAAAATGTGGTGTCAAATAACTACCTTGGTGGTAAATGATTATTTTTCATTGCTGTAGATAATGTAAGAATCTCGATGAGAGCTCTAATTTTATTAGCACAAGTTCGTCTCTGAGTCGCTTTTAGTGTTTTATATTTTTGAGATTTTATTGCTATCTCAGCGTTGGCGTGGGTCACAATTAACTCAATTATATCATCTGTAATAAAAAGTGAAAAGCATTGAAGAGGATCTAAGACATTTTTGCAAAAGCGTACATGTCCAGATCTAATATGAACTATGTTCTTCTGCTTTGTAACCTTGACTTTAGTGATGACCATTTGTGTTTTCTTTCCCACGAAGAATGTTATGCGATGGTCTTATAATCGAATCACTGGGTGGTTCTAAAGGGCTATCACTACTTGCCTGATCATTTTGAACTGGAAGTTTCTGTTGGTTCAAAGTTGGAATTTCTTCATCATCATCCGTTTCATAAGCCGGATCAGCTTTGATATGGTCTTCACTTTTACTCTCCGATGATTTTTCATCATCGCTTTTGCTTTGACTGTAATAACTGACAAATTTTATCTAAAATAATCAATAATGAACATCATTATATTAATATACGAAAGAAAAACAAACGCAAAATTACACAAATTAAATAGTATAAAATGTTACGTTACTAACCTTCGTCGATGCGACGAGTCATGGTTGCTGGAATGGCGCTCATGGGTCCCCTACGTACAAAGCACTACCGTCTGTCGCGAGGGCAACGGGTCGACTGAGGTTAGCCGAAATACGAAAGCCGCACGGTCGCACTCGCAAAAGGCGCATAATCGATTCGACGAAGGTTCGTAATCTAAGTGTAATTACGCCAACAAAAATTGTTAAAGTTGAACCAAATTCAAAAGTACACAACTTTCAACTGTAAACTTTCAACTTTAATCGTTAACGTATCTCTATATTTTCTTAATAAATTAGAAAGTTTTCCATCAAATGTCTAGTTTGACAATTGTTTGTGTCTGCATTCCTTCAAAAAAGTAGGTCGCGTTTGTAAGAACAGAAAATAATGAAGTATGTTTGTTTTATTAATTAATACATCTTAATATTCTTGTTATTTGAAATCTAAAATATTGAAACTTTAAATTTCTGTTGAATTATATAAAAACATATCGCATTTAATTTTTCCGTTAAATTAGAACTATCGATTTTAATTAAAAATAACTTCGTAACATAATAGACTTCATTTTTTTATTCTTCCATACCAAATTTTACTTCATGTATTTTTGCTCTTCTGTCTAATTAACATGATATTTTATATTTTGTACAATTTAAAAATATACTTCAAAACACCGCTCATATGTGCCCATATCTGTTCGAGGTTTTTTTAAAGGTGTGTGCATAACTAAATTTACGAGTTTATAAAACTATAGGTCTCTGTATATTTTTTTATCGATCTTTGTGCGTCGAAACTTTAAATAAGTTCAATGAAACGCGATAGATTTTTGAAAAAGTAAATGAATTTAAATCAAAATAACTGTCACGACGTATGCACTCACCTAAATATTATACGAACGGATACGGAGTTCCATAAATCAAACTTAAAAAGAACACGTTTTCGTCCATTTTCCTATCTATCCGTATGCTGCCTGTCACATTCATTTCATCAAAAACCATTTAACGTCGAAACATAAAATTCTACCTAATTCTCTTATTGATGCAGATCAACATTTGATACTATGTTCAATAGTTAATACCCAAAATCTTTAGATAAACATTTTGGAAAGCGCAAATAAAATAATTGAATTTTCTTTTCTAAATTACACATATGGAAGAATGTCCACTGAAAAAAAAATGTAAGAATTTTAAAACAGATTTTTCAGGATTTTACGTAAGATAGAAATATTGTTAAAACGTTTTAAATTTACATGAAAACTATAATATTGATTCAGAGTAATATATATTTTGAAAAATTCATATTTTTAACGCTGTAAAAATATATAGCGCAATATATTTACAAGCTGAAAATTACTATTAATATTTGTAAATAGATTAACAGACACGCCGTGTCACCTTATATGTTTTCATGTATCTAAATATATACGAAATCATCGCAGTGCGAGTTCTACCGGTAATTAACAAATTTTATTTTAATAAAAATAATGTCATAAATAATAATCATTCATGTAACTGTATTTTTATCATTTGTATTGTATTTGAGAATTGATATACGATCAATTTGTTTATAATAATTAAACAATTTTTGTGCGTCTGTTGATGATCAAAACCTCATAGGTTTTATAAAAAAGCTCGAAGAAAAGTGCCTTGTTAAAGAGAATCATGGAAATGATTCTTATGATTATAAGTAAAATCCAATGCGCCAGTTACATTGTGATATGCAACAGAACGTTAAGAAATTAAACGTAGAGAAACAATAGTATTTTAAGCATTTACAAAACTCTGTTTGCAATCCGGTAGTTGACTCATACTAAATTTTGATATTTTTCGTACAATATTGTGAAATATAAGTTAATTAAAAACCAGTCGAGATAAATATTCAAAAATTGGTTGAAAAATAACTCAGTTATAGACTTCTAAATTGGAAGACACGGATAGAGTTGGGTATATCCCTGTCTCTTTTCCTCTTGTAGAATATAATGCGCAATATTAAAAATGACCTCATAACACAGTATTGCCGTCCTTGTCTAAAGGTTAAATTTAAACTTTTACAACTCGGTCAATTTTTAAGATTACTTAAACATTTTTCACTCTTCGTCAGCTTGTACCTTGAAATTATGTTTAATGAAATAAAAAAAAATATTAAATACCCAATTCAGATCAGGTTACGCCAATGTAGGGGACAGCTTTCCGAATTTAACATACTCGTATTTTTCTTTGTATCCCGAAATATATGTATATATATTTGTCACGGCGAATGTTCCATAAATACCACAAAAATAAATTAAACCACACGTGCCATATCATAATAGTCACTCGATTGTTTCACAGAAGGCGAGTTCCTTTTTACTATTCCGCCCAACTGTGCGCTTGATATTTTAAAGCGTGAGATGATCTAAAGCTTAAAACGTGCGTAAAAGCTCATTAAGGCTCAAATTTCATAATATTTATATCCATACCACGTGGCACAAAACTATATATTTTGACGATTTGTAGATAAATTATTAAAATTAACTAATGATATATCGTAATATTAAGAAACAAGAATAAGCTTTTTTTGTAAGCCCTAATTTTAAAAATTATCTTATTTAACTGTTTATGTGGTAAAAAAAAATTAACGAAAAATATAATGAATTTCCTATAAATATCAAAGACAAAAAAATTTTAATTTTGATAAATAAACAATTAATAAATTATATACAATATTATTGGATTAATATCTGAAATGATAGGATTTTCAGAGCAAACGACTTCATCAAAGAAAACTTTTAATAGGTTCTCTTAAATCAAATTTTAAACAGTTCTTCTAACATTCTATAACTGTATGTACGTATTTAATATAATGAATTTAGTGGTCGTGAATAATTATGTGCATAACATATAATTATTCACAAATAATAGATTTTCCTATAATTTTACTCAACATTAGTTCTTCTACTTATTCAGTATGTTCATGACCCAAGTGGATAAGAACAAGTAAGGAACCCTGCACAGAAGGAGAAAAAAAATTATTTTTCTATGATGAAAAAAAACATAGCAAAAATTATTTTCCCTTTCAATTTTTCAGACATTCTTCAACTGCCTAATTCATGTAAAAAGCTGAAAACGTGATTTTCGTCAAAACGTATTTAAATAAATCCGATACAATTTTCTCGATAATGTAAATAATTCTAAGAATAGAAGACTGTCCAAAATCTTAATAGCAAATTCAATGTTTACAATTTTACAGACATAAAAATTAAATTTTTACGAAATTGCCACGAAAAGCTTACAAAAATATGTATGAAAAGCTAGCCATATAGGTATAAAAGCAAAACAATAGTAATAATTTTCGGATTTGTCGTTCTATTAAAAACATTTTCTCCAAATTTTGGAATTAATATGAATATCTAACGAATATAAAAAAACTATGTGACATCTCGTTTACATTGGTACAATACGAATATATCCTACATTATACAAAACAAAGTATTTAAGTCGTTGATGGATGACTAATACGCACAAATTGTGAGATATTAAAGCCAATGGAATTGTAATATTTTATCCAAATACCATGCCTTTTTTACAATGTACTACAAGTTGATACTAATATATAGTTTTCAAAAAAGCAATTTTGTGCATCAGCCATAAGACGTTTCCTTGGATACAATTCAAAATTACCTGCTATTTATTTATATAAGTCACCTTGGTTATTTTGCTTAACTACGAATCTACATTTTGAAAATTTCACTGAATCGTGAAGTGAAATATTTAATGTCCGTTATTCAAACTTAAGTACTCGTATTATCACTGTGTTACGAAATAACAAGGGGACAAAATAAGTGTATGCGGTGTTCTTTTGATGGTACCTAAGTGGTCCTCTGGTATAGAAATATATCTGCCGCCCCGAAAATTTTATTTATGTGCGTGCGTGTGTGCGTATGTGTGTGTGTGTGTTTGTGTGCGCGTGTGTGTGTATGTGTGTTTTTGTGTGTGTGTGTGTGTGAGTGCGCGCGCGTGTGCGTATTTGTGTGCTTTCGCGTATGTAAGTGTATGTGTGTGGGTGTGCGTCCGTGCGTGCGTGTGTATGTGTGCGCGCGCGTGTGTATACTTGTAATACATCACACATAAACGTGTGTGACGTATTACAATTTTACATATTTCAAAAATTTAATGTTATTTTGGTAATAGAAGAATGCACTTGTTTAGTAACGTTCCAAGTTATCAGTATTTCCCTGTATATATCCCTGTTAGTATTTTTTGCACATTTTGCTACGGCTAGTAACTTTGGTAAAATACATATCACTAGTATAAACATATTAAGTTCCAAAGTGTCACCATAACATGTTACAATATCATGTATGAATATTCATTCCTTCTCAAATGTGCCGTCAGCTGCGGTCGTCAGATCGCGGCTACACATGAATAGAGGCTTATATCGAACATTGAACGTAAATATTGGCGAATCGTATAACTCCTCATTTGCTTAGCAGAGTTTGCTATACAAAGCACGACGTGGGAAGTATATATAATTTAGAGCTATAATCATATTTATTACTTAAATTTCACAAATGACTGTCAATTTGATGAAATTCTTAAAAACAATATAAGGATAATTTATGCAATGGAATAGGTTTAAGCAAAAATCTGATACAAAAGAATCGTTTCCATCATGAAATTTAGAAATTGTAAAAAAATTACTGAACGTAAATTTACGTCAACTAGGGATAGTGTGAATTTATATATTCTGAAAAATAAATAGAACATCAAAGAAATACCTGGGTTTATTTTGCATAAATAGAGAAAAACTTTAAGAAAATAAACGTCCATTTATTAATGTTTTGGGTATTTTGCAGCAAAGAAGCTAACTAAAAAAATAGAATTTAAAATCTAAATTGCTTAGTAACTTATAATGAACGTAGTACATAAAATAATTTCAAGGAGCAATTTTTAGTAAATTGCATTATTTCTTTTAGAAATCTTCCATAGTTTTTCTTTCTCATATAGAACATTATTTTGTTTTGTTAAATTTAATACTTCAGTACTTATGTTTATTTTAGTTTATATATATCTAGTGTCAAAGGTTCAAGAAAAATCTATCAAAAATCTAAACTCTAAACTTACTTATAGAACTTGCAGAAAACATGTACATTATTGAAAATATTTTCAACGCCATAGATGATGGACATGAGAATTGGTGATTTTTTTCTGTCAGTGTATTTATTAGGAGTGAATAATTAATATTTTATATTATTGAGAAAATAGACAAAACCAACGAACCAAGGATCAAAATTATTTCTTAATCGTAGCCCTCATAATGATAATAAATCTCACCCCATCCGGCTTTGGTGATTGTGCAAGTATACAAGTGAGGAGAAAATAAATTATAAATAGCTTATTGTTGTGAAGTGGTCAGCTGTGAACAATTTACAATTTATTGTAATAAAAATTAACATTTATTTTCCTCTTTAGTGGAAATGTTACTGGGGTGTATCCACCCGTAATGTTACTAGACCAAAATAATTTTTTATTACCGATATTAAAATATAAAATTTAATTTTGGCTCTTCACTTTTCCAATATCAATACAATGTCTGCGGATTAAATTTCATGCAAAAATATTGGCTGTAAAATATTTTAATACTGGCTGTAAAATATTTGCCACTTTCCATATAATGCATTCAACCATAAACTGATTCTGAAAGAAAAACAAATTTCTAGATAAAATCAATCAAATTTCTATATAAAATATATTAGTAGTCGATAACGGCCGATAGTTTGCTGACACGTTGCTAGTGAAATATGAAAGGTTCTACGCTTTACAGCAATAATATGTACGGCAATCAATATTGAACCATTATTATATCCATTATCAAATTATATAAAAATAATCGAAATCATTTTTATATTTCTGCCTCTCGCTAGTTTTATGGGTATTACACCCACTTTGCCATGTAATAAAGTATTTAATATATTGTTAACACGTCATCATAAAAATAAGAATGTGCCAGGAAAATTCAAGAACACATCCACGTTCGCTGCAGAACAGAATACTTTTTGTAATTATATGCAAAAAAAGTTAATAACTTTAATTATTTATACCATTTTATTATAATCCTAATTTGAATAAAACTGCTTCATTGCAATGACTTCAATTAATATAGCACAGTCGCCATGTATAAAAATAAATTACATTATAATAAATATCTGGATGTGATCTTTTCTTCTTTTACAAACGATGTATTTTAGTTAAATCATCTTTTTTTCGAAAAGCATAAATTAGAATCTTTCAAAAACCATAAATAAGAAGACATAGAATCAAAGAATACCTATGTTGGCAGTCGAGAAAAGAGTCAAAAAAGTTTAAAGTGCAATGTTGAAGGGAGAAAACAATACTATTGACTACAAATGAAATACAACAGTTATTAAAAATACGAAGAATACGACTGCGAAATGTGTCAGAAACCACAAAATAAAATGAAATGGATAGGGTTAGATTATAAGCATCATAGTTCACTTGATTTCCATACGTATACGATCCCTTGCTCATTTAAATTCGCCTTGGGTACTCGTACTTTATTTTGTCAAATAACGCGTAAATCAACATCCGATATAAGCCTGCTGGTATTTCACCGGCGATATCGACTGGAAGCGAGCAGATAAGTGGTTAAACGTTCAGAAAGGGGAAAATATCGCGGATATGTTTTGACAACGAAAAATATTCGTACTATATTTTTACTTCTTAAAAAATATATAGCTGAATTTCATCGCTAATTAATACTTTAATCAAAGCAACAAAATTATATTTAAAATAAGTCTTGAAATTAATTATATTTACGGGATCATTTTTGAGAGGAACATTTTTTGAGAATTCAGTATTAGTAGGACTAAAAGATATAAAAGATACGCTAAGCACTTCATTTACGTGGTTAAAAGTAATATTCTTGTTTGTAGAATTGAGTACCTCTAAATATTTACATGGTTTAATTGTAAAGGAAACCTTAGGAATACCAGTTCCAGTCGCACTTAACAGATTTATTGCAATACGTTTATACACACTAGCTAAATGTCGAAGTGCAGTTTGAAATTCAATGAAATCTTTGCCATGAGCTTTTTTGGACAATATTTGTTAGGACATCTGGAACCCACATATGTGATAATTGATTATCGTATTAAGCTCACTTTTTGTTAAATGTAAACTATTATTTTAGAATAGATTAAGTTTCCCGCACTTAATGTATTTCTCTTGCTATCCTTCCAACTGGTAAATTTTCCTTTTTCAGCTTCTTTACTTTACCATTTAGGCACATATTATATATACTATCTTAGATGCGATTCAGGAAGGACGGAAAATTCTAGTATTTTTAAATTTATCCTAAGTGGTAAAATGCCAACCAAGAGTTGTAGTTGCTCTATCAAATTTCAAAAACAAGAACGATAAAATGAATTACGTGTGTTCATTCGTTTCAGCTTATATGCACATCGTTCATAACGCAAGCGTTATTTTCAAGTATCAACTTTTCACAATAGCACGGATATAGAAATTTACTTTAAAAACCAAATGCCAATATTGTTTCAAAATTAAATTTAGTTTAATTTTTAATTTAATTTAAAAATAAATAAAATAAATTCTGTTTCGATCTGTACACAAGCCGGTAACTTTACAGGTAAAGGTGTAATATTTAATTTTAAGGTATAAAATGCAATTTAAAATACAATGAAAAATTGTGCATCGAACGAAATCAAAGATAATTCTCTCAATAACTTTTATATGATTATACGTTTCCAACAATGTTCATATGATACTATATGACTATGAATAATGATAAATATCATAAAAAGCGTATGTAGGGCCCAAATGAAGTTTTTCAATATGTATTTTTCTTTCTCATTCTCTTCATTAAATAAAAAAACATTTTTATTTTTTTATTTAACTTTTAGATTTTTTTATTACGAGTTGTGTTTAAAGTAAGATTTTGTATACTTCATTGAAACGTTTACAAATAGTTGTCTCTCTAAACGTCTTACTTTAAAATTAAGCATGTTATAGTTCCCAGACTGCAGTTTTTAATCTTTCTGATTAATAAGAATAAACTTCAAACGAATCTTTATTCAGATTCATTAACTCTAAGCATAAAATATACATATCTTCCCTTACAACATGCTAAATTTCATTCATAAGTATCATATCTTTTCAAGAAATTAAATGTGGAAATTCAAAAGCTATGAATGGAAATGTGTCGACTTGATATTCATTATTTAAGTTAAGAAATTACGTTATTAATATTTTTATTGCTAAATAATACTTTTTGTATATTGCATAAGAAAGTAACTAGTTCTTTAATTTCTTAGTTCGTGATGATTGCAACCAAGAAAAAGTTACGATTCTTAATCTATTAATCGGAGTCGGATCCTTGTCCACCACTCTTCATCTCCAGTAGTGGGTAAATACAGCGAAACCGACGATGAAAAATCTTAATCATATTTAGTACATTGATTAAAAATATTATCTTGTGTTGTGGTCTCTAATATCTCTCTGTTTTCCGTTTCACGCTGAACATTTGTTACAAATCAGAATGTTATTGATATGTACAATGAGTGTCAAATACCTCTAGCTTACAAGATTTGATAGTAAATGAAAGTGGTATGTATAAGAGGGTAATTTTTTTTTATCAGCTTCATATAATCCTTTGCTTAAAGAAACAGCAACATTAGCATAATACGTATTGGTGTAATACTTTATACAGACAGTATTATTAGTATATATATATATGTATATGTATATATATATATATATATATATATATATATATATATATATATATATATATATAGATATATACTCGCTTTTAGCCGCTGAAAATTTATGATTGACGAACTCAAGTTCCACTGAAAAAATTTGCACTCGCTCTTAAATACTGTTAGAAAATATTAAATTTAAGATGATGTGTTAATAAATGCATTCGGTTTTCGTTCATATTATTATATAAAATGGTAGACCAGTTACTTAAAATACTGACATTACAAAGGACTATTTGAAAATATAAATTGTATTAAACTTCTTTAAAATAATGATAGCAGTGAAAGATTGAATGAAGTCATCCAGAAAGAATCGATCTTGCATTACAAATGTTACGTATACTTTAAATATTGAAATTTTGTAGATTTTGAAAAGAAAACATTGACTTTGGAATGATTTTGACTCGATTAAATTCCAATAAATCTAGTCTAAAACCGAATTATCCATGCATCGGTTGGATGTTCCACTTGCTCTCAAGTAAATAAGAAAATGAATAAATAGTATTTTTCTTTCGGTATTCAATGATTTTTACAAAACAACCTTTTTTTTGTAAACATTACCTGTCACACAAATAAAGGTTATCGTTTAATAGTCTTTCTCAAAATACGATACACAGACAAATATTTTTCAATACATTTTGATAAACTTTACGCATCTTGACAAAAACTTACACGATAAAATCTCTAATTACATTTTATTTACTTCACCTTGGACAAATATGTAGGTGGCGTTACGTGAACATTTTAAGGAGCATCGATAGAATATATTATTATTAGTGTGTTGTATTGTCTGGGAGTAGTCGAATTTGATGTTACAAATGTCTTGAAGTGACTTTGTGTTAAAATATTTTAATTTTTTTTTCAATTTCTAATATTTATAGAGATTATCTCGGAAAACATTTTTTAAAAATATTTTACGTTAAGGACAATGAGAAGAAGAACCCCTCTAAATTTAGGTCATTAGAAATAATATCACGGAATATATTATCCAAATTGTTACATTTGAACTTACAATTGTTTTTATGCTCAACTCCTGGATGATCGAGAAAAAAAGTTTTCAGTTCGTTAAAAAAATAAGAAAACTATATTTCTGTAAAAAGCTTTCAATTTATTGAAAAAAAAACAAATGTCTTTCACAAAGGAAAAATGTATGCATATCTTGGTACGATTATCGACAGTAAACTGCATTTTGGTTTACTTATTAAGCCGATTGTATCTGAGGCCTGTAGAATGCTTAGTTTCTTATTAAGAACAGCCAAAGTCTTTACAAATGTTGAAATATACTTAAACTTGTACAACGCTCTTGTAAGATCACAACTTGAATACGTTTTTGTCATCTGGAATCTACTAGACGCCAATCATTCTGACAATATTGAGAACGTACAAAGAAATATTTAAAATCTCTTCAGTATCGTGGCTGTAAATTATCTTATAAATTATTACTTAATAAATACAAATGTGATGCCCTCTATCACAGACGTTCGTTATAAAGATTATCCATCTTTTCTGAGTCAGATAAAAATTCGAACTCCCAAACTAATATGTGACTGATGAGAAATGCCTACAAGTGTAGCCATCTCTCATTTCAAGTCGATAACGTACGCACAAACGCCGGTATCAGAGCACTCCTACGGCGGTTGCGCGACTTACACGATAAAGAGATGTTGTCATTTGACATCTTTACGAAGTCGCGTCCCCAGTTTCGATCAGACGTGAAAAACCGGCTTCGTGAAATTCATGCACGGCAGATGGATAAGTAATTTTTCTTTTAATTTTATTTTATTCGTTGTTTGTCCAAATTAGTCAACCACATCGCCCTACGTAGGTAACTTACAATCTATAATTACAGCTTTATTTAATTTATACATTAATAACATATGTTTTCCGAACGAATTTTATGTCTTCTTCAAACGAAATATTGTTTCGCTAATTTAAGTTAACTGCGTCACATGTATAATCGTATTTAATTGGATATTTTATAAATGTATAATTTTTTCGTCATTCTTTATGAAAATGTTAGAACACAAGCTTATTTCTTGTTTAGTGCAAATAGTTTGTTTTTTTTCTTTTATAAAATATTTTAAAAGTAAATCGCATTTGAAAGGTAACCTGACAAAATAATATCTAAATAGTAAGTCAAAGAGCTAATTCTCAAATTGTATCAGTATCTAATTTAATATTCTTTATTGATATCAAATACAACTCATTTCAATAGCATGTATATATATATATATATATATATATATATATATATATATATATATATATATATATATACATATATATATATAGATATAAAGTCCTTACATACAAAATGTTTGTGTATGTAAAAAAATTAACCTATGGTAACCTGAAATATTTTTTTTTGTTTTCAGACATTCTCCAACTTATTCACCGTCCATCAATGCTCACATCTCTGCAGCGGCGTTACATAGCTCGTTGCTACGGCGTAAAGGAACTTAATCTGAAAATAAGTGAGCTTTTGTTTGTTCTTGATTTAACTGAAACTTCCTTCTCAATCTGCGCCCAATTCAATGTATAGATTGGGCAGGGAACATTGGTTAAAAGTTTTGGATTAAACGTCAGAAATATATAACTCACATATTTCGATATTCTGTCTCTAGCCTTATATTGTTTAATTTCGTGCAAGAATAAGCTCTGTGCATAGAAAGGATGCTAAAGTGTTCGTGATTCCACGATCAAGGTGGCATTGTAACTATCAATACTATAAATTTAAAATGAATCGGAATTTTTTTTTCTAAAAATAAATAAATATTAAGTGTGAGTGTCTAAAACGAAATAAATAGCAAGATCATAAAATAAACTTACGTCTTCAATACAAAATATTAATCCAAAACGATTACTTTAATTAAAAAAAGATATAACTATTTTGAGCAATAAAACATTTTTTTTAATAAATAATTTGGAATATATTATTTTAAAGTGGTGTAAACCTTGTTCTTCTGATACTTTGATCCACATGTTTCTAGTACCGTCTTCTAACCTTCAAATTCTTCTTGTTAAGATTAATTAATTTTTGTATAAAACATATCAAATGACGATAAAATACATGTTGATCATTTTCCAAAAGTGTCATGAAAATTAAAACCGAACCAGTACACGAAATATTTAAAAAAAATTACTCTGTTATTTTGTTTGCATCAACAAACCTGTATGAATGTATATATTATTCGTTGATTTAATTCTGTGCATCAAACTGAGCAAACAATTTTAAGAAACTACATGACTGTTATTATCCTATATAGACAATAGATGGACAAGAGAAATGAATAATACAAGGATTATGAAGATATAAACGTTCATTGTTTCATTAGCCAAGCCAAAAAATTGATTTTGGGTTCTCATACAATTTTTTTACATAAGAATAAACAACTAAAAGTAAAATGGCGCTTGTCATTACGCATTACGATTTTTTGTTCTAAAATGGCGCTTATATTTTATATTTTATATCATTTTTAGAGTCGTAAAGACTATAAAATTATGTAAAAGTGAGTATACGTAATAATATGATAGTATTACGAGTATCTGTGAAATCTCGCACGTTGTTTTGTAAGTATTTTTTAAAAATCTATAAAGCACGAGTAGAACTCGCGTTATGAGAGTTTCATACATATTTTGGTATTTATAAACATTTAATGGATAAGTATTTCTATTAGACCATTCACGAAATTTTCATTTTTCATAACATTAATATATTACCTGCTGTATTTTTCACACGTGCATAAACAATTAGACATAGAATTAGAAATCATTGATTTTTGGATGTTTCCCTTCACTTGTGCTATAAAATCTCCTCTTATGCCGACTTTTCTCGACCAGAAGTACACTGTAGATTTTAATGATTTTTTTTGGAAAAATTAACAAAAGTAAGTTTTAAAGGCCTATGCATTTTTGTTAGAAGGATATAAGGTCTCAATACCTATATGATATTAATTTCGACTTGATATTTGAAGCCCTTGTGCTTGAACGGACGAACAGTAAAGTAATCCCCCAGGGATGTCGTTTTTCCATTTTGACATCCTTAAAACTACACAATAATTGAATACTAATTCTGAAATCATTCCTACCATTAGAACTTCTCGTTGTCCCAACGTAAAAGCTTCCCAATTCATAAAATTTTATATATTTCATTGCACAATGCCATGCATATGATATAAAAAAAAAATATTTTATTAGTTAATATTTTCTTCGCAAATATTGGGTATAAAACCTTAGAAAAATTTGTTTTACTTCTATAATGTAGTCTAATTTTTAATAATTAATATTTTTAAAAAGACGATTAACGAAAATTATTCAAACCTACATTTCATTACACGTTGATAAATATTTTTGTACACTTGCCATGGCTCTTAATATTTCATAAAACCGCCTAAAACACATATCAAGTATCTACACCCTTAATATTATTTCTACGAATTTACGTAAATGACTGATTTATGCCACAAAATAAAGGAACTCCCTTGACAACAGAGATTTCATTCAGAAACACATCAGGAGTCGACCTAGAAACATTTACACATTAAATATCGTTTTGAATTCGAAAACTTTGCTTCCCTTCAGCGAATGAGGACAAATTTCGGCATTGATCTGAATGCTTTTCGCTCCATCTTTATTTGAAAAAATAAGATAATATCCCAAAATATTATATTCCTTGGTTTTATTCCAATTTAAAAAGTTTTTTTTTCTCAAAATACGGAAACATTTTCAAATTACTCGTATCAGTAAAGATGATGCGTTATTATGATTGCTACAGTGCTTTACCGGCTGATATACTTAATGCGTTTATTTCTTAACAATCCAAATGTATTTTTGTGACTATTAGCAATGCTATCCGGTTGTGTTTGAACTTTTTTCCACTGTACTTAATATGACCGACGACCCAATGGTAATAATTAATTAAGAATGGCATTTCGTATATTGTAACTATAACTATATCATGTATGGTAACTAAAATAGATGTTGATATTGTTAGCACTAGCGGAAAATTACAATACGGCAAATTTTATTAGCAATATATATTTTATACGTCACTTATGAAGAAAAATAGAAGACTTTTTAGTTTGATTTGAAAAAATATATACATATAATCACTATTTAAACCAATAAGTATTAAAATTCGAGATAGAGATGGATAATTTGATGACTTTACAATAAATGATGAACACCCAATTAAATAAATAAGCTGTTTTTACGATTGTTTTGCATAATATATATACATTTAGATTTTTTTTCTCATTTAACACGTTGTTAAATAGAATGTGTAATATAGTTTATCAGGGACCGAAAAAGTTATTTTCCTAATATTACGACAAATCATTATAATAGACGATAAATTGTTTTGTAATGGGCCCAAATTCTCTCATATTATATCTGTATTTTTCATTTCTGTAACATAATCCTAACTACGGCAAAGAGAAGAATATATATATATATATATATATATATATATATATATATATATATATATATATATATATATATATATATATTATATATATATATATATTTACATATATGTATATATATACTATATTTATATTATTTCTTCTAAGAAACTTTGAAATTCTGCTGTGTTTTTCTCTCAATCAGAGACCATATCGTACATCCCTTCAAAAACAAAGTTGTGTAAATGCAAAAAATGAAAAAAGTAGTTCCATATCACAAAATATCCATAATGAACTTTTTCATTCGATGCAGTTATGTGGCAAATCTATTTCTAATTATGAAACTTTCCTTACTATAAAATCATCGCTTTAATCAACGAATATTTAAATATTGCTCGTTTAAAAAAAATTAATACCACTTGTGATGTTGTTGCAACGGATGTAGGATATTTAAATAAACACATATTTAAAAGCAAATTCTACTTTCTGTGTTTTTGCTTTGAAATCTTTTATGTACATATACAATCAATTAAATTTTAAATTAATTTTAAACTGAAATGCAATGTTATTTTTTTTATGAAAAAATACTTTTCGCTTAATCTATACTTAGACCAATGTTCAATTTATGTTCTATTTAATTTCATTGTAAAAAAAAATTAATTTTGTACAGACGTAGATTCGGATGGCTCATTTATAATACCGAATATATTCAGTATACCAAATTCAATTTTGATTCCGTGGTGAATTGGTAAAACAATTCATTTATGTTTAGGGTGTCAAATGAAATTTATTCAATAACGATTTATTTAAACATATTTCTAGAAAAAAAAAAATTTAAATTGCTGTCATCTTCCCTTATCACCAAAAGGGTCATTCAGAAAAATTTGGAAAAATCATGGACGTTGATAATTGACAGTTTTGGTTAAATGTATACTATATTTAACCAAAGTTCTCAAGATTAAAAAAATTCTAACGCGATTAACTGTCATAAACCATTTAATTGTTTATTTCCTTATAAGAGATGAACCATTGGGTTTAGAGATAGTTCTTCAACAAAAAATATCTCACACTTTATTTGGATACCACAATAATGGGTTCACTTTAATAATAATTTTAAAATATTTTCTCTTCTTGAAAGGACGAAAAAATTATCAAATTTAAATGTAAAGGATAAATATCACTTCTTTTGGAATTATATCAATATTTTAATATATACACCCAAGTGAAGATATCAGATGATAACGTTAAGATCGATGTCGAAGTTTGCATTGGTTCACTGTAAGACACTTGAGTTTCTAACCTTAAAAACGATATTTAATGTGCAAGTTTCTAAATCAACATTTGTTGTATTTCTAAGTGATATTGCAGCTGATGCGCATCGTCTAGATGAATTTAAATATATTATAACACAAATTTGGTACTTACCCTAATTCGTAAAACTGATATGTGAAAGTTTATACATGAAACACGCTAACTTCATACGTATCCTGAAGAGCTCGTGTGAAGTTTTAAGGGTTTAAGGTAAGTATTTTTAATATGCGGCGATCCTGTTAGATTCCCGGCCGTTGGTCGAGCAAGGCTGGACTGGCGTTCTAATTGGCTGTAAGAGATTGTTCTCACAGAAATAAGTCTGACATATGTATCAATTACATACATTAGAGTATATAATGAAATAAATTAGTAAAAAAACGTAATTAAAATAATTAAATTAATGACGAATAAATAATACTTATTAAATATGAATTTGGACTATTTTTCTTCTAAGACTTAAAAGAATATATTTTATAATACACTGTTATCACAGGTTTCACAATATTCTCGTATTTTAAAAATGACGAAGGTATAGTGGGTAAGTAAAGTGATATCAAACGTTAACAATATCATCGTTGAAAAGGATGAAAGAAATTAAATTGTGACTTCATTGACCGTTCTGTGTTTCTTAACTCTTTTTTTTAATATTAGACTTTATATTGCTAGCGTTTGGTAAGAACTTACAATTAGAATTATCCAGTTAAGCTGCATCAATAGTTTCTAATAATAAAATAAGTACAAATGAGAACAATGGCTTTACTGGATCTGTAAATATGTAGACAAATTATGGAGGATATTTTATTTATATTTTATATTAATGTACATTAAGAAAAATTATATCTCCATTTTTTATCAAAAATATCATTTTCCATAGTGATAATTATTTTTAATCCATAGGTTTATTTAATGAAATTGCTATTTATAATATTTTTTCAGACTCTCGTGCTTAATATTTCTTTTAATTCTAGACTGTACCCCGACTGGTATGTATATATAATAATATTTCATGTATTTATTTTGTATGAAATTCAATAGTCTTCGTATCTTATCTATAACCTTGATCGTGAAATCGTGAATATTTTAGTACCGTCTCAATATAATGATTTTGCACGAAATGAAACAACGCGGAAGATAAAATATCAAAACATTGCGTTCGTTTTTTCCGTATGCTGTTTGATTCAAAGCACGGATTTGAAACAAATAAAGCTGACTTCTTCAAATTGAGTCCCTTTACGCCGTATCGAAGGGCTACGTGATGCCGCTACTGCGTTTGTTGGATAGTGAAACAGTGTTGTGGAAAGTTTGAGAAAGTAAAATAATTTCTTTCGATTTAACACATTTTAAATTCTTCGCAATTTAGAAAGATCGCATGTATTTATAGCTATCTTTTAACCGTTTAAAATAACTGTTATAATAATTGACACTTGATATTAATAAACAATTTGAAATTAATCAACAATTATAAAATTTACGAAATACTTCTTTGACTTCCTATTTAGGAATATATGTTGACATAATTTGTTGACTATTCCTATGAAATGCCATTTATTTTAAAATGGTTTCTTTGTTTCTCATGGTGTTCTGCGGTGTTTATTTAAAAGCGGTAGAGTGACGGCTAATATAGGTACGTATTATGTGATTATGTATGTTTGTGTTATGTGAAAATGTGAGTTCTACAATGCCATAGTTGAAACATGAGAGTTACACACGGGAAACGTGAATTATCCTTTTGCAGGGAGTGTACATTTTGTTGAAAATTAGTTTTAACTTAGATGAAATACAACCAATGACTTATCCTTCGTCTCGTCAACTATTATCTTAAATCGTCATTACAATGAACTAAAATAAAAAGTAACTTTCGGAAAATTCGGTCATAAATAAATTATTACGAGAACTATTTCGTAGGTAATAGCTTCCTGATCATAAATAAGGCAAATAAATACCAAGAAGCTAAGTAAATAGTCATGCACATTATATTACAATAGTTATTCACACTTTTAAAAGCTTTTATTTAAAAAACGTTTTTGTTTGTTTGTCGGCTAAAAACTTCGTAATTGATATTTTTTTACTTTTCCAAGGTGATCAATATCTTGGTATAATTTAATGATCTTGCTCATCATTCTGAACTTAATATGTTGTTAAAACTATAAAGAATCCTACCACTTCCTGGATAAACGCCATCACAATTAAAACATAAAATCACTCATTTCTTAAATGAAAGTACATTTATAAGTAACAGTATATTTATAACATAAAATTCTACTACACCCAAAAAAATTGTATAAAATTTAAAAAGTCCCAAAAGACTCATTTTCCACATTAAATGCCAGCAGTAAACTTTGCTGCTGATCTGCAAAAGTTTAGCGTAACGTCGTCTATATATTTGTCTCAGACGAGGTAAACGGCGGCGAATTAGAGATATTATATGGAAGAAAGATATTTTTTCAGCGTGAGTTATCGTAAAGATGCACAATGTATCAAATTATAGCATTTATTTAAATGTGATGCAAATGGCTGCAAAAAACTTAAGTAAGAACATAAATGTTTGTGCTTCTCAAATTTCTTATTGAGACAGTCAATTTCGTAATATTTTATTTGAAACGTCGAGTTACTCTCAAGTTGTACCTGGAGAAGTTTCACTTCAATGAATACTAGATAAATCACCTTTACTACAATATAGCGAGTACAAAATAGTAATTAATTACTACTTTGTACTCGCTTCTACGTAATTAATTCTTAGAACTTATCATTGCTATTTTATTATAATACGAATAAAATAATATATTAAATGTGAAATCTTAGGCAGCTTCATCGGGTAGGAACGTGACATATTCCTTACTCTTAATTTCCCTTATGCGATTGATTTTGCTTTGTAATTTGAGATTGTGTACGGCCAATAAGAAATTTATTCAGCTATTTTTAATGCATTGTAATTTTATTTTTGAGTAAAGATATTTAATTACAACTCACAGGATCTTAGATTTATTTTTATAACAACTGTAATAATGGTAATTTTGAAATATATATCAGAGATAGGACTACACTTGAACTAATCGATGAAGAATGTGCTCATTACACAAAACGAATGTATAGACGATATAAAGATTTTCAAATTATATGTACATGAATTTATCTCTAATATTTTGAATAATATTTGACTACGTAAACTTTGAAAATAATATTATATTTAATGAATGAATTTGAATAAAATGTTCTGTACTTAACTAGAGATGGACCAATCATTTTGAAAAGAAAATCAAAACTGTTTACACCCATAGTAAGTTAGGTAATAAAATACACCTCAGCGGCGGTTTCAATTATTTTCGCCTCGAACTTATGCAAAATTTTACGTGCCACAATTTATAAGTTAGTGATTTGGTATCAAATGTATCAATATTTCGTATTTTTATAGATAGATTATATTCTACGAAAAAATTATATGCTATTATCTAAAATTAACGTAATTTGTTTTTCAAATCAATTTATCTACTTATATTTAAAATTTGTCCTTGAAGTCCTTTTGTGACAACAATTAGATATCTAAAATCATATTGGTCTCAAATCATGTTCCTTAGTCAGCTATTATTCTATTTTGACAGAGATGAATTATGTTATTTGAAATATATAAGGTATGTGATAAATATATTTCATATGTATGGTAAATGGATATAACAGAACAAAATACGGCAACATTTTAGAAGGTAGTATCCAAAAGGAATATTAAGCCGAATTGGCAAATGACAATGCGTTTGATATACGTTATTATAATTCCTACTTCGTGATGTAAAACTATCGAGACGTCTTACTGGATAATACTGAAAATTAATAATTCACAAGTTTTTGACACAAAATGTTCGGCAGTAATCAGATAAATTTCAGTATTTATGATCCTGAAGAAATTAGTTTATAAAAGAGAATGCATTAAATACTTATTGAAATATATAGAAATATATTATTTTCTTACACATATTGTTCTAAAATTTACTCCCAAAATTCAAAAATATATGTCTGCAATCGATATGCTGATAGAAAAAATTAATTCAACACGCGTTTGAACTAATGTAACGGTCATATACCAATACTGCATCGATCTCAATTCCTTTTTATACCATATATTTTCTCAGTAGTGGTACCAACCTAAGCACTACAACGCACTACCAACCTTCCCTCCCTAAACACCAACATTCATCCTGCAATTATGCGCCCTTTTACAATTAGCACAGTCAAATACATTGGCTGGTTATGGAATTGTCCACTTTCTTCGTAAATAAAAGAAATTAAATGCCGCAACATTTCTTCGGTCTTCTTTTAAAAATATCAATTATTTTCATGTTGATTTCCAAAGACCTGTATAAATATTAATGCTACTATTCCTTAGTATGCTATATTCAATAGTTTCGATTTAACGTAATAAGAAAGCTTTAAAAGTAAAATCTAGTTCTGTTGAACTAGATTTTATATGTTCTAATCTAGATTTTATATGTAAAGGTAATTCTAAAGGTTCTATAAAATAAAGGAGACCTATTTAAAAATACCAAGCGTTACAGAAATTTAATATGATATAAAACAAATTTGGTATCTTTTAGGATATCAAATTCTGAATAATTCAGCGATTTACAATCAGCAAAAAACAAAAAGGAAAATAAATATTCTGATCATAACACGAAACGAAAAACTATCTTCATAAATGCCCATATTTCATATTTTGAAGATTTGTTAACAATAATAAAAATATGACGAAATAATTTCCATATGTTAGGCAAATGATCGTATTACCTGAGTTTAGCTTATTACTTTGTATATTACTTCGTGATGGATAGAAGATTTCTATACAATAGCATTTAAAAACTACTAAGAAAAATAACTTTACCATTCTATAAAAAATACAATAAATTGTCAATTAGGCAAATATTTTATATTCACCTAATTGACAATTTAAATTAAAAAGGTTTTAGGGTGTATTTTTAAATTTTTTTTGTTTTGAGTGTGATTTTTAATATTATGATAACCGGTATCTAGCCGTATTCTATAGTATTCTAGCGGCCTCATTCTATAGTATTCTAGCGGCCTCATTTATGATCCTTTTTTAAATTAAATTTATCTCAATAAATTAGCAAAAAAAATACAAATTTATTATTTATTTTTTGGATATGTGGCAAAAAGTAAAATATGTACTCTTTTTGTCGCGACTACATTACTCAGAAGTTGCATATACGATTTAACAATTATTATGTTCCTTTAAGTTACTTACCACACATATTTTTCGTAATCAAAATTTATAAAAATGTTGTGTTTTTTTAACATTTTCTCCTTTTTTTGTGGAGTCAAAAAAAATTATTATGTTTAACTTGGCCATATATAGATATATTTTAACCTGTATAATTTATGTATTACTAAAAATGTATACAAAAAGTACGTGAAAAAAATTAGCTCTTTTCTATATAGCTAGAGAGTTTTAAATTAATAACTTAAATATTTAATCAATTTAATATTAGAAGGTAAAATTAATCTAATGTATCTGAAATTAACAGTAGCCGTGAAAAAATTAACTGTACAACAAATTTTTTAATTGTTTATGAATGATGATTGAATAACGAACTAAACTTTGATGCTAAAGTTTAGTTCGTTAATTTTTTATGCATTTCAATCCGTTATAAATTACGACAAATATTTCAGTGACATTTCGTTTCATACTTTAATATAAATGACATGTGTTTGAAAAGTTTTGTACCAGTCCACAAGGCAATAGTATATGAAAAACAACAATAGATTGCCAAAAAAAATACTTCACTAAAATAACTGTACTGGAGCACAAGCTTCTTTATAATCTGTACCTTTTAATTAATATATAACATTAAATGTGTAACCGCTAGTACAAATTTCGTATAAAATTCATGCGCCGATACTTCGGTAATGTAATATGTTTGGAGATCAAATATTTATTTAAAGTATCCTTCGCTAACATTTCATATTTGCTACATTTTAAACACATAAGTTATTTTTAGTTAGGTTACAAACTTATAGACCCTCTCATCTCATTACATAAAGTATTCCTTAGTTTTTTAAGTATTTTCAATGAATTAAATCTTCAAAACTATAAACAGCATGTTACCTATCGATTTTCGTTAGCATGTAGGTAGATTAAAATTCCATCCATTTAGAAATCTTTGGCTTTTGGTAAGTTCAACCTTGAAGCGGTCCGACCCTTCAATTTTTAATAGCGTAACAAATTAGAAAATTATCGGAGGGCGAGAAGTACGGAGAGTAGCATTGATGATTAGATAACTTCAGTCAATCGTTGGTATAGTGGCAACTCGATAGCTCCAAAGACACGTTTGGCCCTTTTCTGAAGTTAAAGGGGGATTAGCTTACATGGTAGTTAAACAAACTTTTTCATCTCTTCCCTGAAACACGCGTTGATTTTTCATTGCAATATGACAGTACTCTCTACCAGATAACGTAAAATTAATCTGAGATATATATTATGAAGTCTTTTTGATTTTTCTAAATTTAATGTAGAATGTTTTACTATGTTATAGGGGAATATATCTTCAATCATTGTTATGCATATAACGTTTGTTGCATTGCTCGCATTTAGCCTTAAAGGGAATTTATGAAACAGGAGAACTCAAAGTTCTGTTTAAAAATTTCCATATTTTATTTCTTTTTTATTCGCCAAAATTCCGTTTTTAACTGAACAGAATTTCTAACACCGCCCTCTTTACAGAACCTCTTAAAGATGTTTGTAATAAGTTCCATTCCAATAAAACATTCCAAAGATTATTGAAAATATCAGCGGGTTAATTAGTTATCATAATAACATTGTCATTTTTATTGGCATTACATAACGTATAACAAAACAGGTTAGAGAAAACATTTTTTTATGATAAATAGATTCCGCTCTCACAACTTTTGAATATTCAAATATATGAACTAAAAAATATAGCAATGAATTTATTTTAGCGAGTGCCTTTATTATTTAGTCAATTAATTTGAAAGTATCTATCAATAAAATGTCATTTGTGTTTCAAAAATTGCATAAACCTATTTTATTTTAAGCAATTTGAAAAAAATTATGACTATGACATTATAATAATGTATTTTAACCACAATATCTTTCATTCGTTCTCAACGCTAATCACAATATGGGTAGTTTCATATTTCGATGTACTAAAAAAATTGTTTGTACTATGTAACACGTAGAATATATTCATAAAATTATTCAGAGTATAGTTTTCTTAGTAATAATTTACTGATTGACAATAGTTTGATATTACTACGAATGATGAAGTGAAATGAATTATGGAGCGAATAATTCAAATAACTTACTTTTCATATGAATAAATGAGGTCAACTCAAGTAAAAAGGTATAATGGATTAATTATGTTACATTAACACTATTTAGTTTTTGGTTGTTTTTTGGGTTTCAAATTTTTACTCGTATTAAAAATTATATATATATATATATATACTTATATATATATATATATATATATATATATATATACATATGTATATATATATATATATATATATATATATATATATATATATATATATATATATATATTAATAATTCAGTCTTGATAATTCAGCTTATCAAATAATTTTCATTAAATTTTATTCTCAATTTCCTTAGACATATGTTTTAGTTTGTAATTTCTTAATTTCTTGACAATGTACCTTTTCTGAAATGATTTAAAAAATATATTTAGACTCCTTTTGCCTTATTATTCCCTTTTACCAAAAATAATATCAAATTACACATTCTGAAGTCAAAAATAGATGAAAATTATGTTTATATTGCAATCGATCACAGCCAGTTGCATTAAATGCTACTCTTTAATAATTTCAAAATTAAAAAACATGATGGTGACAAAATTACTTTTTTAAATTTTTTTCTTTAAAAACTTTAACAACTCTAAAAAAACTTTCATTATATTCATCTTGGATGAATGGCCTGAAATTCCTAGTTTCTGATTTTCCCTATGTTAATTAAATAAATACTTGAAATCTTCGCTAGTTAATTTTGTTGCTAAGAAGTTAATTTTGCAGAATTTCTACCATTTCTGAAATATTTATTCACAATGTAAAGGTAACTCTTAATAAAAAAACTGTATTTAAATTTACGTTCATGTTTGAGATGAGAAGAATATTCAAATTAAAAAAAAATAAAGTAAAGCAATTTAATAAGAGTTAAAAAAATGGAGACACAATGAAATCTTATTAAACCGAAAAGAAACGAGTTTGATTGTTAAAGGGAAAACTTTTCTCATTTTCTTTTTATGCAGATTTCTCTAATCTCAAGAAGTTTCGCACAAGACCAATAACTATTAGGGTTAATATAAAAGGGAAAATTAGAAAGTGAAGATTTCAGAGATGTTTGGTTTTGCATAAACTTGACACAAACTACAATTTATAAAATTACTAAAACTTTGCTAACACATTACGTCAAGCAGTTGGGTTAATTTAATTAATTATTTTGTTAAAGCTTAAATGATAAAATTTTCTGAACGGGTATACCCGTGATTGCTAAAAAGTTTAATGTGGTGTTTATCGAAAAATTATATTTTAATGTTATTATAGAGCAAAATATATAAGTCAGTTTATTTACAAAAATTATTATCGAGGAACGAAAAAAGCTAAATGAATACACAATATAAAAAAAAACATTAACTTCGTAACACACCTGTAACACACCGGTAAAAAGCACAGTTATAAAAAATTTTAATTTTCCACATCCTTAATAACTAATTATAATATTTAGTTCGAAACAAACGTCACGTCAAAAAATATACTTTCAATGAATTTCTGAGCCGATGCTACTCCAAACTGAGGTGTGAATAGAGTGCATCTATATTAGTTAATGTGTTTTGTAATAGGGATAATCTGGCCCACCGTAACAGTACATCATACTTTTTCGTGTCCTAAAAGCTTGTACTTCTATTTCAAAATTAAGTAACAATTGAATGTTCATACGTTAATAATTTTCTGATTTTAAGAATATTAAGTTTAAATGATTTTGATCACTTATACGACTTACAAATTTCGTTTAATGTGATCGATAGCAGTATTAAGGTTAACAAACTTGATTCAAAGAACGAAGCTATTTATAAACAACTTTCGATTTATATATTCAATGATGTCTTTATGCATGATTGTTAGTTGAATACCCAATTGTATACCATATGTAGATTACCGTATCGAAATATAAAAAAAATTTACTAATAGTGCATTTGTTAAACATGTCGTCAGTGACATTGTCTTTCGCCTTAGATTATAGTGCGTCCCAAATATATAAGAAAAATTGCCGATTTCCTTTAAATAATTATTTTTTTCGGTATTACAGAAAAGAAAACGTAGAGAAAATTTGACTAAAGTACAAAATTCAGGTCAAAATAAATTGATCCCCTTAATTTTTAAAATGTATTTGTTTCAAACTAACAGTTCCTTTGATTTATTTCTTCAGTTATGAAAAATCTACAAATAGTTATATTTTTGTTATTTAACTGATAACTAGATATATATTTTATTTTTTACTAAATACATTGTATTTCCTTTAAACAAAGAAAAATCTATATTATATTGTTAAATAGATATATAACACATGATTTGTTTTTATCCACCCGGTTTTTACAAAAAAATTGGTAATATGACATAAATATTGAAAATAATTTTTATAAATATTGGAAATATGGATCTTATAATATATGTGCATATATAACGTTACAATATCATACTAATACTAACGTTTTTAAAATAAAATTGTAAAATTGTAGGTTACTTAAAAAAATATAAAAATTTAAAAATAAAACAATAAAAATGTTTAAAAATAAAATAACAAAGAAAACCTCCTTAATAAAAGAAAATAAAATTAAAATGTGCACACACTAAAATACTTTTCTGTAAAATAGAAAAATAAAACATATATACAAATTTCTAGAATAAATGTTAGATAACTCTTTAGCGAACATCTAAATTATCCACATGCGCAAGAAACTGACGTGAAATAAATATTTTGAAAGTAAATGTTAGCGATATAAATAGGTCCGCATAAAAAAAATTAAATTTCAAATTAAAATTATTCAAAATAGGCATAATATGAAAAATAAGAAAATGACCAGTGTAATAAAGAAGGGAACTTTCTCTTAAAGCCGACCCCTTGATATTTACTTACGTAATTTAATTCGACACACCACTAATTTTTATTCGATTTTAATTTTTATTTCCTCTAATTTTTAAATTCACGTAAATCGTCACGGTATAGCGTCACATACAGATTATGACGTTTCAATCTATCGAACAAATAAAAAAGTCAATAACTCAAAAAAGTTCTTGGCTTATTTAATATTGTGATACGTTGTCTCTTACCTAATCAGGGCGGGTAGTTATAATGGAACTTCATAATCGTTTATCTTGATATCCAATTTTATTAGTTTCATTTCACATGTTCTTACACATTCTTACATGCCTCCACAACTATTTATATGACACATAACATTATAAAATTGTTTTAGTTCATTGCCCTCTTTTATATTATCAATTCGCTTTAGTTTTTATGCAATTTTCGATCAACAATAACGTTTCTTTATACTTATAATAAATAACATGCCAAATACCTAATATATAATCTACAACTTGTTATGAACGACTTCCCTCACATAGTCAATACATATTCATGCTAAAAAGTGCACTATACAATTCTTAATCACACAAATAAAATAACGTCAAAAACAAGAACTTTGAAAAATATAAACATGGACATAACATTAAATAAAACAAGAATCGCATAATTATTTTAAATTGAAGTACGAACCTACATATAGGGAAGAGTGGGGCAATGGGAGTTAGTGGGTAATGGGAATCACTAAAATTTACACAGATTGGAACGCACTAGTCGCACGAAACTGACAGGAATGCATTTGAGAACATTCGTTCATGTCACGTGATCGCCGCCGGCCGGCCCAGTAGCACGCGCAAAGTGGTGACAAGAAGAAGTGCGTTTGGAGTGATCTCTCCACAAAAAAGTGCAAAATCTCTCAAATAAAGTGAGTACCTAAACTTTACTTATTCTGTCGTATTTTGCCTCTATTATATGCATTATTTATTCAATTTTATGATAACATTGAAAAACAAACTTATTTAGCGAAGTTTTTTAGGTTAATGTCGGTATTTTGAGATGGTTAACTGCCGGAGCTTGAGTAGCTCCCATTACCCCGCCATGGCTCTTATTACCCCTTACGAGTAGCAAAATTCAAATTTAACAGTATTGTTTATCTATTTTTTTTAGATGCCAAGAACTGTAAAACGGACGAAGTCAAAGGCTAGTTGGACATCAGCTACGTTAGAGTCTGCAATAAAATCTATAAGAAATGAAGGAATATCGGTTATTAAAGCGGCACAACAATATCAAATACCTTACAGCACACAGAAAAAACGGTACAGGTTAGCAATTTCTGATGATGATACTTACAGTCGTTCTCCGTCGCTCGGTAGAAAAACTGTGTTCACTAGTGAACAGGAACAGATACTTGTTAACCACATACTTAATATGTCTAATGTATTTTATGGTTTAACAAGCATCCAACTGCGTAAAATATGCTACAATATGCCTGTGAACTTCGGTGTCCAGAACAGATTATAAATGAAAACAAGAATAGCTGGGAAAGATTGGTTGTACGGATTCATGAAACGACATCAAGAACTCAGTATTAGAAAGCCTGAAGCGACCAGTATAAACAGGATTCTGGGCTTTAATAAGACTGAAGTTACACGTTTCTTTAGTAATCTGGAATCTGTAATGAGAAAATTTCATTTGAGCCCCAAAACATTTTCAATATGGACGAAACAGGATTTTCTACAGTCCATGTGCCAGATAATCTTATTCCTCTTAAAGGACGGAAGCGTGTTGGTGCAGCGACTTCATGGGAGAGGGGCAAAAATGTTACAGTAATTTGTGCAATGAGTGCTACAGGTATTTATGTGCCTCCATTATTTATTTTTCCACGACAAAGACACTCTCCACAGCTAGAATGTGCTGGGTCACCGGGAGCTATTTATACGTGTTCCTAAAATGGGTGGACTAATGAGCAAATATTCATAACATGGCTTGAACATGTCATAAAATTTACAAGTCCTACAGCAGAAAAACAGATTTTGCTCATTATGGACAATCATAACAGTCATGCTACATTGGAATCCTATGAGATGGCCAAAAAGAATTATATAACTATGTTCAGTATTCCTCCACATTCGTCACATCGTCTACAACCTTTAGGTGTGACGTTTTTTGGTCCACTAAAAACAGCTTACAAAAGGGAATGAGATATGTACATGAAATCTGGAAACGTGATTAAAGTAACTCCATACGAAATAGCTGGACTATTTAATAAAGCTTACTCAAAGATAGCATCTCTTGACAAGGGAATATCTGGCTTTAAAACTACTGGAATATTTCCTATGGACCCAGATGGGTTTTTCAGATGAAGATTTTTTACCTCTTGGCCAGGACGAAAGTAATGACAGTACAACTAACGTGGTAAACACTGTTAGCCTTTCGGAAACAATTGCTACAGTTACTTCACAACCAGTGTCTTCCGCTCAAGAGGCGCTGCAAACATCAACCACCTCTCAACAGCCCACCAGGGACCAATTATCACAACATGATGTGCAGAGAAGAGATTCGCCATAACCTTCTACAAGTTTTGCCCATATCTTAAATGTTTTAAGTCCTCCTCCCAACATATCAGCAAAATCAGGAAAAGATAACAGAAACAAACAACATTCGGAAGTTTTGACTAGCACCCCTATGAAGGAAGTTTTTGAGGAGAAGAAGGAGAAAAAGAATAAAAGAGAGATGAAGGAGAAAAATAATAAAAGAGAGATGAAGGGGAATAAATCAAAGCAAATAAAAATATATAAATCTAAGAATAAGAGACAGGTTAAGAATAAATTATCTCAAAAAAATATAAACAGAGGAACTAAATATTTGTTCTAAAACAGCACTTCTGACGAATCATGTATCGATGAAAATAATATTTGTAATGATGATTCTGAATACTCTGAGGAGGAAAATGTATGTATGATGTGTAAGGATGTTGGTAAAGATGAAGAATTATGGTATCGTTGCAGAGCTTGTGGCAAATGGGTCCATTCTAAGTGTTCAGGTTGCAATCACCCTAAAGATTACTTTTGCAATTTTTGTTTAGATCCATAAAATATCTTTTATTATTTTTTTATTGAAAATGTTCTATTTTATGTTTTGTTGATTACTTAAAAAATTTGGATTGTTTAAGTTCCTCTTTAATAGGTAAAAATAGGATTTCATTTTGTTTAGTGTTATTCCATGGCTATCATTACACATATGAAGGCTACATGGCTCTCATTACCCGATGCGTGGGGTAATGGGAGCGAAAGTAAGATTTATAAAAAACGTGATTTTACCTATGTAAGGCTATATATTTTTTATGTTCCTTGGCAATTATTGGAAGACGGGTAACTAAAAGACTGACTAGTTATAAATGCTTGTGACTGTAACCGTAACTGTATTTTTTTTCTTTTCGTTACATGGCTCCTATTCCCCCAGTCTCCCCTATAAAGCAGCTTACGAAAGGAAACAGCCGAGATAGTAAATAAATATCGAACTTTTTATTTTATTTCAAATATATATTACCTTTAAAGAGACAACTTACGAGGTAATATGTAAAACAATGTTTTTACGGAAACGGAAACACACCATCAGTGGGCAAGCGCCTCAGACTTTCCGGAAGGATCGACATGCGTTGCAACGACGAGTAAAAGGCAAATTAATCCCACCCACGTCGTCATTATTCACGCAGGCAATTATCTGTTTTTGGTTATAGCGTCCAATGCACCACTGATAGCGTTGTATGTATCGATTCTCTCTCTTTCTCTCTCTCTCTCTCTGACTCTCGCGAAAAACGTATATTTTTTATAAAGTACTAGCTTTACCGACACGACTTTGTTCGCATGGAATTCAGTGTAAGAAAAGTTATTATGCATTTTTTTATTCTCTTTTCTCTCAAAACTCTATCATAAAATTTATTAAAGGACTAATACATGACTTTGACAGTAGCATATGGTAATAGATTATGAGCATAAAGTTTACTACAAATATTGATCACCAAGTCAGGGTGTTATTTTTATATTTGTAATATCCAAAGAAAAGTATCATATACATTGCTCGAGGATATAAGCTATTACCATACCAAGTTATATTAAGATCGGTGTAGTAGATTTTGCGTAAAAGAGGATCACATTGACAGAGAAACAGATAGACAGGCGGACAAAAATTCTGGTAACAGGTTTTCTGGCATCCACTATTATTTTATACGGTAAATCAATCATTCACTCTGTTACAATTTAATTATATGTATAAATTTACAAGTCACTTTTCATCACTTATGCTCAGTATACAGGAGTAAACGTCATTCGAAGTTTCATCATTATGTTCAAATACATTGGCAGATTTATATTTAAGTTCCTTTTATATCTAGTAAAGATGTATAGTAAAAATAGAGTAAATTTTTACGAACATGTATGTATATATTTTGAAAATAAAAAATGAGGTTATTTAAAAAAAAAATTTAACTTTTGAAAGTTTATAAATAGTCTTCAATCCTGACTAAAAAATTATTCAAATTATGCTCTTAATTATTTTAATTAGGTAGCGCTCAACAACATGGTATACAGAAATTACATTTTCTATGTACGGTATTGCTAAACGCTGAAAAAAATAAAAAACGACGACTAAAAGTCCTTAAGCTCAGAAATCTCTAAGCATTTATAAGGCCAGATTAATAAGTAGTCAATTGATTAAAAAATATTATAGATTACCTGGGAAAACTTAATTTTGAAACCCGATAGTCTCCGTACTATCTAGATCTCAATCGTACTCGAATCGGATCAAGGAACACTATGTATATTAAAAGATGGAAAAGTTGAGCATATGGCAATGGAGCCTTACCTTCTATATAACTAACTTATTATAGTCCGTCTTGTATTTTTTCCTTTTAAATTTATGCTTTTATGATTCCCAAAATACAATTTTTTTTTGATTTTCTGCTAATTTTATTGGATAAATATTTTTAGGGATTTCAATGAAGTAATCATAAAGAGATTACTTCCTTTTTCTAATTTATAACTTTTTTACTAACATTAATTTGAAATTGTTTCAAGAATTAATCTAAGGTTAATGAAATAAGAAAACAAATTGTCAATCAAAAACAGTTCTTTCTTAATTTAATTTTGAGCATATATTTTAGGACGGTATTCCTATATCAATACAATATAATGTATAAAATAGATCTTAGTCACGTCCATGATATAAGAAACTTCATTAAGGAGAATAAGACAGTGTTCATGACCGGTATTGTATTGTCGTACGAAACGAAGTAAATTTATTGAGATATCCAGCATTTGAAATTATTTTATTAAAATCGATGTCTATTATGTCTACGCTAAATATTTGCAAAAATACAGAGTGACTATAATTCCGTTAAAAAATTATCTTATCTAAAATTTTATTATTTTTAATCGCTACATTTTTAAGTGAATTACTTCAATATCACAAACATATATTTAGGCATAATCTCTAATTTTACAAATATTAACAAATCAATTTCATGAAATTCGGTTCGTTAATGTTGATAATGCTTTTATCGATAATGCTATTTTCAATAACACAACAATCATCCCGCTGATTTTTTATTCAATTTCGTTGTCAGATTTTAATTCATTATTTAATTAATAGATTTGTCTACTTTCTCTTATATTCATTTCATGACATCTCATAACATGACAAATCGGTTTTGCTTCAACGAAAGCAAGTAGTGCGTATTAATCACTTAAAAATTACTGTCTGTAGGTCACAAGACAAGGACAAAATGAGGTCAAATTACCATAATTTATTAGAATATTAAGTTGTTTTTATCACTTTTTTTTTGCTAATAACCATATAATGAAACGTAACTTGTCTAGCCTAGAGTAAGATTTTATTTAATGGTGGATGGGATATAACTTGAGTGTTTGAAAAACGTTTTGTTCACTCATTGAGGGATCAAAATCAAGGAATTGAAAAGTACGATGCTGTACAAAAAGTGATACTTAACACATTCTATAACTAATTTTGTATTAATTTTAGCTTGACATTTATTTTTTTTATATATTGTTCTTATTAAGAAAAGTGTAAAAAGATTTACCATTCTTACTTCCGAGATTAAAGGGGCAAAAGTTTAATTATTTTTGGAAATAGACAATCCCTTGAAAATTGCAGGAAAGTAAGTTTATAATTCTGGTAAAAAAACAATACAAACAATTTTGTCAATTTTTGTTTGTTACCTTCAAGAGTTATTCATAAGATCCAATTATTTTTTTTGAGTTGCTAATTTAGGTTGATTAATTCATTATTTCATTATTGTAGGAACACGACTGGCTGGTTATTGTTTTTTTGTATTTATTTTTTATATATTTATTCAATGTCTTCTTCTATATTAAAGTGTAATTGATAAACGTATAGTTTCAAGAGAAACTATTTCCAGAGAACCAAAGCATCCTCTATTAAATTATACTACGTATTATGGAAGACTACAGAAAATATGAGGAAATTACTGAAGTAGACAAAACTATATGACAATTATTAAAATAAATCGAAGGATAATATATTTGTATACATAGCAAATGGTATCGTGTGAAAGATATAACAAGACATGGGATAAGAATAGTAGACTTTCTAAGCAAAGTTCACGAAATATATAAATTAAAATTATAGATTTATGGTTGATAATTCACGAAATATTACATTTAAAAATTATTTGAGTAGGATACAATAATATTATTTTTAGTTAGAATGAAAGGACGTATGTGTCATTACATATAGAGTCCGCTCACGTGTGCAATCAAATAAGATTGTATAAGTTACATCAAAAAGTTTAAACAATTTTATTTTTTGAAAAAAATCAAACCAACAAAAATTTACAACAAAACGAAATAAGGTGTTTCATACGCTGTATATCAAAATTGAGTCGATTCATTTTTGTTTCCCATAATTATACCACTAAGTAGAATTTTTCTGGAAATTTTCTTTCCCATAATTACACCACTGAGTAAAATTCTTCTGACTTCTTTATCTTTGCGTTTATTACATTACATATTTTAAATAGTATAGTACTTTATATCTGTACGTATATGTATACGTACAGATATGTTTTAATAGAGCCTCCGATGATCGAGTAAAATTATGAAAGCGCGTAACATAAATAGATATCGCAAGGAATATACCGAAACTGAGTAGGTTCAAAAGAATCGAAATCCTTTAAAAAAGCTGCCTTATGGCACCGTAATGTCTACATCGCAAATCTTCCGGCACTTGCCTCAAACGGCATTATATATTATACCGTGAATTTTACGCTACGAATACGGAGAGATCGTTAAAACAATTTTGATCGTGAATAACGAATCTGCGAATATGGAACACGCGGGTGGCGATGGTGAAATGCTCATGAAAAAATGCGTCAGGATTTTTTCATGCGCAGTTCACCGATTCCACATTTTATATAATGATTTGCTTTTGCTTTTTTAGAAACATAGTTTTTAGTTGAAATTTGTTTCAATATGATATTAAATTCCATTTTTATATAAGATAATGCGCGTTGATCTCATCTTCCCTGACAAGAATACGATTTAGCAAGCATTATTTAATTACATTAGTGAAGCCTTTCCTTGTGGTTAGAGATCGTCTAATTTTTTGTATTAATTTTACCAACTGTTGGTAATGAAAAGACATAGAGAGCAACGAGATTTATTATTCGACTTTCTCATAATTTTGCTACAAAGTGCAGTTCATACTAGAGATGTGGATAAATGTGTGGCGATACAAACCCTTCTAAGATTTGACATTTTCTATTTCACAAGGAATTTCTGCTAATTGAGATCAGCAGGCATATTCTTTCTATATTTTATTTAAATATGTTAATGGCTATGTGACAATCTATAAATTGAGCGTTGGGATTTAAAAAAATAAAAAATAAAATGATTTCTATGTGACGATGCAATGTTTTTAAAAGCTACGATATTTTCACTATATAAATAATCTATGATTATCCTTGCAACGTTTGCAATTTAAAAGATTTGGTTGTTGCATTAGTATAGAAAAATATCGTTTTTATTTCGTTATATTAATACTGAGTTGAATTTTCTATCCAGTTTTAAATTTTTTTTAACCTCCTATTAGCAAAATATCAATAAACTATTTTTTCCCATAACCAGGTTTTTGTGGTCTGCAACAGTAATATTGTCAGTGTGTGTGTCAATTCAAATCATTATCTACCTTTTTTAAATTTTTCATAAGCCGATTACTTTTAATAGTAACTTCGTGACCGAGTAGTAAGAGGGAGAAAACTTTGTATGTCATCCCACCGAAGTTACTATGAAATTTGGGATACGCAGTGTGAATTATTATATGTTAAAATCAAACTTTAGTAGTGTTGTCTTAAAATTTCTTATAGACAATACTATATGCATAAATAAGTAACCTAATAAACATCAAAAGATATGGATATTATCCCCAAGAAGCTAATTTTGAGGTAAAATGCTCCTACATTAAAACTATACATTTTATCCCATGACAAGTTTTGTATATATCTGTTCAAGTTTTGTACATGTGGAATTATGGTGAAAAAAATATTCATTTATGCATTTATAACTTTAGATTGTATGCATGTTTAAAAAAGTAGAAAAAATTATATCGTTTCTGTTAATTCTTCCTTAGTAGCACATATTATTTTATATAAACAATTCCTAAATCTGGTTCATCCGTACACAGCGCGGTTATTCTTAGATTCATTTTCGTAAATCATCTTTCATTTTCGAGTATACATATTACTTTCATATTACAAAATTCATACCGTTTCAAAAGTATTCGTATTATAATATAGCTAGATCCAAAAAAAAAAGATGTTATGATTTTTATCGAAATTTTGGAGCTTTTCAAATCGTTATTCATAAAAAGTCCAAAAACTGTTAATTATACAACACAGGGATAAGTGTTGAGTAGCGGTTGCAACTTATTGATCAATATATTAAGGCCGATGAAAAGTTTGGCAAAATACTTACGTTATATTACAGTTTTGTTATTACAGTTTGTTCAAAATAAGGTAAATAAAAGTGTGTTTATTAGTTTAAATATACGTAATATGGTCCAGTCATAGCTCGGAGCTACATAATAAGAGTGGGTGATGAAAATGTTGCAGAAGTTGTGTCCATTTCAATTTCCATTATTATTATGTCCACGTTTCAATATAATGCCTCTTCCCGTAATTTAAATATTTCGTATTAGTTAATTAAATACACTTATTGAGTTATAATACATTTATTTTATTTTAGAAACCTTAGGTAATATACAAATCATTATTCTTAATTTATAGGTAAAAAATAACACTTGAATCTAGACAACCCTAGGTAACATCGTTAGTAACTACAATAAGTAATTGGCTGTACATTTGCATCGTTTTTATATACAAGTCTTAAAAATAGCAGTTTCCAAACTGATATAGCAACCGTAAAAAGGAATGCATTTTAATAATAAATTGAAAATATTTCCCAATCCAAAAACTTATTGAAATGAAACAAACGGATATTATACATTGTAAGGTTATCTCGAAATTTCAACGTACGCATTCGAATAAAGATAAGGGCTTAACGCGTTCCGATCGATGCTGAATTTAGTATTCGCTTTCTGAAGCAAAGTGGCGTTTCCAAGTTTGAAAACGATGTTTAATTGATAAAGGTTTCTAGGTCGGCATTTGTCGAATTTCGGTGAGATTTAGTAGTTCGCTATTGCGCATCGTCACACAAGCTCCTTTATACCATAGAACGAATTTATGACTTACACGAAATCGTAGAATTAATATTTTAGATATTTGATGTATGTGTTTAAATGCTTTAAATAAAATGTAATGTATAATAAATGCAAATTTTAAATAGTTTTTGATCGATTTTCAACCCCTCAGGCACCCAAACCATACAAGTATCGGGAGCAACTAGCACCACTCAAACGTAATCAGGTTATAATGAGATAAACATATAAACAATTACATATCATAGGAAAGAGAACGCGATGACAAATTTAATGGTTTTACTGTTATTCCTTCCATAAAGTTATTTTCGCGGCTGTGATTTTGTTCCGCTCGTGATGGATATTTTTAAGTGTTGACTTCTCCTCACCTTAGCCGGCCACTGTGCCATTTTATACAAAATGAAATAGGACACGACAAAATATTAAAACACTTCTGGGAACTTTTTGATTCAATGCATAGATTGAATATGTAGCTGTAATAAAATCAAAGAACAAACAAAACGTCCTTCCTTCCAGATTGAGCCCTTCTGTGCCATAATGGCGAGCTACGTGACATTGATGCGGCAGCGGAATGATAAGAGTCTGGAACGTTTAGAAATCCTGAAGAATTTATTTTGGTTTGTTATGCAAAGGTTAAATTTTTGACAAAGTAAAATTATTGTATGTGCACACTAACTTCAAATTTCTACATTTGTAGATACTTTTACAACCTCTTATAATTTTCCCAAACTTTCGTTTTAATAAACTACTTCAAATTATTTATTAACAAAAAAAATTGTTTCATGTTTATATTTTTATTTATAAAATGTGTCAATATGTAACGTCTCATATATTTCGCCCGCCTCACGCGCAGTGTTCACGGATATCGTTTCAAATGCGGTAGAATGAAAGACGGTATATGTACGTACTTATTAATATAATTTAATTTGATGGGTTTTTATATTTAGCACGTTTGCATTGGAAAAAAGGATTTTTGTTTTTAATTTATTCCTTTTTCCATTATATTTTGCAATAAATTGCATTTCACGTACAATTTTTGAAACATAAAATACGGATTGTTCAAAAATTATCAAAAGTGTTCTTATGGGAAAGTTATATAATTTAAGTCAATTTGTAGGATAATTTTAAGGAAAATCAGCTAATGCAAATATGTAAATATGGACTGCCAGCATCGCCTTTGTTTCGAACAACACAGCAATAAAATGGATAAAGAATAAAATTAAAAGAATTTTTTTACAATATTTTTGGTGTGCATCACCAATATCATTCAGATACATAAACTATGTACAAATAAAATGTTCTAAATTAGCAGACTCACATGTAAAAGTATCACCAAGAGCAAGCATATTAATTTATAGCTAGAATCTTAAATTCGGTTTCACTTTATTCCCATTTACAACTTTCATATTTCTAAATGTATCACGCTGAGTATATTGTGACAATGTAGGAAGATGGGTAATACTTATTAAAAGTAATTATCGATAGAAATTATTGAAAATATAAACTGGATATTTGAACACTAAATATTAAAACTTTCAGGTTTGATGAAAGTTTAAATGAAATTTACAAGATATAATTATGCTATTTTCACAAAATTTTTGAAAATATTTCTGACAGAAATCACGAAAAAACCGATTATTGATAATGTGATTAGAAAATATATTTAATTATCTAATTTGCTATTATGCAGGAATACTATTTTATTTTCGTTTTAAATAGGATTTTGGTTTTCATTTTCGTTAATGTTTTAAGGTAATTTTTTTCGAATTGTGTGTAATATACAGATATTTGTATGTATACGCTTTACGTAAAAACTTCTAAATCTATTCGGATGTAGTTTTAAAAAGATATAATGGTCAACTTTAAATAATACATAAGGTTAATTTCGTCGCAATCGTGTTCAATCAAAATATAAGTAAAATTAATGTTTTCAAAACTGTATAACTACTGAACACGTTTTGATTACACATATCAATAGCTTATTTAAATCGCACAGTAAAACCAATTTGTGTCCATTTTGGCGAAATGGGTGTGGTCAGAAATGAAGTTTCGAGTTGTGCAGAGGGGATAGAACTTAGATAAGTAAGCCGAATGCTCCCACCAGGGGAGACCTCGTGGTCGGTCGCTTCCCACATATAAAATTGTTCAGCTTTGTACGTATCCCATATAAGCTTATTTTTTTTCCGAGTTGTCTAAAATATTAATCTGTTGACAACATTTAACTAATTTTGTAGGTGCATTCTCAGGTTTCAGAAATTTGGTTGTTGCGTCCTTTATCTTCTATGCATCTATAAATATAACAAAACTTTAAAATCGGCTTGTCTCTACATTGATGGTATTTACAAAACAAAAATTAGGGGAACATAAGAGAAATAATGCAGCACAAAATATCATTTTCGAATTTGTACGTGAGTTCACGCACTGCGCAAGGAAATCTAAAAGAGTTTCGATAAAATTATCATTGGTGGACTATATAAGATAGAGGACAATACATAAACAAATATTTCATAACAATTTATTAACTAAAAATAAAATATTGTTATTTTTTATTTCAATGAAATCGCACCTAAGTAAAAAAAATGTTTGTTTTTTTATAATTATTTTGAATGCCATTCTTCGGCATTCGACATTTTATAGTTAATTTAAAATTATTTTCTAAAGATCCAAGCGAATGAAATCGCAGCTACAGCTAGTCGAGTGTCAACAGATTACCAGTCATAAGATTTTCTCACTAATTTTATTCTTTCGAACTTTTACGATCATAATATGAATGCAAAATAATAACAGTACTTGAATTTACCGCCCAAAAATTCTAATGCATAGAGTACACTTGGCCTCGTCTATACAGATGAGATGCTATATAATCATGAATCATAATTGGTCAATGGCAGTTGTATCTTTTGTGTAAGACTAAAATACTGATTAAATTTTTTTTTTAATATAAAATTCCATAAATTGTCGATCCATTTTTATCGTGTTGAAGATAGGAAACATTTCTTATTATTTTTGTCCGTTTTTGATTTAAATTTAAATACCCATAGATTTAATGGGGAAAACATACAACACGGCATTTTAATACATTCTATTATGGCCTAACTCTCGCGGCACCATAATATATGTTAAAAGTTAGGTCTGGCAGATTATGTTCAAAATAATACTTAGCTTGTCACTTCATGACTAGTTTGATTGGAATCTATACCTTATTTGGAAACTTTTTTTTATATTTTCCTAATACTATGTAGGCGAAGCCGCGATAAAAGTTATTCTAAATACCTTGCGTAGTGTTGAAGAATTATTTTATTATGTAAAGGGACTAAGCCATAGAAAAAAGTAATATGCATAAAAAATAATAGAAAAAAGTAATATGCAGAAAAAAGTAGCCATAGAAAAAAGTAAGATGCATAATGCAGTGTTCGTACAAGTAATATGCATAAAAGACAAGATTATTACGGGAACTAAATATAGCATAATCTAAAAATAAAGTATTATGAAATTCTTACAGAAAATGGTGACTTTATTTATTAAACATTTATTTACAATTAATACAAAAATAATAAAGCACAGGTTATGTGTACCGTAGTAAACAACAGCGTCGAACTGAGTGAGGAGGGGGTCGCGTAGTCGGTTTCGCATGGCGACACGACACTTTACTACATATAGACTATATATATATACCTTAATATAGCGTGGCGACCCGTCGCCACGGCAAGCGTTGCCACGCCAACGATCCGGTTTATACCTGCGCCTATAGATGTTTCACATCAAAAAGTAGTCGGCGATCAGTTAGGGCTTTAACCAATTAACGGTCTTTTATACTCTATATGATACGTAAAAATAATCATGAACTTTATATAGGTAACATTATGTAAATGATGCTAATAAACTGACCTTATATGGCAAATATGAAAAAAATTTCATCGTTTATTACATAACAAATCTATAATTAATGTCTGTGGAGAGAGGCAATGAGGTATAAATCTGTGGCAGAGTTACACTTCTTATTGCTTCAATTTTATGGAATGACATAAAAAACGTGTTGTTTGTTACTAAATTTTGACTAAATTGTTAAAGATATTTTATGAAACTTGGTGTAAAACACTGCATAACAGGCTAGATTCAATCCGCGACAAAATAATTCATTTGTGTTTTTTTTACTTAATAATATAAACTGAGTAATACAATATTTTTACAGATAAGGGAAATGTGAAGCCTTAATTGAAAAACTATGCAAGTAAAACCACGAATAAAAGCTGATTTTAACAGTACTAATATGAAGATTTCGTTAACTCAATAATAATCATCAAAAAATGCTAATGCAAAGGGATTACCTCATTAAGTAGGTGAAAAACGATTTCTAGGGTGATAGGGCCCTTCTAGTGTAAGCCAAAGATAAAGATTAAGGGTGGACAAGAAGACTTCTTAGTGCTTATATAAATTTGTTTTAGTAAAAACTATTAAATTTATGAACACGAAAATATATGTTACCTTTGACATTATTTCTAAACTTCTCGTTGTTTCCTAAACAAAACTGAAATGTTTTTCTGTCTGAAAAAAATCCATAAACATCCAGAACTACGGACCTACGTCGCTTATTTTCTCACCCGCCCAAAAAGCAATAAAATTAAAAAGCGGTATAAATAAATTAATTGCAATGATAGGTTTGGATTTGTATATAATATCGTAGGTGTAAGTGCAATTTAGTACCAATGATACTTTGACATTTTTCTTGACAAGACATAGAAGTATATATATATATATATATATATATATATATATATATATATATATATATATATATATATATGTATATATATATAAATATATATATATATATATTATATATTGAATGCAATATATATTTTGAAATACGTCGTGTATTTCAGAATATATATTTTAGCTCGCGGTCATTTATTAGAAAAATATTTATATGCAAAATTTTCAAGATTCACTTTTTTTAATCGTTTTTACTTATTCACTGTTTTGTGTTTTTGGTTTGTATTTTTTTATATTATTTCGTGTTTGTGTTTATAAAATTGTTTACGCCATCCTTTTTGCTTATTAATTTTTTCGAACCATTTTGGGTTTATTTTTTACATAAATTCGTGTTTGTATTTATAACCTATTTGTTACGCAATACTTTTGTGTTGCCTGTTGCCGCAATCATAAATAATACTTATATACGCAATCATAATAATATTAAATTTGGTTATACTATTCTTTATTCTTTCTGATGGTCTTATATAATATTCTCTATGGCATTCATGACACAAGGAACAATTAGAATTTCTTCAAATCAGGTATTTAATTATGATATAAATTCAAATTTAAAATTCTGTTGACATATTACACACGAACCCAAAGTCCTTAATTTCATCCAGAATAGCATAATGATTCTTTAACTGTAAGTATACAATAGCCTGTCTAACAATTAGCTAATACTTTTCTTAGCTCAAAATAGCCAAATAAAATTTATTGTCAAGAACAGTCAATAGTTTTAATAATCGTCAATTTAATAAGTTATAATGCTATTTAAGTATACCATTAGTTAAAAAAAAGAAAAACTGATAAGTCTTTAAACGTAATAAATCATTTGAGTGAATACTCTATTTATTTCAATTATTTAAAAATTTGACATTAGATATTTATTTATAAGAGTCCTGAAAACATTAATAACATTATTAAAGTTGTGAATTCAAAATCATTATATTTTAAAAATCTTAAGTCTTTAATTCTTTCTGGATCTGTTTATTTGTAATAAACAGTTTCAGAAATAAAAAATAGGCTAAAATGAAAGATTTTCTTTATGTTAATAGAAATGGGGAGTCAGTGAACAAGAAATCTAGTTAAAAATGTACACAACGTTACGCTCCTACCTATTAATTGACAAATATCTAAATACCTTTAAGAGTAGTAACAAACATAATATTACATGAAAATTATCTTATCGCTTACATAATATTTTCTTTCAAAGTTTTACTGGGATGTCAAAAATGGAGATATCAATTAGTCATAAGTTTACTGCTACAAAGTTTTTAAACTGCCTACATCGACTGTTGAAGTGTTTTCTTTCTTTTGCGGTTAAAGACAAGGAATATTATTTTTTTTTAGTTTACTTAAACCTATTGAAAGCTTGAAATCCTTTTTTACCGTTTCCATAATTTCATGCCTGATACTATTTTATAATGTACTAGTAATTTTCTTAATATAATTTTCTTAAATATCATATAACTTGCATTTCAATTAATACGTAGATAGATTAACATTTTTAAATTTTAAAGGACCAACGTGGGGTCAATTCTTTTAACTTGAGATAATCTTTAACAAAATCCTGAAGTTTAATGTGGTAAAAGTGACGCAAATGAGATTTCGGTGACTGTATAGAGGGACATATAATTAATTAAATTGCTTGATCTTACTCTTTGCCTCTCTAAGACGCTATTAAAGCGTACTTTAATTTGTTATTAAGTATTTACTCTAAGCGCAATTTTGTTCTCTGTATTGAATTTGGAACGAATATGAGTATAACATGTTTGTTCTCTAAGACAGCTGCGGAAATAAGATTAATTTTTTATTTTTTTCTTAAAATAGGAAATTTTACCTCATGCCGTAAAAAAACAGTTTTTTATGATCTATCTCCTCTATATGCAGTTGGGGTTGATTTGAACAGTTTTCTAGGTTATCTCCTCTATATGTCAGTTGGGGGTGATTTTTTTTGCATATTTCATTGTGTAGGGTATCATTGAATTTGTCTGTCGAAAACATTGTGTATCTACTTACAAAATATTAAGCTCTAAACTTATGATACGTAGGTAAGTACATAAAATGTTCAAAGAAACTCTATATAAGTGAGGTAAATTAACTGTAAATATAATTTTGTATTTTAAAACATAAATTTATTATATGTGTAGAAAATACATTAGGTAATATAGTTATACATTTATATTGCGTGAAGTAAATTATTTAAATAAGGACAGAGTTAAAATTATTTACATTCTTGTTACGAATAATTAATTTGTGTAAAAATGTTGATACTATGTACCTTTAAACATTTATAATAGTCTAAACGTGTAAGGAACTCTCGTAATGTAAGTTCTATTAGTGCTTGACGTATTTTAACTCTTATCGTACATAAGTAAGGCAGATGACATGTGTTGGAAATTGCACAATGAGTTCAGTGTTGCTGGTGATGAACGTTAAGTTGTATAAGTGAAATTTAAGAAATAAGTGATAGTTATGACGTGAAGCTCTATAAATAACTTGCCTTATTTGTTTACAAACACGGTTTGGTATTATTTCCAATAAAAGCATGTCGTATGACTAACGTAATAGAAAAATTGATGAAAATTAAGCTTAGAGGCACTTTTAAAAACGAGACAATGTATTAAACTCAAGTTATGTGTTTATAATTATTTTACAGATATGTTTATATTTATTTTCAATTTACAAAGTACAAAATTAAAAATATTTTTTTAAATTGAACTTTTTAGTATTTTGAAATGTTAGCTTACAGATTTTTATTAGTTTTACTCGGGATATTTAGTAAAAACTTTGAGACGTCATTTGTTTCTAGACTAAAATTAATTCCTAAGATTCCCTACGTTATTTTCTCTGTTTAGAATGATTAAAATAATCAGATAAAACAAATAAAGTATACTAAAAAAAACATATTAAGGAAAAACACATTATTTATTAATTAGAAAAAAAGGCAAACATTTCTTAATATTTTGAATAACATTTCAGTTAGAGGAGCTGTTGTAAGTAAAAGAGGCTAATGTTGAAGAAATCGATTTTTGAATATAGAGTAAACGATTGATAATCGTGGAATGTATGTTTACATATGTCACATGTATATGTGGCCCAGCATAATACCTTGAAGTTTTCTCTACATGTCAGTGCTTTAAACATTTTGACAACATCAGCGTTGGTTAATGGCGCGATAAATAAGCTATTTTGATAGGTTATTAAACTTAAAACTAATTAATTTTACTGTTAAACCTTATAATACTCTGTCATGTTTTTGAAAGTCAGGTTCAAAAATGTTACATAATCGGACTATATTATATTCTCCACTAAATTATAATCCTAAATGATCCCTTTTCCAAAATAAACCTTGCCCGATAACAAAAATCGCAACTGAAATTTTTCAATTTGAAATTATCAAATAAAAATTCCATACTAATACCTAAAGGTCACCACTCAGCAGATATAAAATGCTTTATAAAATACAAAATTTTTTCAGATCATTTTCGAGCTTTTTAAAAAGCAACATCGAGCTTAGCAAATTTAATGCAACCAGCTGGCGGCTCGGGGCAACCAAACACTTGTTATTAATATTCAACGCGTGGCGCTTCCACCCAGCGCCTCTGCGACAGACGTGACCTGGAGCTTTTTGTGTCTTTTAATGCTTCGATAAAAATATGCATAAGGAAAATTTCCACTTTAATGAAAACTTCCAATGCGTATTGGATTTTCTGCAATTATTAGGTTAATTAAAATTAAACGTTGATGAGAAAACATAATTAATTTTTCGTTATTACAGTACATGATATGAGAATTAAAAATAAAATGTTTTGTCCGCAATTTGGAAAATATTCTAAATTAATATTTCTTTGGAATGAATATTTTTCGTGAAATTTAAAAATTAGTTATATTTTAATTTGACTAATTTCCTTCAGACACTAGTGTCGCAGCAAACTAATTCAATTAAGGAACGCTTAATTTACACTTTTGTCTTCAATTTCGATTCAATCAGATAATTAGCTTAATAATTAAATATATTATATACACATACATTCATGTCAGTCTATATAGATAACAAAACATTTCGTTTTGATTTTATTTTTTGTTCATTTATATTGATTAAATAATTCAAAATGGGTGTGATTATTATGATACACTTTTCGGATATATCACGCCTCATGTTCAATGTGCATACAGATTTTAAAATATACGGAGGAAATTGAAAAGTGGTATTGAAATGAAAAGGGTTTCAATTAAAATAAAGTAAAATTGAAGTAATGTTCATTTTAATTCAAAATTGGTTTAATAACGCAATTTGGTTTAAATAATTTTATAAGAAGCTACATTTTTGCAAATAAGGTCAATAATGCGTGCTTGGATTGTAATACACGTTTTTAACTCATTTCTTTCAATACATAAATGACGCAATAAAATTGAAATTTAATTTACTAGCTGATACACAATGGTATATTACTCTAAAACTTCATTCGTGAATTATTATCTATGTTAAATTTGTAAGATCTAAATTAAATTTTAAAATAGAAAATATCACGACAAATAAGAAAACTTACAACCAAAAATATACGAGCTTCCTTTTGTAGAATATATTACTCTACATGAATAAATATGATAAATATTTAAGGATGAGGGAAAACACGTAATTAATTATAACAATTGACTAATTTTAATTATTTATTTAACTAATAATTCATTTTATTTTTAATCAATATGTCGACAATAAAATCATCAACACAACACGTAGATTCGAACAGTACTTTTGACCTTGGCACAGCGAAGCATTTTAAAATACTAACAAGAATTTTCGTATTTATTTTAAGGGAATATCGATATTCAAATGAAAATTTTCATATTCACGTTGCGTAGTCACAATTTAATTTTTAATCAGAATGAGAGTGTTAGTTGTATATTAAGAGCTTGCCAAATATTAAACCAGCTCATGATTAATTGCTGGCATAAATTAATGTCTTTCGTTAAAATGTTTAAAATTTATCAAGTTTGAAGACAATTATTTTGTAATTCTTATTAAAACTAAATGTTTATTAGAAGATCCCGGTACGTGACATACTATAAAGTATTATTTAGTTTCAGTTAAAGATTTCTGATTATTCTAACTATTCTTATTTTATAATTTTAATGTATTGTTATTATTTTTTTACTTTTGCAAGTGTTTGTGTTTTACTGGCATACACAAAAATCTTAATTCTATTTTTCAATTTTATTAATAAAGAGTTTAAATAACAATTATAGGGTTCTTTTTGCGAAGGGATTGAATGGAATCCGGTTTCGTCAACATAACCTGTCCCTCTACCCGAACGTTCCTCAACCGATCAGGCTTTTTTTCTGGCTTCTAAAGAAAATATAACGGAAACTTGAAATTTATGTATAATATATAAAACGACTTAAAATTATATTTGGTAAGGGCACCTGTGCATGAAAAATTAAAAAGCAAAATTCTTATGGTGGAGTATCGATAAAAAGATCTCCTTGAGTAGAGACAAAACTATTTTTTAACGTTTCTTCGCTGAAAAACCACAGTTTTTTGGAAAACCTAAAAATGCTATTTTTGAACTTAATCTATATATATATCTATAAATATATATATATATATATATTTATAGATATATATATATATATATATATATATATATATATATATATATATATCAAAATTTATGAATATATGTTTGAAGTACTAAATCGATTAAAATTATTTTTTCAGGGTCTAATCCTTATTATTAAATGCATAAGTATTATTTCTTTTATGAATCAGAGTAAAGATGTACCTTAGCTGTTTAGAATCAAAGTGAAATACAATTAAAGATAACTTTAATTCGTATGTGACACCATTTTACATACAAACTACATAAAGTTTTAGTGCATAGCTCAAACGATAACATTTTGAAAACAGTTGATAGCAAAACCTCTGTATGCTATAAATATAGTGGAGTATTTACTAATTGAAAATTACATTATATAATTTATGATATTGCGCAACCCTTCATTCTTAAATATCATCGTAATTTCTTTGTATTTAACGCTTAAATTTTTTTCAGATTTCAATAAAAAATATATATGGAAAAAAATCTATGTGGAATTGCAATCAAGAACATAAATATATGACAGAATAAAACACATTACTGTAAAATTAGTATATAAGGATAAAGGCATAATCGGTAAAAACTTTAGTTTCATATATTTCTAATTCCAATTTATGCACTCGATTGGCAGTTCAAAATTGTCTGTCTATAAAATTGTCTGTCTATAATGCTGGAGGCAAAAGTAGCGTAAATCTTAGGTAGATGAAAGTTCATACCCGGCCAACTCTGTGTAAAAATCAATTTTCACAATTGTCTATTGAAATCTTATGTGTTCCTCAAGCGTCATTATGAATAACGAACACAGTGGATGAAAGGCGAATTTTTATAAAAATAACGAATGTTTGCTTTACTGTCGTACTGATAAGTAATATATGTGACTTAAAAGTTAAAAGGGTTTACTCTTCTCAAAAAGTATGCCATAATTAGAATTAATGTATTTTAATATATTTAGAGTTGCACCTAAATATGCAAATAATTTTTTTTGCAGTTTTCATTAAAAGAGTGAGACTAATTTTTAAATAACTTACTTAAAATTATTTCAATGACTTATCAACGTAAAATAACCCATTTCCATCCGTATGCAAATTTACCTAGGAGGTAAAAATGTGTTTCATTACTTAAATAATTTTTCGGATTATACAACCGTAGCACAATAAAATATTACCTGTGTTATTATACACATTAAACGCAAGCCAAATATCGTCATGCTCACACTCTTAAGAAGCCAATTAAATTACAATAATAAAATTAAACATTAGGACACGAACAAAATATGCATATCATAGGTCACCTAAAAATGTTTTAATTAAACACGTGTACCACTTAAATCTGTCCGTTTTGATATAATGTATTAACTAATAAATACAATCATCATAGTCATGCATCACACAAAACTAAAAGACTTTCACAATCTTCATTTTTCAAACCATTTGCTCTCAATGAAGTGACGTATACGAACGTTATACCTTAACATCTGTCCAGAGAGCTGCAGAGATGAAATATGAAAAAGTGTTTGATTTCGTGTCCTACGATTTTTGGTTTTTACACTTCTCTGGCGAGCCTATAACTTACAACCTGTAGACAGCATACAACCATAGTCAAAATTTCATGACTCAAATGGCAGTGACTTAAACGTCAGTGATTTCAATTTGATTGGCTAACGATAGCTGAATAGAGTCTATAATTACCTTTTAATATTTTGTAATTACAGATTGTTGTAATTACATATACATTTAGATGAGAAATATAGGTCATATTTTGAAGGCGAGTGATACTTATACTCGTAATATAATAATAACTACAATAAATATAAAATTAAATCATAAACAATACTTAGAGTCGAAATTTTTGGCAATGCAATCGTATGATTCTGCAAATAGGTGTTCGCTCATATTTATTATTCGCCTTATTATTCCAGCCTGTTCCAAACAGGCTGGTGAACTAAAGTACACTAACAAATTTGTTCACACCTGGACTTCACCATGTTACCTTCCAACTTTACTAAGAGGTTATTTATATAATCTTTGTATTGATCTTCCCTGTTGAAAATCAATCCTCAATCGTCATCGTGAGACGAGCGCTGAGCAGATCTGCAATGGTAATATGAGCATATACAGTTATTGCTCTTGCGAATCTCTTATAGAGCAAAGCATGCGGCCGGTGTTTCCCGGATTAGAGTCGTCGTGTATAGCGTTGGGATTTTACAGTTTCTTTTTACTTATATATAATTTTATACTTAAACTGAAGTGTCAAGTTTCGAATGTAAACTGTTTTAAATACAATAAGGAAATTCTGATTTTGCAAGTTGTTAAGAAAGTGAATGCAATATAGGTAATGTAATACACATCATATGATACAAATCGCTCTTTCAACTTATGGTCATCACGCGGTTAGTACTTACTTTGTTCATATAGAGTACACGTCACTAAGTTCTCTTAAGAGATTGGTGAAACCTTGTTATGACTTTGGATTCTCTTGTAAAGAATCCAAAGTCGTAACTACAATTAATTTAAGACATTTCTGTGTATCTATATAGATCATGATGATATATAAATCAAATCAATAAAATCAGAGATTCATTATACTCAAAAAGCGGGAATTAATCGAAATTTTAACTTCTTTTATTTCCTATGATTTTTTTAGAATCAATTAAAAGACTCAAATATTTTGATCCGTTACTTATTCAGTGATCTATTTATTTACATTCAGCGATTTTAGATTGAATATGCTATAAAATATATTTTCTTCTATTGAAAAGTTTTGTGGGAGCATTTATAGTTGATATCGTACATGAAATATATATTTTTTTGGTATCCCGTACCCAAAAAGTTCGAATGGAACCTTTTTATTATAACCACGCTGCTTTCTATGTCACAGAGAACTCTTTAGCGGAATCAACTTTCGATTTATAATTTTGTTATATAATTTTTTGACCCAAAATCGAAAGTCATTTTCAAAATTATGAACAATTTTGCTTGAAGCGGGCATGAATACGCAATAACGTGGTGGGGACATTTCTGCAAAGGAGTCTCGGATACCGTTGAAAAGAATTTTTTTTATTATATATTTAAAATTTGTTTTAGTGGACAAATTTAAATATCACAGATTATCAGATTAGCGTTTTTAGAACCATTTTGTTAGTTGTGTCTACAAAATTAACGCCAAATATATTCAATATGTCTTTTTCATAAAAATTCTTATGTCATCATTTTAAATTTAAGAAAACACACATATACACACACACACACACACATATATATATATATATATATATATATATATTTCATCAATGTGCATGTGACTCTAATCTATGAAATGCTCTAGCAAGGTTCCAGGAGCAATTAGTCAGTTTTTAAAATATCTTAACAACATAATTTTAACGTGATATCTCAGGTACGTCTACCTAAGTCAATAGCATATTTTAAACTCCTTGCGTTATGTAGTAATGGAAAACATAAGCAAAATACCATTCCACATTTACGTTAATATATTCTAAAAAATGTTAATATTTGACTCATTGATAAGGCAAAGCCTCTATAGTCATACATATATACACAGTCGTACGTACTCCATATAAGACTCATGAAAAATCAGAAGCTCTGAATTTTTTCTTAGCTGTAGTGACACAAAAATAACAAGACATTCAGCGCAACGTGGCAAAGGTACATAATCCCATTTAAATAAGAAAATAAGGTTTTTCTTAAATTTAGGAATAATTCAACGAAACAAATAAATTTGAAACACGGTAGAAAAAAAAACAATTACGTAAGGCTTTTACGAAAATAAGCTTTGAATTAAATCATAAATAAAATATTCATTCTTACAAAAAAAATTACTTCTCTGCAATTACAGTCTAGCATTTATATCGCAAAATGAGTTTTTGAGTATTTAAAATTTTAAATCGTAATTAAGGAGTAAACTCCAGTGGCGCGTCGGAGCTAATACACACAATGTTTTTTAGTATTAAACTTTGTGTTCTTACTTATACTTATTTTAAAAAAAATGAGGTACACTACATGTAGCACTTCTTGCACAATATCGACTACCTGCACAAATTGAAAATAACGTCTGGGTACAATTTTAAAAAATTAATAAAAAAGGAAATGCGGGCGGTTAAAAAAGCAAACGTTTGAAAAATATGATATGTAATAATTTGAATGATGCCAGAATGTTTCGGTGTGAAGGATATATTCATATGTCACGTCAGTGGAGAACGAAGCTTGTTATTATGATAATATCCTGTGTAATATACCTTTTGGTGTTAATGTTCAATTAAATAAAAATATTGATAATGAGCAGATTAATTTTCTTTACAGAGAAGCGACATGATCATTATTTTTATCACAACAACTAGGCCGGATATTTCATATGATGTCAATCTGTTTAGTAGATATATTAATAAATTAAATACATATCATGTTACTTAGCTTAAGAGAATAATTCGATATCATATTAAAACTAAAGGTTTGGGTATAAAGTGCTTTGCTGGAAAATTGCTGGAAAATTAAATACAAGAAAATCAACCACTAGTTATATTTTATATTAAATAGTAATCTGATATTTTGGGCTAGTCGTAAACAATCTTGTATTGCCTCATCAGAAAACGTTTCTGATTTTATAGCTGAACTTTTTGTGGTAACCTGGATTATTCTTTAATCAAATAGCACTCTGATTATCAATGCATAGAGTTGTGCAATTTTGACTAAAATCAATTTATAAGATATAAAACTAAAGTTTTTCCGATCATGTCTTTAACCTTATATGTTAGTTTTACAATAATGCGTTTTGTTCTGTTAAATATTTACAAGCTTCTTTATTGCAATTCCATATAGATTTTTGCACATATCTATTTTTTATTGAAGTGCGAGAAAGTTTACCGTTAAATACAAAGAATTTAGATAATATTTAAAAATGAAAGTTTGGGCAATATTTGGAAATTATATAAAATAATTTTCAATTAGAAAATACTCTACTATATTTATAGTATTCCGAGGAGGCTGTTTTTAAAAAGTTATCGTTCTTGCTTTGCATTAAAATGTTATGCAGTTTGTCTGTGAAACGGTATGACATATGAATTAAAGGTATCGTTAATCCTATTTTACTTCGATTCAAAACGGCTAAAGTATATTCTTACTTTGATTCACAAATGTAGTGGTATTATATGCACTCACTAATAAGGATTAGACCGTGAACTTTAATCGATTTGGTAATTCAATCATAACTTTTGTAGAAGTAAAAGGTGACACTTTGAACCTTCTCATCATAATGTTGTATAATATTAGTCTACTCATTTAAGAATATTTAGACTAGTAATGTTATAAATAAAATCGAAATACTGAATGTTCGAGGAAATTTATATTTTGATGTCCTATGATATCCTGAAAAGCATCTTAAATTTAATTTGGATTTGTTAGCGGATAAAATAGGTTCGTTTTCCTTTTATCGCGATGATCTTGATAACTGCTTATTCCTAGTACTAATAGATATTACAAAATTTTCAGGAAGGATTTTTTTCCTTTCTCGTGGAACTAAATGCTTCAAAGACGTATAATGAATAACTATATTTTCTACCCTTGCGGTGGATAGATAAAATCAAGGACTTTGGCTTCATGCGTAATGTTTGAAACAGGATTTTTAAAATCTGAATTTATTCTTATTCGAATACCTGATTTGATGTAATAAAGTTATTATTTATATTATATAGGGCTATCAGAAAGAGTAACAAATCATGATTATAAGCAATGAGTATATAACATTAAAAAAATAAATGTTTATTGTACCGCTCATTTCGAAAAATTTCGCTCAATGTACAATACGGAAAAATTTAATAAAACATGGTGTGAACAAATTTATTTAAATATATAATTACGGAAATGGCTAATAAAAATATTATGAAATAATTTTAGGAGATTCAACAAAATTAATTTCGTGTTTCTAAAAAGTCGTTGAAGTAGTTAAAACATTTAAAATATGTTTTTTCTTCAATATTATTATCACCCTACATATTTCTTAATTTGTCCGTAAATGTGTCCTGTTTATATTTAATATATATCAATTTTATTAAAATCGGTTTAACAGTTCCACAAATCAACTGAAATTTTAATTTAATTTAAGAACAAAGTTTACATTATATTCTGATTAAATTTTAATAATGGCAGCGTTCCTACAAAATTTCGAAGCGTTAAAATTGGTTACACGTAATCATCATACCAGTCAGGTACTTGCCAACTAATTCCAAACTTTGACAAGATTGGGCATATGGTCCACTTGGTTTGGAGCCCCTTTTTGACTAACTCCATAAATCTCCTCCGGGATATTGATTTGATGAATATGTATGTATGTTGCTCTTTTTTCCACACACTAAACTCTCCTATACGCGTCAACGGATAAATGTATTTTTTTTGTTTCGTATTATATAATCTCGACTTATATTGAATAGATTACATAATGATTTAATAATGGAATCCATGTATAGACAAGGGACGTCTTTAACCATGCCTCAGTTGGATTGATTTATCAGAAATTGTGACTATGAACAGATTTGAACTAGTAATTAAATACATAGATCGACAACGGAATTCCTTATTGGTTAACAGTACTAATGTGAAGATTAGGTTAACTTATTAAGGCTGTTGGACAAGTGAACAGAAATACAAAATTATTTTTAATAATGGTATAACGTTAATATCCCATACATTTCATTATGACCTTATCACTGAATTTTAAGGGAAATAACAGATCTCTTCAATGATAAATAATGTAAATAATGCGGATATCGTGATTGAGTTAATTTGTTAAAAGTTTAGCCATGCCCGCAATTAGTACACGGGTGACAGAATATTGCTAGCGTATATTATTAACATAACTCACTGGTCAGTAATACTTCTTCTTAATGGTATACAGGAAATAAATTGAAATTTAATTAACTTATGAGATCTGATAAGCAATGACTTTTAAAGGTAATTGAAAAGAACAGATATGAACTATGAAGTCTGGGAAATCTGAAGTTCGATAAGGGTACTATTTAAAGGTTAATAGAATTGTTAAAGCGAAGGGATTACCTCAATATTCTGGTAAAAAACGAGTACTAGGGTGAATGGACGCTTTAAGTGTAAGCCAAAGATAAAGACTTAAGGTGGACAAGAATACTTCTCAGTGGTAAATTGATTAAGGTGCTGAGGTCTTATTAAAATTACTTTTTAGCAAAAACTACTAACTTCATGAATACGAGAAAAATATATGTTTACCTTGACAATATTTTTAAATTCCTTGTTGTTTCAAAAATAATAGTGAAATATTTTACTGTATGAAAAAAAAATTCAAAAACATTCCTTGACATATATTTTAAAGAAAATTATATTGATTAAGACTTTATTAATAGAATTACAAAAACTGACTCGTCATGTCTTATTTAAAAGCTTGGTTGTTTTATATTTTCAACACAGTAAATAAGATACTAATAAAAATAAAAAAATAAAACACATTATTTCTATAGAATACAAAGATGAGTAATGGCGACGTTAATTGCTTCTCTTTTACTCGCATGCAAACCCAGAGTGCAGAGGCGCGGTGCTAGCTGAACCTCCGTCGCTTGTTTTCTCATTTGCTGAAAAAGCAATAAGAGTAGAAAGCGGTATAATTAAATTATTTGCAATGATAGGTTTGGATCTGTATATACATCGTGGGTGTAAGTGTAGATTAGCACCAATGATATTTTGACATTTTCCTTGATATGACATAGAAGTATGTATATGCATTATATATTGAATGCAGTATGTATTTTCAAATACGTCATGTATTTAAAAATGGATATTGTAACTCACGATTCTTCACTAGAAAAAAAATGATTTGAAAATTTTCATATATTTGTTTGCACGGCAATATATTTTAACATTTTCTCTTTCAAGTGATTCAATATTTTTTCAATCCTTTTTACTTATTCACTCTTATGTGTTTTTGCTTTGTCCTTTTTAATATTAATTCGTGTTTGTATTTATAGCATGTTTGTTACGTAATCGTTTTGTATTGTATTGTATATTTACCAACTTATACGTTAAGGAAAATATTATATTTTTCTATTTGTGCTAATATAATATATGTTTTTATTGCTAATAATTATAATTCTTTATTCTTTCTGATAATTTTCTCTATGACATACATAAAACGGAATAATTAGAATTTCATCAAATCAGGCATTTAATTAATTTATAAATTCAGTTTCAAAAATTCTGTTGAAATATTACGTATGAAGCCGAAGTCCTTGATTTTATCTAACACGGCATAATGATTATTCAACTGTAAGGATGTAATAGCTTGTATGACAAATAGCTAATATTTCTCTTAACTGAAAATAATCAAATACAATTTATTGACAAGTACACTTAATCGTTTTGCTAGTCGTAAAATTGATAAGTAATAATGCGATTTAAATATACCATTTATTAGAAAAAAAGAAAAACTAAGAAGTCGTTAAACATAATAATTAATTTGAGGGGATACACAATTTATTTTAATTAATTAAAAATGAAAGATTGCATTTTTATTCATAAGGGGGATGAAGAATATCCAACCCGATTAATAAAAATCGATTCTTAATAAAATCCAAATTTTTTTAAATATCTTGCTTGTTTTTTATATCCAATATAAAGTTTGCTCAATAAAAACATTAGTAACATTATAATTGAAAATAATTATACATACATAATTGTAATTGAAAATAATTATATTTCAATAAGCCTAAGTCGTGAATTCTTTCTGAATCTATTTGTATGTAATGAAAAGTTTCAAAAAGAATTTATTTTGAATTTATATGAAAGCAGTAAATTAATGAGTTTTAGTCTTAATATATACAACTCTTATTACACTTATTCGATGCTATGATATAAAATTAATGATAAAGTGTATTAATTGTTACGTAAGTATATTTAGTATAGTGTATATTTGTTTTAAACGAAATATTCCCTATGTGCTAATAAAAATGAGGAGTCAGTGAATAAAAAATCTAGTTAAATGTGTACACAATGTTACGCTCATATCCATAAATTGACAAATACCTTCAAGAGTACTAACAAATATAATATTACATGCAAATTATATTATCGCTTAAATTATATTTTATTTCAAAGTTTTACTGGGGTATCGAAAATACGGATATCAATCAGTCATAAGTTCAGTGGTACAAAGTTTTTAAACTACCTGCATCGATTGTTGAAGTCTTTTCTTTCTTTTGTGGTTAATGACAAAGAATATTATTTTTTTTTAATTTATATACTAATATTCTATTTTTACCATTTCTATAATTTCATACTTGATACTATATTATAATAATGTACTAGCACTTTTTCTTAAATATCATATAATCTCCATTTTAATTAAAACGTAAATAAATTAATATTATTTAATATCAAATGACCAACGTGGGATTCATTTTATTAACAGTTAACTTGAGAGAATCTTTAACAAAATCCTGAAGTTTAATGTGTTAAAATTTACGCAAATGAGATTGCGGTAACTGTATAGCGGGCCATATAATTAATTAAATTGCTTAATCTTTCTGTTTTTCCAAGACGGATATTAAGGCTTACTTAAATTTATCATTAAGTATTTACTCTAAGCGCAGTTTTGTTCGCTTTATTACATTTGGAACGTATATAGCTTGTTCATTCTCTAGGAGAGCTACGACAATTAGATTATTTGTTAAATTTCTCTTATAAATACAAAATGTTACCTCCTGCCCTAATTTGTTTGGACTATGTAGACAGTTTACTTGAATTTGTATCCCTAAATGTTTGTTTTTTATTAAACAGCATGTTTTAAACTGCTCAGTTTTATTCAATATTAGATCAATAGCAAATTGTGCCTCTAATAGACATTTTCCATCTTTCTGAAATATTCAAAAAAATTACGTAACAAAATTGATCTAGTTTTTTTTCATGGCTAGGTGACGAATGTTAAGTTGCATAAGTAAAATTTAAAAAAAGAGGTGGTAGTTATGACGTAAAATTATATAAATAATCTGCTTAATTTGTTTACATATGTGCTTTTGTAATATTTGCAATACAAGCATGTCGTATGACTAATGTAATAGAAAAGTGGATGAAAGTTAAGCTTAGAAGCACTTTAAAAAACGAGACACTGTATTAAATTCCAGTTGTAAAGATATGTTTATATTTATATTCATAATGTATAAAGTACAAAATAAAAATATTTTTTCAGTACTTTAAAGGGTCAGCTTACAGATTTTTATCAGTTTTACTCGAGATATTTAGTAAAAACTTTCCGACGCCATTTGCTTCTAGACCAATATTATTTTCTCTACGTTATTTTCTGTAAAATAATCCGAAAAACACTTAAAGTAATTGTGAAAAACACATTAAGGAGAAACACATTCATTGTATAAATTAAATTAATCACAAAAAGAAGAAATAATTTCACAAAAAAATACGAGATAAACATTTCTTAACCGATGTATTTTGAATAACATTTCACTTAGAAAAGCTGTTATAAATTAAAACTAGATTAGACTTGCATCTACTTCATATTGACCTCACCTCTACCTTACCTCTACCTCACATCTAACTTATATCAACATCTAACCTTTACTTCACAAATTTACTATACTTTTACCTCGCATCTACCTCATGTAAACCTAACATATACCTAATATTCACTGCACATTTACCTCACATCTACCTAATATTAATTTCTTGGACTAGCGGACAGATTGACTTTCCTGTGTTTTATTTCAATCGTTTTTTTTCGTACAAACATGATGAAAAAAAAACGATTGAAACATTTTCAAATAGACACGATCTTTTTATATAAATGGACAGTGTATATGACACACAACAAACGATGTATAAATAAACAAATGCAGCTTGCGTTTTGTATAGATTTTGTTATTATATACAAATGTTTTATTTATAGAATGAAAATTAGTAAAAACATATTTTCATATTACCAGGTCAAGCAATAATGTTAGAAAAAAGGCAAGATAATGTGCTATCTAAAAAATCTAAAAATAGTGCGTGTATTTCATTTATTTTTTAAACAAGAGTCATTCAGTTTTATTATTTAAGGTAAGGCAATAGCCTTATTTTAGTAAAGTAATTGCCATTTTTGAATACAAAAATGACAATTACTTTACTGAAATAAGTTATAATGCACATATGTCCTATTCATTTGTAAATTTTAATATATTAAAATCATATTTATTTATTAAATCTAAAAATATTCTAAAGTCCAATGTTGTAAAATAAATAAATCATAATATGCAATTTGTTATAGTTGGCAATATATTTCTTAGAAATGTTTTTTATTAATTTTGATATTGTTAAAAATATCTTCTCATATACAAAATACTCTTTACAAAGTTAGTATGATGAGCTCACTAATAAAAACGAATAACATAATTTTTTACATATTCCTCATTCCGGATTGCAGACAATTTGGTTTCTGAGCTACGACCGAGGAACAAATTACATCGTCAGTTCCGTAGAAATCTGTTCATAAAACATACATCAGGAAAGACAAGGGTTAATTTACGTAAGTTACGTTGAAATAGTACAGAAAACTGTCAATATAAATAATTTTTTTTGCTCCGTTACTACTACCATCGAATTGCGCGATTTAGAATACCTACTATCACATATTTGGCATAATATTATTTTATTCCTTTGTTTTTTGTTTACATATTAACTAATATTACTAAATTAAGTAACATGTATGACTTTTTTTCAAAATTCACTCCCCGATAAATGTATGAAAAAATTTGAATGAAAAAATAAATCATAATCTCAACTGCTAGCAAAATGAATACAATCTTTCAATAGAAATTTCCTGCAATATATCTTTTCTTTTCGTAGCGTATGTGAGAGATCGTTAAGTAATTTTACTCGAAGGCAAACTTTATTTTTTTGCTGGCATGCAAGACACAATATCGTATAAATATTACTAACACATAATAATTTGATTTTTAGTCTTCAACTGAAGTCCGACTGATTGTAGATATTTCACAATTCAAAACAAATGTATATAGAGAAATTAACACTTTAATAAAAAAGCGTTCATTTTATAGATATTTGTACACTTAGTGGTTATTAAAATAGACCATTGAATTACGTTAAATGTTCCTGTTATAAATAAAAAATTGTAAACACTAACTTTTAAATGCACCTAATGTAAACCAACGAACAAAGTGAACTTTGATTATTACTTATAGTTATTCCTTATTAAATTATTATTATATTGAACATAGAAATTATAATCAAATCCTATTTTTGTTTGTCAAAGGTGTGAGTTCTCTGATTACTAAAATATTAAATGGTTTGAAATGTAAAGTCCTCTCGATTCGTTAAAAATAAACAAATATTCTATAATACAACTAAGATAACTTATTGCGTATGGAAACAACCAGTTATATTCATAGAAAAAATAATTACTATTGTTTAATACAAAGGTTTGAAGTAAATTAAATATAAATCTCCTTAAAGATTAATGAAATATTATCAACACGTGTTTAGGTATTTGATCTTTACTGAAGTTAAACGATTTTTTACATAACTACATATTTATTTTATAATTTGACGTTTAAGGTGGTAAGTGAAAAAAAAGTCTTCTGTCATCAGTGTTCAATAATCTTAATAATATTGTGAAATTTGTAACAAGCGTTATCTATGTAAAAAAATGTGTTAATAAATACAAATGCAAAAATTTAAGTTAAGGTAATTCTCGTTTAATCTAGTTAATTTTAATTACTGTTTTCAAGTATCCCAGCTTTTCAAGAAATTGATTATTTAAATTTACTACGTATTGTAGCCCTCACTGCTCAAATAGAGAATTGCCCTTTATTGCATTATGAAAACATTTTTTTCTAATACCGTGACTTCATTTTCCTTTCAATTTCTAGAACATTACTTTGCAGCCTGTTCCGCTAATTAAAATATACTTTATGAAATTTTTTTCATATAAATAAATTAGGACAGGTTTATTTTTACCTTTAGATGATATAAAATGGAAGACCTTTTGAAAGGAAAGTGATAACAATTTTTTGAAACATTTCATTAACAAGATATTTTTAAAATGGAAGGCTTTTAAGAGTTAAGTCATTCACTATAAGTTTAATAGTTTATTTATGTATTTTTTTATTGAAATATTCAATCATTCGAGACACCACATTATAAAAGCATTAGCATCCCATTATTTTTACATATAAATAAATGTACATTTAAAATAATATATTAATACTATCAGCATGTAAAAATGGTACTTACCACTTTTTAGTTTCGTGTGACGTAATAGTCAAAATGACGATTTTAAATTCCGATTTCCGAGTAACGTCATTGTCAAAATGAATGTAGTTTCAATTAACGGCATCGCCTTATTTCAACTCAAACATTTAAACCTTATACTTTGTCATCATTTCAACTTTAATCTTTGGAGGCAATTATGCTAAATTTAACGAACGAAAGTTGTTTAATAAAACGTTCATGTTAAACGAGCAAGACGTTTTATGAACCGCGTTAAAGACGTTAATAACTGATCCTCGTTGCGGCTTTTCATGCGGTGACGTTTAGAAATGTATACGCCCTGTTTGAACTAATTGTATTATCTCATCAAGAAACTGCTTTGCATATTTTGCACTGAAAGTTTAATATGGTTTAATGTGAACTGTTGAATATTATTGACGTCTTTTATATTATGTACAATGTAGGTTGTAACCATGAAATACCTCAAATTTGGCACTAAGTAGTAAAGAACGGAAAATATTAAAATATTGAAGTTTGATTATACAAATTTGGAAGAAAAAATTTTTAATATATGTTTTACATATGGTTTAAGGACTAACATATGTTGGAAGCTATTTCTAAACTAGATTGTCATTAAAAGGGATGATTATGGGAACAAAACCTGAACGAAAATATAAGGGAATTGTTTAATACAAATTTACTTACTCATTTGTGCATAGACGTTTCTGATTTCTGTATATATGGCGCTGCCACTATATAGCACATTTGCGTAGTTATCTGGAACTGACATGTCTTTACGATAATAGTAATTAAGAGAGAGAGTCTTTTTGTAGTTTAACATTTTCCAGCTTTGTAATATTACGACCATATTTTGGTTATCAATATTAAAATGTTATTCTTTTCTTTATTGACAAATATTCGAAGTATTATCTCTTATAAAATCTTTTACCTAGTTGCACCAATCTTTAAAAAATAATATTCATAATGAAATTTACATAAAATATTATTGATTAGATAACGTTCCTACTACTGATGATTTCATGGACTTGGTCGTTTTGTAGAAATGGGCAATATATTCTGAGTACGAACTAGCAAATTCACTATTAATTTACTTATTTGTCCTAATCCAATTGATAATACTCCTTTAGTTATATAAATCGTACACGTACTGTAGCTAAATATGAATTAATACAAATTTCTGCAGTATTGCGTTTATCAGCTTCTGATTAATTAACCTATGATATTAGACATTGCTACCCGCTAGATGTAATTGGCAGACCGGTATAAAAATATAAAACTTACTTTTAAAGCAAATGCATTTTAGTTGGGATGAGAATTTTACTTGTTCCAAAGCTTTTTTAATTTTTTCAGTTCATCAAGTACTAACCCAATTCATGAAACACTATGATAACACGCACATAACGCTTTTTTTAATTATTTTTTTTTATAATAAATGAAAATCGCACTACGGTACAACTAAAATCCGGTAATGAAATAGTTAACATACAAAATGAAATAGTTAATATGAAAAAAAGTTCGGTCTTCATTTCATTATAGATAAAATAATTGTAAACGATGGGAAGTTATTGCGCACAATAAATAAGAGAACTCTTGACAATAGAGTATCATTTCATATAATAATTTGAAAGTAATTTTTACAAAGGAAATATTCCTCCTTATATCGACAAAATTAATACTTAATACGCTCGGGGAGTTAAATCAGAGAAAGTAGAAAATTAAAACAGTCACAACAGTTGAGTGGATTTGAAATTAAACAAAAATTTTACCGACCGTCAATCATATTGACGTTGAGCCGTTAGATGGCAGCATTGCTGTTTTGTGTATATAATTTTAATAATTAATTAATTTGCAAAAACAATAGCAATAATAAATTGTTTAGTTGTGGATGCCGATAGAGCAAGCAATTATCTATAAAATGATATATAATTTATGTGGATTAGTTGTGAGGTTTTTTCTAAAAACGGAGAGTAACATCTTAACCTTAGCGTATTAATATATATGATGATGATGATGATGTAAAGTAAACTGAAAATACAAATAGTCCATTAGAAATGCATCAACCAATCTGACCTGAGTTCTTTAATCTGTTTAGTTGAAAAATCCCAACGAAACTTAGAAGGCATGTTTTTCTTGGTATAAGCTCGAAAAATTTCAAAATCGTTTGATATTTAAAAAATACTTAAATTTGCAATTAAAGGTATTTTGGTCGATATAAATATTCCCAAATTCGCATAAATACATACAACATATTTGTTACACTTTAAGGCAATATTTTTACAACGTTTTACTATTGAAATAAATTCTTTCTAAAATTATTTCTATGTCCTTAAATAATTTAAATTGAAATTACGTGTATTTACTATTAGCACGGAATATTCTGCATGTAAATGTTACTCAAGGTTTCTAGTTCTTTTTTTAAATATTTGGTATGTTTATTTAAAAATTGAAGGTAATATACAAAGCATTTACCTCCCATTGTAACGCTAAATACAGCTGTGAAACTACTTGCAATCGAATTTAGTAATAAAATACGGCCAAAAATATTTATTTAGCTAATTAATTTTGTGATAAGCGAACAACCGAATTTAAATTGGAAAATGAATGAATTATTTGTGAAAGTAGTAAATTTCTTTAATTTTCCCTTTATAAATATTTTATAAAAATTTTACAATCGTTTTATGCACTCACGTATACCAACGACGAGCAAATAACATAAATGTATTTTCTCGATAAAATGTGAAATGAATTATAACCAGCTCAAGCACAAACTTTGCTTTCCGGCAAGTAATTTGGACAGTGATTTATTTTCCGCTGAATGTTTTCCAATTTTGCCAAGCCCATGCAAAAAGTGTGAAAAGTTGAAGATTTGACAATTTTTTCCTGATGCATTCGCTTTCCAAATTTTAGAAAGACTTTATGGTTTTGTAAATTGCTTTGCTCTAATATTACAAAGACAAATACTGTTAAAATAATTACTTGCTGATTTGATTTCAAATTATACAGCATTCCGTTTACTTTTTATTTTTATGACACGATGTGTTAATTTCCTTTGAAAATAAATGGTAAATCGTAAGTGTAAAATATTTATGTATTATCTTGTGGAAAGTAAATATATGTATGGCATCATTTCAACCACTTGTAGATATTTCTGACGGACAATTCCGTATTCATTTGTCAGTCTACTTGTATCTCCGTCTGTGAGAGGTATTCTTCTCTGAGACTATTTGTCATAGAAAGTTGGAAAATAAAAAAAATATAGCATGGCTGTAGGACATGTTAGGCTAATTAAAGATATTCATTTATAAGGTCTAGAAATATGTACATAGAAAATTTTTTTTTTAATTTTTCCAATTTTATGGTAGGAAAAAATCCATGGCCATCATGTGGTGTGTCAAATAAAATAAATTTAAAAAACAATATCAAAAATATGTAATATTTAGTTTTTCTCTATTAAAGTATTTTTCATTCAAAATTTTATTAATTTTCTAACATTTTCTAAAAAAAAATTATAAAAATCTCCGAAAGTATCGTTTTTAAAAAATTAAAACTCAGGAACATTGAAGATAAAGTGTATATCGTACTTAAATACATTTTTGTTAAACAACTAATCGGACGAAATACTAATTTTGCAATAAAACTTGGACTTGACATAAGTAGTTAGATATGTGAAGACTTAATATTGAACTTCTGGTCTTACCCAGTTAAATTTGCTTAGCGCAAAAATATTTAATTTCACCTCTCTTATTTGAAAAAATTTAATTAACTATATGTTGTAAATTTAAATATTATAAAATAATATATGATATTTCATACGGAAAACATTAATTAATTGTAATAAATGTTACTCGAATGTTTCATTATTTCTTTAATAATATACTCATCTTTATATAACTATTTCGTAGACATCTACGAGTATATCCCAAATTACACGCAAATATAATTTAGCATAATTAAGTTCTTTCTGATAAATAATTAAGCCTTCATGAAAATAATTCTCGTTTTCTATTATTTGCACACTAAACAACGTTTTAGGCCGAAATGCTTGCAAGTACAAATGTATATATTTTTAATATCAATAATACTATAAAAACCTAACACTATACATTTGTATCATAAAGTTAGAGGAATTAGAGCGATGACCTCATGATTGACTTTCACCATCAATGAATAATTTTAACAAAGTTCGTCATAAAAAGTAAATTAAAAATTCTGCTTTTAATGAGGTATTCGCCTGTTATAATAATAACACGAAAAAATAGCTGTTTTAAAATAACGTTTGTGATTTGTTATCTAAACCTTTGATGATATGTTACATATAATGTTGCGTTATCTTTGGCTTTATCTATGAAATACTGATTAAAATATTCATATCTGTAAGGCAACGTTATTTCAGTCGTCTCCGTGGTGTGTTGGGTTGAGCGCATGACCGCACACCGCGAGGACTCGGGTTCGATTCCCGGCCGCTCATCGAAGCGGGACTGGAAGAAGTCCAACTTTTCGAGACTCTAACAACCATTTTTCCATATGGGATAATCTTCGTCTTATGTGGACACGACGACAACAACAACAACAACGTTATTTCAAAGACAGTTGCTACATTCCAAATTATCTGTTCGTCTACGTACGTTATATTTATCATTAAAATGAGAGAAGTTTATTTTACGTCAGTCACCAAGTAACAGTTGACACATATTATAACAATATAGAACATGATACATTTCCTCGTGAATCGTCTTGGAATGTCTTGTAATTATAACGAATCTGTAATTAATTTAGGATTTCTTGAATTTATTCAAACCCATTTTAAAAGGGCAGATTTCAAAATAAAGTCAGCAAGTTTGTTTAAGTATTTCTGTTAACTCCAAGTTAATATGAAATAATGTTTTGAAGAGAATTCGGGTTCAAAGCTTATTCAAACAAATTACATTTATCCTATTAGTATAAACAAAAGACATCGCAAAAGAAAAGGGTCTATCCCACTTAGTGAAAAACATACTTCTGATTAAATATGAATATTTTTACCACTAATTTAAAATTTATCTGCCGCTGAAAATTGATATGTAAATTCACTTTCTTAAAATATAGATGCATTCAATTGATCATTGGAGTTAGTATGAGAAATGAAGGCATATCTTCTTTAATTTATGCCTATTACTAAGTTTACGTGGTAGAAGTAGCAAGTTTAGTCTATACATATAATAAATTATTAATACTAGCTTATATCTATGGTGATCGATAACCATACATGAACTAAATTTATCCTCAAAAGAAATTTTATCAAATTAAAAAACTTTTGGACGCTGGTGTTTATAATTAATTCCTTTCTCTTTTATTTTTCTTTCTTTGTTCGTCGCCATTTGATATTGATTTTAAGAACACTTTGAAAAATGATTTTATATTAGTCACTTCATATTTTAGATTTTATATTAGTCATGTCATTGTATTGTCAGTAAATCTTAATTTTTTTCTTATTATTTAAAATAAATTATTTTTTACAAATCTTTCGTTTTCTGATTATTTCCAATATTCTTAGAAAAAAAACCGTGAAGATAATCAACTTTTCAAAAGTAATATCAAATCTGTACTCTAAAATATTTTAGGTTATTATATACAAATTATAATATAAATTAAACTAAATTATTTAAATAATTTAAATGATTATTAAAATAGACTATGAAAATATATTTACTCCCACATATTTTCGCTCGCTCATGCGATTTTTTACTTTTGAACTAGATAAAATTATGTGTGTAAGGTCTCTTTTTTGAATATCATAGATTTTAAATTCTTTTTTTTATATTTACACTCGAATAAATTAATCTCATAATGAGTATGGTGTTACTGTACGTATGTTCAAAACAAATGATTAAATGATACCATTAAAACTAGTTAATAACATGTGACATTAACACATCAAAAATATCAAAATACAAAGTTCTACAAAACTTGAGATATAACATGAAATATCAAATAAAATATTAAAACATTTGTGATATCATTCTTCGTTAAAAATTAGTACCAAATTTAAGATGGCTTACTCTTGGTATTCTCTATTAATTATTAAAGTTCATTATTTTATAAAATGTAAAAATCAGCCGTTCCCAACTTATAATTAATTTATAATATAATAATAAAATTTTGTGCCATATTGTCGAATTATCTTCAATATCAATTTTCTCAAAAGAATTAAATCAATTTTTACAACGTATGTTATAAAGTGTCATATTAACAATAGTAGTTGTTACTTCAAGATGTCAAAACTCACAAATGAAATGCTTCATTAAGTTTTTTACAAAAGGTTTTTGTATTTAACTTTCCATTATTTCCATAAAATATTAAATTTCGCCCTTTCCTTCCATCACAGATTTTTATACAAAATTCAGTAGCCGCCGTCACATATGTATAAAACATTTTTAAAAATACATTGTAAACGTAATATTACGTTTGTTTATTTGAAGGAGGGAATCTCCACTCACCCAGCAAGGTCCAATTCCATCAAAACAAAGAGAGCGATGTTATTCCTTCAAGAAATGTCAAAAATACTTACAAAGCGGAACTTCATTAATCACAGGGAACTACACAGGGCATCCGCTCGAGAGTAAGGTTCGGAATCTGTTAGAAGTGATTGTTGAAAATAGAAACGGATCGATTAAAATCACGAGGGTCGCCCGGTATTTTAAACAGGGAATAACAAATAGTACGTTTGTTGATTTAAGGAATCTAACTCTGTGACCTGTTTCATTTAATTTCACTGCTAATTATGGTTTACTATTACTTTATTTGCTATTTTCTCTTGTTCAAAATTAAGTTTTGGCCATCAACTTACATGACTATATAGCGTTACCCTCGCTATCGTTATTATAATTTTCTTTTTCACTACTTTAATAAAATATAATTAAGTTTGTCAGCAACAAGTACTCATCACCTTAAATAATTTTTTTCGCTTTTGTTCTACGACTCTATTCATTTTTATGACTATTTCGTAAATAAATAAATTCACCTACTGTATCTAAAACGACGTTGCCTTATTTTGGCTTTTGCTTTGACTTTATTCGATGAATGCCTTTTAAGATTTACCTGATACGATTTATTGTGAGTACATGTAATAGTTTTCGATGTGTGTTGGAGACATTTGTTTTAAGCGTCATAAATATGTATAAGATAACAGTATATATGTATATATATATATATATATATATATACATATATATATATATATATATATATATATATATATATATATATACATAATTCATACGTATATATACATATTAGACTTGAGAATATTTCCTAGTAGTGTAGCCCGCATAGTTTGAATGATAATAAAAATATTTCATAACTCTAATTTTAGTCTATTCTCGATCGACTCACTTCTGTATACAACTTTATTTCCCATCAGAATAAGAAATACTTCACCTTTGATTCAATCATTATAAAGATTAATTATATGACTGTCAACTTTAATTAATATAAATGATACAAAGAATTAGAGTAATTAAAAATATTACCAGTAATTATGTGTCAAACTTAATTTATTTTTCCAAGTGTCGAAAAAGTGCTATTTGCTTCTGTATATATGAGTGACACTTTCTAATTGCAAAATTTTTATTTAGTTACACATTTCTAAATTGCCCACATTGTTCCACTAATTAACGCTCAGGTAAACAATCTAAAGTATTACATTACTGTTGTTACTTATAGGTAAATATAAATGCATTATTTAAATAAAAATATTTATTAAAGTGTGCTAATTCGTTTCCATAATTGCTTATAGGAGCTACTGTTTCTTCTTTAGTTTGATTACCGTATGAAATATCACGATGTTGAAAATATTGAACAAGATTCGAAAATATCAAACTGAATATTTCATTAAAATCAATAAAGTGATATCGGCTTGATACGAGCACAGACGAATTTTTTGGACATAGATAGCAAATTTCCATATCACTAGCCACTGTCTCTAGTTTAAAAATAGTTTATAACACAATTAAATGAAACTACGTGATGTAGTATTATTTCTACTTTCTTTAATTTCTTTACCACGACCTAGGTTTCGTTGTATTACAACATCTTCAGGTGGGATATTAGCAAATATTCTAGCTATCTTTGAAGATCTTGAAGATCTCTTGAAGATCTTTGCTAATATCCCACCTGAAGATGTTGTAATACAACGAAACCTAGGTCGTAGTAAAGAAATTAAAGAAAGTAGAAATAATACTACATCACGTAGTTTCATTTAATTGTGAATAATGAATTTCTACAAAATTAACGCCAAATATATTCAATAGTTTATAACTTAGTTAAACAAACTCTTTTAATGAAGTATGTTAAAAGCAAACTTTCGTAATTATTGAGTATATTCAGATATCACGCTGGATAGTAAATAACGTGTTAATTAACATATACAATCACTTACGGTATATGAAATACAAGGAGACTAATCATTATTTCATCCTCGAATCTCACATTCATTACGGACATTATTTAATATGAATTTCAAACCCTATCCTGCTGCGCCACGGCTGGTCTGCCGTTTCTTAAGCTGGTCACTCTTTGGTTTCATTCCATATAGAAATTGCATCTTTCCTTTATCACAAATAGTAATTTGTCTTTAACTAATAAATACTGAAATATAAATTTTCGTGCCCTAACTTCATTAACTATCTTTGGTTGAATATTTATATCATGCATTTTTATCAACCGTATTAACTTTAAAAAAGCGTAAAGACAAATTAAGAAATATACAATTAATAAATTATTTTATAGGTACAAAAATTGCTGGCTTTAATCTGCGACTTCGTTTGCACACAAAATTGAGTTATGATCGAATGTGATATTTTGTAATTGAAATGTAGTATTCCAATCATTAAAATTTCGTAGTAAAATATAAAGATTCTAAGTAATAAATGATTTTATGAAGAAGTTGTTTCTATAAATGAAGTAGCAACAGCATCATCTATTTGCGTTCATAGAAACATTGTTATTTTTCTTTAAGGGTGTGGATTTTCTGCGATAAAAAACAAAACTTTTCTGTGCTAGACCCTAATACTTAATATTAGTGTGCAAAATTTGGTGAAGGTCAGCTCGTTTCATATAAATTTAGTTATAAGCAAAAGTAACTTATAAACATAAAAAATATGTTTCTCACTTAGGCAATATTTGAACCAGTATATCACAGTAGAATCCTATTTAGTATTATCCTATTATAGTATTTTTTTTCTACTTTGGTTGGCAGTTTTTTCTGCTAAAAGAATAGACGTGGATTACTCCGACTGAAAATTAACAAGAACTGCAAGGATTAGGCTCATAAATGGTCGATAATTCCATAGGAATCTTTTCTGTTCCTGGTACACCAACAATCGCTTCCGAGGTGCCCGTTTCAGACGGAACATGATCTAATACGCTCCAAGTTTTTGTGTCTTCCTTTCTGACAATAACATGATACAAATTTATGAAAAAAAAGTAATAAAAAACAATTACTTATATTGTGTAATAATTGTTATCGGCTGTTGCTCCCCTGCACCCTAAATGAAGAATGAAGCAACCTAATAAACTTTTCTAAACCTAATATTTACTTTCTATTACATACCCTCTTCTGGAACCCATTATAATTAAAAAACATTAAAATCAAAGTTATCTTAAAATATAACCAAGCACACAAAAACTGCTGGTTTATATCAAGATACGTGTTTTTTTCATAAAAGTTATGATATGAAAACGTAAACTAACTTCATTACTTTTATTCTGTTTTATAATAGTTTTAATTTAGACGCACCTTCAAAAGAGAATTGAAATAATAGGGTTAATGTATTAAGGCCACATGGCTGAAATAAATTTGCATTGAATTATTTTTTTAAATTCGGTTTTTCTGATTCTTCAAAAATTTCGTCTTAAGCTGTATTTGATTTATTATTGAGTATATACATATTTTTAATCGAAAACATCATAAAATCGTAAGAAATAGCAGTAAGTACCGGATATTCTTGTCTTTCATTAATAAAACTTATAGAATTTATGGCTCTTCTTTTCACCTTCGAAAAATAAGCACGAAGTAATTGAATAACAAGAGTATATTCTAGAAGTCTAACAGCCTATTTTTTTTATGTCATTTCCTAGTCCATAACAAATATAAAACAAATACATGTTATTTCTATTAACTTCAATGTCATAATTATAATTATTATGCCGTCAAATTTAAAATATTTCCAATTCAATTAGAAACTACAACAATCTAATTAGGAGGAAATAAAATTTACTTTTCGCTCTTTCTTCACCAACTTTTTACTTTTATACCAGGCATTTTAGCTAAAATTCAACATTCAAATTAAACATCAGGAACAATGTAAAAACAATCGAGTTAGGTATACAAGTATATTTATCACGTATTCAATAATTGCGATCTTTGTATTGATTTATCAGAGGACATTTATTTAACAACGACAACGCTTTTTTATTTGAAAACATTTTTACAGAGCACAAGGTTTTCTTACAAAAAATTCTTAATATTAGAGTAGTAAAGTCATTCAGGAAATAAATTTGATATACTACGAAGTTGGGTTAGCCAGAAGAAAAAAATATCAACTGTTCGAAAAATATCCATTCGTTTTATACTTTATAGGATGTACAAAATACTTTGATATATGTTACACAATAATATGTAATCAGCTGAATTATTAAAAATAAATGATACAACAATGAAATTTTCAAAATGCATGAAATTACATGTGAAAACAACACGACAATTTTATTCTTTTAGCTTCATTAAGCGTAGAGTGCAATCATACGGGTATATATCGCAGGGACATGTAAGGATTAAAATTTATATTCGCCATTTTGGTTGACTATATTTTCAAATTTGTACTTGTATATATTGAACAAAAACAAATTGTACAATATTTGTTACAGGACGAAATAAGAAAAAATTATTTGAACAGAAATAGTTATTATTTTCTGGAGACGTTTATCCAAATGCCCAGGTAATGTTTTCATACTGATTTATCACTTACACATTATAAAAGTTATGAATATTGTTCCATAAACTCGTTTTCTCTCTAATAGTTTAATATAATGAAAAAAAGTAAAAACTGAGGACATACTCTATTTTTGTAAAAAATTTCTAAATAATGCATTTATTCTGCAAAAAGCGATAAATAAAACCATATTTCTTGTATTTTTTATTTATGTGACGTGGTAAACGTTGCGACTTTTTCAAAACATACGTTTAATAAATATACTTAATAAAGGGTCAATAAGGCAAACAAAAGAAAAATATCACAAATTACATGTCACTAAATCTATGTATATACAAAACATAGGACTGATACATAAACTTTGGAAAAACACCGTTTTTTTGTTCTCTAATTTCCTATAACAGACTGAATTAAATTTTATTTAGTAATTGAAATTATGATTTTGAGTGAAGATAATTATTATCACGAAATAATCGAAGATGAATTATTTTACCGTGTAACGAAAATCTTTTAACAAAACTTGGTATACTATGTTGAAATATGAAACTCAACAGAAAATTATACAAAAAGTTAGCAAGTAGAAGGAAGTTCCAAGTGAAATAACTGAAAAGAAATATTCAAAAGACAATAATTCTCCAAAATCCAGCTTTGACAAAGTTACACATTTCCAGATCTAAAAAAAATCCATTATATTTCCCTTTTCCGGTTTCGAAAAATCTCTGTCTTTGCACTTGATAAGGGATGGATAAAATGAAAATATAAATCGCATGTTGGGTACGTGCATGAATTTAGAATAAGTTCTTCCAGCGGCAAGATATTTTATTAAGGGATTGCGTGAGATTAAGTGAGGTTGCAGAACGAATATTAATATTCCTCATCATTCAGATTTGTAGATAGTAGACAATTTATTACGGGAAAACTTATATATCAAATTTAATCGCTAGATAAGTTGGGAATAAAATATATTGTTGTAAAACATATTAACTATTAAGAATACATGGCCCGTAATATTTTAAATTTTGAGTTAACCATTTTAGTTATTAAATTGAAATTTACCTTCGTTTTTAAAAAGAATGTTAAGTTAATTATTTTTAAAACCAAAATTTCCTTTCCTCATTCTGCTTATAAATTGTAGAAATATATTGGTAAAATTACTTTTCAGATGATTTGCTGCATCCTTAAAGTTTGCTGCATCCTTAAAAGTAAAATATCGGAAAAAATGGCCACATATTATTAGTGTATAATATTGTAAATTCCAATGTGATAATTTCAGAAGTATATATGATTTATTTAAAACTTTTCTTTGAATTTTTTGAAAGTTAGTAGAAAAGCAACAAGGACAATGAGAAAAGATATATGGAATGAAAATGCAGGAATAGCCTAAGTAAAAATATAGTGACACACCATATCATAGACCATATAAGCAATCGAATGCTCCAGTAAGAGTAAAATTAATGAAAAGATTATTATGCGAAAGACAAGAATAACTCATAATTTTGTCCTGGACTTGTAGTTTATTAGACATTGTGGTTGTTGATTAAATGTGAAATAAAATTTTTAAAAAAACATTTATACGTTAAAAACAAACTCCTCTACATTACCTGTTTTTTTAATTATGACAGGCATTAATATTTATGAATATAATTTATAAATAAGATATTAATACATGTTGTCATGTGAAAGATTTAGGCGATATATCAATTTTGTGTCAAAAATGTTCTTGGATAACTTTTCCAAACAAGAAAAAATACAAAATTATTCCGTATATCTGGTTTGATATCCACTTCTTATAAATTAAAGGATAAAATTGTAAAATATTTTACGTATTAATCACTTGATAAAAATGCCTTCGACTAAAATTGATATGTGCTAAGTTAGATCTGTAGTCCATTAAGATATTCCCTCTCAATTATACGTAAACGTTTCTTACGAAATTGGTAACGGACGGTTAGGTTTAATTCGGTTATTTTGCGGAGAAAACTCACTAATGGAACGGTAAAGTAATACGATATACCACTCAATTCCTAATACGAAATATACGCATTTCAAGAACCCTTAAGTGAAATGTGATTAGGTAATATGTAAAGGGTTTGTCAATAATATAGCAGTACATTAAATTTTGCTTAGTTATTTTATATAGAAAATATCATTATGGAAGTGTTTAACTGAATATTATTTTTCAATTTACTGATGACTTCAAATGAAGAACAGTTTTAAATTAGTAAAACCGTAATATTTATAAGATTGGCGTAACGTGCGTCTTAAAATTTATTAAAAGCTTACAATATGAGTCTTTCATTTTTGACTTGACAATTTTCAAACATTAAGCTTATAATGGTCCAAAACGATATATGATAATTAGTTTTGGAAAAAGTAATTTTTTATTTTATATTTATATTAGAAATAAAATTTATTAATATAAATGTAAGCTTAGGTAAAAAAATAATATACTATCGTTTGTTGTAAATAGTGAAACATTTGTCATTCCTGAAATTATATTTATATTAGAAATACAATTTATGAATATAATTGTGAGCTCAGGTAGAAATAAGATATCTCATTTGTTGTAAATAGTGAAACATTTTTAAATTCTGAAATTATATTCGTACTAAAAAGTTTTAAATATAAAATATGGCTAGAAATAACTCTCTGCGGGCAAAAATAGAGTTGCACGCAGCCCAATGATAATTAAAAATATCAGTTGGGTATTTTGACAATTAGAATTGGTATTAGAATTCTGTATAATATTAAAAAGTTGTTAATATAAAAAAAATTATTAGATATAGCACCTTCCAAGCGTGAATTGATTTACACCTGGCCGAGTATTTATGTAAAATGTTGATCGGTTACTTTGATTACCCATTTTTGTTGCAATCGATGGCGAAAACAATTTGAGGCGCGCGCACACACACACAAAAGTGTACGCGCGCATTCGGCCAAGCACACGTACGCGTGTACGTGCGTACACGCGAGACTAACGCAATTAAAAAAAAAGCTAGTGTATGTTTTTTTAAGATGTACCACAATTAACTAACCTTTACTTATTATACATTTTCATTTAATACTGAGCTCATAAATATAAACGGAAATTTATTTTCATTACTATCTTTTGGCGCCGTAAAAAGGCTTACTGTCTTTGGCGCATTGCGGAGTCTCGGACTCATTTTGCGGCCGGCGAGCGGGGCTGGAGTTATATTTGTAATCGCGTGTCTAATTGCCCCAAACTATTAAAGAACATCAACATCATTGGTACGAGAAGGTAGGAACTGCGATCGCTATTCCGTCTGCCCAGCGGGGCGATTATGAGTATTACCAATACTAAGCGTTGGAGAGAATTACATCCAGCAGTGAAATAAAACCGATTATTGATGATGATTTGTGATTACCTGTAAAACCTATAAACAGTTAGTAGTACAATGTTCAATTAAATAAATATTGACTTCGCACTAATAACTTTTGTCAATTTTTCTTCACTGCCTGTTAACAGTGGTTAGTTTCATATTATTGAACTTACCGGTTTGAAAAAATAAATTAGAAATAAAACTGAAAGGAATATTCATTTTTATTATCATGTGAAATATTTTTCTTAAAGATTGTATATTAAAAATGATTAAATAATATATAATTTCTTATAATAAGGATTTTTCCTAACACTTCTCAAGTTCTGGTTTAATAAAAATTGATTTTTAGTTCATGTATATATTCACTAAATAATGATTTTTTACCATAAAAATAAAACCCAGTTTTTCTAAAATATTCTGATACAAAAAAAACAAGTTTCAAAACATGAAAATATAACAAAAAATAAAGTCGGCCTGGCTTTAATTGACATGATGACATTTTATACTGAAATATGAACTCTCTATTACCGTTTATATTGCAAAGTTTGAAAAAACTAAATTTAATAAATTTGTTAGTTGAAGAAATGTATGAAGTAAAAACTACAACAAAAAATTGTATGTAAAATACAAGTAAAAAGTTTTAAATAAAATATTAAAGTAGTAAATAAAAATATTAAAATAATAACACATCAATTTAGGCAGGGAATGGTGCATATGAATCAGATCTGTTTCCTTGAGTGTGTTAAAAACATATTTTCCAAAAAGGATAAAATTATACTGTGCCTTTCCGAGCCTAAACAAGACATACGATATGGTAAACTGAAGAAAAAAGATAAAGTGTCTTAGTAAAATATCTGAAGTGAATATACAAACATTGTGGACGTGACAGTTCATTTTCAAATTGTTCACTCTTTTAAAAAAGATGACATATTCATAAATAGGTTAGATATAAGAACAGGTGACAGATATTGCTGGATCACATAAGTACTAGTGAAAAATATTAACTATTCCAATTTATATTCCAGTAATTTTATCTGACTATACAAATGTTTGAGATACTAATTTCTAAAGAGACAATTTTTGTAAAAATGTTTGCAACAGATGGTTACAATTTCAACGAGATTACGAAATGAAGTTTAAAACTAACAGGTGGCTATTATTATGCTTCTTTCTTTAAATAAGTCAAAAGGAAAAAACATTGGGTCTAAATAAATTTTTTACACTTTTTAAAAAGGAATTATCAAATGCTAGAACATATTTTGGTAATTACATATAATTTAAATGTTGTGTTGCCTAGTAGACAAAACAATAGTCAAAAACGTCCAATATGTTTATATTATATACAGACAATAACAGACTTTGAGATCCTTTTCGTGTTCTTTATCATTCAAATGATAAATAACCGTCCTTTTCATACACTTTGTTCCTCTCAATATTCTATTACTACCCCATTTATATAAAAAGTATTATCATAATATCATGTTGCTTAGAATATATTTACAGCAAAACTAATTTACATCTTTACCTATAAACAATAAGTACTAATTTATTTAAGACGATTCATTTAATTATATTAAACCACTGATCATTATTTTATTAAAAAAATCCCGTTAACAATTTTTCTTTACCTGTGGCGTACACCCATACGCTATCTAAACTAAATTCAAGTTTCTACTTGAACACGACATTGTGCAATTTATGCAAAAAAAAATACATTTTAATTTCATTAAAAAAATAATATAATTTATAATGGAACAAGCATATAAAGTCACATTTAGCATATATATTTTTAACAAATTTTTTTCTCGTACATTGTTTCCATTATTTTTTTTAACAGAATAAACAAGAAAGGTTAGTAGATTAGAAACACTACGAATTTAACTTTTCCGACTACATTTACCGTAGGATTTATTTATTTAACAATTTCTAAAGCTTTCCATAATTATTTTAGAATTTAACGTAATCTGGAAAGGTTCAGGAAGTTTTTGAGTATAAGAAATAATATTTAAAAAGAAATAGGCATGGTTAGATTCAATCTGGAAAACTTATTATTTTCACTACGGTAAAGTTTTCCTGGTAAGTATAAAGTAGCATATTATGACTTACTTGCCTAGATATAGTTATATGGATTCCAAATACAAATAATTGAAAAGGTTAATATATTAAAAAAAAACAATTGAGTATAAGTAGAACTCTCACAACAACGGCGTATGCGAAACTAAAACGCATAAAAACCTTTTATAGGTTTATGGCATTTTTTAAACTATGTACATATATTATTATTATTATTGTTATTAACCATGTAAATATGTTGCTCGGTATATTTTTAACAGGTATAAAAATATTGAGAATATCTCAAAAACCATAAAATTTATAATAATTTCTCGGGAATTTCGTAAAAATTTATATGAGCTTTTAGTATTGTTTTCTTCTTAATTTCTGTGGCAGTTCTATGGAACGTGGTGGACATTGTCATCTACATCCATAATTATAAAACATCTTGAAATAATATTTCGAGTTACTTTTAATTTGCTCTTGTAATTAATATTCCTTGCAATGCATCAAATAAAAAAAACGAGTGCGTTTCTTGCTAACTCGATAATTTCTATTTAAATATGTTAGATTAGGGTTACTGACGGAAGTAAACGAATGTTTATATGCTTTATCATTATTAAAAACTATAAGTTTCCACGTCTAAGTTTAAAAAAAAAATATTTGCAAATATTTTTAGCAATATTCTTAAAACTACATGAAATTCTATATTATATTTTAAACTACATGAATTCTACTTTATTATTAAATATAAGTTATACTAAATATAATTTAATAAATATAATAAAATAAATATGAGTGTACTGTGATTTAAATAAAAATATAATAAGAAGGATATATTATTATCAACATTTCCAACATTGTCCACTGTAATTTTTCCATTGAATTTTTTCCTTATTTCTTTTTATTAGTTATTTTCGTCATTAGGATATAAAAAGTACATTCTCATTCGAAGTACATTTTTTAGTTTTTCTATATATATCGAAATTTTCCATTATATATTAGTGTGATACTACAAGTATTTTCATACTACCCTCCAGGTAAAAATGGATAAAATATTCAAACATACTTCTCTTTAAGCTCTAAATTTTATCTTGCAGATTTTATCTTAAAACTGTGATGCATTTTACGTTGCATTTACAAACCGGGCAAACTAAAGAGTTATGTTAATTAATTCAAAATTAAAATCCGGTATTTCAACGTAATATTACGTTTACCTCACTTTTAACGAAAATTGTTTCGTAATTTGTATTAAATAAACTTTTATTAAATATATTACTTGCAAAATTATTGCATTCATATCACTTGTGAACTTCCAAGTTTATTAATGCTTTAAATTAACAGCTTTTAGGAAAACCGTAATTATTGTTTTCTGGCACGATTTCAATGTTCCAACCCTCACGTGATGAATTCAAGTCTACCAAACTTTCAAAAAGTTTTTCTTTATGTTTACTATCGGAGAATATTAATATTTCGAATGTTTAAAAGAGCATAGGATAATTTGGTTGAATGATGAAATGTATTCATTGCCCGCTACAGAATAGTGCATAATTTATTCAAATAAAGTGAGGAAAAATTCGACATGCAGACACCCGTTTACATGTCGACAAAATATTTTTAACTCACTTTGCACTCAAGTATGAGGATATAAATAAATCGTACATCATATTCCAATATAAACATTAATAGATAACTTACCTAGAGAAAAAAATATTAATTTTAATAATTTTGCATATCGAGAAATGTGGTATACATACTATGAAACATAGTAATATATATATATATACATATATAGAACAGGTTAAGCAGTAAAATTTAATCCTGAAACTTCCAATTTTAGGTTCAAAGGATATGTTACCGAACTTAAATGAAATATTTTCATTTTTTGCATAAAAACTTTCTTCATTTTCCTCTCATGCAGATATCTCGTAATATCCTTTCACTTCAACAATATACATTTATGACGGCATCTGGTTGGAAAGTTTTGACAGATGTCGGTCAGGACGGTTTTTGCAAACACCGCAGCGGCGCGTGATGGGTGATATGAAAAAAGTTCTTTGAGAAATCGAAAGAAGCGACGAAAGGGATATTTTTCAAACAAATCTTTATGAATATGAAGAACTTCTGAAAGGCCATTATTATCAATTTTCTTCTTAGTGTAAAAACGATATATAATATATTGATATAATCGACATAACAGTTTGAACTGTTATTTTGTTATCAGGGCTAAACAGTAAATATATTTTATCATACTTTGTATGATGAAATATAATTCAGGAATTAAACATAGGTGACTCCCAAACTAATACCAAAAAAAATAAAATAGAACTAAATGAAATTAATTATTATACTTAATAAAGTTACTTAAAAAAATTACTATGATGTCAGCAGAAAAAAGACAAAAGCAATTTTGGCATTCGTTCTCCATTTCTCTACTAAATATTTCCTTATTTTAATCTAACGCATATAGATTGCATTGTTGTGTATTCAATTTAATAAAAATGTGGTTTTATTTGACATAAGAATCACAACAGTAACGTTTTAATAGGGTTTTGGGAAGATTTATGAAGCTTTGCACTCGATAAAAGGTAGTGGTGATATAAAAGTCTCAATAATTTGGAGAAACTCTTCATATGCAAGACTGTTTAATTTCTTCTTTTGTCTCTGATTACCGGAGGAGAGCGATTCTTTAACAGATACGTTTCTTTGAGTGTCACCCCATTTAGAGACTCATTGCTGATTATTTTCTGACTCAATTATCAAATTTCATCCACGATTTCTGACCAACAAACTCATCAAGACAAATCAATGGAGCACAATGTCGATAAATCTGCTCTCCACCATTGAGGAATTCTGTCACCATCTTTCACCTCATGATCGGACTTTGACCAAAATCTGCAACAAAAATACATGTCAAATTAGTTCAAAGAACCTTTGTACTTTTATTCAAAGACGAGTCTCTTAGGAAATACCCTGAACATTCTTTAGGACATCCCTTTTGGTCTCCTAAATATTTCTAGCTGATTACTAGGAAAACATAATTTTTAAATCATAAAAAAAATTTTGAAATTGATCAAAATATTACCAAAGTTGAACATCGCCAAAAAACATTTGAATACGCATTGAATCGACAACCACCTCGTTTTTTGGAGTCATTTATAAAAGTGCCCACTAATAACGTGTAGTAGGTAATTACAGACTATAAATATAGCCAAAGTCTTTTTTATGCAAGTCAACAATTTTAGAACCGGCAGTCTACATTTTTTTTGAAGACGCTTGTTGAGTAATACTCAAATGTTAAGTACTCTAAGAGAATCAGCATTCAGGTTTTGCTATATTTACAAAAGATTAAAAATTAATTTATTTACAAAAGTTTTAACGTTCAGGGGTAAATATTACTTACGTTAATTTTTATAAATATTGATGATGTTGAGTTAGTGTTCCCATTGCCTCTCCCTTCCAACCACTTTGTCCTCACTTTGGAGGCTCATGTGTCGTGAAGCAGCTGGCGTCCCAAAACTGTCACAAACTATTATTTTAACGTTAAAATGAAAGAGGTATAATCATGTATTGTGCGGACTAATCGACAAACAGAATTGAAGAAAGTATAAGTGTTACATTTTTCGTTATCCGGCTATGAACCATAAGAGTGAACGTCGAGTTGAGGAAGATCTTAAAATTTATGAATGAATTTGTCAAAATTATTTATTTATCCGTCCTAAATTACTAATCTAAATAGGAAATATCTTTTATATATCATCCAGTATTTTAGGACTTTAGAAGATATTGTCATTTCAATAAAATCAAATATTTTAGTTGTGTATAATTTCTCCTTAATAATAAATAAGACAAAATACATTGACAGCGACATATATTGACAATGTAAACTAAAAATTTACGTCAGAATAATATGCGCTTTAAAAAAATATTATTTAATTACGTCGCAATATATCAAAGACAAGCTAAGCGTTTTATTGCGGATAAAACAGTTATTTTTATTAAAATGCTTTCCAAATATGTCCGATAATATCGAAGCCAACGATAAAGGATGTGTCATATAAATGTTTATGCTACTACGAATCAAATAATTTGTTTTCCGTGCAATATTTCCCATTTTCGCAATTTTAACTTAATTTGCATTTGCAGTGAAAAAAATTATCGAATTTCTTGATTGGCCTATAATTATTAATACAATTTAAATTCAATCTAAAACACAATATAATTCTGTAATTAAATTATTCACTATATTTTAATTTCATCTTAATAACTTTCAACTCTAAAGCTAATAATAGAACGTTAATAACGGTTAACATTACATTAGCGAAGTTAACTTTGTTGAGTGAAATCTTTATTATTATTCTTTCATTTCATTACAATTAAAACTTATGCTCATAAAACACATCAATATCCAATTGATGGAGCGCTTGAAAAAAGTTGGATTTATTTTATGTAATATTTTGTTTTTTATATATGTCAGTAGCAAACGGAAGCTCAATCAAGGTCCCTTTGACTCGTGTCTCATAAGGCAGCATGCACAAATTTAAATCTCAAATTTGTCACACAAAAATTGCCCAGTTCGTACTTTTCGCTCTTATTCATACTTTTTAATATTTTATATCCACATTTTCGAATATATATTAGGAATGTATCTCTTAAAGGCTGCAATAATGAGAACGTCACATCACGAGAAACAACATATACATAAGCATTATATAATTATGAATTTGAACTTTACAAGTTCAAATAAAAACTATAGTTGTTAACAAACTAGTCAACATAGACTTAAGAAATGTATGCATGATTATGCATTATCATGATTATGCATATTATCATCCATACGATTTGCGAGAATAGGTTTTGGTTCAAATTAGTGAATATAAGAAAACAGCCTTTTGTCAATATTCTTACACTTTAGAATATGTTAAACAATTACCGCTGCATCTTCAATCAATACTTTCCATCGTATAGCTCTTTCTTATTAAGGGAGAATCGCATTTTCTTTTTTCAGCACGCTGCAAACTTCTTGCTTCCAATTCATCTTTCACATACACCGAGATGCTATTCCCGCCATTTGCACCCGGGTTGCCTCAGTGCCTCTCCTAGGACCCGTACTCCCACCTCCCCACCTATTGCAAAAGAGGAATCGTGGAAGGTCTCCCAATAGTGACCCCTATGTACAATCGCACCGCTTCCACCCAACAGGATTAGACTTTGTCTTCATAATACCCTAAAGAAAATAACTCAACCGAAGGACATCCGGAAAGCCTGTGAGCTAAGCTACCATTCCGCCAAGCTCTATCCACCAAGAATAATAATTATTTAAGCGTACTTGTCTTGCGAAATTAACTATAAAGCCGTCGAGTTATAGTCATAAGTGCCATTTATTTTTATTCCGTTAATGCGAAAGAAACATGAGGGTGTAACCTACAGACTAATGGATAAACGGACATGAAGAAGGTTTAAGTGTGCCTCTTTTCTTATGTGGCTAGAAGCCCTGAAAGTTCGTTGTGTGCAGGAAGATCCAAAAATTGATAATTAAAATTCTCAAACTTTTTATTCATCAGCTTTGTGGCCATCGTAAGGAAATTTATTTATCCGCTTTGTGGTTTTCAAAATAGATTTAATTTATCAGCTTTGTGGTCATCATTAGTGCTATCATGAGAGAGTTTCATCTTTAGGTGATTATTGTTCCGCTGAAATAAAAATTTCTCACTGTGTAAAATTTGTAGCAATGTGAGCAACCGAATCATTAAATTTCATTTGAGTCAGCCACATGTTAATAAAGGATTGATCCCCTACTTCGGTGTGCAAATTTTTTAAATTGATGATTCCTGAGGAGGTAATGTCACTTCATGATTTATATAATAAATAGCAAAACCGCACGTCTTTTCTTATCTAATCAAAATTCATTATGCAAATTTATTTTACATAGTCCCTATTGTTCAAATTTTGTAGGCATTAAAAGTGGAATATATGCAGAATAGGTGTCATTTTTTAAATACCCCATATGATAAATTTTAAACCACATGCCTTAACACAAACGTTCCACACTCAAGTTTCAGCCGGCGAAAATATCATTAAAAAAATAAATTTATAAATTGCGTCAATCCTTAAGCTCTTCTAATTCCAACAATACCTTTCACAGAGAACTCCTATGTTTTGAAAAGTGTCACGCGTCGGCAAAGATCTGTTCGGATGCAAAGCCATATAGGCGAGAGAACCAAGTATGTGTATTTCAGATATAGAACGACTTTAGTAAAGATATAGTTAAAAATCTGCTTATAAGTACTAAGCCTTTGTGATCATTATAATTCAGCTTTATAGTCGATAATTTTTTCCTACATTTCGATATTTTCATCTGGGCGTTTCTTTTTCGGTTACACTGTATAAAAGTCATCTTGAAAGAAAAGCATAATTTTTTACTAGATTTATTTTCCAATTTTTTTGACATCCAGTACTCCTCCTTTAGCCTTTGTGGCATAAATTAGTGTGAGTACGTATTTATTTGTATATTTCTGAATACAAGTTGTCGAAATTCGACCATAATATATTAACCTTCTCACTTTGTTGAAAACACTAACAGCAAGAATAAATCAGCTCAGATTGCTCCTACACAATTTCTGTTATGTGACAGGTGTATATTAAGCAAGCTGTATTTCATTAATATACAAAACATAGATATCTATTCCATAAAATAGAATGAATATTTTATTGTTCATTAAAATATTTGTAAGATATAATTTAATGTATTTGTAACACATACTATATATATACATTTTTTTTTCTTTCGGCATTTCTCCATATAAACTTTAACTTTGCCAAATCTCACAGGTGCAAATTTTTCTCTTCGCGTATTAATATATAGATACATATGTACGAATTAAATGTGATACATCATAACGTAGTTATATTTATGTACCTAAGGCTTTTTATAAATGTTATCAGCAACCTAATGTTAGCTACCAACATTAAAATATTTAAGTGAGGTAAAGTTAATATTTTAATATTGAAAAAATATATTAAAGTACATTTAAGAAAAATATATGTAGAATATAGATGAAATTACTGCTGCTGAGCTAATCTTTAGATATTTTTTCGTATGCATCCTATTTTCAATTTAATTTAAATCGGTGACCCTAAATGGTGGACGTAATATCATTCTATCAAACGCTTAGCGAGCTTTCAGAATTTCAGGGTACCCTCCCCTATCTTCTTTAAAATAATAAATTTGTGGTTGTACTGGATAATTAGGGGCTAGCTGTTATTTGTTTACTGGTCATTTAATTTATTCTATCACGGAGATTAGCTATTATTCAATCTAGAAATATATGTAATGATACCTTTAAAATATGAACAATAAAAATAAATAAATTCATACAGAACTTATTATTTTTTGTGATTAAGTTATACGATATATTGGATGCTTTTATACACTAGCATATTAATTTTTTTTCATTTGGTAGGTTAGGTAATTTACTCATGTATTTAATCTTTTGCCCATAAAAACATCCTTATAACATAACAGATTTAAATATATAGATAGATTGCTGCTAAAATTGAAAATAAACAATATTTTTAAAAATCAATTGTATTAAAAATAGTGTTGTGGTAAATTATATGTTAATAGAGGCGGTAATTTGCAACGAAATATATTATTAATATTTAAGCAATGATTAACCATAAATAAAACTCAAATAACCTTATTTTTTTTTTAAATTAACATTTCATCACAACAGCCCTTGAAGTGGTTTAAGTACTAATAGTACCTTTACTGCCATAGTTAAATGTTTAAGTTCTTGGTCAAGTTAATCGAAATGATGGCTAATACAGTAGAAGCTGGAAATGTGTCTTCATTGCTTTACATTATACTGTTGTTAAAAGCCTCAAGTATAATTCTTTTAAACTCCGTCGTTTAAAATTCACACCTTTTTATGGCAAGTATGCTATAAATTATGTAGAAATTGGACATTAGTGAACGAAATGCATATTCGGACGCCGCAAAAACATTTTTCCTCACGTAACCAAGTATTATCTTTTCCTTCAGTCTTTTTTTCCATCTCGTCCTCTTTTTTTTCTTATATTAATATCAGATCACTACAATTATTAATTTAATATACTGAGAGATGTTAAACTTGAAACTCCAATATTTCACACGTCAAAAATTATAAATAAATGGAATAAAACAATATAAAAATAAATATTGAAAACCGATCCAGGACACTTTTATTTCGCAAAAACACAAAAATCAAGACGATAATAGAAATGTCATGTAGAAAAAAGAATTAAAGTATTAAAAGGATATAGCTCGTCAGTGCGAGAAAGATAATTCGATTTACAGTATAGTTTTATCATAAACTATAATCAATTCCTTATTATTTATAGCAACTCTGACGATTATGAATATACCAAAACGTCTTGTGTATATTCAAAATAGCCAGAGCCGCAATCAACTGAGATTTTTAACGATATTATAAAAATAAAGGTCGTGATTTGATAATTGGGCAAATCACACGAATTACTAGGAAATTATAATTATAAAATTGCCCTAATAATAACAATTGGTGAAGTGATAATATATGCAAGTGGATTTGAAATGTAATTATTATCTTAAAATTTACTCTTGGCGAATTTAATTTATTCGACGGTGAACTCCTGTAACATAAGTCATGTTAAAAATAACATGTGGGAATTAGTTTTCAATTTTATTCCTATTCAACTTAACTGATGACTGCACGCAGGTTCTTTGAATATCTACTCATTAAATTTACGTTAATTAATAAAATGTACATAACTGATTTTCTGTCACAAATAGTAGTAGACGATAATAAAAATAAAATAATCTGCTGTATTCCGATTACATTTGCAATCTGCAATTATTTTATTTCGGTTTGGAATTAGCACTTCTCAAATCAGTTTATATGTAACAAAATAAAATTATAGAATAAATTGCATGTTATTAATATCTCAAGGATTTATATCGGAGTCGATACTACTATCCAAATTAGATCTCAATTAGAAATAAACGAACCATAAGATGAAAAGTGATATAATGTTGAGTTTTATTTTTGCAAAACGTGTTTTAACTAATTAAATTAAGTCTAATAATAAACATTATAGAATGGGTAAATTTAATATTTCTCCAATCTTAAATAAAGGAAAATGTACAAAATAAAGGTATATTTTATATATTTTACAAATTGAAGGAAAATAATATAATAGCTATAATAAAATATTAAGGCATTAAATTAAAGTACACAATACAATTGTAACTTAGTTACTAACAACACATAAATAATCATAAGAGTAATGACAAATTGAAGACCGATTAAATTTCAAAATACACATTCTGATCGAAAGTAGTCCCTTTTGATTGAACATTCTTTTGTTTTATTTAGGTGCACACGCTTCACCTAATATATTAAATTTAATAAAAAAATACAGCTTTACATACAGCAGACTATAAAATAAAATCATACAGCAGACTTATTAACATTATATTGCTGTACAAGCTGTAATGTACTCAGTGAGCTTTGGAAGGTTTAATACCAGAGTGATCCGATTTAAAACATGAAATTCGTGGTAGACGATATAATTTGGTGAAATTTGGGGGCGATTGTTGTATTTTGTCACACGCAATATGATCTATTGTCGTAAATATGTATGAAACATCGTTGGGTGGTATTGTATTTTGTGAGAAAAAGGCAAGGTTTATTTATCATTTATGTAATCAATTTAAAAACTGCTTTAGTTATACAGTTAAATTTCAATAGATCGGGTGAATTATTGTTTGTAAATTTTATACTGATTGTCTCGTTTTGTTTTAGAGATTTATAAAAAGTTCCAGTTCATTGAAATAAAAATATTTCAAATTAAAAATATCAAAAAATGGATGCTTCATATCTACCGGTTGTCCCATAATGGTTAACAATATTTAAAATCCTTGAAATTTGTTTTTTCAATTGAAGTTACACATGATATATAAAATTAAAAAAAAAACGAACACTTTCTTTGCCCCTCAAAAATTTATATCATTTTAAAATTTTAGCTTTAGAGTGAGAAAAACGCCAGTAAAAGTTTAGACGCGTGTACGGATATATTAAGGTTTTGTTTTTTTTCCTTTTGAAGTATTGTTATGTTTATATTGTATAAATATTAATAGTGAAATCCTTACTAATCAATTAGATAAAACACTAACGCATAGCCCAAATCCTTGGAAATACAAAGTTTCTAGAGTATGGCCCCCTTTATAATTCCAGTATAATGATTAAAAGATTAAAAACTAAAAGATTAAAGTATACGCAAAGAGCCCCTTACCTTGAACAAGTTTCTTTCTCGAAGTAACCCAATTTAATATTTAATAGAAATTTAAAACGGTTAGTTGAACGGTTGAAAATATAACAGAGTCTAAGTACTTAAATTCAGTAATAATATGGTTTAATACAGAATAATGTTGTCCTGTAGACTGTTTCAAGTTTTTTGGGTATATTAAGTGATTCGCAGCCAGCTTACAAATGGCGTCATCGGGATATTTCATTGATTGAATTAAAATAAAATCTAGTTTAGTATATACGATTTTCGAGCATATGTTATAACTATTTTTTTTAATTTTAAAAATTAAAATGAAACGATCGTTGAAAACTAAATTTCCATGGGTAGACAAACAGTCAAACACATTCAACCAAAAAATGGGTAATTGTAAATTTATTTATGTTTTACTGACTATATGTTTTGTATCCACCATAAAAACCACCTAAGATGAAAAAGTGATGTTATACAACTTTTTTTTAATATAGAGTGCCATAATTAATGACGAGATAATCGGACAAACCCCGTTAATATTTTTGTTTAACAAAAAGGGAAAATTTTCAAAAAGAGCATAATCAGTATATGAGTATAATTTATTTTAACTTTTAATACAAGTTTCCAGATGATTTTTAAGCTGTCAAAATTTTCAGATGTTTAACAATCGTATTTTTTGGCGGAGTATAAAAACACCTTAAAGAAATCGATCGTTTCACAATACACAGAAATTTCAATTACATAGAAGAAATAGTCTGAATAATAATTATTATTTTGAAAGTTTCTATATGAAAAGGGAAAAGAAATTCATGCTATCAAGAGTTAAATGCTACGATTAGTAAAGGTTACACGAAACTTGCATCTTGATTATATATGGTAATTTTACTACGATTTCCTTACTCATACAATTTAGAACATAAAATGTAAAGATACAACAGATAAGCATCTACGCAAAGTGAAAAAATCTTGTGTTACGTTTTTTTTTTACATTAAAACGTATATCAAGTAGCGAAGCGGCGCGTTTACGGCTCAGGTGCCGCTCCACGTGTAAGCCGCTTTAGATGTAAGTAATATATGGCTCTCTATGAGTTAGCAGAGAGCGCAAACGGATATTAACTGACTTAGGGTTGAAGTTTTAACAATTTATTCCTTAAATTGTTATATTCTTTTTAAAATAATATCTATTTTTTTCTGCTGAGACAATAATATAAACGGGATTCAAACGTTAATTTTAATATTTTTTCCGCGCCGTATTTGCAAGTAATAAAATTAAAAAAATAATCTTGTCAAAATGTAGAAGTTTAACATGTTGATAGTCAACTTGTCAAAAGTGGCAGAGAGAAGTGTTTCCCGAGGTTTCTTTTCCCTTATGCCATGTCTGCCATTCTCGATACGTAGTTAACACATTTTAACATTAGCACACAAATTTGTGTAAATAAGTGCAAAAATTCGAATTATTTACCAAATAAAATATGGATAGCCAAATTGTCGGAGAAATTAATTCACTATTTTAGTCTCTGTCTGAAATATTGTCATGATCGATTACAATATTGTATAATATATATATATGTGTATATATATATATATATATATATATATATATATATATATATATATATATAAATATATATATATATATATATATATATATATACATATATAAATATGATGGAATCAATGATACTTTAAATATAAATTTTGAATCTTTGCTGCCATTTATGCTCTAATATGATATAAAATATCACATATGCGTACATAAAAAATGTTTATACGGTTATTGCACAATGTAATAAGAATTATTTTTATTCTTTCATACAATTATTTTTCATCATTTATGTTTCCATTACTTATATAAATATAATATTACGATAATTTAAAACATTCACTATAAGCAGATTAATGAAGAAATAACAGAATTATGACAAAATACAAAACTCAGTTTACAATTCCTCATAGTGATGCAAGTTTTGCCAATATAGAAACAGCTTTATTAATTTAATGTATTCATAACTGTCTTTGTATTTTATAAATAATCTTGAAAATAAATTATGCCACTCGTGCGAAGATATCTGCTGGTTAGCTGCTGGTTTTATTCACAGCAGACAAGTTCAATTTCACTACCCCGCCCAATTGAGAGGTTAATATTTAAAAGCACGAAATCTTCTGAGATTTTACTGCGTGAAAGCTCGCGCTAAACCCTATAATCATAACATTGATGTGCATATCACGTAACATAAAATCATATACATATTTAGAGACATAACTTTTATATAAGTTATTTAGATTAATAGCTTGTGTCATAATCCTTAGAAGCAGAGATACAGTTCCTTTGTAAATCTTAAATTTCAGAAATCCTACTGAACATTTACCTAGAACACTGTAGGCGGAAATGATATTAGATTCGTGGTTTAAGTATGTTAATTTGCAATTGTTATGTTCTATTATCATCTAGTAAATTAATTTTAAATTCTCATCCGACTTATAAATTATGCCCATAGATACGCAATAATTGAAAAGCCGTAAGGAAATGCCATAAAGAATTCTCAATTCTCGTCATATTTTATTTCACACTTTACCTATGTATTTCTAATTACTGACCACAAGCTTGAGAACAACTACGTTTACACTTCAGTCCTGATGAAAATATTTCAGTTATCGCAATTTTCTTGTATTATAAATGACAAAGGGCCTGAGGGTAGGAATGCGTAATACAAGAGTTTCGTTAGAAGTGAAACCCTCTACAGACTCTGCTACCCCAACTCCACTCTCACCTTTACGTGGTGGGTCCTGTTAAGTAGAGTAACCTCGTGGAATGGAAACCCTAGTGGGAAATGAACTCAATGAGAAGACGAGAGACGGGGGGATCAGTTTAACCGATAGAGCTGGCTTGCTCATCCAGTGACCTTCAGAGGAGGGTTTGTTACTTAAGGTGGCAACGGAGGAATCTTATATCGTCAATGTCAATGACCGCAACTGTAGTTCTTGTTAAATTAATTACTCTTCTACCTTGGACGTATTGGGCACACGGATGAGTTCAATTGACTAAGCCCTTCAATCAATATGAATGGACTGGTGATACCCAGAAAAAGCAGCAACGCATATTCTAACCAAAGCACGGGAGAATAATCTCTAGGAATTATCAAGTTTGTACAACAAAAATAAAAAAGGAAAACTTACATGGGCGTTGGTGAGTACAATGCCAGAAATTTGCCATCATGTTGGCATTATTTGCAAATTTGCCAAATAATGCCATCCTGAGCTCGACAATATTCATTGGGTATTCTGGGCCTGTCAAAGTTAAGAAGACGTGGTCAAGAAAGAACAAAGCTTAAATCTAGGCATATGTTATATGAAAAAGGACCCGACGATGGCAAAAGAGAACAAGGCTTTAGACTGCTGGTTCATCAACAATTAGTACGCCGCAAACTTCTTGCCTTCAACTCTTCTCTCACATTCACCGAGGTACTGCAAACTTTTAACTCGTCGAAAGGACGTCCGGAGACTCTGTGGTATGTCCTTGATCAATTTTAGAGTGTTATTTATACTTTACTGAGTGTATCCAAGAAAACAACAATAAAAGTTATCCATATTTACATTCCAACAAGCGCCTCATCAGATCGTGCACTTGAAGAGATGTATTCAACCAAAGCTCGGAACTTGTAAAAACCATCTACGCTTTCATCATTTGACTGTGAAGAAAGGAGAAGAAATATGCTTGCAAACTTTTTCACAAGGAAGTGGACTTTTCCACATGAGTTAATTTTTTATAAGAGACCTTCTAGAAAATGGGCATGGTTAGCAACAGGCTGTAAACGTAAAAATGAGATCGACTACGTATTATGTAGCCATAGATATATAGAGCAAGATGTAACAGTGCTAAACAAATTTTGCACGGGCAATGATCACAGATTAATTCGAGCCAAAGTAGTCAACTCTATGATGGAGAAGTACATTATGCTGTTTAAAAAGAAAACATCTCACATAGGCCGGGTAAAATTAAATATTATTGCAAAAGAATATCAGAAAATATGAGACGTTAACTTTCAAAAATTAATTGTGAAACACTGGAATTTAACGAACTTGATAAACAAAAAAATAGCCTTAGTATCAACACTATCTATAGAAAAATTTTACTTTGGGACCAAAGTGAGAACAATAATTTAAAACCAGAAACAATTTGCTCCAAGAAAAGCGTGACATGATTTCTGGTGGAAAAAAAACACGAGTGAGTTTGCATAATTATATAAAAGAGTAAAAGATTCAGTAGAAAAGGCCATAAAAGCACATAAAGAGAAAATAATTGAATCCACAATCAAAAAATACAGTGGCCGAAAGTTTTCACAAGAACGCAAACCCATATCTATAAGAAGAGAAGTTAGGCAGGGAGATCACAATATCACCCAAACTTTTTACCCTCGTCGTAGAAGACGCCTTTAAACAACTTGACTAGGAAAATAAATACCTTATGATATCAGATATATGTTTAATTAACTTGAGCTAATATTCCCGTTGAACTGCAGACTGTGATTCAGGAACTGCATGAAACCTCTCTGTCAGTTGGGCTCGAAGTAAATCTGGATAAGACAAAAGTCATGACGTTGGAAACCGTTAGCCCTGCACTATAAATGTGGATAATAATATACTCGAGTGAGTAGATAAGTATGTATACTTGGGCCAAGAATTACGAATGGATAAAAATAATCAGATCAACGAAGTAAACATACACATAAGGCTTCCCACCCTTTTCAAACTCGAATTCATATTTAAAATGGACATAAAGAACCACTTAAAAATACGCATATTTAACCAATGTGTACTTACAGTCCTTATTTAAGGAGTCGAAACTTGGGTAACAACAAAAGCTGTCCTGCAAAAACTTATCGTTGCTCAAAGGGCCATGGAAAGAAAGTTGGTAAAAATCTCCTCAAAGGATTGCAAAACTAATAAGTGGCTTCTGAGACAAAGTAAAAAAAGTGGTGAAACTTAAGTGGCAGTGGGCTGGTCACATTGCTTGAAAGTCGGATTCATGGTGCAAAATTGTCTTGAAGATAAGTCGAGCGGCCGTAAATGAAATGAAAGGACATAATGAAAATGGCGGAATCAAACTGGATCCAGACATCCCAAAATAAGAACCGAATGATGCAGATTAAAGAAGTCCTGCAACAAAAAAATTGAGGATGGCTTATTATGATGATTATGATGATGATTAAATATCAAAGAATATTCGTTGTAGGTTATAGGTAGTAGGTACTTAAGAAACCAGATGTATAATTTCAAATCTTAAGATATTTTTATTATGTTCCATTATTGCATGTATATGATTAAATTCATATATATAACTACATTACATATGCAATTATCTTCTCACCATTTTATGGTTTGTACCTTTTTTTATTTGGTACATATGCAATCTAAGTAGACCAATTTTAGGTTACGAACCTAGGGGAGAGGAAAAGAATTTTGTTCGTAGATTTAAAAAAAATTATGAAATTTATTTCCTTTCTTGGTTTAGCACATATTCAAAAACTTCGTTTTTGAAAAAAAAGTGAAGAAGATAATTGATAAATGTATCTGTCAAGTAAGAGTAAAATTCATACAATGAAAGTTCCATAGGTATAGGTATAAAAATTTAAGGGTACATAGTATTTCTGTTAAATTAATTATAAATATTAATTTTTCAAAACGTAAACATTTTGCCCACTATACCTTTCTCAGGTCTAAAAAAATGGTACATCGTAAATAATATTACCTTTCACCATGTAAGTATATATATATATATATATATATATATATATATATATATAAATATATATATATATACATATATATATATATATATATATATATATATATATATATATGTTTCCTAATGTATTTTTCACACACAAAAGAATTATGGGTTTTCGATATAAATAGTTACTTTTGTAGTTGATTTAAGTCACTTGTACGGAGTTTCTATGAACTTTTCATAAATCCAACCACGTGTCATAAATTGGTCGACTATTACTCATAAACTATAATAATTTTTCTTTTAATTTAATTATGTAAACTAATATAGTGGTTTAGTCGATGATGGATCGGGGCATACAATTCTGTCAAAGATAGCAACTTTAAAGCTTAATATTCCGTAAACGGGTTCTTGTATCGAAAAAGTGTTCATGAAGTACACTCAATATTTTTGAAATAAGTTTTCCACGGCATACTATACAATGGGGAATGTAAAAAAATCATCATTTTATACATGTAGAGGACACCTCCCAAAAATTACCTCCTTATACATATGGAGGAGGTATCCCAAATAACTTTTTTAACGTTTCTAATTTTGTAGACATTATAAATATGGATAACCATGCGAATTGTTTAATATTTGTAACTTTATAGACATTGTAAATATGGATAAATATACCAAATTTTTAACGTTTCTAACTTTGTAGACGTTATAAATAGAAAAACTATGAACAATTTTTAACGTTTCTATATTTCTAGGTGTTATAAAAATTAAAAACTATGCCAAGTTTTTTACCTTTGTAGTTTTTATTTTTTATACTAAGTGTTTTAGAAAAAAGTGGTCTGAACGAAAAAAAAATTAAGAAGTACATAAATCAAAGTTCAATATAAGCTTTCTATCCATAACCAATACCGGCTGATAGTAAGTATACGCGTAGCTAGAGTAAAATGAAAATCTCGATACTTTGTAACAATTTTAAAATGGAACAAGTATTTGTACCTTCATTAAAAACTGGATTAAAATACACCTTTAACATATTTCTGTTTTGTTTCCTCATTCATGTTAGGATCGCCAAACTTATTTTGTGACATGTCAAAGAGTATAATATATTATACGAGAAATGGTCCTTTATAATATCAGTGATAATAAATATAATAGTAGTGTTAATAAATTATAATGTATATAGTAATAAATATTGTATATAGTAATAGTAGTGATAATAAATATTAATAGTAGTGATAGCAATATAAATCGAACTCTTTGGTAATCCATTGAGGAACTTTTCTTGAATTGATAATTAGTTTTTAGAAATTGACAGAAATTTGGAAATTTTTAGTTTCAAGATTATGTTAATAAAAGGAAATTTTTGTACAATATTTTCAGGACATTCATTGTGGTCTTTGTTAACAAAAAATTTATGATCAACTTTGATTGGCATGTTTTAATGAATGATTTGGTTAATGAAATCCCATCTTGCATAATTTTTTTGAACTTGTTTGGTTGTACCAATTTGAATGATGATTCATGTGAGACAGATGTTCCTTGATAGTCTCAATTGAATATAATAAGAATTCTGCGGAGCTCACACACTCGCAAGAGAATAATCTTTCAGCAGGTTTGGGCAAGTTTGGGTATTGCTAAGATTACACGAACATTTAGTCGTCAAAAAGTGTTTTTCTGGAGGCATATCTCATTACTTCACCGGAGCTTATGACCACGGTTGCATTAATTGGTATCGCAAAATTCTAAAAATAGTCGATTAAATTTATCTAAATGCTGTATTACATACCATTGCGGATGAATGAAGCTATATATACTGTTATGAACCAGAAACTTAAACGTACTCTTCGCTGTGGGTCATCGCGCATCTAAATAGATGCCTACAAAAATTAATAAATGGTATAATGCTGGCAAAAAAATGGTCACCTCATTCTTCGAACGATTGCATTATTATATAACTATTATTCTGGAAGATAAGAAATCATTTGCCGCAAACTGATATAACAAATTGTTTGCCCGTTGTTTTGGGAAAGTTTGAAAGCAAAGCGTTCACACCATCACGATAACACCTCGCGCCCTTAGCTAGACCAACAACTGAAAATTTTACTATATCGGATGAAAAAATTATGAGTTATCCGCCATTTATCCATTTGTACTATGTGATTTCTATTTATTTATAAAGACCCGAAGAATTTCCCACTTCCTTCGAAAGGACGCGAAAGTAATGTCCACGATTTAACTGTTCTCTCGGTAGTTCCCTTGAATGGAACGATGAAGAAAGGGTATTATGGAAACCATCTTTAAAATAAATTAATTACAAATTGGCTAATTTTTAATCTGTTAAACACTGTTAGTATCACTTAGGTTTGCTTTATTAATACATTATCATTGAAGCTAAAAGAAATCAACGACAAATTTGCATTCTTTGTAAAACTGAATATTTTTTTCGATTTTAAGCTAAAAAATTAAATTGTTTATAACAGTATATTTTCTACAATCCTACTTGGAATAATATGACAATCTTTGCCTGGATAAATAACTATTGTTGATATAATCAAACTATAATACCTAAAATATTCGAAAAACAACATCTACTTCTTAACGAACGGTGCTTTGTAAATAAATCATATTTTACAAAAGTTTAACTTAAAACCTTGCCTCAATAAACTGTTAGGTTTAGAGACAAAATATTATAATTTAAAAAGTGCATTGAAAACTTGCTATGATCGATATAAAAAAAATTTGTGATAGACTCATTCGGTTGTAAAATTCTTAAAATATGCATGTTAGTTACGTATATCGGTCAAATGCAATAGCTACACATAAATCTTCGCATAGGTAAACACGATTTTAACTATGTATAGAATAAATTGGGTTTTCAAGAAATTATTTTTAATGTTTCCATGGGCGGTTTGTCTATTGAGTATATGCCAAATTTAGCAAGAATTATTAAATGATATTTTAGTTTAAAACAGCACAAAACAAGTCACAATAACTAACCCTTGAATTTTTTGATAAAATTTCATATCAAGTAGCTGGAGTATACTGAAAGTTTTTGCAAGTGACATTTTATAATAATGGTTATGAAAAATCAAATCAAAGTAAAAAAAATCTAACTCTTGAATATACCACTTGTTTTCATATCTCGATGGCAATTTGAAAATGTGAAATAATATTTCAAGATGAATATAATAAAAGAAAATTGTCGTTCAATAATTTTTTATATTTCATAATAAACCCCAATCCTGCGCTACTATTTCTATCTAATATTACGTGTTCAAACATAGTGGAATCGATCTCAGCAAGGGTCTGCATGAGGAATATCCATCAACGGAGACAACTGAAGATAATATCAATGCTGGTTGCACAGCATCTTGATTAACACTAGTTTGGGCTTTTGATATGAGTCAGGAATATAAAAATCTGTCTACGTCTCGAAAAAGCGTGGACTATTATGAGATTTTCATGAAAAATCTGACTGCCTCTTTCATTGGTCCCGTCGAATTACATGACGCATAGATTTCCAACGATACTATTTTGAAAAGCAACAAAAATGTTACAAACTAGATAGTTAATTCCACTTTAGATATTTCAAAAAATTTCAGTGTAGTCTAACCTGAGAAGTGGTTTCATTTGTTTAACTCAAAAATGGTCCCGAAGTATTTTGTCTTCATTAACAACTGTTGAATAAATTTGGCGTTAATTTTGTAGAAATTTATTTTAATTTTTCACAACCGAATGAAATTAATTGATGTAGTATTATATATACTATAATTGTGTAGTATTATGTAGTAATATCTTCAGGTGGGCAATTTGTAAAATCTTTACATAAAATCTTTGCAAATAATAATACGCTGCAACGGATGGATGTGACCAACACAAAGTTTAAAGACTAATGAAAAACAGTTATTTAACACATTTTTTTAAATAATAATCAAGTGAATAACAAATTTAGACTAGTAGACTGATCGAGTTGCTGAAACTATTCACGATACATATTGTGAAAAGGTTTTAGCGTATTTAATGGGATTAAAAATGAGTAAATATGTAAAAGAATAAACTTTTCTTTTTAAATATTCAATTTTACAGACATATCAAAGTTTACAGAATTTGTCAAATCAGCCTATTAAGTCAATAATAATTATTTACAATTTGACGTTTATCTCTAACTAAATTTTTCATATCACCAGTTTTATTTCGTTGCTGGCGATACATTTTGCTCACCCAAAAAATGTACAATCTTGTTACAATCACTTTTCTCCTTTTATAACTAATATTACGAATAAATTATTAAATGCATCCTCAAGGGTTTGAATGTTCACACACTTTTATTTCATTTATTTTAAATTAAGTTTATGAAAAAATAAGTCCTGGTTGCTAATTTTTTGCTTTATAAACACAATACCCATGTAAGACTATTTTTGGAATAAATTTTTCTGTGAACGAACTGATGGTTTTTTCTAAAATAGTTAATATCAATTAACAAGTATGTGAAAGTATAAAACCCAGTTGCGTCAACATCTTTTCATAGATATTTATTATTTTAACAGGTCAAAAATTAGTTTAAGAATTTTTGAAATATGAAAGGTATCTGCACATTATACTCTAGAGCATAAATTCCATAATTATTTCATTTTGTGACACGTTTAATATTTATGTTTTTTCTTCTATGAAACTTTTAAAAGCTTGCTTAAGTTATACAATGACACAAATTTTGTTTTTTATAACAAATATGTGAGATCTGCATAACAAGGAAATTAATTTTTTTTACATTGACGACGTTTCTGCATGGCGTGTCTTTTAATTTTAATTATTCCAGAAATGCTCAGACCTTTTTTCGTCTGAAAATCATTATATTTCAATTACGTTTGTAAACGGAAATAAAGATTTATAATTCACTTTATTATTTATTTAAATTAATTTATTTTTATTGCCGCATTTATAACGTGTCAACTTATCTATCTAACTAATGATTTTACCGACCTAGATTTAGCCTTTTTTGATTATTTTTAAATGATGGGAAAGAGATTGGATATGATATGGGCTTAAAGAGGAAATAGATTATTTCACCTCTAAAAATATTTATAATAGTTTTTCGCGATTAGCAGGGAGCATGAAATTGGAAAACTGTATTTTCATTAGGGGAAATAAAACAAAAACCAGTTCCTTTTGTGTGCTCTAGTACTTGTTTTATTAGATATTTGTACTTATTGTATTTTTTATACATTACTTATATTAGAATTAAATAATTTTTAATTAAAAAATAAAATACAATTCAAAGAGTCTGGTTTCGCTTTTAATGGAATGTTGATGAAATGTTTATACGTTTAGGATACATTCAATTAATTAATTATTGATCTGTTCCGTCTCGGTATAAAGAGCTATTAACTTCGGAAAATCTGTGAGAATAAGGTAAATTAATGGAGGTACGTCAAGACAATATTTCAGCATAATTTATTGCGTTCATAAACTATAAAGTATATTTGTGTAAAACCTATAATAATTTATTTTAAAGTAGAAATCACAATCTTTATCATAGTGGTTCTAATGTGTTATAGGAAAGACCCAATTACGTAAAAAAATGGGTAATTTTTAATTCGAACAAAAACGAACAAAATCATGGGCCAAGCATAGTTGGCTATAAAAGTATTTTTTTGTATTCAAAGGCACATCATCTTTATTTCACGCCTTCATATGTTTTAGTGCGTGACGACGTGCCGGGGTGCGCGCGTGCGTGCGTGTGTGCGTGCGGGCGTACGTGCGTGTGTATGTGTGTTTGCGTGTGTGTGTCTCTTTAATTTAACACACACACTCCCACAAAGACGAAGATATATTCATGCAAACATATTTTACTGTGTGTGGATATACGTTATTATGATAACAGTTTATGCTTTGCTTAATAATTACGGAATAGATATTTTGCTATTTTATTTAAAAATATGTTTTAGAGTTCCATATTAAAATGATAAAAATAGAAGGTTTAAATATGATTTGTTGTTCATTTATCTGTCTTTATGTTAAATCTAGTTTTAGGAACTACACTTTTTGTTATTTTAAAATTAAAGTGGTTGGATAAGTTGTTGGCACGCACTTAGCTCTGGTGTTGAAATGTAAAAATTGTTTCTCTTCTTGGAGCGCTAAAAACGGGAATGATCTAAAAGTTTTAAAATTTACTTCCGTGTATAGGCCGTTAATTGGAAGCATCGAAATTTGAGGTCATTATTTTACAATATTGTGGACCTATAATGTATTCAAATGAGACCAAGGATACTAAATGTTTTCAATGCGATTTAATTCTTTCTTTCCCGGGAGAAGTTAATATACTCTCTCACTTTCTACTCGAGTTATCTTCACCAATGTGGATCATAATAATTTACAGTAAACATCATATGCGTTTATCATAAAGAAATAAAATGAACCATATGATGAACAATATCCTTTCTTATTAAGTGTGCCTAATACCTTTAGCAAACTCAGAATAGTTCAAAGGGGATTACTAAAAAAACACATCTCAAAGAATTTGATGAATGAATAATTTGCTTCAATACGTGCATGACGTCGAGGTCAAATGTCGCTTTACGTCTGATATTATAAGTTTTATACCGTGATAATTTATTACTTTTAATTTTAATTCAATTTGAATCTCTTTCACGTTGCGTATTCAAATAACGCCCAAATTTTTCTTTCCCGTTAAGTAAATATTCTTAATAAAGAAAATATTCCTAAGATAAAGGAAATATCTCCTTAGCGATATTTTTGGTCAAATATCTCTGATTTTACTTAACCATATAAAATAACTAAATGCAGTTTTCGTCGATAGATTAATAAATGTCTTAATAAAAGAACGATATTGGAACAAATAATAGTAAACAATTTAAAAAGTGGGTAGTAGCTTGTATATGACAGTAGCATAAAGGTTAATTCATGGTTGAATTCATATCAAAAAGTACATTAATCTTAGAATAAAAAGTACTCCAGAAGGCGAAAACACGAGCAAAAGTGTGTCCAAAAAACTACGCGTAAAATGCGTAGTTCTGCAGCTCTGGAAGGTTATGTGCTTTCTACGTGACAATATAGCTTAAAATGCCGGCATGTGCTATTCCCACCTCCAAAAATATCACTGCACTGCAAACGAAACAAATGGGGATTGCTTTTCATACGTAAAAACTATTACTTAATTTTATTTTCAATTAACTATGCAATTTTAAAATATCGAAGTAGATTATTATTAACAGAAGCACGCCATTTTTATTGGTATTGTCATCTCTTAAAAAATTGTTTACCCAAATTAAAAAATCTTAATTGCTCGATAATGAACAATGTAAAATTTTATTTGTAAAAAAATCGGGATTTGAAAAATGTTGGAGAATTTGTTGTAACGTTTAAATTTCCTTTATCATATTCAATTTTACAATATTTTACGTATTACGTATACAATCACTATATGTAGGATTACAGCAAGAAACACGTGTTACGTTCATTAATTTCTCCCGTCTTCTTTAATTTCTTCAAAAATGCGAACCGATATTGTTTAAAATATGAAGGAATTTTATCACGACATTGAATGCTAATTATTATAAATAATTGTTTCGTCCTATTTTTAATTTCTTTAGTCTGAGATCGAATATTTTCAAACTTTTATTATGGGCTTTTCACATCTCTTTTTACTTTAAGTGACTAAGATAATTGTTTCGTTTTTGTATTAAACGTGTTAAGTCATAAATAAAATGATAAATTCTGACAAAGTCTTTAAATAATTTTAATCTAAATACTTTGGCCATTGGTTGTGGTCAGAATAAACATTTTAGAAATTTTAATAATACTTCATATAAGCCAAGCCATGACCATATAAATTGATGCAAATGTGAATCCTACTGCTGCAAGCAAATATATTTATATGCGTCGATTTCCTGAAGTTCGTGGGTAAATTTATTCTGCTGGTAACACCGTGCGCGTTGGGGGAGGGCGCTAGTAGGCGGAGCGCGGTGCCCCCTCCACCGATTTTTGGAAGAAGAGATTTGTGCGTATGCACCTTCTGGATTACTCTATATTCTAAGACATTAATATATCAAGCGGAACTGTATATATATATATATATATTATATATATATATATATATATATATATATGTATGTATATATATACATATATATATATAATATATTTAAAAATTACTCGGACGTTATGGGCTCATACATAAAGGCACAGAAAATTAAAACATAAAACAACATTTTAGCATTAAAACTAATCATTATGTAAAAAATGTCTTCGCTCTGTTTTTAATATTCTGCAACCAACAATATATTTTAAATACGCTGTTTCATCCCAGATGACTCATCGTTTAATATTATTTTAAGATGGCTTTCGAAGGCATTTGTTTCCAGATAAGCTTTGAGTGCCTACAAAAGTAGGGAATGATTTAAAATGTCAGATGAGTTTATTTGGATTATTCCGTCCAACCGCGAACGGAATAATCCAAGTAAACTCGTATTTTAATGCAGGATGTTTCTTCATATTTATTATATATTTTTTACGATACTTGCAAAGATAAAACGATACATCGTCAATTTTTTATAGTTCTTTAGTGAAACAAAGAACTTTTATAATTTCGTCGTGCCTATTGTCTATCACAACTTCATAATTTCTATATTGTTAAACCTATAGTAATAAAGTTTTGGCAAATATATATATATATATATATATACATAATAAACGTCAAGTCATCAAACCAAATACAAAATTATAAGTTTTTAAATAATAACTAGTTATACATTTTAAAATTACTTCTTGCTTTTTCCAAATAATTAATTGCCCAACCTCATTTCAGAATTGTTTGAATGTTTTTTTAAACCGATATAATCTTGCGTTTTTTGTTGTTCTCGTTATTCGATGGGTGTGGAATCGCGTACGCATGCATACATACACGTACATATATACGCCAGATTAAATATTACTTTAGAAATATTTCAAAATATATTCGGTTGGTCTACATTAATTTGCTATTATCTTAGTCGAGTATCAAGTAATTTACTTATAATTAAAAGTGAAAAGTTTCGAAACCAAAGTACATTAGCGAGTGACTTAACTAAAGATATCATTTTAAAACTTGCTTCGCGGCTTGTCCAGTATTGATTTAGGAAGAGTGGGATGCTATATTATTAAATAGATAAACTCGACTAAACAATTTTACTAAATTATTCGACTTAATTCCTTTGTCCCTACACATTTAGTTCACATGCGCTTCTTACTCGACTAAAATCCTGGCACAATATAATCGATCATAATAATGAAAGTCGAGACTTTGGAATGTTACGTTAATAATAATACTAATATTAACCTAACAATAAACGATCATATTAGACATTTTTAACCTCCCACTGCGAGGTCTTCTTTTACGCAAACTTAAATTTATTTGGGATGCAAATAATAATGAAATATTTGGTTTAAATATAAATAAATGAAAACGAATCGTTTTATAACAATACAACGGAAGGTGACAAAGCATATTTCGTTGAAATACTCGTATTTGGTCTCAGATTTCGTTATGCATTTTCGACCATAGATTTTTTAGGTAAACAATACTTAAGATTACAAGCTTTCTATAACTTAGCGGATATTGCATAAAGGACCGCTAATGTTTACTATTTTGTAACCAAATGGCGAAACCGTAATCATTACCATTTCGTAATATTTGGCCCTCCATCCGCAACTGGCAGCTCTGGAGCTGTATAAGTGTATTTAATTAATTTTAAAGAAGTCGTAGATACAGGAAGACGTTTTGTAGTATTTCCAACCATCTATCTTTGTAACTACATTTATGAAAACCCGGAAAAAAATCAAGATTGACGTTTAGAACTACGTTGGTGGAAAATTAATTAATTCAACTTGCATTAATTAATCAAAGCCACAAATTTACTTCTGGGATATCTGAGAAAAGTTCATCGGGCAATACATTAAAAAATAATACGAATATTTAAAAATAGTGTAATAGAAATAATGCACAATTTTAAAAGTTTAAACTTGTCTACATCTTTTTAGAACCCTCGTAGTGACTTCTTCTACCCGTACTAAAGAGGTTAAAACGGTTTACTACTTTATTAATTCTTAGACGAACCCTTTCACTTATTTCGTGCATATTGGAAGCATACTTATGTATAACGGATTGACAAATAAAAAGGAAGAACCGTATGCATATAACAAAAAATCTATGTATAAAATAAAACTCAAGTTTTTCTCTCACATCAAGGATCCCGTACCTCGTTTTAAGTAAAATGATTTTATCTATCTTCAGTTTAACTAATTTTGGGCGCATTAATATATCATGATTAATATTTAGTCATATCTAATATACTAATGTAATATTTATAAAGGGAACTTAGATATCACGGAATATCTCAAAAACTATGACTTAATCAAGGTGTTATTTTCACGACATACTTTACGTGGTCTCTTAAAAACCATCGAATACATGAGTTTTAAGGACCCAATTTTCCTTTTTATGGTAAAGAACCCTAAAAATTACAAACGATCTAAACGTTAAGGTTTCCTCGTTTATATTCGAGTACAAATATCTTCAGTATTTTATAAAATTTTCTTAGAAGTTCGCCTTTAATATTTTTTTACAAGGAACATTGTACCAATCTCCAAATATTTTGGCCAAAAACCAACAGTACTGAAGTTTATAATAAATAACATTAATAAAATATCTTTAAAAGAATTAAAAAAATAAAGATTTTATTCACCTTTGCCATATAGTTTATGTAGCATTTCAAAAATACCAAGTACAGCTAAACCTAGCCAATTTTTGATGTTCGAAAATTGTAATGTAAAATTCAGTAACACAAGTATTTTATATTTTGACAGTGCATGCAATGAATATAAATATTTTTATTTTATGTTGGATTCCATAATGCAAAACTCCAAACGGAATCAAACTGTTGTGGCATTGTCGTCTGCACATACATCCTCCCATCTATTTCTCTATTAGAAGACTCCACATTCCAAACGAAGCAAGATAAGAATTTAAAGTTCAAACATAACTGAAATTTAAGTCCTTAACCCAAATAAAATATGGTATTTAACATTTCTTCAAATTATATTTCAATTGATTCCCGAACGTAGAAAGGATGGCTGAAATACATTTTCTTTGTCGTATAATTGTTTTAAAAGATGAATACTTTTTAATACATGTCTTTTAATGGATTATATTTTTCTTTTCATTTACAGAAAAACAAAAATGTGTGACTATATCAAATTTACCATTTTCGGACCCACTTTATAACAAGGTCTATCTCAAAAACAGCATTAGTTACAATGTAGTAAATCAGTACTTATATTTTTAATAAACTTTAAATAAAAGGGGATATTTATTGAATGGTAAATTTTATCCTACTAATATTATAAATATGTGAGTTTGCATATTTGCTGGTTTGTGTGTTTAAATGCTTGACTGACAACGACGCAAAAAATACTATATGTATTTATATATAATTTCGTATAAAGATAGACTATGAAACTGGAATAGCACACAGACTACTTTAAAAAAATCAACACAAAAATCTAGCACTAAAATGATGGATGACAGTTTGTATGGAAATTCACGTAATTTACTTATTTATAATTCGAAATATTTTATTTAAATATAACTTACTTTTTTATGGTATCTATTTAATTATAATACTCTTAAAGTATTTTGTCAGTAAGAGTGGGGGCATATGAAAACACTTCAATGTGAATTAGCCCTCCTTTTCCCTCATGCTATTTAAGGGAAATATTTTTAGGAAGCAAAATTCGTCAATGGCAGGTTGTCAATGCCCGTTGAGTCTGTTGTTTAATATATATATATATATATATATATATATATATATATATATATATATATATATATATATATATATAGATATATATATATATATATCTATATATATATATATATATATATATATATATATATATATATATATATATATACATATAAACATAATATTACTTCTCTCTCCCAAGTAATGTAATAAATATCTTAAGAATTATTAAATTGACTTTCATGAAATTTGGTTTAAATAAATTATATGTTTCATAGGGAAATAATTAATTAATTAAAATTAGTAAGCAATAAAACCAAATGTATTTTTCTAGCAATACGTAAACCTTATGAAAGACACATTAAGCAAAGTATTAGTAGATAATGAAAAATAATATTAGCATTTGCAAATACTTGCAAATAGTTTAAAAGAAACGCACGTATCATCAATTTTTAAATTGTCCTATGCGTTTAAGTAGTTACGGAAAATCATCGTAATGTGAGTTAAATAACGTATTAAAATACATTATTTAACTAAAGTGAACACTAACAACACTGTCTGCTTATATTAGGGTTATAAAAATGTATTATAAAATCCAAAACTCTAAATGTCATAGTTTTGAGAACTATCCAATAATATATTGTCTATATTAGTAATTATTCATTTTTTAAACAAATTTAATTATGTTAAACCACGTTTTTAATTTAAAGTAACTGCATTTTTTTTTATTTCAAACAGAAAAAAGAAACCTTTATAAGGCCACCCAAGTTTTTGTCTTCCGTAAATCACAAAATAAACAATTCACGGATATACGAGGAAGAGTAGAAAAGTCCAGTTTATTCGGGCACCGACGCAATTGCAGTCTTGTATCCTATGTACCGAAAAAAGTCAAAAATGTCCTTCTCGTATCCAGCATGCACGATGATGCCCAGATCAATGAATAAACAGGTAAACCGGAAATTATAATGGACTACAATAGAACCAAAGGTGGAGTTGATACCGTGGACAAAATGTGTGAGACTTACAACGTTGCACGTGGGACAAATAGATGGCAATGGTGATATTTTACAGTTTGATGAATGTAGCGGGTATAAATACGTTTACAATATACTTGCACAACAACCCTACCAAGAAAATTAGCCGTAGATCTTTCTTGAAGCCTTAGCATACGATCTGATCAATCCGCAACTTAGACGACGGGCTCTCATGACATCCTTACCGAGAACCATAAGGAACACTCTCGCCGAAATATGTAAATTAGATGGACCCTAGTCTTTAGCAACATCTAACAATAATAAAGTTGGTAGTTGTGGATACTGCTCATCAAAAAAAACCGCAAAACACGTTACAACTGTGCCACCTGAAAAAAATACTATTGTTTGGAACATGCTGTAACCGTATGCCCTGATTGTTATGGTGAGGCTCAAAACTAAGCCAAATATAGATAAATGTGTTCTTTGATATGTTTATTATTATTATTCAGAAGTTTATTTTGTTTTTAAAAAGAAGTTCAGATTTTAATTTTCTTTTCCTAGTACTTAAGAAAAAAATCTCAAATTCGAAGACTGATTTGTGATAGAGTATAAGTCAGTAAAATAATTAATAAATTAAATATTATTTATACTTTTTTGTTTTATTACATCCTAAACTTTAAAATAATAGTAATAGTATTTGGGCTTCTTAATAAAAAAAATATGTTGTAGGGGTAAAAACTATCGGTCTGTGACACCGTGCGCGAGTATAGGTGTTACAAAAATTGGCGTGAGTATAGAAAGGTTAAGGTACCAATTGACGAGGTGTATTATGAGGAATACAATCATATTTTTTTTCCTAGTTTTAAATATGTCTAAAAAGCCATTTCAAGAAATAGGAAAAAGTCAAAAACTCCTCCCTCACACCCTTACTTCCGGAAGTAATAAATGTAAAATCATGAAAAACAGGTTTATATCATCTGATGTGTAATAGTTATTGTTCGCCATAGGACTCAAAATTGTCAAAGTTGTTTTTACTTAACATTTTTATGAAAAAGTAGAAAACTAAAGAAATAAATTTTTTTCCACTCCAGGGACTCAAAAAACATTCAGATTTTTTATCATTCCACTGAATTTTGTTTCAATTTATATAAAATAAATTTAAGAACAGTAAAACGGCTCAGTGCTTAATGGTACAGTTATTTCTTTGATAAATGATAAATGTGTACTTTGAATCTTATGCAAAAATAATCATTAACGAAAACTTCGTTGGAACTTACGTTTTTCAATTACCCAAATAATGATAAGCAAACACATAAGCAGTACAGTACACACAAAAGCCACTTATGCCAATCGCAAATGTGCACAGCTGCACGACATGTATCAGTGACACGGAATGGGGAAGGCGGAAGGAAGTCAGGCGGAGTGCCGCTGTCAGTGTAGTTGCTGGGAATGTGACTGCCATTAAGCGGAATTGCGTTCGACGTAATATTGATATGATGTTTAGGCGATATGACTAGTTTTTGAATATCGGTATTGATTCTCGTATGTACTGCAAAATGTTCTAGATGATAATTGATATAAATATCTTTTGTTGATTTAAATTATTGATTAGAATATTATTTCATTACTTTTTATTTAAATTTTCATTTATTTTCAAATGAATTTTACTAGAATATTAGAATATTTTATTTACAAAATGGAATATTTCTGATGTAATATACGTACATTTAAAGCAAAGGCAGAATTGAAAGAAAAGATAATAGCGTTTAAGTCCAGTTTTTTACGTGCTATACCTTGTATTTACCTTTTAAAGGTTTGTTTCTTTAGAATAAATTAACGTAGACAAAAAATTAACAAATATTAAAAAAGGGAATGATTTGCTTCGATGAACTTATATGAAACTAATCTTGTGAGTAGCTTTAATTTAAGATTATTTATTACCTACAAAAGTTTTATTTTTATCTTTATATCGTGACCTGATATTTCGCAATACGTAGACAATATATGCCATTACATTTATTAATGCAAATTGACCAAAATACATTTAAATTTAAATAAATGCCGTTTCCTCTATTTACCAGATTATTACCAAATGTTAAAAAGGTATTTTTGCAATGCAGTCACAAACCAAACGTGTTCACCATTACATGTTTTAGAGAAATATCTATTGAAAAAGACGCCGTTCGTGGAAATATTAATGGACATTTTTAATAACTTTTGACATGATCCCTTCAATGGCATAAAAAGGCAAAATAATTCAAATATAGTTTAATAAATTGTAAATTTACTGAATTTTTTAGATTTACACGAAACACCAGTCGATGTTTTTAAGTTTTATATACTTTCAAATTTTCTTTCAATCTCAAACGATTTATTATTATTATTATTTTAATTTCAATATATAACTTATTTTCTAAAGAAGTGAGAAGTTTACATTTTACATGACAATTTCATATTAAATATTTTGCTTAACATAATATTTAATTATGAGTTGAATAGTAAACCTTTCTTGGTATTGACTAATTTAAAAAAAATAGTAACACAACAGTGTATACATGTAACTTACCCTAAAATAGTAAAATAAGAATGTACACAAGTCACTTACCCTGGTATTTCATATCTTTTAGTGATGGCACCAAAAGAAACCTTTACTTGATCCAATTACAAAAATACATACATTTTTATACACATCCATAATGTTTGCATCGAAAAATTATGTCCACACTTTTAATTAATCACAATAATTCTTTTCTGAGGAGGATATACACTGATAGCCACTTTGCCGTTGGTAAAACTTGGAATAGAATGAATTCTCAATAAAAAATTTCACCAGTATTCGATAAATTACTTCAATATAACAAAAAATAAATATAAGAGTAAAAAATGTAATATGCATCTCAATATTTATTGCAGATAATTCCATATTCTTTGAATTAATGACTAATGCAATGTCGTATGGTATCTGAATTGAAATGCTAGCTTCCAATAGGTCTACACAGAAATTTCTGTTAGAGATTTCTCTCGAAATATTGCCATATTTTGCCTTATCATAGCAATTTAAGCAGGCCGGTTTATCCTAGAGAACGTGATTTGTTTCTGTCTTAGTAGAATAACAGGTGTTTGCAAAGGAATAAAAGGACTTACGTAATAAAAATAGCAGATGTCTGCAAATGAATAAAAGGACAACCATAATAAAAATTCATCAAAAATACCCCGTTAATTTTTTGATTGAACTTATTTAAATAAGGGACGATTTTACAAGGTGTTTAAATGAATGTTGTCATATTTAAAAAAATGACAAAGCATTAACATGGTTGTTACGAAATAAATGTGGATTTCATCCTATTTGTCTTCAAAAATTATATGTTAAATACACCAGCAGAATATAGGCAATGCATTGAAGATTAGTTGACATATGAAAATCATATAAAACTAGAAATATTTATTCTATATTTGTCTAGATAAGCACTTTCCTCGTATCTGAATATTAATTCTCGATGACCAATTAGATTGCAATAAATTTAAGATTCATTGTTAAAACTAAGTGAAATAATTAATTCAATTTTACATATACATAATTTATTAGGCATAAATATTTATAGAGAGCAAAATTTCAGCTTTCTATATAAAAAAACTCTCTTGGACTTAACATTGAATATATTACCCGTATTATAATAAATCCTATGTTATAATATACCAATAAGGTCTACGCTTCTTCATCACGACACATACATTGTTGCTTGATAGCTATGTATAACTGAATTCAATTAATGTTTGATCCTATGTGAACGTTTGCAATGCTGCATAAATTACTGGCTTCGTTAATATGCAAATTGTTATTTGCATTACTTTGATTATTTTATTGTACTCGAATTATAGGATCTATCTGTCATATCATATTATCTTGAAGTTTTTTTTTCATGTCTAAAAATAGTACAGCAAAATTATCTAAATATTTTTGTTATTTTATTTCTTTTTACGGTAATATTTTTCAAATAAAAAATATTGCCAACTGTAAAAAGCATACGCATTTTTTGAATATCATCGTCATGATAAAAATAGATATACATTGGCAAATTTCAGGGACGTGGAAATAGATGTTAGGCAAAAAGTAATTCCATACCTTTAATTCTACACCCAAAATAATTCAGTTATGTATCCATTATGATTCATAATAATCCGTCTTCTCCTCCATGCAAAGAGTTGTTAACAAATTTACAGTGCATGGTCTATTGACAAAATTTCAGAGTCTTGGGCATTGTGATTCTTTTATATTACAGCAAATCTAAACTGAATATTTGTTAATATTTTTCTAAGCGTGAAAAATACCATAATTTTGTTACAAGAATGGTATATCTAAGAAATTTTACGTTGCATAAAATGAGCACATCTTAAACAAAATTAATGTTCAAATCGAAGAAGTGACTTTGGTGACGAATAAAAGCTTGTGAATGTGTGAAATTTTGGTCGAAGATTCCATTTATTGAAAATTGTAAGTCGTATACCAAGCGCACGCTAATAATATATTATTAATTAGGAGTTTAATAGCAAATTTTGGGGGCCAGAGACTAGAATAATGTAATTAAACAGGCTAAAATTATTAAAGAATATAAAAATAGTTGCAATTTTATTACAAAACTGTGAAATTAGGGCGGAATTCGCACCATGAAGCTCTTTTTATATTTAGATAGACATTATTATAGGGCATCATCGAGATTGAATTATAACAAACCGGGAAATTATGAATATCGCTTTTTTTAAATATAGTCACATAATGTTGCTGAATTTCTTAGCATTTGATCTTAAAATCGTCTGTAACTGATGGCAAAATCTTCAACTGATGTCAAGCGGGTATAACATTTATTTGACCAGAAAAACGATTAATTTTTTCAGTGATTGTTTATGAACATGATAAGTTTAATAATTACGTGAGATGATGTAAGGCTTTATTTATTCGTATTTTTAAAGATAATTAATTAAAACATTAATTCAGTTAAAATTTTCTTTATCATGAGGCATCAAATATTGTAAAGAAAATTTTAAACTTTCGTAATTTTTGAAGTCTGTAAATTATCATATTAAAGTTCACAAAATTCCTTTCCTATGTTTCATATTATACAAAACACGTATTCAAATATTTTGAATAGCAAATAAATCAAGCGCCTCTAGAAAGTATAAAATAAATTAAAATAATATTCTGTGAGTATTCTTTCTGATATTGTTTGTAGTATAATTTTCACAGACGTAAAATATAGTGAATATCTCAAAATATATGAAAATAGAATCATTGCTACTTTTTTAGTAAATTTTAAGTGAAATTCTAGCTACGCTGCTGTTTTCATAATTTTAATTTTAGCATAAGAATGCCGGACGTAATTTTTGTTGATATTTTCAACAATACCCGTAAAACTGCATTACATAAAATTCTAAAAGAAATATTCGGTATCCTTATATTTACTTTTTCTATTGTTTAATTGCTCTTTAATAACTTGTTGTTTTAATTGATATTTCACCTGATAAAACAATATAAATTTATTACTAATTGTTTATTGGCTACCTAAAATTTTCTTATGAACATGATTGAGTCTTATCTATTTATATATATTCGGGTTAATATTCTTTGTTACTGCGCCAAATTTTATATTTATCTAAAGAAAGACGTCGTCGTTGACAGGAAAACAGTTGATTATCGTTAAAATAAAATTTTCAAGATAACTTTTTTTGAAAATTCAAAATAATATTCATAGTTTTTGTCATCTTTTTCGAAGACTACTGGACTACTGCAAAGACATCCAGCAGCCCGGGTGAGCACCACGCTACAAGCAAGTATTGGGTGTGTTAATAATAGTTATATTTAATATTCTTTTTGCAGTCAATCAGAAGAAATGCGTGTTTTATGTTTTATTTCAACGACAATTTATTGCTTTATAGTCAACGAATAACGTCTTTCTTTGCCCGACACCTATTCTCGGGCACCGTGTGATATATATATATATATATATATATATATATATATATATATACATGCACACGGTGCCCGGGAATAACCCTTAAATATTCATATTAAATAGGAATAAATTTACCCTTAAATATCACAATGCGCGCGTGGATGATCAAGCATCAAGTGTATTCTGCATTTAATGTAACACAATAAATAATAATAAAATGGACGCAATTCATCGCGAATTATTAATAACGACTGTACAAGAAAGAACGCCAGTTTGGATGAGCAAACATCGACAACATCTAAATATTGAACTAAATAGAAATCATATTTGGAGATATAGAAGGTAAGTAAACTGTAAGATAATGTACGTTTGTGTAAGAAACATATTTTAAAATAATACAAAAAAATAAATGTATGATTTTTGTTACCTGTGTTAGTTTTCATTCCCAATATAAGCGCAGAGCTGATATCCCACTATTATGGCTCTTATATACTTGTTATTTTTTCTATTTCTTGATGTGTTATTTCTCATTCTTTCTGTCATTCTATTTAATCTCAACGTAATTATTTGATATGCTACTCCATTATTGCCGTCTCCATCTCATATGATATTGCGTATCAGGCAATAACTTTTATTTAATAAACAAGCATGTTCTACACTTGTACTCTCAATTAAAATATCCCAGACAGATTCTATTCTCGCACGCGCAGACGAGAGTCTTCCTTTTCGATATTCTCTATGTTCATTTAGATTCTTTTGTGGAAACGGACGGATTAAATAAGTTTTCAAGGGTTATATTTCATCTTCAATTAAAAAATTGGGTATTACGATGGACGAATTAGATAAAGTTCGAGGCGGCAAACAAACATCTTTGTAAGCGTCTACTACTACTTGTAGAATGACAGTAAAGTACTTCTTTTAATTAAATTATTTTGAACCAAAATTATTTGGGCGTTTGACACTTAAATGTTTCTCGTCTATACTGCCGTAGTTCAGTTATTGGGAAATTTCCATGGAAAATGAAATTCTTGAATGTTTTTTTTTCAAATGTATTGTAGTAGGCTTTGGCATTGTACTATCCTTAAACATGTTTCATAAATGATCTTGTTTATAGTACTTATCCCATGACAAAAGCTTTGTCTTAATGATTTAAAGGCCATTCTAGTTAAAAGTTTGTAATGTAATATATTTCTTTATTTATTCTAGTTGAATAAATAAACAAATACATTACATTATTTGCAGTTGCTGTGCCGAAAAAGAAATGGAAGAAACTTAAGGATTAATTTCGAAAATAAATGAAAAAAAACTCCCCTTATTAGGTCTAACGGTGACGGAGACCTTACTGATAATTTCGAATTTACTTATCCGTATTATTAAATAATGAAATTCTATATAAATGAAACTGTTACTTAAAATACATCGAGGAAACTGATGAAAATAGTGATAACAGGAATGAAAACATCGGAAGTATATCAGGTAATGCTTCTCTTGATCATTTTTTGTCAATTGGAGCATTTGCTGGCAGTAGTAAAAACGTAAAAGTGCGCCTCAAATACGTGAAGGTTTTAGAGAAATTGAAAAAAAAAGTTACACTTTTTGAAAAAATTTGAAATGAAAAGATGTGAGGATTATATTTTCCATCTGTGAAAACTATTTTTTCCAAACATTGATCCCGTTAATGAATAAATTAAGTGACGTACAAAAGTTAAGGGTGAGAAATAAAATTGATCAGATAATGTTAAATGAAAAGAAAAATTAAAAAAATAATGATAAGCGAATGGAATTTTTATGGAATGGAACCTTTAAAAATGTTTGAAGTATAAAGTAGAGATAGTCACTATGGAGGTTTCCAAAGCATAGGTACCCATTAATTACGTTAATGATTTTTGTTGTCTTTAAAAATGATTGTAAAAGAGATTGCATATGATAGCGAAAAATATTTGATATTTATTAGTAAACCAATAAATAAAGACAATTAATAAATCAGTACAAATACAACTAAATACATTATTAATTTTATGTATAACAAAGCAGTGAGACTGATATTGCTTAGGAAAAGATTGGCGTAGATAGCAAATAATATGCAAATAAATACCTACATTAATATACTATATACAATAATATACAAATAATACTACCTTTGTAAATAATTACGCTAGTATAGCAAGAATGTTTATTTTATGCTCAATGTTTGTTTTAATGTTTTATTAGTTATATACTACATATTCTTCTCTCTAAATAGATATGGACTTTTTAAATCAATATGATGAACAACATCTTTTCTAGCACGATATAATAATTTTGAATGTTAGATTGGATTCTTTCTTATTCCGCTTAGAATATAGTTGAATGAATTCATAGACATTCTTGTATAACCATACAAAAATCTTCATGGCTCCTGTAGTCCTCATAAAAGTTATGAAATTCTCCAATGCTCTTTTGATGAATTTCGTGTTTGCCATCACGAATAAACATTAAATCATATCTAACGTTACAACTTTCAGTTAATAATAGCAATTCCTCAATATCAATTTTCCAAACGATCGTTATTAGCAACAGCGCGTGTTTGAGGACAGAAAACTCCGAGCCACGACCGCGTCCGCGCTTCCATTGTGAATACAGCTCACACGAACAGCTGCGGCCGTGCCCGCACCATCACAGTATCACGCGCGTCGCGCTTCCGTTGTGAACGTACGATAATAGTATTAATACCAATCGCACTTAATAGGTTTTTTGTAATCCTTTTACACACGTTAGCTAATACCAAATTATTTGAAAGTAAAAGAAACCTTCACCATTAGCTTTTCCAGGCAGATTTTTCTTTTGGGCAATGTTTGTTAGGACATCTGGATTCAACATTTAAAATAAACCTTTACGATTATTATATCGAGCCCACTTTTGGTAAAGACTAATACGGATTTCTGAATTAATTCATTTTTCACACTCAATCCATTTTCTTGTTCTCCTTTCATTTCATAAAGTATCCTTTTTAACAAATTTCAAAAAAGAGAGAGGTTTTCAAATAGATCGTTTTTTTAATGTTACCTCATGTTATGTTAACCATGAAAAGTTGATAAAAACATGAAAAGTTGATAAAAACTTAACTTTCATGATTGATTATGTGCTATGGAATTAAAAAAAAATTGAAAGCAAAGGTACCGTGATTGAATTTGGATGATACACACAAAATCAAGGAAAGTGGGCGTAATTTTATGTAAAGTTTCCCCAGACTATGTAGTGTAAACTTTGCATAAAATATATGGCAATGGAAATACCTTTAAAATAACCTTTGTATTATTACGAGTCATCCCTAAAAAAAATTCTTATAGTCAGATTTCCTTGTCCTTTCGTCGGACTATCTTTCTATGTTTTCAGGTATATTTATCAAAAACTACACACGTTATCGACTTGTAAATTAAGATGGTTCTATGAGTTGTTTCCTACCCAAAATCTTAAAAATATATGTTTTTTACTGTCTAAGATGTCGAAAGAGATCAAAAAATATTATTTGCTCTAGTTATAGCAACAAATATTACATAAATGTTTTAAAATGTGAGATGCCATGCACAGCATATAGTAAAATTTATTTTATTTTTAGCTTTCTTCGTGTAGGAACAAGAGCATAAAATGGCACATCCTCACATCCAAAATTGGGTGACCAACATTTTTTAAAGTACTTTATATTACAGGAAAAATATTTCAGTTGTCGAGAAGAGCATAAACAAAAAGATCAAAAAGATAATAGATTTTTTAGTCATAATTAATGAAATGATAAACACTAAGGTTCACAGTAAATTAAATTATAGCCGCAAAATTAGGTTAATTAATTAATTATTCATGTCATGGAACTCGAGTATGCGTCGCACTTTTTAATTTTTTTTAAAAATTTATTTGTGGACTTATCACTTCAAAAGTAATCTCTTCTAATCAACCAAAGTAACTTCTATTGAAATATTATACGTATCGATCGAAAATTGCAAGGTTGCGATAGAATAAGACAATAATAGTATGGATGACTGCGATAGAATAACACAATAATAGTATGGAAGACTGCGATAAAATAAGACAACAATAGTATGGAAGTCTGCGAAAGGATAAGACAATAATAGTATGGAAGGCTGCGAAAGAATAAGACAATAATAGTATGGAAGGCTGCGATAGAATAAGACAATAATACCATGGAAGGCTACGATAGAATAAAACAATAATAGTTAAGAAAAAAAAAACAAAAAAATTAAAAATAAATCGATTATTATGTTTGTCCACCTTTCATTTCGTCAAAATAATGGGATAAGAATATTAAAAAATATTCTCAAAACGTAGGGCTTAAAATTAGATTTTTCAGTATGTGGTATTAAATTTTAAATTATTCAAGTGGAACAAAATGATAATATTTTATAATGGTATTATTTTATCTTCGGATAGAATATAATGGTATATATTTAAAATTGAAGAGTACATGTTTTATTGCTTGTACAGTTCTCCCTTGCTGTTCGTCTGGGCTATGTTTCTGAAAATGACCGTGCTTTACGGGCCACGAATACGAATGAAATTGGAATAATATTGGATTCCATTAGTTAAATTATTTTTTTTTAAGAAAATAAAACCAATTTTAATTGAAAAGAAAACTAAATTTATAATAAAACGGAACAGAATGCAGAATTGCAGAAACTTAACTTAAAATGCGATATTAGATATGGGATTAAGGAATTTTTTTTGCCGAGGAATTTCTACTAAATTAAATTGGTATTTATTTTCTGTCCTTATTTAATTTAAGCTTATTAATAGTTTTGAGATGATCTGTAAATTGAGCATCAACATTTTGAATAATACCAAACTTTAATAAATGTCATTCGGATGTATCCATGCAACTCTTTCAAAAGGTTTATGTTTGGTATAGTTTTTAGTATTAAATGATAATCGTGAAAAATGTTATCAGATATTGTTATCATTATAATATAATACAAACAATATAGTGTTTATTTGGCTTTATATTGAATATTACTGGATTTAACTGTAAATTTTTAATTTTTATATAACTAAGTCGCCGGTTTTTAAGTTTTTGTAACTTACTGTAGCCAAAATGAAGGTATAGTAGTTTTTCCCCGGAGTTCGTTTGCTTGGACTATAGTAATGAGGATACAATATCAATTCAAGTTGTAATTTATTTCTGTCCCATTTCTTTCAAAATTCGTTTGTGTTCAACGATAGCAATGAGAATGCGTTATAAAAGGAAGAAAAATTTTAATGCTGTCTCATGGCAACCGCGCCCGGATTTGTGAAATCGAAGTACACGATTTATTGGCACTTACTAAAATCGAACTTACGAAATTTTCTATACAGAGAATGCCATATGATCAAATAGAAACATAATGAACATTATAAAATGTAGATGCTATCATTGAGTAATTGATTCGGATTTCGAGGTGCGAAGCATTCTTTCTGTTAATGTAGGCTTTAATATATTTGTGAATAAAATTTTGTGTATATCCGTTCAGAAATTACGGCGCCATAGAGTAAGAAACTTCCGTCCATCCATTCGTGCAGATTTTCACATTTATAGTATTAGTTTAGTTGTATGTTAAACAAAAAAAAAGGCGAAATGCGAGACGGACTCGTGAACTGAGAGTTCCGATCACTAAACAATATTAAACTTATGTTGTATGCAACAAGGTAATAAGGTAGGTTATTTTATGGGCAACAAACATAAGTTTGTATTTCTGAAAAATACATATCGAAAATATCGCATATCTCAAAAACTACATAACATATCTTATTCAAACCAACGTTGGTTAAAAGTTTATTTTATTTTCCACTACCTTAATTTCTACAATTTTATCCACGTTAGTTGAAAATTTGGAGGGGAGGATTCATATCTCATCAATTATTTACTTAAATAAAAAAACTGTTTTCGAACCTCTATAACATTTCCAAAAGCCTATCTAACGATACCCTACACTGAATTTTTTTCATTCCTCAGTTAATATTCACCGGGTAAAATAGCTGTGACATACGTGGGTTCGGTTTTTGTCATTTAGTTATGGAAAATTAAAATGTAAATAAACTTGACATGACATCTTTCTTCAGTAGCACACGTTATTTTAGAAAAACAATTGCTAAATTGAACCCAACTATACAGGAGTAATTTTTTCTTAAATTCGTGTTAATAAATCTTCTTGCATGTAAAGTGTGTGGATAATTTTTATTATTTTTAAGTATTGGTATTACAGTCTTATTGAATGCAAAACGAAAGAACGGAATATTAGACTAACGAATAGTGACTTACATATAATACACTTGCTCATTTAGAGTCGTATTTGTCGCAAGTTATTGCCCAATAAATAATGTTAGTCGAAAAAAAAAGAAAAAAAATATATATATATATATATGTATATATATATAATATATATATATATATATATATATATATATATATATATATATACTTATTATGTATATAATATACGTCACGCTAAAATTACATTAATCTTACAGTTTGTCCGTTTGAAATCTGATACGTAAAAGTTCACTTATTACTTTCAAGTGCATATTACAATCGTAGAAATATTACAGACACTGTGACTGTCCTTAAACAATTACTTTTTTCGATATTATTTCTATTAATAAAGTAATGCTTTTTCCAATTATTGTCGAAATATTTATTAGGTAACTCAATATTGACTGGCGATCAGTTATCTTTATTTGCTTTTGGAAATCTTAGACCACATGTATATTGACATATATATCGGTAATTTAATTTTAATCTATTTGTTTAATAAATTAATTTTTTATAACCTTGTATTTACATATAATAATTTTTAATTACAAAGCAGCTACATCTATTAAATTAAATTCAATATCACCTTTTTCGAAAAATATCACAGATTAAAGGTCAATACCAATTGAATAGTTATTAACGTTTAAAATTTGTCAAAATAAGGACATAATTTTAATAACGGTTTAGGCAGCGATTAAGTCTAAGGGATTTTGTTCCAGAATGGACTAAAGACTATTTGAATATTTTCTTCTACATAAGCAATACGCACATAATATGTGGTTATAAAGCAAGCATTTGCATTATTGTGAATTTCCGTCAGATGCGGAAACTTATCCAATTCGAATATTACAACCGAATATTATCTCTTGTAATTTTAACTCATTATTTCAAACACGCACTCAGATAAAGATAAGGACTGAAAGCATTACGGTTGACGCCGAAGTTTGTCCTTGCTCGTTGAATGGTACTGTTACTAGTTTCCAAGTTTGAAAACGATATTTAATTTGTAAACGTTTCTAGGTTGACAGTATTCGCGTTTAAGTTGTGATATTGCAGTAGATGACTGCGCATCGTCAAGGTGAACTTCTTTATATCGTAGCATAAGTTTGTTACTTACGCAAGTTCTTAGAATTAATATGTGAGAGATTAGATACGATATATAACTTAAGGGCTTGTATCAAACTTTTAAGGGCGTAAGTAAGTGAACCGAAGTATTCTAAGTGCTACAAATATATTCTGATATATAATAAATACGAAGTAGAAATTTTTTTACGGGTCGTTAAATAAGATTGATTTACATAAAATAAATAGTCGAATTTACTTTGCAATTATATTTTTGAATTACCATATCAAAGAAACAAAAATTCCTAATAAAATATATTTTATTACACATAATGGCAGAGTTCAATTTTTTAATTTTTTTTTACTTTTTCATCATTATTACAAACGGAAATTTTTAAGAACTCTCAGCTTATTTAATTACACATCTCATAATACATATCTCATAATTTGAAAATCGTAGTTATTTCGGTACCTCCTTCATGCACTGAACCGGCGATCATGTCATTTTATTCGAGATTAAAGAACGTAATGGCAAAGAGAAAAATCAAAACACTTCTTGCGGACACGTTTTAATTCAAGCCGTTGATCAAAAACGAACATTAGAGCAAGGAACAAATAAAAGCACCCTCATCTCTAGATTAAACGTCTTTACACCATAACGATGGGCTACGTGATGCCGCTATAGCTATACTGATCATTGATAGAGAGTGGAAATTTTGAAAAGGTAAAAGAATCTGTTTCGGTTTAATATGTACAAGGGAATTTGCAGGCAAAGTAATTATATTTATGTATTTATTATAAATATACATCAACATTCGTAGTTAATTTTTTACCTTTTCATAATTTCCTGTTTTGTGATTCGTATTTTGGGTTAATAAACAGTTTAAATTACTTATCAAATTTAAAATTTGTGAAATACGTAATTTTTTTCTTTTTCGTAATTTTTCTTAATTTTTTTTTATATATCAACATAATTTGTATGTCTTTTTTGATGTGTTACTATTTAATACTTTATTACATTTCTTTTCTTTTTAAGCGAAGTGTCACAAGTCACAAGTGTTTCTTTCCGATTTCATGAATTACTACATTTATTTAATTTTTTTTTAAATTAATTTTAATTTTGCAATACAATTTTACTCACAATTTCTTAAACGTAAAAAAAACAATGTAAGAAGAGTTATCTCATTTTAATGTGCAAAGCGTTAAAATGAGATAACTACTTTTATGTTCTTGTTAAATTTTGAAAAAAGTCCTATTTTTTAGGAAATTTTTCGTGAAAGTAAGTCGATGCAAATATATAAACATGAACCGTTACCATCACATTTAGTATTTGATGTAAATATCACTGTTTAAATAATACATAGACACATTAATTGAATAAATTTCTGTCAAATAATAATATCTGAAAAATTTTTAAGTACTTCCTTCAAAACCATAATTCGGTGTTTTTATTTAAAAGTTTTTTAAATAATATTTTCAAAATAAATAGTCAAAAATATTCCTCACAGTTGATTTTTGCATTTTGACATCTCTTTTATTAAAGAAAATCATGTCAAATAATCCTCACACCAATGAGAAAAAACGTTCTTAAAAGAAATCTAAATGCCACCAGTAATAAAATAGAATTTATATTTCGGTTTTCTTTGATAATATTAGCGTGAGCGAGTGTTTTCTGTACCCACAGATTTGTCTTAAGTTGTTGTATTTTATTTCTTCTAAATATATTACTTTACGCAGTCTTTTAGTTAAGTGCTCATGCCAAATAATAACTTAAAAATCACCTCAATTTAAATAACTAAATGTATAAATGTAGTACATTGTACGTTGTACGGAAACGAATATTATTTATCTTGTAAAACAGCAATTCCTTAAGGATTAAAGAAAACCATTCCTAGAACCCCGCTAGATGGTGTACTAATTATCTTATCATCAATCTTTATCACATCACTAACTAATTATAATTCTATATAATATATAATATATAATTATATATATATATATATATATATATATATATATATATATATATCTATATATATATATATAGAATGGGAGACATGAGGACATTATGAACGAATAATTTTTGATGTTTTACATAAATTCCATTATGCCTTCCTGTATCATTGAGAACTGTATTTAGCACGGGAACGAAAAAAAAATATTTGGTGAAATAAATATATAATGTTTTTTTACAATCAGTGGACTAAAAATCGGTATAAGATTTTCTTAGGCCTCTGGTATCGTTGAGGTTATGATATATATCATGAAGCTCCTGATTTTTATCCGGTGATTCATAAAACTAGTATCTACTAAGAACGCCGTTGTTGGAATATTAAAAGTATAAAACTATTTTCATGCAATTGATAGACCGGTATTCGAAAGTATCTGCCAGGGACAAAACACCAATTGAGAAATTGACTCACAAATATTCTTTCATTTCCAGTATTGTTATTTCCAAACGTAATAAGCTGAATGAACTGTATGTATAATAGTTTTTAAAAGTTATTTTTCAAAAAACGTGTAGACAATGGAAACAAGAAGATTGAAATCTTTAAATCTTTTTAAATGTACAAAGGAATAACAGTCCACGGACGTTTAATTGAAATACATACTAGCTTGTTACAATAATTTTTTTAAACTTTTTAAATTATCTGTATTCTAAGTTGCGATATTAAAACTAAAAAAATTAAGAATTGAGTAATTAAATTTGTTACATATGGTGAACTATTTGCTACGACAGCGATCTCTTACTGGTTGTAAGATGGTTCTGTTAGAGATTGCTCTTATAGTACATAAATAAATAGATAAATAAATACTTAGAAATACACTTCAATAGGTGACAAATTATTATGCAGGATACTTATTTTTGGACAAAATGTTATTTTATTTTCATTTTAAAAAACTTTTAAATTTACTCGAGTATTTCTATTAAAATATTTTTTTTCATTTCTTTCAGTATTGACGTGTCATGGTAATAATTTGTAATTCATCTACACTTTTCAATTTGTCACTTGTCGATCTACTGGTACAGAGTTGTTACCGTGACCTGAATGTATAAGCAATTGCATTCAACATTCCTTTGACAATGTGCTCACCTAAAATATCACAAAAGGAATATTCAATATTTTCCTTACATTTAAAATTACGTATTCATAGGGAATCCAATCTTGATCGCGCTAACATAAATATTTCAAATATTTCCTCTACGCATTGATCTTACTTATAATTTAAAATAAAAAACTCCGTAGGATCAAGCTCAATTTTCCAGGAAGCTTTTGTATTAAACACACGAATAGTAAATGGGACTTCGAAATAATGGAGGGAAAATACTTCACTTATATTATGAATGAATCCATTTACATCGTAAGTTGGTTTCTTAAGACATTTCGGGGCGATAGATGGTGATCATCAAAATAGCCCGTAAGTAACTTGCAAGCGACGTACAAACTTGAAAATCGGCATCATAGGAATTCATATAGCACAAGTAAAGGAAACAATTCAAAAATCAACGATTTCCTATTAAATATGGAATTACACGTTTTTATAACTAACTTCGACTTTATGCCTGTCGAAGTTATAATAGGAAATATATTTACGTCGTGAAAAAGTAAGATTTGTAAATAGTTTAATAGAAATATTACGAACTCTTAAATTTTTATAAATATTTAAATGTGTACAGAATCCTCGTAGTGCCAAATCTACTACTACGTGGAGGGTTTTTTTTAATATAGGACTAAAAGTATTAAACCAGTTAATTTGTTTCCAGAAAATAAATTCCAATGTCACTGGCGATTGTCGATATCTAAAGGTATTATCGTGTCAAAGATAAACAAATGCTTCTTATTCTTTTTTGACAATGCCTACTTGTATATTTGAAAATAACATAGCCGTAGACACAAACAGTCAAAATAATAAAAATGCTAAGTTAATTTCAATGCAATACGTTTGGAAGAATAACAAACCTGATATGTAAAACGATAACAACCTAGATATTCTCTGGTAGTGTACGGTCAATGCAGATAACAATCCCAGATTAATTCAAATAACAATTTGTCTGTTAACGAAGTACTTTACGCAGATTTGTAAACCTACGTACATGTTCAGCCATTACATACAGCCCCCACAAGTACTAATCAATTTGCTAAATAAAATAGTGTATTGTGACGTAGAAGCAAGGAGATTATTTCTATTTTAAGATATACAGTTGATTACTGTATGAATAAAATAATCAATGTTATGTCCAATTTTAGTTTGTCTTCGTGTGATACGATTTCCTGCATGTAATTTAATAATATTCTAAAGTTCTTCATTGACTTATTTTAAAAACTTATTTTTAATTAAAAACACTGATTTCTTTTGGTAATGCCGTTTACTTAAATAATATTACACTTTGAATATTATATCAAAAAATGGGTAAGCAAAAACTGACATAACAATTGAATATAAGATAGTCACTTATTGGGCTGCAAATTCCAATGAGTATATATTTGTTTACATACAAAAATTAAAATATATGTGGGGAAGTGTTTAATATAAAACTGAGGAGTTTATCTCTAATTCATTTATTAACCTCTTACAGCATAATAGTATGAGTTTAAAAAAAAAGGATTGACCAATATTTTATTAAGTATTATCCGCTTTCTTAAACGTATCTAGCGATGAAGCCAAAAGAAAAATAAGTATTCTGTTTTGGTCTCGCATATTACTGACTTGAAAATTTGAGTTAACGATTCTACAGTAGTATATTAAATTTTAGAAAATATTTTTAAATGAGGAAAAAGTAATAACATACTATATTCCAAATTAAGTAATAAATTATACCTTCGTAATTCAGTAAAGAGCATCTTTTTTCAAACTTTATATTAGCTTTATACATACAAGATGTATGTATGTATGAATGCAACGAAATCTTTCAATTCAATTTCCACCTACTTCTTGACCTCAAAATTATTTACAATCTTGCGCACGTGTCAAAAAGAAATGATAATAATAACATATAATAATTATAAAACTAAAAATTTTTAAAATAAAATTATAGTTTAAAAAAATTTTAAAAAAATTGTAGCTATATGGACGAAAAAAATAAGAAATAATGTTTAAATATAAACATTTTAGTCAAGACCAAAAGAATGTCTGGCGACTTGTTATTGTTCGATGTTTGTTTCTTATAATAAACTTTAAAAATGAATAAATTAATTTATAAAAAAGTAACTTTAATGTAAAAAAGTGGAGTATTGTCAACTTATATTTAAAACAACTGATATCAAATTCCCACTTTATTTTCTAATTTAATTTAATCTTTGCCAATCAGTTTATTCTTATTTTAAACTCAATCAATAAAAATTAAATTACACCGAATTGTGTGACGTTCTTACTATCTTGGCCAAAATTTTTGACAAATTACCAAAATATAAATTTAAAAGTAATCTTTTTGTTTTTAGTTCATATTGTCACAAAAGCGTGTTTTCTTAGTTTGTGAAACAACAATTTTATTCATTCAAAATATTTAATAAATTTCCTACAACCAAGTTAACATACCAAACACCAAAAAAAACAATTTCTATAATTATTTACGAGTCATGAATTTCGTTACTTTAATTTGAGTCACAAAAAATTAATGAAGCAATTGTATTGGAATTTCCATTGTATAGTGTAATCGTCCTATATCACGTACAAATATGAAGTTTTCAATAATATTCATTACCGTATCTAACATTTCAAGGAGCTAAACCACAGAAGATAAGTATTCGGAGATTAACAGGCGTTTTAACCAATTTCATTGCCAAAATAATGCTTGACTTTAAACAGATAAATTTACGTATATGGTGAAACTAAAGTATGTTTATATTACAAATGTGAAAGTATTAAGGTTTATATGTTATTTGATAACTTTGAAATGAAGGATGCAATCGTTAACAAATTGGTAAGCATACATATATTTCGTGTGGCATAGTTACACTTGCCTATTGCTTCACTTTCATGCAATACTAAAGCAACGAAAATTATGTTAGGATGTTTGTTAGAAATCGCGCATATATACGTTATCTTTATGCCGCGATAACATAATTTCTGGTTAATGAAGTTTTGCTCTTTTACGCCTTAATACAAATTGAGTATTAAAATATGTTCATAAATAAAGTAATGTAAAACTGCAGCCTCAACTTATAATCCAAGTAAGCGAAACTGCGAGCTAAAGCTGATTCATTATATACATATTTCACAAACAAATTGAAAATAAAACATTTTGTAAAAATAACGTGTTTTCGTTTTGAAATTTACATAAGCTCCAACGAAACCACTGCCAGAAATGTTTAACAAATGAAAAGGCTTTATACCTAAATAAATGAATATTTCCTAACAAAATATAAAAACAATAGTAAATACGATAAGGCGTGACAGCCACCTTGTCAGCCCGCACAATACGAGTTTGCCTTTATTAATTTACATAAACGCGATATATTTTATTTCAAATTATAAAGCCTTCCAAAATTCGTTCAAACACGTGAAAGCTTACCGAAATTTCATTAACTTTATATTAATCTGTCCGTTTAGTGATATAAGGTCACGAATTTAACTTGATACAAGGACAAGTATATTTAGCAAACAATGGGATCTTTTCTTTTTATACAACATTTATTAATATGTTAGTGTAGTTTCACTTAAATAATCGAACAAGAGCTATTTGATTTTTATAAAATATTGAATATATTTGACGTTAATTTTGTAGAAATTCATTTTAATTAAATTTTTCTTAACTAAATGAAAGTATGTGATATAGTGCTATTTCATTTTATATATTTATTTCATATTTATATAACTTAAGTAAAGTAGAAACAACACTACAACATGTAGTTTCATTTCGTTGAGAAAACTTTAATGTCATAAAATGTTTAATAACTTTTTTTTCCCAGCAAATGATTACAAAAGAGATTTAATTAAAAAAAAAAACAAATATTTAATATTGATTTAAGGACATTAAAGGTTGAAATGACGGGAGTCAAAACGCACCGAATGTTTAAGTTATCACCCAGTAGAGTTATGTTAAAATAAAATGTGAAGATATTACAAACAACATGAAAATCTATAAACAATTTTAAAAATTTTTAATTTTTTTTATTTGTTTTTCCTGGAAAATTTTAGAGTAGAAGAATTTTTGATTTAATAAATTAAACCCTCGTAGCTAAATTAATACGTGAATGAAATATGATAACGAAATATAGTAAAACATTAGAATTTTTTTATAAAACCACTAATAAACTATAATGAATATGTCATAAAAAAGCACAAAATACCAAACTGAATGCAAGTCTTTTTCCCCGAGTAAAATTTGGGCCGACCAGCTATGTATGTTATAATTAATATTGTTTAATTTGTTTGCTTTACGTAATTATTGTACCCAAATACTGTCAAAATTTTGCATCCGAAGTACCATGGGTTTGCTTTTCATTTTTATAATGGCAAGATTCTGAATAACCCTGCCCTTTTATTCGCCATTGATTTATTTGTATTATTACTTTTGATAATTTTAGATTCAATCTACTAAGAATCTTGTCTCAGTCTTTATATAAAAAAGACTTTTATTTCTCTGTACAAATAATTATTTAATCTGAATGCTAAAATGATAAAAGATATTATTTTATTTGTCTAAAAAAAATAAGAAATAAATATTCAACAAAATTTTCAAAAGGGATATTTGTCTTTGCCAAGGTATCTACCCAATATCATCCCATTTCCGAACGCCTAACATCTTATCTCCTCACTTCACTTATTCAATATCGCTGATGAAACACCAGTAGGCTTATATTGGATATCTATTTACGCGCTATTTGACAAAATAAAATACGCGTATCCAGGCGGGATTGAAATAAGTGAGGGGTCGTATAAAGAGATGGAACTAGGTTGTCATAAACCTGACTTTAGCTGCTTGATTTCATTTCGTTTCTATCCAGCGATATTTTTCTTTCCATTTTTCTTCATTCGATATGCATCTTTAGCTGTATTAAATATTTCTGCCATTGAATTTCAACATACGTTAAAATATCTCATTAGTCTATACGTTTACTACAATTCATTAAGAGCAACATTACAATTCATTAAGTCTATATATTCATTACAACTTGTTGAAGTTATGCTGAAGTATGTTGAAGTTATACATTCAAATATAATAACTCCGAACTGAACTAAATTAATTCTTTTAAACATATCTAGCACTTATTTAAAAAAAAACATAGTTCAAGACGAAACGTGATCAAAATATTCAGTGGAATTAAAAAAAACGAGTAATAAAATTATACAATATTCTTCGCCCAAAGATGTTTCGGAAGAAATAGAGAAAATTATTAATTAAATAACAAAATAATTTTTTTTATTGCAAGTATTGAAATTTACTCATTGAAATATTACTTTCATCCGTTGACACGTTTTTTTCGTACATTGATTCGTTTAGAACTTAACTGTATTCGTTTTTAAAATACTACGGTCAAAGACTTGAAGAGTCACAAGATATTCGATGTCATGAAAATCGTGAAAATTCCGAATGATAAATTCTTAGTCTATGAACTCAAAAATGTATACTCGTAGGTACAATTAACTGTGTATTTGATGAAACATACCAATTTAAGATAGTGATAAACTTTTTCTAGCATTTCTTTAAATGTATATATAACAAAGGTATCATAAAATATAAGTTGTATTTACCAAAAATGATTCTATGATGTTATGTTTCGAGAAAAATATTTGTAATTTTTCATTAAATTCCTGTTATGTTCAGTTGAGTTCACGTACTTTCTTGATACCATTTTTGACTGCTTAAAATAATTTTTATCATATTTTAGCTGCATTCTGCATTGCTTGAACAGAATTAGTTGAAAATTTGAACGAATTTTTAACCAAATATAAACCAAAACACTTTTTAATTGTTTTCCTCCTCCTTTTGCACAGTTATGTCACAGACTGAACTAGGCTTGAAAGGTTTTCATCAATATGGGATGTCGGTAAATTATAAATATGACTTTGAAATGTGATGGAAACAAGTAGGAAGGCCGACAGAGTAATAAGATTTATTATAAAGCATTCTCGTGATTTTCGTGATATCAAGAATATGGCTACTTTGTTTATATCTTTATTCCACAGCATTTTTAAATGATTGAAGCCACCTGATTTCCGTACAAAAATCCTTATATTCTCCTGTTGGAAAAAATATTAAAGAAGTATAATAGGTTTTTATTATAGAAAAATGCTAAACAAATGAAACATGGAGAAGAAAGGCCCATTTTTCACGCCATAGCCAATAGAACCGATTTGCATACAAAAATTAAATTTTTTATGGCATATCTTTTTGGCCATGTATGAAATCCGTGGAATATATTTTTCAAACATCGGAATTGGCGTGTGAAAATTAATATTTACCCTTATAATTGATTTAAAATCTATAAAAAATATTTAGTTATTTATTTGAAATACGACAATTTTAATACTAAAAATCTGACATTAGTTACCTCATAGTTTTATTTTCATATATTTAAATTGTGAATGTTGTGGATGTGGCCAAAAATGTAGATTGCGAGGCCGAAATTATTGAAAACGATTATTTAATGACCTCTAAAGTGGTGCTTTGTCAAAATCATTATTTCCTTTACACTCGATTTAATTCAACTATATTTTACATATTATACTCCTTTTTAGACAATAATAAATCTAATTATTTTCTTCTTGTAAAATAGTGAATAAAACAATAAACAATTATCAAACATGGGATTCACAAAATAATATGTATTTCATGTTTAATCATTTTAAACATAAATTTTTTTCATTCTTTTAAAGATGCCTTACCTTATTAAATAAGTACATATCTAATATCAAAATTATTACACATTTTTATCCTAAACCTAATAAGGCCATTAACATGTTCATAGTTTAAAGTATTTTATATTACGAATGTCTGCATTTAAATTCTTGTCCATCGATATATAAAAGCAGGCTGATCCATTATGAATGTTTACCGGATGCCTTGCACCTTCTAATGTTTTACTAACTGAATCAGATACAGAAATTCCGCTTAAAAAATATAATTATTGACACACATTGCTCGATTAAGAGAAAATTCTGCTAAGCAAATTACGAGACATACTCGGGGCAAATATTTAAATTTAATGTTCAATGTAATCCATTATTAGTATGTGGTTGGTATCTCGTTGATAAGCGCCTTGTGACAGATTTGATATGAAAAGATGTACAGAAATACATTTTAAAGTGATACTCTAATTTAGAATTTCATGATATTTTGCAATTTGCAAATAATTTCAGGAAAACTTTGAAATACACTATCAATTACAGGAATATCATAACTTCAAACGTATGAAAATTCCTGTCTTTCCAAGACGACAGGGACTTTTTGAAATCTGTGTTATTTTAATATCTTATTTTCAAATGGGTTTTGCGTAGTTGTAAACGATGTTGTATATTTTCTTAGTTGTATGTGATATTTAAAGGATCAATTTGTAGTTGCCAAAAAAATTACAAAAATTAAAATACTGCATTATTCTTTAACGCAGCTTCAAAATTAATATTTAAATATCGAGTAAAAGAAAGGCAAAAGTTTCCTATATAACTAAATATTAAGAATTTTCATCATATGCAATCGGTTGAGAGTCTTATAAAAATGTAGCAAACTGTGACTGATTTTCTTCGAAAAAATTCATTTTAAAAGCCATTGCTTAGAGTAAGTTGTTCTTGACGAATTGTGAAAACGATGTTAAATATAAAAGATAATACTATGGTTATATTGACTTTAATATTTAAAAAAAGCTGATAGCATGCACCAGTTCAAAATATGAATTTCTCTGACTTCTTTAATACTTAGGTTATTTAAATTGTTAAGGGGAAAATATTAAAAGGGAGAGAGAGAGAGAACGAGTAAGCAACAAATATTGACTAATAAGAATGATTTCTCCAGAATAATACAATGCCATCTAGTTGATTTGAATAGAGAATTTAAATAGAGTTTATATAAAAGCAAATGAGATGAAATGACGATTTTCTTAATCTTCAGTAGACATCCAAACAAATGAATTCCTTCTTCGCATAAGACAATTGTTTTTTACAATTTATTTTCAAAACATGAAGTTTATTCTTATTATAATCTTTTCTTAAACCTCTTTTGTGTTTTCTAATGTTTCCTTTTTCAGTTTCATATATTTCCACGGTTGTTTGCGAAACGCTTATTTTATATTTGATTTCGTATAAAATCTTTTACTTCAACATTTTCTTTACGTTATTTAAAATATTATGCCTGTTTAATGAATAATATTTTTCGTATTTGGATAAAAGTGAATAAAAAAAGAGACAGATGGTCTTTTAGAACAGGGATGACAAAATCCTTTCTTTTCCCGTTCATTAAATATAACTGAACAATATAAATTAATGCCTAACATATTGCAGAAATTAAATTTAAAGCGAAAATCAAATAGTGCTGATATTTCACGTTGGGTTTAGCGAATATATAAATATATGTATATTTAAGTATATTAATTTATATATATATATATACATATATATATATATATATATATATATATTATATATTTATATATATATATATATATAGTGTGTGACTTTTGTGAATTTAGCACGAAAAGCTTATCCAATTGGCATCTCCATCGTTGTAAAGTTTGTAGTGTTGAGATGGATATAGGGTAACATAATATGTTTTTAGAAAGTATGAGTAACTTGCAATGACGTTTGAAGTGAAAGGTGTAAAGAGCTACATTTAAATATGGCTCAGGCCTTATTTATATGATACATTTTCATGATTAGATATTTCTACATATATCTCGACACATGAGAATCCAGTAAAAAGTAAAAAATATTAAGGAATACAGGTTTTTAAATTACATTTCTTTACATTAATTGTTTTTAATATATTTAAGATTTAATAACATCAAAAAATCAAACTATAAGAAGAAGTCAACACATGTCGGGGCTGTGACAATATCGGTAAATTGATATTCGAAAGTATTTATTTACGGAGCACGTACCATCAATATATTGAAGATAATTGGTACTTCAGTATTTAAACTAGTGTCAACTAATAATAATCATTTTAGTGTACTTGAAGATATTCCAGATAAAGGAAATGCTATCAATTTTATTCGTTTAATATTTATTTAACAACTTTAATATCAAAATAACAACACTTATATTAACAATCAAAATTATAAGGAGGAGCATAATATCCTCTTTTACTTCTATTTGGTATTAAGTGCCAAATAAAATAAAATTCGCCATCATAAACCTGCGTGCATTAATTTCGTAGGGTGGATAAAGATAAAATTTGCCCAATGCACAGGCAATATTAATCATACAAATCTAAGTATAATTCAAGTAAAAAAGCACCAAATAAATAATAAAAAAATAAGGCTGAGAATGACACAAGTTTTAACGGATCAACATTCTATATTTGAAAAGTATAATCGTCTAAGGAATATTTAGAGAATATAAAATATTTTCTAATACATTAGTACCTAATACTATTATTACATTTTAGTGATAGAATACTTGCATTTATCACAGGAAATATATGTGATCGTCATAATGTAAAATTTAAATATTCTATTATGTATCTGTAAATTTTAATTTACTTGTTCAGTTATTAAAAAAAAAATGTCATTATTATCCAAATTACAGAGTAGGTTACCAATGAAAATGTCACATGCGGGAACCATATCTTTTTAAAACTTGGATTTTGTTGTCACAGTCATAGTGTTATGCAATACTGTTAAACAAAGCATAGTGTGATATGTGAATAGTACATTATATATGACCGTGGTATAAATTCACGTATACCTCGCATCTCTTTCTTAGAGCATTCATGATTTAAATTGTTGTAAAATTTAAATTATTTTAAACAGCACTAACTTATAAAAAATTATGTCCGATTTTGCAATACTTTACATCGCAATGAATCGTTGAAGCTATAAATGTTAATTACAAATTAATAACATTTAATCGTCTTAATATTTGAGGTAAGTGAAATCTATTTAACAGATTTTTTTACGCTTTCGTTTTGAACTAATTTTTAAATATAAAAAACGCGAATACCGTTTTCCTTGGCGGAATATTGTCCTACGGCGACGGAAAAAAACGTGGCTAAAGGTGAATTAATCTTTCATCAAGAGGTAATACGACATGAAATATCCAGTACTTTTTAAGATTCTTGGTTACCTTCAAACAACCATGAACACTCACAATTAAATTTATTTGATCTTATTTTAAATGTTTACTCTGCAAAGACAAACATTTGTCGGAATATATTTTAACGCATGTCTAAATCGTACAAGAAAGCTCAGCAAATGACAGGAAGTTTTTATCTGAAGCGAAAATGGTTAGCTTGGCTTCAGATAAAAAGCTTTTAATTCTGTGTAACAAAAAATAAAAAGAGCTCAAAAATAAAATTATATTATTTTTTTTTTTAAAGTGATCATCAAATATAAAATGTCTTTTGGTATAAAATATCAACCGAGTGTGGATAGTGAAATAATTTTTGGAATCTTTTCATTTGTAAACCAATGATGAAATTAAAAATCCCGCTGATTCCAAGGACGAAATTAAAAATCCTCCATTTGACACTAATTTCACCTTCATTATTAATAGAGGTGAAATTAGCATCAACCTGATATGATTGCTCTAAATATTTATGATATGAAATTGGAAATTAAACATTTTATTATTTTATAGTTCTATCTACAACATTTATTGGACTTTATATATGTAGATGCATGTTGATGCGAGCGACTTCGTCTGCGTGGATTTATGCGAAGCTAAACTGACCGGAATGTAGTTGAGAAGTAATATCGTTTATCAATTTTTTCCGCATCCACAGGATTTTCCCAAATCCCTTATGGGTTCGCTTGGGTCATGAAGGCTATCGGTGTTTTGAATTTCAAATCGATACGTCCCATGATATAAGCTGTAAATTCTTCGGGGGCGAAATTGTATTTTTGGTAAAAGTATTTTAATGCATTACGTATTGACAAATAAATAATAAAAATAAAATAAACGTAAAATTAGATCAATTTAAAACCAAAATATTAAATTAAATTTTTATTAAAAAAATATGATCCATATATTTGGTAACAAATTCTTTTTCGCAATTTATCGATTTTGAGTGTCAAATTTTAAATTATATTATTTTCAATTATAAGAAGACCCTGCGGAAATATTAATTATAAGTAGACTTGTGGGACATTTAGCATTCAAATTTTTATTACCATTTTATATTTGCATGAATGATTTCAATTAATAAAAGTACACTTTGAAAAGCATTTCACGTCATTCTAAAAGATTTTTAAATGTTTATGACAAAATGAATTTAGTTATTTAATGCACATATGGTTAGTTATTTCTTAGTGCAACTAGTATTCTTATGAACGGTATTAGAAATTTCTAAAACAGGGTAAACAATTCTTCTTCGTTTATTTTTGCTTTCATTAAAACACTCATTGCTGAAATGCTTTGAGCAGATACAGCTATCTATTTATTTTGTGGGTGTTCAATTTTCTGATTGCTGATTTAATTTTTATATTTGAGCCCTTTTAGAATCTATGCAAATAATAAAGCTAGTAATGATTAACAATCCGTATAGTTATCCAACTGACAAACTATTATTTTTAAAATTACATTTTATTTTTAAATTACATTTATGGACCTTTTCCTTGGATGGATACATCTGTTACGAGCAATAAAAATACTTATATAGTGGTTTAAAATTTTTCACATTCCGTTTAAAACTGCAATAATTTTTATCGATAAAACATCGGCACTTAGTTTACACCTTACTGATGTCGTAAGAAGTACATGTCAGTCTCTATTATAAGTAAAATCAAAGACGTTATATACTCACAAATGAAATGTTATACCATCTTTTTCTAAATATGATGCCCCACTATGACTTCTGCATCAATTAATTGCACAAATTGGCTTCTTGTCACACAATGCGAAAGAAGACAATAAACTAAGATTCCCAAAAATATTTTCGCTAATTATACTTTAATTATTTTAATGCTTTAATATTTGGAATAGTTTTAGCAAATATAATTGGTATTTTTGTCGTATGTTGATAATAAGATACATTATAGAAATTTAACACACACACACACACATATATATACATGCATATATATATATATATATATATATATATATATATATATATATATATATATATATATATATATATATATAGTTACACAGTTCGCTTATAGCTTTGGTGTTAAATATTCTTTGATACGGAATACAACGATGGGCTAGTTAAAAATGTATAACAGTTGTTGATAAAAATTTAAATTTCAATATTTTTTTCTTTTTCATCTATTTAATATTCGTAATTGTAAAATCACATTTGAATGCGGTTTTTAAGCTTCCTTAGCCAAAAACTGGACTCTTATTAATTCACCGTATTCGTCAAATCGTCCTTGTACCGCACTATTATGTCTTCTTCAGTTTAAGGTCGATATTTTACAAAAAACAAATTTTAATCGCATGAATGTATAGAAATTTAAAAAAAATATTTTTTTAAATATCTCTCCATACATCGAATTTCACATTGAAAATATTTTTTTCATGAACCCACAGTATAAAATATCTGTATATTTTTCTTGCAATATGTGAATCTTCAAAATGTTCAGCAGTATATAACCATCAAAGGAAGGGGTGAACTTCCTTAACTTTTTAATATTTTATGTAAAAAAGCAGAATGAAAAAAAAATTCGTAATTCAAAACTAATTCTCAAATATTATTTCCATCTATTGTCATAATAGTATTTATTTATAATTTTCTATACGTTATATGTTATTTAAAATATAATATTTACGTTTAAACTGTTATCCTTTAAATCACATGTAATGTAAGAAATGGGTAGTAATAAACGTAATTCAAATACAGAATACGACAAATCATTTATCAAGCATTTTTGTCAAGATACTTTTATCCCATTTTACCAAAAATCACAGGAAAATTGCCAAAAATTATTTGAATGGGCCGAGAAATTTCTAATAAATTACCATGACAATACATTTTACCAAGTAGGGATATATACGTACACACAAGTAACGGATTTTCCAGCGTTATTTTCTGCGATAAAGAGTCTGACATTTTAAACCATCTTCGTCCTTCCTAAAATAACACAAAGGTCACACGAGCATTAAAAATCTCCCCAAGCTTCATTACAATAATGGTAATTTGTACGCAACTTAATACCAAGTCATGTATTTTTAAACTTAATGTAAAATATGAAATATGTATGTGAAGTTTAAATACTTGACAGAATATTTAGTATATTTAACTCGTTTCTTGTGATATAATTATAAAACTGTCTACAGTAGAGTAGCAAGCAAGTATACTATTTCATACTGTTATCAATTTCAATTGCTAGTTTAAGGCACTCTGGAATCAATGATAAAATATATGAAACCTTTAATTGTGATCAGAGAAACTAAATGAAAGTAATTTATATATTTTAACATTCGGCTAATTTCGATTGTATTTTCCCATTTAACAGATTTTTATTTATGTTCTCAGATGCATTGAATCAATATACATTAATTACATGATTAAACTGTAAATATTTGCAAACAATTTTTTTTTAAATTTGGTGACAAGTATAATAAAATAGTTTATAACTTTATATAATAAAATAGTTATAATTTATATATAATATATAATAATTAATAGTTCTGAAATTATTTAAAAAAAGGATTATGTCATTAATTTTGTTTTCTAGGAATATATCTCATCGTTACTATCTCACCTTCATATACAGAGCTGTAATATTTAAAAATATATATTGACTGAATAATAAAGACATCCCAATAAAAGTACTTGTCGGTTTCTTCCATGTATTGGATTCTTTTGATTTTAATATTTTATTACCTCTCTTTTGCGTAACTATTTATTTCTTTTATTTATTTGAGTGTTTATATTTTTATAGAATGTATAACCATAATCAATACTCGTAGCTTTTAACATGTACTCTGAATCTATTGACTTTGTTTTTGGGTCTACGTGGAACTAGATCCACAAAAGCCGTTTTCCGAAAAATCTTTATTTTAGTCATAATTAATATGCAAATGATGAACACAGATATATTTACTCAAACTCGTTATTTATGATATTAATGCTACTTTCTTGCAGAATAACTATTATACTTATGAAATGGGTATGTTAGTTACCAGACTATAACTGAGACAATTATTATTACCACCGATATGAGTACCAGAGACTAAGTTTGAAATTTTTTCCGCCAAAGTTGCCACGACTAACATTAATTCATGCTGCGATTACTTTTTCTTCTACAGTGACAACCCAAGCTAACTGATTGATAAATATCTAGCTGCAACCTTGAGTAAATAACGCTAGCCGCGGTATCCTCAGAAAAATGCATTGTTAAAATTGCTTTCCATAAAATATCACAAGAAAACGAATAATTGTCTTTGTTGACCATTTTAATCACATTGGTTTTAGAGATATGTGGTATCTAAATATACTGATTTCAATTTAACTAGTTATAGGGCCACTAAAAATATACGTCTTTAGTCTCAGAACATATGACCACATTTACATGTTTAGATCACATTTTAACTAGACAGAAATTCGTGATTTGTATATTTTTCAGGGCATATGCCCTCGATTTATTTTCTTAAAAATAAGCGCAGTTCGTCTTAATTTAATTCTACATTATATCCTAGATTACGATCCTAGATTGCATTCGGAAACTCACCTAACTGTCTTTATATTTATTGTATTTAAACCAAACATAGTATCATCGTTTACGACCACTCCTTCACCGCACATGTTGAACAAATCTGAAACTTTTTAAAACCTGTCCAAAACCTATAATCTGAAAGTAATCGTTAATTTATCATTTTAAAAATTATCAACAAGCGGCACTCTCTTCCATTCAACTCCTAATATATTAATTTCTATTTATGCATGTAGCTATTTACATTTTTAGGTAAACACTTTAAAGAATCTTAGAGTTTTATCATTTTCTTTTGTTTCTAAAAACTTTATTTTAATTGTAAGGTATGTTTGTCAACGGAAAAATATAGCACATAATCGATCCCCTATAACAATAATTTAACGTAATGTACAAGTTAAAATGTTTAATAAATATATAAGTAAGTAGCGAAAAAAATTAATTTATCAGCACTTAAAATAATTTAAATCCGAGTAAGAAGAGCGCTCCAACGAGACAGCAAATCGACAGTGGTCTCGCATAAACCATAAACGTTTATTTACACATTACTGTCCGTTCCACATCTCCATGAAGGCATGAACTGCCATGAGTTGAAAAAGTATAGACGTAATATTATGTAAAATAAACATTTACATATTTCAAACCTAAATATCGAGGGAAAGTGAGGAGGTGACGCTAATGTTTTCATTAAATCAAAGTTGTTTTCTCTGAAACAATGAGATTTTCGGCTATATAACTTTAACTTGAGTTTATTTTTTATGTAAAGGAGAGTGGTTTATATAAGAATAATGTTGTTTATATAAACTCACACTCCGGGGTTTGCTATAAAGGATTAAATTAAATATACAACGAACGTAAAATGTACTTATGCTTTATATTTTCTCTCTATTTTTTTTCTGAAATATATTCCATTTCTTTAAAATAAGTCTTAAATTTTTTTTGTTGCATGAGAAATAGAAAAGGAAAATAGTATTTTTTTCTAATATTTCGTTTAGATTCATTCAACGTAATAATCACACGATTCCAGATTCATGGATCAAAACAAATATTTTCGATATAACGATAGTTGATATAACTACCATTAATATTATATATTATTCAAAGGGGCATTATATTGCATGCATTCAAGTATAGCACTCTTCGATACATTGCAACTGACAATTAAAATCACATTTCAAGACAAGAAATATTTTACCAACTAACCACGAGTGTGACCTTCGAAAGCTTTCGAAGGTCACACTCGTGGTTAGTTGGTAAAATATGAAGTTAGTAAAAAGTTGTTATGTTACTTTCGTGCCTGAGTATTTATATTTTAAATTAGACTATTTTATAAAGATAAATGCAAATGGAAGATATATAGACCAAAACGGACATCGAATTACTAATTATTTGCAATATATTTGCGTGTCAGTTAAATTTCATAAAACCTTTATTCTAACTATTTAATAAAATCCTTGCCTAATACACAGTGTGACATCAAACAACGGACTGAAGAAGCTAGCCACAAAAGAAGTAAATGTGAAATGATAAATTTAAATAAAAATATATTTAATTGAGACGTTATTAGAACAAATGCAACGAGTGCATGACATAACAAGAAATTGTCAGCCGACCGTAAACTACACAAATGTGCATCCGAAGTACAGAAGGTAACAAACGAATTTCGATGTTTGTATGCGGTCTATGAAAAAAATCTTCGATATGTTATGTGTATATATACATATATATATATTTATATATATATATATATATATATATATATATATATATATATGTATATATATATATATATATATATATATATATATATATATAAACATCAAAATGATTCGACGACGATTTCGATAACTTTCATGTAAAACACAAAAAACAATTTTTCTACAGGGAGAAATCGTTCCTACCACCCGCAGGATACATTTGTCCAAATTATTTCTGTAGAGGGATACTTACGAATTCTTTCAGGACAAATATAATTTTTAATGCAAGAGAATGAATTTTAAGAGCACCACATGGTCATTATACTAAGTGCGTTTTCAGCACGAATAACAAAGTCAATTTAATTTGCTGTTATTTTAGACTCCAGCCTTAAAAATTAGCATGTGGAAATCCAAGGTTTTTCCATTATATGCTATATATGAAGCACAAACTCAATTGAAATCAGGGAGGTAAGAATAGGAGAGGAGAGCATAAAAAAACACATGTTATATAGAAAACTAACTCACCGCTAAAACGTTCAAAAGTGATATAGGAAATATAAATTTGTGTAAAGAAATTTCTAACGTAAGCATTTAAATAAAATAGTATCCATTTGATTAAGAGAGATGCCGGATAATTATTGGTGCTAATTGATCTATCATGCGTTTTTTAATTTTAATTACATGTTTTTTTTAATATGTTATCGCGTCCAATGATAAAAGTGAATCAAATACTTAACATAAATATTTCTTTACTAGTGGATGTCACGCACAAAACCGGTCGCGCTCTTTCCGTAACCGAAATGTTTATATAGGAGAGAGAGGAGTAATTTGTGTACTATTGGCTAAAATACCATAATTTTTCATAAATAATTATATTATTTGTTAGGACCATGCCAAAACTTTTACGTAAAATTTATTTCTTTATGGCTACATGCACTCCACTTGATTTAGTAATGACACTTGCTAACGGAATATTTTATTGACCCATCCTAATTGTGAAACGATGAATAGATAAACATATTATAATTAAAGTTTAAGTATTAAAAAAAAATAGTGCGTTTTCTGCAATTTCGAACACTTTAAATGAATTAAAAAGAGAATGAGGCTTATCTAATGATATTTTTGAAAATGAAGCATTTTATTGGTTATAATCTAGACAGATTCAACAAATATCTCAATTTCGTATAGAGCTCATTAAATAAAAGAAAAAATTAGTTTCTGTAAATATTATTGTTGTTTAAGCAAATATCTAAATATCCACCTATTCATCTGTTAGACTTCTTCATCTACTAAACTAATCAGCCAAATATAAATATAAAAATATAAACAGGATTAGTTTTTAAAAATATTCAATTGCGCTCTTTCTGAAAATATTTTTATTCAAACATTCTCTTTTTGCTACTGAACACTGACTTCTTCAAAGACATCATGAAGTTAGAGACTATATATATATATATATATATATATATATATATATATATATATATATATATATATATATATACATATATATATATATATACATATATATATATATATATGTTTTTAAGAGCACCATAAATTGCAAGTGATAATACCATTTTAAATGAACTTGAAATTAATTGTAACATTAACTTGATATAAAAATGAAAGACCAGTCCAACTGTATCCTACTCGATATATCTGCCAGAAAATTTTTCGCCTTCCTCTTTTATTTATCTTACATGCATTAACATTTTTAAAAATATAATTGATACATTTTTATATCAAAAAATATATTGTGTATAGCAATATACGTAGAAATTACAGGTGGCGACCAAAATATAATTTCACTTCGCAAAGTACTTGTTTTATTTTAAAAATCTAATAATAAAAAAACTTATTGGATTTTTCAAAATTTCCACTACAATATTTGATTGTTCATCAATCCGCAATATCGTCGTAGCGGCGTCACGTAGCTCACCTTTACGGCGTAGAGGGATCAATCTAAAGATAAGTGAGCTTTTATTTGTTCTTGATTCCACCAAAGCTTCGTTACCGATCCGTGCGCTGAATCAAAATATCCAGAGGAGTGGTGGCAATGTTTTTATATTTTATATGTCATTTTTTTTAGTTCTAAATGGCACGATGATTAACTCAATGAGTGTTGGACGTGTTGAAATATTCATATTACACAATTAATATACCACTTGAAATATGCGTAGTACTGAATTGTAAATAGAAGAAATATATCAAAAAATATTATTGTATATAAATATTTTATTTCGTAAGAAAGACAAAAATTAAAATAACTTTTTTTTAATACAAGCACGATCAAATGTTTGAGTCTAGAAAGGAACAAGTGGCAGAATTACGAAGGGATCTTCCAGGTGTAAGCAATCAATGTAGCAATTGTTAAAAAAAACAGTGGTAGAACTTTGTTATTGATGCAGTTGAATTCATTACTTTCTTTAAAAATCTCGCTTTATCTAATAATGCTTACAATAATCACCTAAAATAAATTCGCAGTATTTTTTTTCCTAAATTATAGAAGTGAAGCAATGTCCAGAAATATATATATATATATATATATATATATATATATATATATATATATGTATATATATATATATATACATATATATATATACATATATATATATATATATATATATATATATATATATATGTGTATGTATATATATATATATAGAACTGAAATACTCGAGGATGTTAAAAAAATATTTGAAATTTTATTGATCTTAATCCAATAACTTTCAACCGATAATGATCAAAAAGAAAAAAAATGAAACCTTTATAAAATAATTGGAGTGACCCACTGGAGTAATTATTGAGAAATCTGGGAAAATTTCAAAAACAATATATTTTGTTGACTCTCAACAAATAATTTCTCGAATATTACTTTAGGATGATTTTCGAAGAACAGGACGCAATTTTGATAATTAGAAACGATTATTTTTAACGAAGCGATATTTTTGAATAATAAATATATAGTATGACAACCACATAGCGGAAAAAATAAATGAAATAAACCACATGATATATTCATATTATATTCAATATATGTATCGTTAAAACTTTGATGTGTCATATAGAGAAAGTCGAGAAGGGGTGATAAGTGACCTTTTTGTATTTCTTAATTAAACTGAAAAACGTTTACAATAAGCCACAGTAACAATAACCAATAACATAAATTAAAAAATGAGTTCGTTTAAATTAAGTAATCGAAAAAATGGACCGTATGCTTCCACAAGGAGATATGGTTTAATATAGACAATTAATGAAACGGAAATATTTGTAATACAAAGAATATGTTCCAATCTTCAAACAATTAATTTTTACTACGTAAAATCATGTGAGCAGTGGTCATAAGTTAATTAAATCTTTAACTAATTATTAACTTAACAATGTTCAGCAAGTTAATTTCAAAGGCCAATATCTTAAAATACATGCCTTGTGTATATTATAAACCCAATATCTTATATACACTAAACACAGCGAACATAATTAGTTATTGAACTACAACATTGTCGTAGTGGTGTGTTGGGTTGATCACAAAGTATACGGCAGCATGTTTTGGCACAGAGGGGCGCACCACGGAGTTCCGGGCTCGATTCCCGGACGCTCGACGGCCTGGACTGGTGTTCTGGTCGGCTTTATGAAACTGCTTTCGAAGCAATAAATCCACTATATTCAGCAATTCTATACATTAAAGTACGTACAAAAATAAATAAATTAACATTATTTCAGGGCAAACATTTGCAATCCTCGCGTATGCATGCCCCACTCTACATGTGTTTGTTGAAGGATGCGCCTACAACGTTTTACTTGTTTGTAAAATCAAACGATACTAATGAATAGCATTTACATTCCAAAATAACATTTTCAGTTCATAAGTATTAAATATTTTAATACTTGAATATTAGCGTAATATTTTTTTTTAAGGAGATTATTAAATTTCAAGTCTCGTTAATATATTCCATTAAGTTTTAATTACCAATTAAAAATTATTATTTCAGCAAATTTTGTAGGCAAATTTTAAAAAGTTCGTAGTTATTTAAGCAAAAGAGAATATATAAACCAAATAATAACGATGACATGAAAACTTAGTTTCGTTTTGATAGGTTTTATATAAAAAAATCGTATTTAACGAAAAAAGTTTTGAAAGCGGTTAACATGTTAAAATATTAGACTCCTTCCTTTTTGAGTATAAAAATATTTTAATGTATAAATATGATTCTAAATACTTTATAAAATATTTGACCGAATTAATTATTTGACACATCTAAAGACAGGTTTTTTTTTCAACATCCACTGATATATATTATAATAGCATTAAAATCTATTTTATTAAATATGAATAAATAAAACCCTATTAATAATATGTAAGACTTTAAAGTGAGCACATCAGCATACTAATAGAAATTTTATATTTATCAACAATGCATATATGAACAATTTCGGATTGTTTTTAATGGATATATAAGTACTAGATGTAAAATCGTTTCTACAATTGATGATGGACTATTTAATTAAAATGTGTATTGAAAATTTAATAAAGATTATTCATTAGTAGCATCACGGTTCATTGTGTGTTATTCCCATTTATATTATGTAAAACTTCACGAATTAAAAATAATATCATTTATTGCAATCAAAGCTCACATCGACGCTTATAGAATTATTGATTTTCTTAAAATTATTTTTGAAGTATATTTTTCATTTATATTACTAATAATGATAGGACAAATTAAATTCTGTGACTTGATTTCCACCGGATGATCAGCAGCAAATTGATCCTTGTTTACAGATTTTTTACTTTTTGCATATTTCATATATTTACTTTTTGGAGCAAATTGATCCTATTTTATATTTTTATATATTTACTTTAGAGCACTTTCATAATAGTAAGGTGATAATGAAGTTATAAAATGTACGTCTATTTCCGGCTCTGTGCATTCAAATGCAAAATCTGGTAGAATATAGTAAAACAATAAGTTTATAATTATCTTGAATTTCAAGGTAGTTACAAGATTGCAGCTACCGCTGCAATATTGTAGCAATATAGGTCTATTGTTTGTTACAATGTAGGTATCCTAATCTTTAACTTCTTACATAAAAAGAGAGGTATCATGGGTTTGAACACGCTATCCGTTTTGCCATATGTCTATGACATTGTAGCCCTGAAATGTATGAATCGATTGCGATAAGTTTTTCTTTTTTAAAACTAGCATCAGCAAAGTGTCTCCCAGGTATAAAAATCGGTACAGACGTTATACGATCATGATATATCACGGTTGGTGTAGAGATTTCATTCACTGTTGTAGCAGGAATAAACAAGTTTTAGCTCAAATGTTCAATTTTAACTGACAATTTCCACACGTTTACATTTAAGGGGTTGATAATGACAATAAAAAAAATAAACGAGTGGGTCCCATCTAAAATTAGAGCTATGAAGTTCGAGTTTCGGGCCTAAAGATTGAAAAAGTTTCAATGGGTAGCTCTCACACTCATTAAGTCAAGATTTTATCGATGAAAGAATAAGTGACGTTAATTAATTAATTAATTTATTTATTTATTCGTAACTATAAAAAAGTGATTGTATGATAAAATTTAAATTTAAACATTGGGCGAATAAACAACTATTTGATTTGAAAGTAAAACGATACAATCTCCTTTAAACACATAATTATACAATAACTTTATTACATATTACATACACCAACCACAATTTTGTTTACTAAAATGCACCAGAGAAGATGATAATACTCATAAATATAAATACAAGTTACCAACAAGTTTGATCCTCACTTCTTACTTAAAGAACGCATAGCAAAATCAATAATGCAAGCGGAAGCTATAGTTATATGTTCCCGCAAAAATAGCCAAAGAAAAGAAAAGTAGGTGCTTAGGGCCAGGACAAGTAGACTGAAATTATATTACCATTTCAATTTTTTTATTTGCTTCAGGCGTATTTCACATTGTTAATTTCATTTGCTTTAAACCAAGTGCAAATTCCCATAATATCATCGTATATTTTTTAAAAATCACTTTATTCACGGGTTTCTAAATATTTTAATAAAAAATTATGTATTTACGATTTGTCGGTTATTATGAAAAGAAACCTGTGCTGTGGAATCCGCAATAAGGGGATTCTGAACACATGTAGATATTTTTAAAACATTAAAATATTTGCAAATAATAATTTTTCATAACAAAAACACATCGCCTACTACTTCCTTAAAAGGCATAAAAGCAAGGTGCATTTTTAAAAAAATTGTAAGTGCAAGAATAACTGCAATAGTTTTCCTACGTTCTATGCGTAAGCTCCCAAAAACCTTATTTCTTTCATGCTATTGGGTTCAATTGTTTTAAAAATAAGGGGGAAGACTTTCTTTACATATTTTTCAGTATATCTCCGAAGATATAATACCTAAAATCATGAAAAAATGTTTTTCACTCCCCTTTTATTTCATAGCCGTTCAAGCGCTACCCGAACTATACACTGACTTTAAAAAATTACGAGTAGTTTATTTGTCCCCTAAAGCTTTCATAAAAATAGTATTGGGTGTCAGGTATTAGGATATGTGGGAGTTAATATGTTTTATTAGTGTGCTAAATTTCAAGTGTTTACGTCTAATGATTTCTGGGAAAAACGATTACTCACGGGTCTCTCTGACTATCTGTGACAAACGAACAAATAGACACGTGAGCAATCTATAAAGGTTCCGTTCTACCTTTTGAAATACCGAACCTTAAAAATGAACAAATATTCGAGTTAAATTTAGAAATACATAATTTGGTGATTTCTCAAATTCAATCAAATACTATATTGTGATTATCGATCAAAAGTAAATCTAATTATTTTGTAGAAATTTGTAACTAAAAGACGATAAAAACAATCGATCAGAACCCTGAACGCGACGCGAATCAAGCGAAAACTATAACACTATTCAAATTATCACATAGACATTATCAATCTGAACTCCATTTACGATTTCATATCATTTTAATTATTTCGAAAATAATTTTGTACCTATTCTTTAAAAAATAACAAAGTAAAAATAATGTAAATAATTGCAAAAATAGTAATTTTAATAAAACCGAATTAAGAAAGCTAACCCGTGTGGCCTTTACGTTGATTAGTAATAAACCTGCCAAGCACAAAAAGATCCTGTACTACAGGGGTTACAGAACCCCTGTAGTACAGGATCTTTTTGTGACATATATATATATATATATATATATATATATATATATATATATATATATAATGTCGATTAAAAATGAAGTAAAAACAGATACAATTAGGCATTTATAAATATTTAATGGTACATAATATTCCTATAAAACTATTGACAAAATTTTAGTCTTTTAGATCGTAAATATATTTGTCTTCTTTACACGTATTTTGAAAAAAATAATGTAAAAAAATTATGGAATTATACATTCCATATAGAAGTAAAAATCATCGGCTTTTCGATTTTTCCTTTTTATTATGCCATAAGACCTACCATTATGCTAACATTCAACATTGTGGGTCGACCGAAAAAACACTACATTTTCGTAATGATGTAAATCTTTGGTTGGGTATATATTTTCATTATGTTTACCAAAAAACTATAAATATTTACAGTATTGTATGGCCATAGGCTTCAGTACACGATATTAATTTGATATCTCAAGCCGTTCCTAAGAAACTGGGCTTTGACCGATAGGCGGAAAAACAATAAAGATTCCGCGTTTTCATTTTGAGGAACCGAATATTGAAAAAAAACCGTCGTATAATATAGCCTATACAAGTCATTTCACTAGACTAAAACGAGGTAGTAGCTGCGAAAGTATCTATGCAATATATGTTGAAGACAAATTAATCGACGGAACTGTGACATTTAATTATGAGACTGTAACGTGTAACTGTGAGACTAACGGTATAAGAAAATATCTGTTAAATATGATAACTTTACTGCAGTAGTAATAGTTTTTATCGTCTTTTTGAGCAGTAAAATTTTGTAATATTATTTTTTTTATAAATTAATTAGTTTATTTTTAAGTGTAATTATTAGTAAACCTCTTTTTCAATAAATAAAATACATATGCCAAACCCGATATTTTACTTTTTTATTAATTCTGTGGATAGTAAAGCGATCAAGTGTTCAAATAAACAAAGAAAACTTGACCTTTGTACTAATTATCACTGTCGAATAGCATAAGCGATAAGATCTCCAAAAGTTCAATATTAGTGCATTTCATCTCATCGACAGAAATATTTGCTATCTAACCCCAATCCAGGAATGAGGATGATTCTTTTTATTCTGATTGAAATTAAATAATTATTCCCCACATAATTATTAATGAGACTGTAGATAATTTCTAAGTCGTAATAAACAAACAAATCCTTGATATTACAACATTCTCCATGTACGAGTTCCTTTTAAATTAAAGAACTCGAGTGTTGTATCAGACACAACAGGTGTTTATATTCAATATTATATCACAGATATATATATGATATGACCAGATTTTTTTACTTAAAACGAAAATATAGTAGATAGCTCTTTTGTAACTATTTTAAAGTTTCCAATCAATGTAAAGTTGAAAACCTGCCAATTGTGTGTCGGTAGTAGGGTTTCCTAGTAGACCATAATTCTGAAAATTATTTATTCAAGTTAACAGAAATATTTATTAGAATTATTTAATTAAAGTATCTAATTAAAACGTGGTAGCAGAAATTTAGTTACGTTTTAGTAAAAAAATATAGCGTACGTGAGAGACGAATATAATGTAGGTTATTAAGACTTTTATAATATAATATAAAAGACTTCACTACACTAAACGTAACCAAGGTATGTTTTATATATATATATATATATATATATAAATTTTGCTTCGAAGTGAAGTCAAACCCGAGCAATAAAAAAGAATAAATGTAATGGTACATTATTAAATTTATTGTTGATATTTTTATATTTTTGGTTCTCTGTTCTGTTAGAATTAAGGGACGCAGTGTTACGAAATTCATTCGATATTATTTTTAGACTTTCCAACTTTCCATAAAGGTTAGATCTACCTTACGGGATCTGATAAGTATTGAACATAAATTTAGACACATAGAAAAATATTTTAAATTTAAATGCCACATGAAATCTATTTACATATTGAACCTATCTTACTAAAACTTGTCGCTATCTGGTAGAGAGTGACAATATATATTCTGCGTAAAAATATGACTATTTAGATTCGAAAAGTTTGAGGAGATCGAGATTTAAACGAAAGGAGATTGAAAGTATTCCATACTACCGTTTGTTTTTATTTTATGAGTGGTTACTTATATTAAGAAAATAAACTCGATTTATTTGACTACTCAGTTTATAAAGATTTGATCATCATAGTTCACCTCTGCATCCACCATATAAGTCCCTAGATGTCATTCCCGATAAATGAAGCTCTTCTATTTCGCCAGCAACTCAGCATAACTTTTTGGTATCCAATATATATTTGGGGACTGAAACTCTAGTTAATCTTACACTTGAGTATTGGATTTCCATGTGTGATTAACGTATATAACTCTTATCTCGTCGTCCATCTATTATCTACATATAATATTTCAACCAATCGAAATTATATTTTAGACTCAATAATCATGCATCTTACGGAATTTATAAAGTAGAATTATCTGTTCTTGATGTCCATTTTAATTAACTGTACCTAATACGGCTAACTTGGTACTACTGTTATTGACCGAACCATTTTCGGATTATTTACGTCTCAAAACGAAATATTCTGAAACTGACGACAATTTTATTGGAAAAGCTCAGGAATTCGTGGCTAAAATTTATTAGTTAATCCAACAACATATATATATATACAAATATATATATATATATATATATATATATATATATATATATATATATATACATATATACATATATATATATTTATATATATCACCTAAAAGTACAGTAAAGGATAGTTATAATACTACATACTAGATACATTCTTTATAAGAAACAATTTATATTTTTTTCTAATTACTGAAAATAAAAGTAAAAATATTCACCTTCCCTAAAACATTTTTTTATATCAAAACTAGCCCTTCAATAATATTTATGAAGCTTGGCCCAAAGTAAAGATGAAAAACGAACCAAAAAGGTTTTTCCAATCAGCGGTTGTGGCGCAGTGCGATAGCGAGCTCATATGTTAATCCCTTCGACTCTCATTCACCCTCTTCGTTTTCCTCTATTAGAGATGTTTACGATATGGACGTAACTTGTATTACTTTAAGTATTATATTATTTTGGTGACCTTTACAACACCGTTTTGGGAATAAGTATCACAGAATATGATTGTAAAAAACTATGAAAATTAAGGGTTTAAAATTATATGAAATTTAAACATGGTTGATAGTAGTAATAGTGTAAAAAATAACTTTACATGGGTATTAATTCAATCCAAACCAACATACTAATGCTAAAAGCAAAAAATATAAGATGTTTTAATTTTTCCTTTCATTTATATATAAGAAGCACGTCATTACATATTTAAAAACCATTTTCATTTTCTATAAGTTACATTTTTTTTCTAAATTATGTTTACGTCACCTCGTGAAGTGTTATGGCATTTAAATTGGACTATCTGGACATTTATTTGGTAGGCTGCAGATTGTCAGTCAAATAAGCTGAAATATAAAACTACTACCCACAATTAAATGAAACTACGTGATGTAGTATTATTTCTCCTTTTTTTAGTTTCTTTACCATGACCTATGTTTTGTTGTATTACAAGATCTTCAGGTGGGATATTAGCAAAGGTAAGATCTTGTAAATAGGTGTTCTATGAACATCCGGGTCGGTTTCCGACCCGATCCGGCCGGGCCAGACATATATGTGTATGTATATATATATATATATATATATATATATATATATATATATATATATATATATATATATATATATACACATATATATATTTTTTTAAATTTTGATGATCATTATGTAATTCGGATGTTCAAAATAAAGTCATTTATTAATCTGAATTTATAATGTTTTATTAGCAATTATCTAGCGACAGTTTCAATTTCCTTGCTCAGATGAACTGAAACACAATTTGAAAATTGTAAGGCTTTTCAAAACAACGCAATAGTGTAAATATAATTAACAGAGATTAATAAATGGATGGAAAATTGTTTAATATTCATGCGATATCAATGAAGCTAAGTAGTAAACAGCAAATTGTTGAGACTACTGCTTGGCTGTGTTATAGGAGAGTTTATGAAACTAAGACTAATAAAAATCGAGAAATTATAAAGAAGTAATGAAATTGATGTGTAGATTATTTCACCCGCTTACCAATTAATTTAGCAAACCGATTCTTAATATATAAAGTATATCCTTGAAAATAAATACCTCTATAAGAGCAAAATTTAAGTAAAGTTATTTTTATATACATATTTTCATAGTTTTCGGATTATTTTTATTAACAGTAACTTGAAAATTTTACGTCCAGAAACGCGTTCCAACCTGTACATCGCCATCCAATGATAAACTTGTATTTTATGTGGTTTTAAATGTATATCCTCAGCTCTTTTACTTGATTTCTTCATTTAGTTGTTAAATTCTAGTTTCTTTGATTCAAATATCTAACGTTAGAGAAAAATGTAAGTTGGAATAAAAAAAAAAATAATTGCAGACTATGTAAGTAACAATTTTTTTTTCGATTTTTATTTATTTCAAAATTCAAACATAATGCACTTATCGTATTACATTAGAGATTGACCATTCTTTCAGTAGATATCTGCAAAATCTAGCGCATTGCGATATAATTGCTCAACAAATCAAATTAAATTTGGATGATATATATTGCCAAGAATACACTCACATACATATACAGACATACAATATTGTTTTATATTTATAAATAAAACATAGTACTCTACTCCACACACACACGCGTACAAGTGCACGTATACACATCGGTGCAAGCACATCAATATATTCCTTTACGTTCTTATTTTAAATCTGACTAGTTTAATTCATTCTGTGATTTAAAATACTACACTAGTTCTACCCTCACGCTACATCCAACTTGATAAAAACAAATGTAGTATCATAAATACCCGGTATGTTTTTGGTTAGTTCATTGTATAATTTCGCGTACTATTTGGTTTGTTCAACAGTAATGAACAGCCGTATTCCGTCTTTGTTCTTGTGAAGTCTCGTCAGTATAGTTTTAATATTCAATTGTCTAATATCAGGAACTACAAGCTCTGCAAAATGAAGGTTGGCCCAATATCTTCTTTTTATGAGTGAGATATTTTCTTTGTGATCACTCGTGGTCGTGCTCTCTGCGCAATAACTAAATGTTTCGTCACAAAGTTTGTCAGTCCAAGTCAATTTATTTGTCCGTAGTTGATAGTCCTAGTAACAGATTCTCCTTTAGAGATTCATGAGATAAACTAGTCGTAGATTCTCCTAGTTTATAGTAAATAATTTTAATGTCATCAGATCTGAAATGTTCCGCATATTTGCAAAAATGTACATCAGGTTTCGTAATTTTGTCATAATTTTTCAACATTTACGTGCCAGCATAAGTGTTGATAAATATATAAACCCAAGTGTTATTATTTACCTTTTTTAATCTTGGACACTGGAAAATATCATACGTTCGTGAATTATAATTCAACATAGGCATGTAGTTACAGACGTTTGCTAAGTTATATGTTCTGTTTTACGTGCGTTAAGGGTTAAGAGATTGTAAAACAAACTATCTTTTGATATTGAAAAGTCCTGTATATATTTTGGTCATAAGCCTGTTTCAGATTTTGTCATCGAATAAAAAAAACTGCATTATTTGTAAATGCAAATAACACGTTTCCTGTGAATGGAGATAATACACTTAAATATGCGTTAACTTTTTTAAAGACTCAAAAATAACCCCAATTTCATACTTCAGTTGCAATGGACCCACAATCGCAGACCCGTATACTCTGATCAGAATTAAGTAAGATTTTCATTCCAATGCAGGTGATAATCAAATCTATTAATGGAATGCTGTTTTTGGTTCTAGTTAAAACTTCATAACATCCGTAATTTAATTAATGATAGACATATTTTATATAATAATAGAATAATCTTAAAGAACGGTGTCGGATAAAAACAGAACATGGACGTGCGTGTCACAAATTTTGTGGTCACCCATTGAATAAAAGACAATTTGGTTCGATACAAGCGTAATGCAAATTATGAATGTGTATATATATTAGTTTTTCATAGATTTAAAATTGATAGTTACATACAAAGTATGCCTTTTGCTATCACATAGCTAGTAGCAAATTCGTCTTTGTGGCACTTTTTTGTAAATAAATGGATATATATATATATATATATATATATATATATATGTATATATATATTTATTTATTGGCCGTGTTTTATAAAACTATTAGTCGAATGATATAGGAATTTAATAGTTTTTTAAACTCAAATATTATTGCATTGGACACCCGGACATACCTTGGCGAACAAAATGGTGAACAGAAGCTGGTTTTTTATAAATATTTTGTAACTTTAACGATATTTGAAACATCTGTTGGTGAAGCACATTTCTGTAATTTAATAATTTTAGTTGGTGGTAATAATTGTTCATTGAATTTCTGATTAACTGCCGTTATTTTGATTTTTTCCGATTTTTTACATACATGGCTAAAACTGATTTTTTTCCGAATTTTTACATACATGGCTAAACTTTGATCCACATTTTTAATGTGCGCAGCTAATTAAAAAAGGCCATTTTTATTTCTTAATTTCTAAGTATTTACGAAATGCACTACGTTCTTTTGTAAAACTTCGTTAAAATCGGTTCTTAATTGAAAGAGTTATACGAACGGACGGAGATACATGACGAAAATATAATATAAGGAATCCGTTTTCTCCTTCTGCTATGGAAGTATAAAAAGGAAAGACTGATACATTAAATTGCTCAAGAAACTTTTAAAAATCTAAGAAATTTTAATACACTTAAAACTATGTCAAAAACGGAATTATGAAAATACACTGCACGCCAAAATCTTTTCATTGTAGCAATTTATGCCTCCTTTTTCTATATTATATTAATTATGTCGTTTCTTAATAGTTCAACCGCCTAAATAAAGAAACTTTGAGCGCAAAAAAATATTCCTGACATTTTTCCCATTGTTTTAAAATTAAATGAATTCTCTTTTACCAACTTAACTTTTGTCTAATAAGTTTTCTAATTAGCTTTGAAACTTCGAACATGCTGTATAAATTTTACTTTAACGTAATGTATCATTACCTGAAGGTATTATTTTATACAAGGCGTTAATCAATTACTGTTTTCATTATAAATGCATTTCATTATAAAATGTAACTCTTGAAAATTTAAAGGTTTCGAATAACATCCAATAAATTTCGTAACATCACAAAAGCCCGAGGACTAAAAAGGAATGCGGCAATCAAACCAAGAGCATGTTGTAAAATATAATAAGGGTCACGGATCTCCAGTTTGATTTTTCTGCTGATAACTACGTCTCATCAATGATTATTTAGCTGGTACGAATATATACTTGTCGTTAAATCAACTACGTTTGTTTACTTAAACGCGAAATATTAATGAATGGATTTGGTATGTGATGCAAATTTTGTTTAGCAAATATAGACATTTGTAACATAAAGATTTTTGCCATGAGCACAAATCTATAGATATATATTTTATATACATAAATTTTAATTTTTAAAGAACAATTATATAACACATAAAAACATTATGTTGTGGTATCGAACTCGCTTTCAAGTGGACATCATAGGTTTGTAACGCTAATTTTAACCTGATATATTGTAAAACATAAACCTTTTAGAGCTATTCCGAAATCTATTATCAGCTTAAATTTAAAAAAGAACTTCTTAAATATTGAATATATTCGTCGTTAAGTTTGAAGAAATTCATTATCACTTAATTTTTATTAACAATTAAATGAAACTACGTGATGAAAACCAAGATTGTGGTTAAGAAGTTAAATAATGTATATATAATGGTAAATAACGTAGTTTGATTCACTTGTTAATAAAAATTAAACTCCTTAAATATAAAATGCAAAAATGTTGTTATCTCGCCCATCAGATTGCCGGTAAAAGTGAAATGTTGTTAAAAAAAATTAGCTTTATCTATTATCTTCATAGGAAAATTTAAATTTTATATTTTCTTGTTTATTTATTACATTCGTTAGAAAACAATATAAAAATAGAACCGACTTAAACAAGTATAACATTTTAACAAGGTGTTATGGAGTAATGAACAAATATATAGTTAGGATTCATTTTATAATTTCAGAATCGATTTCCTTACTATAACAAAGGATACACTTGAAGTACAAATAGAAATAATGACGACGTTGATAGAACAAAGTTAATATCAAATTGTCAATAAAGTAGAAATAAGTTTCCATGATATTTTGGTTTAAGTATATTACTTATATAACAATGTTTATATAAATTCTCATTTTCTCTTTATTTATGTTATAGTAATTTTTTTGCAATGTGTAACAGAGCTCCCTATTATTGCTACACTTTGTAAAGTAGACTGCACTATATTTATTATAAAACTATATAAATTTTTTAAAGAATTTGCTAATTTTTTGTTCAATAAAAATAAAATGCAAAAAAAATAAAAGGGGCACTGATTCTCGTCTGCTGTGAAACAAACTGAAAATACGTGACAGAGTAAAGGCGACGCACTGCTCGCGGCAGGTAATAAATGATGATAACCCTCGAAGATTTGATTCCTGCCGGTGAACACTTCCATCTGACGAGATATTTATGGGATCATTAGACGAACCGACGATTGTAAAAGGGGCGCGACGGATTTCTTTCCTTCATGAGTTTGAGTAAAATTTTCGTCTAAGTATAAAAAATTATATAAGCTCATTATTCCCTTCGAATAAGAAAGAAAGTAAATATAAAAATAATTAAAAATGGTTTTAGAAAAAATGTTATAATTAAGTTAGATATTCAGAGAATACCGAAAATAAGAATCGATATTTGTGTTAAGACAATTTCACTTTCATGTTACAAAAAAGGTATTTTACACAAGTGTTTTAGATTCTTTGCTATAATTAATTACTAAATTTAATTATTTAGATGCTTTACTTTAATTAATAACTTATGCTTCTATTTTGTAATTTAAAAATGATGGACGAATAAAATGGACGAAGTAAGTATTCAGATCCTATTGTCTCCTTAATCTGTATTTCATTTTATTTCGCACAATTGTCTCTTTCTACCCAACTGGGACGAAGGTCAAATGAGGGTATCGGTTTAAGCCGCTGGCGAATTATGTATGCCCTTTGTGAAAATATACTTCCTTTATGAAAATGATACTGACAATGTTAAATTGGTAAAAATGGCAAACTTATACCTTATAACAAAATAGAATTTCAGTGTATATATGTGTGTATATATATAAAAAATATATATATATATATATATATGTGTATATATATATATATATATATATATATATGTATATATATATATATATGTATATATATATATATATATATATATGTATATATATATATATATGTATATATATATATATATATATATATATATATATATATGGACTGATTAGATTGAAAAAAAATTAATGCTCATTTATGTTATAACACAAAGATAACTTATATTTAGTTCAAACTTATTTAAGTGGATGTACCATAAATAACTTTTATCACTATTTCAATTCTTTCTAAAACATGCTAATGAAGTTTGAAATACAAGAGTACGTATTTAAGTAGCATTGCGAAAGTACAGCTAGCCTACCTTTGAATTTGATACAAAACTAAAGTGTGTTCTCTTGATTCGACTAATGTTATTAGTGTTACTTATGCCTAACGACTATTGGTACTAGGTTTTTATTTCATGATTTGTATTTAGATATTGGTGAAGATATTTATTGTATCTTTTTTCTTGCAAATTGATGTAAAGAATTCCCATATTGTACTGTAATCAAATAAAGAAAGAGTCATGGATAACTTAAGAAATAATCGCAATTGGATTTATGATAATTATCCTAGTATCACTATATTGTTTAAAAAACAATAACTTAGGAAGACGTTTAATTTTTGTTTTATTTTAAAGCATTCCTTTATATGTGTAATCACAAACACATGAATTAGCATGAGTGTTAAATGGAAATGTGTTATGCGTAAGTGCATGTTGAGGATGGCTTGTAGTAGGATGTCACTTTAAATACTAACAGCATATCTGGCGTGCAACCCGCCGCTGACAGCACCAATGCCGTATCATATTGCATATGCATGGAGCTGAATAGCATTTAAGCAGAGCAATAATGTTTTCTGCTTTAGAAAACATAGTTCAGTTGTTATAATGAAATAAACTATTAAATGATTTACAAAAATAATTCACGCTGAACTTTTCCATCCTCATAATTTTCTGATAATATTAATTTAAGTCCCAATGCTCACAATTTTTCTGAACGATCTTTTTGATAACAGAGGCGGAACATGACAGTTTTTAAGCGTTTTTGCCAAAAACATATCTCTACTACTGTTCAACGTTTACACCGAGCTCATAATACGAATTATTCTTGAGAAATGGATGGACGGCGAACTGCGAAGTAGTTCAGATATATGTATACCTTGGAGTGTCAATCTCTAACAACGGCGGATGCTTGCATGAGGTGAAGAGACGTAAGGCTATGATAAGACGCGCTGTGGACAAATTGAAGAAAATATGAAGGGACCGAAATATTAGCAAGGCGACTAAGACCCGTCTCGTTCGAACTCTGGTGTTCCCCATCTTTTTCTATGCCGCAGAGACGTGACCGCTACAAATACTTGAGACGAACAAAATAGACCCTCTAGAAACGTGGTACTGGAAAATAATGCTTGAGGTATCGTAGACTGAGTTCCATACGTGTATTCCATACTATAATTCAAGATACCGTTTATCGACACTTGTTCAGACTGGGATTCTAAAATTGTTTGGTCACGTCATGCGTGGAGATAGTAACTCTATAGAGCTCATTGTTGTGCAGGCAGGAGTAGAAGGCACTAAACTACGTGGGAGGTTGTCGAGCGGTGGACAGACCACATCACTTCTGCTGTAAGCGTAAAAGCGGTAGTATCATAAAGCGAGTAAAAGCAGCCACCCATAACAGTACTACACGCTGAACAAGCCGCTCTGTCAAAAGAGAAACGAGAAGAAGGGGAAGGATATTTTACAAAAAAGTAACAGCGGTAAATGGCTATACCCGAAGATTTTTTTATTATTATTCTTTAAAGAATCGTATTTTCATGGTCCCATATCTTAAAAGGATTATAAGGACAGTCATGTATCTATCTCTCCATTTATCAGCTGTTTTTCTCGGAAAACGTTTGACGTTGGGATTTTAAATTTGACATAATAATAACACATATTAACCCGCAAATATTACAGTAGATAACTTTCCAAATATTTACGTGGAAATTTTAAGGGGAGGAACAAAATAGGTCTCGAAATTTTTTTTAATATTATATTGGATGTGGGGTATTATCTGAACAGGCCTTAGATATTTTGTGGTCAAAATTTCAGATAATAAATCTTCAGAGGTGTACAGAAAATATACAAAAAATTTGTCCACTTCTCACATATATCTGAACTACTAAGACTAAAATTATTAAAAAATAGGGCTTTTAGAAACATACACAAGAATTGAACTCCGATTTTAGCAATTATATTATATCTTATAATTTTCTATATAGACACCAATTTTAGCGCCTGTGAAAGATATGGTTTATGTATATTTACTTTATGGAAAACTAATATTACTAAATAGTTTTATAGAAATACGGTATGCCCTTAAATGTTTATAAGTCCCTCAAGGTGCACGTAAACCTTCTGGTGAGTGTTCTACTCGTGCTTGACAAGTTTCGTTTTTCTGAAATAAAAACTATTTCACATATTAGTCTATAATATGATCTAATTATACTATATAAAATTATATAAAATATAATTTTATTGTATAATAACTAATTATATAAAATTACGCATGATTAAATTATGCATTACTTCTGTGACCTATTAAGTAATAAACAAAAAAACAAACGAACAATATGTTATTTAAAGAAGGTTTAGTTATATTTTGTGCACCTTAATATTTAAAAAAATCGAGATTTATATAACTGCAATAATACATCGAGCGGAATTAGTTTAAATAGAGTAGTTGATGACTCCCAAATTATTAGCAATATTTTGTAAAATATCATAAAAGTAACGGTTAAATAAATTCTTTAATGAAGTCATTATACACTTCCAAACTGAATGGTAGAAATCAGTTAGTATTGCTGAAAATGACAAAATAAGTCGATATTACCATCCTCGTCTAAACATTAAGATTTAACTTTTTTTACTTGGTCCATTTATTAAATAAATAATTACAACATTTAAGGATATCTTGGTTTTCACGCTATTTTTTCATTTCAATTTGACTATATTTTTGTGTTTGTTTTCTTCTATTATACGTCCTGTGTAAAATCAAAGTTGTTAAAGAAAAAGACCAATATATAATTAAAACTCACAGTTTCGTTAATTCATATTTATATGTATAATATTGCCAAAATCGAATAAAAAACAATGGCATTACGTTCTTTATTCCAACTTATAAACTTGACGAATGAACAATTAAATGAAACTACGTGATGTAGTATTATTTCCACTTTCTTTAATTTCTTTACCACGACCTAGGTTTCGTTGTATTACAACATCTTCAGATGAGATATTAGCAAAGATTACCTCTTATGAACAACCAACAGCATTTATATGTTAATTAAGCCTGGTTTGTGCGGATTTTTCCATTGCTTATGTTAATAAGTTTATTGCAGGGGCGCAGTGTAGGTTTTATTATATTACCGAGAGTTATACAATATACCAATATTTTAGTGAGGGTAATAAATTCAATTGTTGTTATTATGTGAGGTTATACAATGCAAACTTTACGGTGTATGTAATAAAATTAAATGGAAGTTATTATCGGTAATATATTTATACAAAAGCAAGGGTATTTGAAAGTAAGGACAAGGTAATACACTAATTCTATATATCTCCGGTTTTGTGTATTCATATATTTATTTATTTACTTCTTTTAATTTTTTGTTTTTATTATATATACTTATATTTATATGTGTATTAGTGCTGAAACAATTTCCAGAGTACTGCAGTATCAATGTTGTTTATTTATATTATATCTAGAAAATATTAAGAATGGGTGATGATATTATATTTAGTTGTTCATTTAATATATTAACCTTGGTATCTTTTTTATGTCTGTTTATTTCTAATGTTTCTATGATATTATGTTTATTACCTTTTGTATTTATTTGTAATATATAGGGGGCATTATCAATATAGGGGTGATGATTATTTTCAATGAGATGTTTATATTTGACGAATGAAGTCTTGTTTCAATATTTGACGAATGAAGTCTTGTTTCAGCCACTATTAATTAGAGGCAGGAAAACAAGATGGTTGACGTCAATAGAGAAGAATCAAAGGAACGAGGTTTACACATTCCTATATAATTTCATATTTGTTACAAAATATAGTCGGTTGAAATTTTTAAATTTTTTTTTAATGATTTCGCAAATGATGCATCATGCAAAGTGAATTACTGATACATAGAAAATTTAAGTTTAAAATTGGGTAAAGTCTATAATCAAAGTCAAAGTCTGTCAGTAAGAAACGTTTTTAATACATAATTTTTTCGTAAAGTGTTAAATGAAATTTTATCTATTAAGAAAAACGAATTAATTTCACGTAGCTTCATAGGTAGTTTTGGGCATTCAAAATTCGTTAACATAGTGAGTAAAATTAAAATCATAGTTTACAAATAACTAAAATATTTCAACCATGCATAATTCATCTAAACATCTATAATAGATTAGAATTATATTTAAAACTGAACAAAATTTTAGAATACAGAATGTTAGAAATTTCATTCACGCATTCCAATCGAATAGTGTTTCATTAGATAAGTATTTTAAAACCAAGTTGATGTCTTATTTACTATATTTCATTAGCAGTACTATATTTAATTAGTTTGAGAAATAATAAGTTTCAAAACAACATGCAAAACGTAAGGTTATGTTGACACTAAATACTAATAAAAATAAATATTGTAATAAACAACGATTCGAAGCGAACCAAAGACACAAATTTATTTTTACGGAGTAATACAAAACAAGACACACTGTTTACTTCTAAATGTAAATTACCTGACAATGTTTTTTTAGTATCTTTTGTAACACAATACTTATCTATATAATTATCTAATACTAAGCTAACATAACAACTATTGGACATAAAAATTAAAATACAGTTAGACGTTAAGAATTTGGTTTTCAAATTCGAAATTCAAGGTTCTAGCTTAATTTACTATATTTTCACATTTATAATTATTTACGTGGAATATTGCTAAATGACTTCTTACGATTATACATACATTTCATATTCTACCGAGGACTTACGGTAAATAAGCTTTCATTAAGAAAGAGTAGACGTTCTGTGTTTTACGTTTGCTATGTGATATCTACCTCGTGATTACCGCAGGTAGCTGATGAATGAAGCGAATAATGTGTGCTGACAAAAATTTAAATTCATCGTGTTGGTATCCGTATACGAGGAATAATAATTATGATATTTGTTTCATATAAAATAAAATCATAAAATATATCAAGTTTATGTTCTATTTGCAGTTGGTATTTTTTATAAATAATATATATCTACGCTTTTTAGACGAAATTCCTTCGAACACCTTCGTTGGCTGGTCTAAGTGTACGTTATAAAAGAGTTTAATTCCTTAATTATTTTGACCTTCCATATGAAAATTGGTACCGGGGCTCCAGTAAGCGAGCACAACTTATACTTTACCGATATGATTTATTTTCTATATCTTATCTAATTTGCTCCTGAAAATAAGGAGTAAAACATTTATACATACTACTTTTCTAATTAAATTTATTATGAATGGATCTAAAACAGAAGTATTTAAATGAATATTTCAAAATATATGTGTTTTAAATTATGAGTAGAGATAGTTTAGATGATATTTATATATATATGTATATATATATATATATATATATATATATATATATATACTTGAATAATATTGTAGCAAATTTCTGTCTTTGCTTCTTCCAATTTACGGCCATTTGCAAAATAGAAAAAAATAAATTACACCATCCGACGATGGCTCTAAGGCAATTTCCTCTATGCAAAACGTTTTCTGATTTTGATTTGAGTTCGATCCTTAGAAGCAATTTCCATGCATGTTACGCTTTGTGAATATAAGGGTATATACATATTTAAGGTCATTACAGAGTTGTGCGAAATATTATACGTAGTAATGGTACACCCACGGTTGGTTCTATTTAGTTTTAAAATGAAACTAAATTCTATAAAAAAATACATAACATTAAAGAAAATAATCCAACAGCATCACATATAGTTACACTCCGATTCAATCAATAATAACATAATTTTTTTTTTCAAATCAGCTTCTTGTTCGCGGACTCGCTTGTGTAGACTATTACATTTAGCTAATTTTCAGCAGTAGTAAGTTAAGCTGCAGGTCAACAATAAAATTCTGTAATCAGTAGCCGGATATTCTTTTCCGCGTTTGCACATTAAGTCGATATTAAAACATAAGTTTCAATATGAGTTCCTATTTGGGGACCGACTCGTCGTATTTTTCCGGCTACACGCTTTGCGCAGTAATTTTCACGATGCGTACGTAAAGAAACAAACACATGAACAGTTCAACAATACCCAGTTCCTTCTCTTTAATTTCTCAAACTCTCCCGATTTTTTTAGAAGAAACTGTTACTTTTATTGTTAGATGTTTATTGTTTGTTTGTTTAAATTGATTTTTCAAAAAATATTTCCATTAAGTGGGTAACCGAGAAACATTATAAAATTTAAAAAACGAGAATAATAAATATTTTCTCTTTAGTCTCGAAAAATGGTGCATATTTAGGAATTTACAGAAAAGGAACTATTAAATAAACATTTTGAAATTTAGTGCAGATTTTAAGCAAACCTTGTTAAATATAAAACCCCTACAACATTCAAAAGGTGAAAAAGAAACGTGTTCTATAAAACCCAGAATCAAATGATTAACTGTAATAAAAAATGATTTTCAAAATTTTTATCAGATTTATTCATAACGTGTTTTCCAATATATTTGGAATACTTGTTTTGGAATGAACACGATCTCCGTATTTTTATTTACATTTTATTTGTATTAAAAATTTTCAAGAGGACTGTTTAAATTTAAACGGAAACATTTTACGGAAAATGTAAATTAGAAACACCTAATGTATAATTTTCAATAAAAAGTAAAACTCTCTACAGTAAAACTCTCTAAGTACAATATAAAAAAATTGTGAGTATGTATGTATGTCAATAATTATTTATCAGAAAAATGGCTCATGGCATGGAGGCAAGTCTCCAAACAAAACTTTTTCCCCAAACATTTAAAAATGACAATTACTTTTTGCAGGGTGAAATAAGTTCAGTACACAGGTTACAACTTCCCTTCTTCCCCGTCTGCCCACTTTTGTGCAGTACCTGATTTTAAGTTCAATATCAAACTCTCCATGGTAGTAAGCTTGAAGCAATCATAGCACGAAATCCATAATCTAAAAATGTATAATATAAATATATTATATGACTTTTTCAAATATTTTTTACGAATCCTTTAGGTATAATATTTATATGCGAAATTATTTGGAAGTATATAAGTTCTTATTATTCTAATATCAGACAATGATTTATAGCTTCCGATTTCAGGTCAACGGACGTGTTAAGCGAGAACATTTCTAACCTTCTTAAACAAAAACTGCTACGCTCGTTAAAACAAAATGTCGTATTTGTCAAGTGGAAATGATCACTGTTCGCACGTTACGTGGACACTTTGTGCGTTTTATCAAATTATTATTGTGTACAAAATTTCTCCTCCTCCACCTCTAAAATATAACGGAGAAAATAATATTATTTTCGAAACGCTTGAAGATATATGTAGTAGCCATTTTACTTTAAATGTTGTAATCATTTTTCAGAATAAGCATTATGGTGACAACATTTTATACTTCATTATTCTAATTTAATTTTTCACAACCAAATGAAACTACGTAATGTAATATTATTTCTACTCCATTTAAATTATTTACCACGAGCTAGGTTTCGATTTATGACAATATCTTCCGGTAGGCAATTTGTAAAGACAGAAATCAAAAACTTTGCAAGTTGCCCACGTGAAGATGTTGTCATACAATGAAACCTAGATCGTGGTAAAGAATTTAAATAAAGTAGAAATAATACTAAATCACGTAGTTTCATTAAGTTGTGAAAAATTTAATTAAAATGAATTGCTACAAAATTAACGCCAAATATATTAAAACTTCCTTATTTTCTAAAAATTTCACTAGGAATAAATTATTACATAATAGCGTTTTTTTTGTGAAATCTCCATGTAACTTTTCTCTACTTATTATAAGAAAATGCAATTCTACTTTAGTAATACAAACATTAATTTTCTCGTTCTTCTGCTTATTCTAATTTTACTCACCGCAATTTAATTGAAAACTTAATTTCAGCTAACACAATTATAAATTTATTTTAGCATCTTTTTATTTATACAGTTTTTAAAAACCTAATGCAATATGATTCATTGAATATTTAACTTCGTTGAACAATTTGAATCACTAATTCAGAATATTATTTAAGTACCGTTACTAAAATCGTTATTTCTATGTTTTGTAACAAAACTAGTCATCAATATCTTCGTATGTTTTTATATAAATAAACGTAAAAATATTTGAACCTGCGTCGATATATCACCTGTTGGTGTAAAAAATAAATGATTCAATCACACTTCATCTATTTTCTCGCAAAAAGCAAGCCTGAATACGTGTTTTTAATGTCTTTGTGACATTTTATTTTCTTGTCACGCTTATGAAACATTTGTTGGACGACGGGAACATTAATGCGAAATCGCCACACACCTCACACTGTGAGCCATACTCACTGTACGGACAAACATAATATTTATAAGCTTTGATAGTTTCTCTTCAGGTTTTAGATGTTCTCGTTAAATTTTATCCGAAAAACGGGTTATCACATATTTATGAACTTATTAGCAGCAAATACCCTCTTCGATGGGTTTTGATCATATGTTTATTTATATCACACATTTTTCTTTTATATAAATACATTAAAAACTTCTCTTTTTTAATTCCTTTTTTATACCTTGTATATAACTATCTTACAAACTAAATTTACATGTGTGTATGTGTGTGTATATATATATATATATATATATATACATAAATACATATATGTATATTGGGGTGAGATCAAAGAATGTCTGAGAATTCAACAATGTTACAGAACATTGTAGAAATTTCTCCAATTGTTCCACACCCTTGTAGATATTGAGATGTCGACGTGCAACCACCACAGGAAGGGTTAAGGCTACTACCAGGCACACATGTCATTCGTTTGCGATATGTAGTTTTGACTGCAGAGCGAAATATAAGAAGACACACGACTAATTTTAAGAACATAACGTGAAATACTTTCAAAAAAATGTCCGTTCAATTTTTAAGAAATTCGAATTTTTAAAAATATTTTCTATTTAAAATAAAGAATAACTAAGGTTTGAAAGGAAAATAGAAAAAAATAATGGAAATTTTGTTTTCATCAGTTATTAGTTATTGAAAACACAACTAGTTTAATTGCTTCTTAGTTACCTTCAGATGGAAAACACACACGCACACATACGTTTCATGATTTCGTTTTTTTCAGTCTCTACTGTTGTAATAGACGTATTCAATTTCCATTAAAAACTTCAATTTGGCTTTTTATATGTTAACGATACTCTGTTACTTTTATATGTTTACTTATGTCACACAAAAGAAATAAAAACGCATCAAATTTAAATCGTTCACCCGTCTCTTTAATATCGAGAACAGTTCGCATCCTTACTTTTAATACTTACCGTTTTTTGCACGTATATTTCTGCAATCACAATAAGTATCATTGTCTTTGAAATTCTTCGACGTTCAAAAAAATCCAACTGTAAAGAGTCAACTTTATAATAAAAAGACTTGCGAGACTAAATAGGTCAAGAATAGCTGCTAAAGAGCAAAAAAATTTCCCGACGTATTAGTTATTAACGAAACTAATATATTATACTTTAATGGGAGAATCTTAAATAGCTGAAGTATTTTTTTAACATGAAATATTAAAGAACAAATAGAATAATCACAATAAGTACTCTCATAAAATTAGATTACACTTATCGCTTCTCGCTATTGAATAAATAACTCATCGCTAAAGTCAAATCGCAAAAACACATATTTATTTTTATTAATTATAAAAAATAAGTAATAATAAAACAAATAATAACATTAATATGTTCTTACCAATTTATACTTTATAGTTTGACTCAAAATTGTTGTATACATTGATAACTCTGACCATAGATTAACTTTAGACTTTTTAATTTATAATATATTAGATCGATGAATTATTTTTTAATTATCTTTAAACGAAATGTCTAACGATTATGATATAAAGTGAATAGAATATGTTTACATATATTTATATATGGTATATATACATATATATATATATATATATATATATATATACATATATATATATATATATATATATATATATATATATATATATATAAATACATATTACAATACATTGTTTTGTAAATATACATATTACAAAATATTCTCTGATTTATCAATCAAATTATAGACTGCAAATTATGCATTATTGAGAATAAAATATTGTTACATAAAAAAGATTATAATTCAACAAAGATATTGGTGAATTGTAATTTTTTTTAGTTTTATTATGTAATAAGCTACCAAATCCGACTTTGGAGAGGAAACTCTGAATACGTTTCGTTCTAAAAATATATTTACATAAGATTTGTTCGCGGTTAACTTATTGAATGTATTTTAGCTTAAAAAAGTTTGTGCCAAAAATTCGTAATAATAGTCGTGTTCATTCTAAAACTTTCTATATTTGATTTTCGTGTTATTGTGTATGAAATAACCATTCAAACATTATTTTGATGCAGTTATAACGGTATTATTTGTTTAAGTGAAAAATATTTCTTTTGTAATAATTTTGAAAAGAGAACCGATCATTACAATGACAATAAAGAACGCTATCGAACTTTTTTGTATTGCTTATAATGTTGTTATTACCAGATGAAACATATTTGGATAATGTTACCATTACCGGATGAAATATATTATTTTAACAGTGAATATGGTTTAAAAGTTTAACTAAAACAATATCCCTAACTTATATTATTATGCTCATTATCCACACTAAATATACAACCTATATTTATTTAAATACTGCGAACTATACGAGTATGGAAGCTTCTTCTCCATAACATAATACATTTTGATGTCAAACTTTAAGAAAAAAGAAACATAACTTTGCTCTTTATCAAATTAGTGAGATATTCCTGTTATTAATAGCCTTAAACTATGAACACGTAACTGTTGTTCTGTTTTTGTAAACATCTATGTTAAGTCCTTATATATCCAAACATTTATAAGATGATTATATGTATACGCCTACTTATAAATATATAGATGAATACATTAAAAAGATAGATTACAAATGATAGATTAAGTGAGATAAATAAGATGATAGATTCAAAACTTTTGGACCGTGGACTTGGCATCTACGTTAATTTATTTTTTATTTTTCTTCTTACTAGATTTATTAGATCAAGTTCAAGTATTCGACGTTTTTAAGTTATATGAAAAAACTGAGAAAGTGGACTCATACTGTGAAACTTTTACACCTTAGGTGAACTATCATATATATTTAGATCGGGTGTCGTTTGTTGTTTATAAAATCGGCGTATGCTAATGAATGTGTTTATGTTAGTAAACATCTTTCTATATTGCGATACTGGGAATGCGAAATATGGAGACAACGATACTTGTTAATTTAACATGTGCGTACTGGGCTTTTGTTTTATACTGATGCGTCCTTTCCTAACCCTTGTATTTTTTATTCATTAAAGAGTTACATTTATATTATATGTCGATATGTAAACAACCATTTTTAATAATTCTTCAATAATATTTATACCAATGGGGATAAGGGTTTATCATGTTAAAACTACGTAAAGATTTGTTGTGTCATCCATTTCTTTTCATAAATCATATTTAGTCCTAGGAATAAAATGTCGCGATTTAAATTATTAACAAGAAACAAATTATAGTAGCAACCATTATTACACTTATAATCCTAATAATATTTTAAAAATATGGAGTAGTTTATAAACTTAATGGCCAAGCAAAAAATATTTATGTCAGATATTTATTTTTTTATCTTTGCATACTTTGAATAATTTTATATTAATAGCAAAAGAAATGAGTCGCCAAGCACACTTTAATCACAAAGATTACTCACGAATGCACTGGAAATTATTGGATCGTTAGTTTAGACGTTTATATAATAAATTTGTGATAATATTAAAAATTGGTACAGGGCAATGGTACTGGGTTATTTTCATTGGCACGGAAATTTTCCACCTTTGCTTTACGTTGCAATTAAATTCTAAAATGTTTAAGGTGTCTTATGTACATGTTTTTAAAACAGAAAATACAGTTTGAAATATCTTAACTAACTTTATATGCAATTTTCAAATTTTGGGGTTGTTTTTTCGTTGCTATTTGTATATGAAAATTAAGGATTTTAAAATTTAGTTTAATCAAAACCACAAAATTATTAATAAAAAATTATCGAATCAACCAGTAAATAAAGTAATTACCTTAAAAATATTTTACGGATTACTACGTCTGGTTGATATACATACATTTGTATATGTATATATATATATATATATATATATATATATATATATATACACATTTACATATATATATACACACATATATTTGTGTATATATATATATATATATATATATACACAAATATATGTATTTCAACCAGATCAGTTATGTAGTTATGAGTTCGGTATAATATTGAATATAACTTATTAGATCTAACGGTCAACATTTGTTGTAGGAAAAAGCGAAACGCCGCACTATCCTATAGTAGTCCGAGTCTCATTTATTTTAACGTTCATATTCCCTGCCATACTCCTATGAAATACAAAGTGGTGGTATATTTTTAGTCTAGGACATATATTATTTATATGCAAAATTATATTAAAATCTGTAAATTCATTTAAGGTGAAAAGAAAAGGAACTAATAAACATATAATGTTTTAGTTTTATTGTATTTGTTTGGATTTACCTTAAAACTCCTTTATTACATTAAAGTTTTTCAATATTTTGTACGGCTCATGAATTATTTCGGTGTAATGTAATTATTGGGGTCAATAATAAAATGTTTATGAAGTCTACAAATATTTTTTTAAATATTCAGAGAGCCTCCTTTCTACTGACCCGTAATTTGAAATTATGAAGAGTAACATACCTATATGAAAAAAGGTTTTAATTATAGTCTTTGGAATCAATGAAAAATCGACGCTTCTCATCTCTCTTAAGTATATTCCCATAAAGAATAAGTGCTTTATTTTAATTGGCAAATTTGATATGTTTAAAACCGGCCTAGTACTGCTAAAATTATTACTATACACTCTAGTTTCCATTATTTTATACTTCTTATTCGGTGGTTATTTGAAGTCGGTTCAATTTTCCTGGAACTATTTTATTTTTCTATTTTTCGTGCCTAATTTATCTTGTTGTTATCCAGAACTTCCAGAATTTACGATCAATAACATCTTGTTTATTGAAATCGAAGCATTGTGGCGTTTAATGAACTTAAATATTCACAGTTAAATGAAACTACGTGATGTAATATTATTTCTACTTTCTTTAAGTTCTTTACCACGACCTAGGTTTCGTTGTATTACAACATCTTCAGGTGGGATATTAGCAAAGAATGAAGATGAAGATGTAATACAAAGAAACCTAGGTCGTGGTAAAGAACTTAAAGAAAATAGAAATAATACTACATCACGTAGTTTCATTTAATTGTGAATAATGAATTTCTACAAAATTAACGCCAATTATATTCAATATTCAAAACTTAAATATGTTAATATATACATGCATATACACACATGTATACCTACATAGGAATGAATGTGTGTATATGGACATATCAATCTCATTTCCTTCTTTGACTTGACTGTAGTCAGTGCTTTAAACCTATGTATACCTCTATATACATATTAAATGCTTATTAATATTCTAGTAGCTTCATGTTTTTGCATTTATTTGTAAATACTTTCTAACAATGTACTACTAATATATAGTTATTTTATGCTTTTATTTTAGTCTGAATATCAGCTAATTCTTTATTTTTCTATTTTCTTGCATATGTTTAGAAAAGTCAAACAATTTCAAACTCTATGAATTTACTTCTCATAAATGAAGAGTTCCTGTTATCATCTTCCAGCTATATAATCATACATTGATTATGATACCACACCGGAAGCATAAAATTTCGAATAAAAAGAATCATCCCATTTGTTTAATCAATGCTGCACAAATGAGTTAACATAGACAAAAATAGTGGCATGTTTTTGCAAGTACCTATACTTGTATGTACTTATCAACTTATTTATTTTGTTGCTTACGTCACGAGGATTTAAATTAGGTCAAACTTGCTAAGGTACTCCTCAATAAAGAGTTCCTGTTACTCTCTTCCAATTTCATTATTTTACCCTGATTTTGCTAAAGAAAAAATTGTTGAAATTGGCTAAATTAAAGAATGAACTTGAATTGAACTTGGAGACATTGGCTAAAAAACTCTTAGTCGGGTCTTATTAGATTATAATTATAGATGGACCTATGTTATTCAATTTCGATCTTGACATTTGTGCTGTTTAGTGTTGAGAAATTTTATAGTGTAACTTCAATTTTTATTGTCAGATCCTTAATAAATTTTCATGGATTCAAAATAGGGTTACATAATAGAAAGAAGGAATTACCAAATTGAGTTAATAAATACCAAAGGTATGAGGTAACATACCCAAAAAAAATTCAATCCAATTGAGGATTCGGTTGACAATTACTTGTGAAGTTTACAATATTTCTCCATATGCTACATTTTTTGTTTTACTTCTATTTAAAGTCTAATACCTTTACACATATTCGACAAGGTTCATCTTCTTTTTAGGCTCTTCCTTTTGTACATTGCTTTACTATATTTTTAAACTGAGTTTTTCAGCATATCGAATAATATTTTTACCTCTCCGTGGTATTTTACTTCTTTGGCACAATTGTGTGCCTGAAGTTCTTTCCAAGGGTCTATTATATGCTGCACATTATTTGATCTAACTGTAGATATTTACTCAGTACTTTCATGTACATGATCATAAATTACATGAAATAAATTTGACTTGTATCCTGCTATATTAAATATCCTACTGGCATGCCGCTGACCATAACCTACATCTAAAATCTCGGTTTATTTCTAACAAAATGATACACAGTATGTAGGTTCTTTATCATACATATCTACTTTGTGGTATAAAAATAATACACTTGTTTTTAAGGATTGAATTCCCTTTAATGAAACCATAGTATTTCTTATTCATCGTTAGTCAAAGCCAATGTATTGTTTATGAAAACCAAATTGCCGTCACAGGTATAAAACGTTGTAGGTCATAAGAAGACTGATTTACATGAAGAAATCTCTTATAAGAAATAATTTAAAACTTTATTATAGTGAGTCTAAAGAAACACCGATAATGATCACAAGTCGAAAAGGTGGATTTCGTACATATTGTTCGTAATATTATTAAAAATATAAAAGTGCCATAAACAAATGTAATACAAATTGCAAATATGTTTGGCGTTAATTTTGCAGAAATTTATTATTTACCACGTGATATAGTACTATTTCTACTTTCTTTAAGTTCTTTATCACGACCTAGGTTGCATTGAATTACAACATCTTCAGGTGGACTATTAGCAAATATTAACTCTTAGAAACTTCCAACAGCATATATATATATATATATATATATATATATATATATATATATATATATATATATATATATATATTACAAAAAAAATATTAGCGGAAACCGGGTTTGTGCGAGTTTTCCCACCGCTTATATTAGTGAGTTTTGTTGTAGGGGAGCGTTGTAGTTTTTATTATACTTTCAAAAGTTATACAATATGCAAGTATTTAGTGAGGGTAATAAATTAAAATGATGTTATTCTATGATGTTACACAATGGAAATGTTCCGGTGTCTGTAATAAAATGAAATGGATATTATTCTCAGTAATACATTTATGCAATATTAAGGGTATTTGATAGAACAAGGTTATGCCACTAATTATACATATGTCCTGTTTTTTTGTTTGTTTTTTATACATATATTTTTAATTTTAGGTTGATTGATAGGAGTATTTAGGAGAAAAACCAAATTGGCAACATGTGATATCAAATATCTCGGAAACTATAATAGACACAGGCCTGAACTTTCGAAGACATCATAATTTGTAATTGTCTTCTAATAGATATACTTGGTGCGTTTATCGAAGTTGTGGATCCAAAAGTAAAGGTTTAGCTTCGAACTCAAGTCAATATTAAAACGACCGCTACACGACAAATTTGAGGAAATTCAATTAAAATAATACGTACAAAATTAGTATTAAAACGAAATAACTAACTTTTTTATTATCTTCCTTTGTTATGTTTTTAAATTATTGTATATTCTATAGTATTGTATAGACTTAAGAAATTTTGAATGAATTAATATACGAATTAAGTACAGACGTGCATTAAAAGTAAACAAGGGTAACCAATTAAAAAATTATACTTGCGTTAGATACCGTAGTAACAGAAGTAGAGAAAAATTGTAAAATAATATGTATTGAAACTAAATACTTAATTAAAAATCTACTCCTATCAATCAACCTCAAAACTGTCTCTACACTGTCATAGTAATGAAGAAATTTCGACAAAAGTCAATGAATATTACCTGAATATAAACCTTCCGGAATCTATAAATAAGAAATAAATCAATATGATAATAAGCTAATTCAACTGAGCGGTTTGAAGCACCAAGTATTACACGCCTATAATATTATTGCCGCATATAGAGAAAAGTTTACCAAAAATCGGAAAAAATCTACTGGATTACACTACATTTATTACACTACACTACTCTTCGCTACGCATGGCTATATGGCAACACCAAGACATGGTTGTAATATTTACGCGTCAAGCATGCCTTGTCCCTTACCGTTTAGCTTATGTGTAAATACGTAGCGCCCAATATCATCAAAATGCACATGTCTATTTCTGTTCCAAAAATCTCTTAATCTCTTTTACTACTAATCAAAATTATAATGCGTTCTATATAAAAACTTCACTTCATTTTTTGCGGTTTATTGAAGTACAATTTATTAAATCTGACATGATTATTCTGATTATATTCATAACATCTATTATAGACAAAAGTTTGAACTTTAGAAAACGACACGATTTGTAATTGTCTCTTGATATACTTGGTACGTTTCTTGAAGTTGAGTTGTAGGTCCAGAAGTTATCGTACCTGGTAATGCAACCACCTTAATTTTTTGCAGTTTATTACTAGAATTGGTTAAGTTGAAAATAATTACTTTAGTTTAAAATAGGGTTAATATATTCTGTCGCTGATTGACTTTTTTAAGACGTAAAATCCCCATATTCATAGCATATTAATTTACATGTAGTAGTTTTGCCAGCATTCGCCATGAAAGCCCCTACACTAGTGAATTATTACACTATGCAAACATCATAAACTATATTTAAAAAAAACATATGTTTAGCATGTATATTATACAGCAATCTATAAACTACGTCAGATCTTGTTGTGATTTGTAGCTATAATAAATTCTATATTAAACCGAAAAGTAGTTTTTGTGTGAATCCTTAAAAATATACCGATAAATTAACATGTTCCTATTTAAAATAATATTGCAATTAAAAATATTACATCTGCACCTGACTGCATGCTACGGAACTGCCGTTTGAAATACGTTTTTAAAATCTTAATGATACTAGATATATATATATATATATATATATATATATATACATATATATATATATATGTATATATACATATATGTATATATATATATATATATATATATATATATATATATATATGGTCCTTCATAAAAAGTCATTGGTTTGTTGTTGCAAATATCTGTTAGTGAAACACCTATAGCAAATAACAACAATTACCTGATTCTTTGCCTGAAGAAAAAATACGTAAGAAGCTAAGAAACTATGACCAAAATCGGAAGATGTTTCTCATTTCAAAATTTTAAATTAATATTTTCATTTTTTATCAAAACAAAATTTCCTTCTTTCTGGTATTTTGCGCCAAACATTTTCCTTTTTCGACATCATATACAAAATTTTTGCCTAAATTTTACATTTCAAGTTTGTATCAGCTGCAACACTAAAATTTTTCCATAAAAATTTTAACGTATTTTCATCTACAGAATTTTTCCTATTTTTCTTCCAAAAGTATGTCACTAATTTTAAGTTTTCATTTAAAATTTTATATCAAATTAATTAGTTGGTCTTGAAAAATTTATTAATGTTATTTAGTGTTTTGAAAACTTTTACTGCACATCAATTTATATTTCAATTTTATATATAACACGACGACTATTAACGCGACGACTCAAAGGATTTTTATCCCAAGGCATAACTTATATTAATACATTGAATTCGTATTAATGATTTGTGTAACAAATCTTTAAATAAATTTTTATTCATCCATCTTGTTAAAAATTTATTGCCCGTTAAGCCATCTACAGTTTATGAGAGTATTAACACTAAAATTGTTGAACTTGGCAGTTAGGTTCACTCAGAGTATTTCAATTATTTAAAAAGTTTAATTAATCTCAAAAATACCTTAATTCTTTATAATACTAACGTTGAGCTACACTTTCTGTCGAAATTAGGCATTTACTTTAGTTTTTGTCTTACTTATCGTTCAAATTACATTTCTATTTGCTGAGTACCTACGGAAGTAAGCTTTTCGGTTCGATCTGCGATTATTTTGTTTGACCATTTCTGAGCCAGTATCAAAATTGCTTTTGCCACACAATATATAATTCAAAAATATTTTACTTAGGTAACCAGATGCACATCCTATATCTTAAAAACTGGAAACTTACTTTCTTTATACGGGAGAATGTTCTATGTGTTTTTGTGTCATTTTTGTTTACTTGAATTCAGGATTTGCCAGAAAGAAATGGGTTATTCGATTGACATGAGCCATTACACCATCGTATAATTTGTATGTTCAGATAATGTTGATAAGATTAAGAATGATCAAATACAAGTTATTCAGACCATGTCGATAAGATTAATAATGATTAAGTAAAGATACCGAAGTTAGACGGTTGCATTTTTGAGTTTTGATTTTAAACTATAAAAGCTACATTGAAATAATGCTTGAAGATATTTTATCCAGCATAAATTTAAACGATCGGTAGTTATTGTTAGCAATACCTTATGAGACTTTGTCTATTATAGCCTATCCATAAATCGGACCATGAAAGTAGTTCTGAGCTAAATAAACTAAACCGCTACATCAATATTTGAAAGAACGGACATGATGATGAAATTTACAAACAAGTTCAGTACAAATATGAATAATTATTGTGGTTTATTTTTTATAAACATTTATACATTACGAGATTGGGCTGTGCAGCTCTGTATTCAATTAAAAGATAGATTGAATATCTAAACTTTTGATAATGCTATTAGTAACCATAAATAATTTTTGCACAGTAAACTAACTAAAATTACATACAGATATAGTTCTTTCTTTGTCCGGGAAGAACCGAGACGAGCAGCTAGTAAAAAGAACGAAATAAAGTATGTCATGCTGAGAGTATTATTACTGAAAATTGAAAAGAATAAGAAAATCTGAATTTAATTACCTACTTGATTTTACCGACAAATGACAACAGAGATAATGCTTGGACCAATAGGACAAAGATATTCAATTTAAATTATATTTAAGTACAGTGGAAAAACTAAAAATAGAGGCATTAGACTATTAAACCGAAAAAAAACATAATTATCGGGATGAAAAAATTAATGGTGTAGTCTAAGTATGGAGGTAAAAATAAAAGAAGTGATTGAATTAATTAAGAATTAAGTCAATTTACAATTACGTACACCTTTTAACACTTTAAAACTAAGTTTATTTTAGCAGAGTGGTAAAAGATCTAAAGTAAAAAAATAGATATATTAATGTTATATATATGCATATATATATATATATATATATATATATATATATATATATATATATATACCGTCGCCTTTCTCCATTATATAATTATATGTTGTTACTCGTATATCTCCCAGATTGAGAGTTATTATGGCGAATTCTGAGATAATATATTGCCATTTTGGTAACATATCCAAGAACGTAAGGTAATATTTCATCACATTTACTAATGTCGATACAATGTTTAGTTACATCTTTATATCATAATTGCACCATTTTTCAGACATAAATAATATTTGCCCTATTCATTTACGGGTATTTTGGTGGCAATTAATACACCCGCCATTTCAGTTCATAAAGTTAGGCTATTTTTTATATGAAATTCTATGTAGGGTCTAGTATTGTCTTATAAAAAATAATACCCTTTGCTTTATGAAGAACTTCCCAAAATTCTCAAAATGTTTAATTATGACTTTACTCATTATAATAATAAGTATTGACGGTAATTGTTGGTTGGAAGAAGTACCAAGAAAAAGTTCCAGTTTCATCACACCACAAGCTAGGAGGAACGTTTTGACCTTTACTCAAAAATTTAATATACGTAGCCCACTTTTAATTGTCAGCAAGAAGGTACTTTAGCCATAACAAATATTTAGAAACAATGGGCGAAGGAATACAAACTTTGCTAGCACAAACCTTTATCCGTGGAAATGAGTAATACAAAAAATAAATTTCGTATTGTGTTTGAAAACAAAGACAAAATAATTGTATGTGTAAATAAAGTATTTTTCTATATTTCAACAGAAATTTCATTTGAAGCACTTATTTGAAAAATTCATAAATATACGCCTAAAACTGTAATAATTACGAAGGCCGACGGATATGTCGAAACTAGAAAGGTGTCTTGTTTCATTACAGAACTTTAAAAAATCAGTCAAGCACAAGTAATTCTCACACTTTGAGGTTTTTAGTACTTATAAATATTTAAGGGCAGATACATAATATTCCTTTCATTAAAATATTTAAAAATATTAATTTTTTATTACACAAAGTGTACATAGTTCATATTTGAAAAATTATAAAATATAGAATAATTTCTATAGTTTTCCTGTAATCAGATTTTAGCAACACTACTTTTTATAAATTTTGAAAATAAAACGACCCTTCACATTTTCCGTTTCCATCAAATCCCATTTCGTTTATATTAAATAAAAAAAAAACTATTGTAACTCAATGACGATTGTTTATAGAGATTTAAAGTAGAATTTTAAACAATGATTGCACTAATATTTACCATAAACTTGCTAATATAATGCCCACGGCAATTCGACGAACACTTTGTTATTACTTTTAAAGTTTCCGTTCACGCTTCTAATGCGCGAGTTCAATTACAAACTGGATCAAAGGAATAGTGGTGATACCTAATTTGTAATTGGAATATAGTAACTTATGCGTATGCATATGTATAATAAAATGATAAGTATCTGACATACTGGAAAGTTTTTAATTTTTGGAGATAACAATCAATGTGAAATAGTATTTTATATGTTTACTTTCATATTTATACCATTTGTCGCAGATTCATTTAGAATGCCTTTCGTCCCGGCTTTGTTGGAGCAAAAATGGACTATGATTATATTTTGTTTTAATCAGTTTTGTAAAAACATTTACGGTAAATTTATTAACGGTACTCTCAATGGTTTAGTTATTTATTCTGTGCTTTACTCGAGTACATAACTACTTGGAACCAACTAGTAAGATGAAAATAATTACTATCTATACACGTATTGGGATTTTTTTATAGATTTCATTAACGTGTACAGTACTTTTAAATAACATTTTTAATAGTAATTTTAATAATATTTTTAACAATAATTTAGTTTATTTAATCCAAAATTTAATTGTCCCGTATTTACAACACAAAACAAATCAGAAAGGAAAATCTGTAATGATGACATATCGTTGAACATTTTTTTTTGTAAAATTGCATATTATCTATGGTATCGTCATATGTCCTTTTATCGTAGCCAAAATTGTTGAAAGGTTTAATTCAATATTGCGCCCAGCACACATCCCCTTCTATCACTAAATTAATTTTTCATTCATTTCAATTTTTCATTAACAACACGTTCCAGAGACATAGTGTTTAAACTATGGCCATCTTAATATTACGTGATACATAACAATAAATAGAAAAAAAAATGTGGCCCAATCCAGTAAGCAATTTTTACATTAAACTCTAAAAAAACGAAAAAAAATTCTGTTTTATGAAATTACGTGTGATTATAATTAATATAGTAATAAATATAAGAATACAGTTACCACTTAAATTCATGTTCCAAAGATTTATTACTTTCATAAAGTAAAAATCTACCATATTGCTTAATTTAAAAAAAATATGTTTGAATACTTTAAACACGTCATCATTCCACCTTATATTTTGTCTGTAAATATTATTTTATTTTATGGCTCATTACTTTCAATTTGTTACTAACCTACATCTCATCGATTTCATAAAATAATGACTTCACTTTTACAATTAAAATTAGTTGAGTGAATACAGAATAATGTCTCAGGGAAATAATAGTACTACTAAAATAGTGTAATGATAAGAATGGCGTTCTTTTGGCACCAAACTTGCCAGTGTCTTTCAGAACACTCAACGTCATTGAATGGACAAAACATTCTTAAAATTTGTTATTGCTCAGATATTATACAAAAATATTTTTGAGTAAATTAGAAAAATACTAGTAAATATTAATAAAATAAACAAATATTAAACAATATTAAGGAACACATGATTTCTCGATTCTAGAAATATATGGTTATGTACGGCCCACCAATTTCTTTGCAATAATATTAGTCCGTAGTCAAATGGAAATCCGGTTCTAATTTTATAATCCTTTAAAACATACATACCTTCATTTACACATTCGCAAAAACTCCGTTTGGGTTTATGTCTATCCGCAAGATTTTATCGTAACATCTTCCTCCGCTAGCTTTCACAGAATATAATGGAATCTAAAATATATAACTGTATTATCACAACAATCCCGACTTCTTGGTCGTGAAAATAAAATAATTAAACCACCCTAATTGAATCACTTAGTTAATAGTTACATGGTTAATATTTTTAAACTTTACCTGATTCCTAACCAATCACATCGATGTTACAGTATATGTATTATTTCAACAACAAATTATTCTCCCTCGATCCAAATAAACCCCCAAGTCGATTCAAGCAACGTCCGACCGGAATGAAATGAAACAACAATTAAGTGATAGATCAAGTTAATGTCCTAACTTTAAGCCACATGTCATGGAAAAGCTCGGATGTTAATTTTGTCGAGTCGGGTAAATAAACTAGAAGATAAAGAAAATCGAAAGGAAAGTTCCAGACAAATTGGTTTCACACTGGACCGATGAATGAAAAGTTTTCCAATCGCCGCTTTGTGCTGATGTTAAACTATGTACACCTATATATGTAAATGGAAATATTCATTTCACCGTAACATTCACATAATTTGTCTATATTTATTGGTTAGTTGGAGAACTATCATAACGTTTGATGTTGCTAATAGTTCAGTTTTATTTTTCTACGCAATATTAAATATAATTTTAAAGATTAATTGCTTAACTACACAATGAGTTAGTTTCCAGACATAATAGTTGACATTAACATTATCAAGTCATTCATTTTTACATAGTAATTTGCAACATTTAGTTTATCTTGTCTTTTTTTACAAGCTTCCATTTAACTTGCAATGTTTGTATATTTGTTTGGGTAAAATCTTGCAACTGATTCTTAAAGCAGTTATCCTCAACAGATTGGGCTGAAATTTTGCAGCGTTTAGTTTGAATGACAATGCATGGTTGTCATTCTAAATCCAATATGGCGGACAGCTGAAAATGGTGAACTAGTTATTTTTTATTGGGTGTGGGGATTGGAGTACTCCCATGATATGGGTTCTCCCATGGTATCAAATGAAAGAGTTTGCTGAAAAGAATACGTAAAATAAAATGACGTCATTTTAAATTCACTTTGGCCGAATCCTAAAGATGGATTATGATTTTATGCACCCCCATGATATGAATATCGTATGAAAGGGTTCAAGGGGAAAAAATTCAAAATGGCGGAAAATAAGATAGTCGCCATATCAATTTTAACGAGTTATAATTTGGCAGTTTGTGTGTTTAAAATGACATCACTCTAAACCAAATATGGCGGATTTCCAAAGATGGTGGACTATTTTTTTTTATACAACCCCATGATATGGATATCAATGGTGAAAAACAAGATGGCCGCCCTACTAATTTTATAGAGTTATAACTCGGCAGTTTGTATGTTTGTTCGGGTCAAATTTGCAAGTGAATTTTGAAGCATTTATCGTCAACCGATTGAGCTGAAATTTTACGTATACATTTAGTTAAGATGATAATGTATGGTTTCCTAAGTAACGACATTCTAAATCCAATAAGGCGGACCGCCCATGATGGCGGACTAGTTTTTTATGCACTCCCACGATACGGTTATTAAAAAAAAGGGTTCGCTGAGAAGAATATGAAAAATAAAATTACGTCATTCTAAACCCTATATGGCGGACTGTCAAAGATATTGGAATATTTTTTTGATGCACACACATCATATGGATATCAAATGAAAGGATTAAGGGGAAAAGATTCAAAATGGCGGAAAACGAGATGGCCGCCATACCAATTTTATAGAGTTATAATTTAACAAGGGTCGGATAAAGTAGCTTGGTGGTGCTCTAACAAATGTTGTAGGAACCGACAAGGGACAACTGCTGGCGTTAAAAAAAATCAAGATGGTGGATCTAAGATGGCGATCAAAACTTTATTTGCACCAACCCGTCTTAAAATTTTGTTATTCCGGGGTTTTTGGGGTCCTCGATACAATTTTGGGGTCGAATTGTTCGGGTTAAATCTTGCAACTGAATTTTAAAAGTACGCCTTGGTTAGCGTCACACTATGGCTTGCGTAATTTGGCGAGATGGGCGTGTATAACATTGGTTTGCAACCTGCTGCAAATTTCGAGATGACATTAAAAGACGTTCTGATTGCAATGTTTACAAGCCACGGTGTTCTAATTGCCGCCTCTGAATATCTAGGAGTTATGAATTACAATAATATATACTATTTCACCGACTCCCACGCATGTCGCCCTAAAGGTTCAAATGCGTCTGATACCCACAGCAAAGCGTGTGTTAGCGAATGTGGATCCCTTATTGATCTTTTTCAAGTTTGCAAACGCGGTGTGGGTGTATGTATGTGGTTCCCTTGATGACCTTGTTCAATTTTGCAAACTGATTCGGGTAATGTACAGTTGAATACATGTAAAAAAGAAACAAACGTTTTGAATACCTTCCACTTATATGTATTCAAAATATATGTTTCTGATCATTTCTTGTCAATAAAAATTAAAAATATATTTCGGCCACATTATCTTACCTTACCTCACTTATGTTTATATTATCTTGAAATATTATTCTAAACTTTCTTCTTCGATATCATCAATTTATAAGAATCAATATATGAGTAGCATAAATTACAAATTTCTTTGATATTTGAAAACTTTTGACATCTTCGTAGAACCTTTGCATGCTTGTAAAATTATTCGATTTCTTCACGTAAATAAAAACTTGTGTAAATGTACACTACAAACTAATATGTAATGATTTGATTATAGAAAACTATCCACTCCAGAAGTTTTCTTTATATTGCTCTATATAATTAAATGGTACCACAAAATTTTAAAAGACCATTTTGTTTCTTTCATTAAGCCATTACGCAACTAAATATTTAGAACCTAACAAGGTCAACAAAGAATAACTCATGATAAAGGAAGGACACACTTATATTCTCATATATTCATAAGTTTTACTTTCACAAAGAGTCGTCATCCATACTTATATTGCCCTGTATTCCAGTTAATAATTAAACTTACAATTAGTGATCGTTTATCAATAACACTGACCGGCCGCATCCGCTTGAAAAGCTCACTGTTATCAGTTTGCCTTGTTGCAAGCCGATAACAGTGAGGCTACATCTCATTGCGCCTCTACATATGATTAATGACGTTGGCAACACAATTCATTCATCAAGCTCGACATGAAATATTTACGTTAATAAATATTGAAAGCACTACCTATTACTATATAAAAGTTACAACTTATTTATTTTGGAAAAAAAATAGTCAAATTGTTTCACATCATATATTCAATTTTGAAAGAGTTTTCTGCTTCAAATGTCTTTATAAAGGAAACTGGTATTAATTCAAAACTTCAAGCTAAATTATTTCTATTTTTTTCATTAAAAACTTTTTTCTTAGTTTTGTTTCAGATAGTAATAAAATTATAACATTTCTAAAAGAAATATTAATCAACAGTTACTTTTTCGATTGAAATAATTAAAAAAAGAAAAAAATCCTATTATATGGAAGTGAAAGTCTTAAGGAAAATATTTAGATCACTTAAAAATAGTAAAAGACTGGAAGGGACGGCAATGGTTATGGATTCATTACAAAAATGTTGAATTCATTCAATATTTAGCCCTTAAATATTTTTAGGTTCGTAAGAGTGTACAGAACCATCGTCGTGCGATATCTACTCAATGTTGTAGAATTCGCATAACGATGGTTATGTGCACTCTTACGAACATAAAAATATTTAGTGTATATATATATATATATATATATATATATATATATATATGTATATATATATATATATATATATATGTATATATATATATATATATATATATATACAGTATTATAATATGCTTTAAAGCAACTTTATATAATATGTTTTATTTTAATTCTGCACTTTGAATTTATTTATTCTTGTACAATTAAATAATAATATATTTTATAAACAAGTTACTTTCGAAAGTTTTTTTATAACTTATGATTGCGTGAATACTGAACGCCTGTTTGAGCTATGGATAACATCGCGTAAGCACAAATGAATAAATATGATAAATAGAAATACTTAAGTGTCGTTCAAGAGCATTTCGGTGAACTTACAAGCCATATCGTTTTACTGTTAACCAATGCTTGCCGTAGTGCAGTGGAGTATATCAATTATTTAGCGTAGAATATTATTAGCAAGGTATCAATATAATAAGGTTTTGTTTGTTTTTAGAAAACTTGCAAATTGAACGAGTTCAAAGGATATTTTTACTTTGGAAAGTCTTTTTGTGTTTTTGTTTTAACAAGCAATATCCTAAGAATATTATTAAATTATTTAAGGGATCACTTGTCTTTAACGTTCTGACTGCGGTTACGGTTCAAATAATCAGCGTTAGTTGAGGGATTTTGCAAGTTTAATATATAACATTTAAATTTATATGTACGTTAACGCGATTGGTTACTTCTACAAGCTTCAGCGTGTACTTACAAAGATTATCATCATCATGCTTGGTCGTTTTTTTTTTATGATTCTAGGTAGGAACTTGCCATTGTAACAGTTCATAACTAGTATTACTTATAAAATATTAACGTTTTACATGACGAAACCCTTTTGTGCAAATTCTGGTCAAGCTTGGTCGTTTTTTGATGATCCTATGTAGCTACTTACCATTGTAATAGTACATAACTAGTATTACTTACAAAATATTATACTCACTTAAAAGAAATTCGGTTAAGCACTGACCTTTGCCTCGATTTACAGTTGATACAAAAAACCTGGTGTTTAATGGAACAAATTGATTAGTTGCTAGGAAACGACAGGTTCTTATTGACAGGGATTATTTTCTTTTGGGATTATTTTCCCAAAATTTTTTTTGGGTATATTTTCATTTTACATACGAATTGTGTCATCGTTAACACTTTATTGACTGCACAATATAGTTTAAGAGTGCGAATAACCGACAATGAAAGAATAATAAACGACAATGGGAATTGGTGAAACTCGTTTGTTTTGAAGTCACCTTTAAATTTCGATAGTATTATTTAATATAATTGAGTTGTTAATTGTAACGAAGGTCTGAAATGTACTTAATTACGGGCATAGCTTTATAACATCATGTTTATAAAACCTATGAATTCAATTAATCAATTTTAGTAATGAATCGTTTTACAATAAATCATACTTTACCTACCTCAATTAAAAATGGACATGAAATTGGACAAGAATAGATCTGCACATCTTTGTCTTATCTTCAAACAGTATAATAATTTATCGTGAAGTTTCTGATGAGGAATTGTGTCTCATTCCTTTAAATAATTTGATAGATAGTATTGAAAAAAGTCAGAAACTTTAAGCATCACCGTAATGCAAATAATGTGCAAATGTTTATATGGAAGCATTCGCAAATCTGCACATTAGATATGCCTGTAGTATACTACTTGATAATTACATATTTATTTTAGTCACTTAATGTGTTACGGAAATTTTATTTTCGTCCTAGCAACATGGTGAGCAATTTTCATACTGCAGGATAGATTTTTGGCATAAAATACCATTTTTTTAGATTTAAACTTAATATCTATTTGGTGGATTTTAAATGTAACAGATAATAAGATATAGATAGAATAGAAATACTTGACCTCGAACTAAAAAAATTATATGAAACTTGCTTCATTGATTTGTTTATCGCTTTTTGCCACTCTAACTTTATTAGAAATGTCATTTGCATTTAACCCAAATATTATATATGTATATATATATATATATATATATATATATATATATATATATATATATATTATATACATATATATATATATATATATTTATATTTAAAGTGGTTATTTAAGGAACTGGTTTTATGCTAAATACTGAATAACAAGTATGAGTCATGAATCTATCCTATAATAATTTTACTTTCTGTTCTTTAATTTTTTTTCCTTTAAATCTATTTCTCAAAGCAATTATCTATACATTTAATAGCACTAAAATACAACGCTGCCCTGGCATTTAGTGACATCTAGTTAATCGATCGGTTTTCTGTACATTTAACACAAAATTCCCCACTAAATAAGTCGTATATTGGCTCCACGAATTAGTTGCTTATGTATTCGATACATCTGTGAAACTTTCCTCTCATAATATTCACGTTAGACTTTTTTGTTTTTATTAAAAATAAAACAAGTTTTTTCATATTTGTCAAAAAGGAAATTGTTTACCGACGCAGAATTGTTGACCTTCCGGTCAAAAAGTTGACGCAATGGGTGGAAAGGAGAATAAAAAACGTGGGTTATTTTTCTTTTCTCCTCTTTAATCTTAATACGTGTTTCAGATCTTTCAATTAACTTCGTTTTGCCAAAAAAATATCTCTTTTCATTCAAAATCAGGTAAATTCACGGACTTGACTTCTTCGCCATCAATTTTTTTTTCATTTTACTTTTTGAGGACCAATAGTACTCGTTAGAGATTAAATCTAACCTGTAGGAAGGATGGTTCAACATTTGGAAGTTATTATTATGGAGGCGCCATTGCAGCTTGGCTCTAGGTACAGATGCTTTTCATACAAAGGGTATATTTCTACTATTTTTTTCCCATTTTCCCTTTCAAATATTTCCTTAACCACTCCAACAGGGCAACATAATGTTCTCCTGTTACAGAAACATCCTTACCTTTATAATTAATGAGCACGATACTGTTTGTTCCCTGAAGATAATTGCCGATTAGACATTAAACTTCTTGGGGTGCGATATGCCACTTTGTAGACCGAATAGATTGATGTAGTTTAGATTTGCAATGAAGAACCAAAGTTTTATCTCGTGTAACATTGTGGTTTAAAATTTTATGCACATTGTCTCTTTAGATATGCAAAAGCTTGCGTATATACTCCATGTGTTTGAGAGGAGTGAAGCCACCGATCGAAATTCCGTCTTTTTCTCGAGAGATATCAATAAGACACTAATAGATAATTAGGTTAAATTTGTAATACTGAACTACTTTTAAGTAACATAATCTACTTGTTTTAATATTGGATACTTTGATGTGTATAGAATTCCTCATGTTTATGGACCAAGTTTCTGTTCTTTGTTACATGTAGGTCTGATTGATTAAATACCAATATAATTTTAAAAAACAAAAAGGAGCCTGCTGAAACAGATTTTCTCCAAGTTATTTTGTTTACTGTGCCTAAAAAAGCATTGCAATATTTACGCACCAGCGATATTTACACTAAAGCTTTATAACTGACACGATTTTTTCTGAAAAAAAATCTGAAAAAAAATTAATGACCCTTGATCAAATGTATCGAAAATTTTAATATCTGGAGAACAACCATAACAACACATTCTGTAATTCTCCTTTTTCAAGCTTTCTCAAAGACATTAAAAACTCAGAAGAAGTTAGTTAATTTTACTTTTCTCAAAAAAACATTTAATAATTACGAATTTCAGCATAAAGATGATGATATTCCAAAATCGTTTTTGGGAATATTGCAATCATTTCTGCGAGCTGTTTTTCTTTATACGGATATCTTCCAAGAGTTTAAACTTTCTCAATAATACGTGATAAGGGAGCTTCAGTCGATCGTATTAAATGTCGGTCAATTTCGATCAGCTTTTTACCTTGCGTGCAGAGATTAGGTTACTTGTAAATCATCGATTTGGTAAGATAAGTATCCCTTTTAACCAGTGATGTTTCATCCGAAATGACTTAAGGTGGTTTTCTTTGCTTTTTGAGAAACAAGATGATGGCATGAAATCCGTCTTTTGCTGATTTAAGGTATTCTTCCAGATTTAGTTAATTGATCGAGAATATTTAAAAGGTTACCATGAATCTCGATGTTTAGACTTACGATGAGTCTTTAACTAAAGACCACTCGTATGTGAGCGCATAATCCATACTCCGAACTGTCCTCTACATTTCGCAAAATATTTGAGCAGCTTCAGAATTAAAACTTACGTCTTAATTTAAAAATAACTTACCAGTATCTAAAATTTATATAAATCAATGTATTTTATAAAAAAACATTTCACGAAAATTTTTCACTAAAATTTTGTATTCTTTAAGGATTGCTCCAAAAATTATTCTTAACTTTGATCACTTTTTAATAATAAGAAATTGAATTATGTCAGCAAGTTACCTTAGTTATTTGTTCCTAATTTTTCTTCTTGGAAAATATGGAAGAAATTGATATATTTAATAAATAACTTTAAAAATACTTGCAACTTAGCTTGTCACTTAGCGATTATGAAAAATATTACATTATAAATGAACGATTAATTCTTTTTATGTACTTTTGGAATTTAATATGAAAATATCGGTACAATTTTCTCTTAATTTTAGTGGCAATTTAAATAAAATATTTTTACAATAAAACTAATAAAAGACATGGAAATATACGTGGAAAAAATGTTACGACTAAGAATAAAATTGGATGGTGAAATTTCACATAACCTTGTTTTTAACTAGTTTATTGAGGGCGATAGTGGTCGCACTTACGTCAGTGACAATTTTCGAAAAGAGCGCCTTGCAAAGGTTACTACGAAAATCATATAAAATAATATAGCTTGAATATAGACACAAGTATGAGTCAGAAAGTCAAAAAAAATGTCATGACGTTTTCTATATAGACACTCCATTATTGAAGTCAAGGAACAGTGTTATCAAATGATAAAAATATAAAAAATGGACAGTTGTATACTAAACTTGATATTATACCGTATGATGAAAACTGAGTGTACTCTTATCAACCTGAAATAACGACCTAATTAGTAGAGTGGCTTTTTCCATTTTCTGAAGATTTATCGATGGAAATAAAAAAAGGAAAGGAGAGGTGAAGAAATAGGTCCCTAGAAATATTTCAAATAACTCTAAAAATGTCATTACCTATTGGTATGACAACATTGCTGACCTTTTATTTTGTAAAGGATCAGAGAAAAACGCTCACGCAACGAAATGAATTCTTCTTTGCGACAATACTCCAAAGCGTTCCACCAATCTAGGACAAGATAATGAAATAAAGTAATGAATGCAAAAGTTTATCTATTGTAGTAAATTACTTTCAAGAACAAGAAATTACAAGAAATGTGACTTTATTTTTGAAAACATACAAAAGATAAGTTTTCCATCGGCTTGACTATTGTATATTAACAGAATAAATAATTATCTAGGTTGCACCAGATTATGAGTAAAAAAACCTTGGTAAAATGTTATTTAGTAAATATGTGCCTAAAAAGAAAAAAAGGGGAAGCTACATTTTCATTACCAATTATTGTTCTTCATCTTGCAACGATACTGAAAATTGTCTCTTAATTTTATCCTTTTTGCAATGGAACCTTATTACATACAAACCACATAATAAAATTCAACCTCTGCATTAATACAATAATAAACTAAAAAATAATTCTGTATTTTCCTTACGATCTTCATTAAGATGACATTAGATATCCAATTATGAATGTGATACATGACATCATAACACCAAACAATCATAAATAAAAGCGAATCAATTACTTAGAAAATCGCAAAAAATTACTTAAGACGCATCTCAATCTCAATTAAACTAAACTTAATGTAATTTAAATTATGTAAAGTCTTACAAAAACAATAACTGACTCTCTTTACATATATGATATTCCACGTGGCATTCATGATATTCCATAGCGGATAGCAGAAATTAATGCACTTAAAGCCATAAAAAAATTGTAAAGGTGTTAAATAAATAAAGTATGTATTTAATTATACGGATATGTATATGTTATTGCTGGTTTTTATTAATTTATATTTTATCACTATTTCGATGTATCGGACAGACAGACAGTACATTTTTCAAGATAAATTTTTTAATTAATTTTTTTTCTAACTTAATCTATTTTTTGGTCTACAAAGTCACTCCTTTAGAGGAAAAATATAGTGGCAAACAATATTCATTTCGATAATTGTTTTTGAGAAAGAGTTTACTTCATCATGTAATTATTATAAATATTGGTTTAGTGGTGGTCACTTTAAAACAGATTATGATGAATTTTTAAGAAGACATAATGCACAGTTTACTGGGTATATAGGAATAAAGAAAAAAATATTTTTTAATTTAAGTTTTCATATACTTCTATATACACAGTACTTTGGAATTAATTTCTTTTTCCAAATATCATCGAGTGCAATATGTCGATATATTATACGTCTTATACAATACAAAGGAAAATATCTTGTAATACTCGCATGTTTTAAGTCGTGTTTTCTTTGCGAGATACGAAACTCCAAAACTCCTGAAATTTGGTAGCCGACGCTAATGAAATTAATTTATAATTACGTCTCTTCCAAATGCCGTCTTTGTGTTGGTTCAGATTAAGGTAAATAAGTAGACTAATGTCTTATATAGATACTACTACAGAAAAAACAATTTTAATTCAATGTTAATGCTTATCAAATTTTAAATACATTTGATGTAAATTTTGTAGAAATTCATTTTATTTAAATTTTTCATAACTAAATGAAAATATGTGATGTAGTATTATTCATAATTTATTTAGAAAAATAAAATACTTTGCTAATTGCTACGTTTAGTTGACATAATAATCTCAATATTTTTTTTAAAACAACAACTTTATTATATCCGAGTGCGGCAACGGAAATGAAAACCTGTGAATAATGTTATTCCTAATTATTCGTGTGATGATGATTGTACCATCTGTTACATATATCTTAATATCTAATAATCAGTTGTAGTTTAGAAACCATTGTGTGATTGCAGAAATACTTGCTCCTATTGTTATCATTTATCATCGATACCCTCAACGTTTGTCTAATCATTTTCCTTACAAATCCTAAAATTATTCGACTTATATATCTACTCCCATTATTTGGGTGGATTATGCACACCCAAACAGTTCATTACATTCTGTACAGTCTGTATTTATAATCGGTGTACCGCATTCCAATTACACACGTCACGATAACTAATGATGCACACCAGATCATAAACGCTATTTCGATCAAAAAACTCATTAGTGATGAATAGATAATAAGGGAGAAATCTAAATATTTTAAACCTTTCCTGAAAAATACTAATATTTCTAACTTTTAGGAACCATTTTATTGTTTACAAGTTAATTCTAACAAATTGGTTGAGTTTAGTTTTAAATTTTATTTTTATGTAAATAAAATATAACAACTAAGCAGTTAACAGTAAACACTCATTTTATTTTATTTTTTCAGCTTACTTTAATACTTTTCTTTACGTGAACAAATGTTGAAATGACCTTTTCAAGTTAGTCCCATAAATAAAAGGAAAAAATGTTAATTTTAAACGGTTGAACTGAAATGTTTGCCCTTAAATGTTCATATGTAACTTCCGTATTACAAGGTTTTCTTGTGACCATGCCGGTAATTAAACAGGAGGTGAAATAATTAATGATTATTTTTGATTTCCTTTATTTGGTAACAATTATTTTAATTTAATTTGGTAGAAAACGGTATAAAAGTACATGTATATGTATATATCTATATATATATATATATATATGTGTGTACATATATATATATATATATACATATATATATATATATATATAGATAAATATATATATATATATATATATATATATATATATATATATATATATATATACACACTATGTAAACTTGTGAAGCTTTGGGACTTTAATCTGTAATAATACTACTTGGGTAGATTGCAATAGACCTATTTTTTTTAAATCATACCACTTTTTTTGATATTTAAAAATTGTCATAAGTCATTAACATGCAAATGCATCAATATATATCTTGTATTTCGATAAACATAGGAAATGTTTATCGAAATACAAGATATTACACAATATTACATAATTACGTTCCATAGCGATTGTTAATGAATTTGAATTTCCTACCTATCCCTTTCATTTGTATAATTTTACAAAAAAAAGGTTGGAAGAAAGAAAAGTATACCAAAATTAAATTTCAAGGTCACCTTTGTTTACATATCGTAAATCAAAATGACTGCCATTTGGAAATCTTTAACATCAATCCATAATTCGATAAAAACATTTAAGATTACAAAAAATCCTCTCCTAGATTTTTAAAATAAACTTACCTGAATAACTATTAATACGATATTTATTCATTTGTCATTTAGAAAAATTATTATTATTTTCGTAATAGTAATAATATATTAATTTAAATTGCGCTTTCAAATGAAATTATTATGGATTATTAATTATTTAATATGGCAACCCTCACACATTTTTTCGACCAATAAGAACGTTAAATATTTTTGAGAGCTTGACATTTCAATTAACTTATGTAACGTGCGTCGATTAATTTTACCTATGGAATGATAAAACAAGCCGGAGAAACTTTGTTAGAGTTTTAGGCCATCTGTGTGTATGTTATTTTGTGCGTCAATCGTGCAAAATCTACTGGACGAATTTTTATTAAATTTGGTATAGTAATAGTTTATGACCAAGAACAATACATGAGAGGAAACAAATTTTTTCTTATTTTGAATTTCACGCAAGTGAAAACGTGGGGAACGCTAGTATTGAATAAAGTCAAGAAATATTAAACCAACAAATGCTACGAAAGGCATTTTTCTAAGTTAAATCTTATCATTTACATTTCCAAGTCTTCTTCTTGTAGTTTATTCTTACAATTTTTCTATATATTTCAATTATAAACTTTCCTTATAATTTTTAAACGGTCGTTATTAGATAATATTTCCATAATATAATTAGGATGAATTTCAAATGGAATCAACGTTAGAAAACGTTTAATATTTACCAGCAAGCTACTAAGCTTGCAGAGTCGAAATCAACGCAACGCTACAAGACGTAAAAATATTTACTAACAAGCATTTTATTTAACCATCCGCAAATAACATGCCAAGTCCTTGTCAGAACACGTACAGAGCGAGCTTTCGTGTTATCTCTTGAAATATTTGGCCCAGGTTTTGTAGCTTTTTCAAATGCACAGCTAAAAAAATTAAAGGAGACAACATATCGCGCATCATTTCAATAGAGTTTAATATTTCATAAATTAAAAATGAATTTAAGACATAAGAGTGATTTTAATCATAAGTCTGGAAATAACTGAATCATAAAAACGGCTTTCGGTTTGCATGCTTACTGACTTCACATATTACGATTTTAAATAATTATTAAACTTCGTCTTAGGTAGATACAAAATTAATAACATAACTCTCGATGTATTCATGTGATCAGCCTTAAAAAAAACAAAATAATCTCAAGACATGTAAATTACATATAGATGTCACTTAACTATATTGTCTACTTGTCATATATGTATTGTAGAAACTTAGATATGAAAGCTCTTTCAGGAGAGATGGTTTAGTACAATTATACATTTCACATTATATCTTAGGTGGCAGGTTCGCGTAGATGTGGCGTTTTCCTCGCATCAAATTACCTGCTTGCGACATGAATTCGTGATTAATACGAGTTGATGTACAGTGATATTAATAAGTATTGGTTAAACTTTTCAATGCCATTTACGGTATCTGTCAGCAAATAATTACACAGTCTTATGAAGTTTTTATTAATTTCATCTCAAAATTTGAAATTTGACGTGACAGCAGTTAATTAGTCGCTATCAAAATTAACGCGAGAGAACTCATAAAAATAAAAACTCTGAGTGTATTTGAAAGTAACTTAACAATGGAGTAAATACTTTTTTTTTTTAAAACAAAATAAATTTTTAAAACAATCATAAAGCCAAGAAAACAAATTTTAAAAGTATAATAAATTAGAAAAATAAACTGAAAATAGGAAGTAGTTTTTAATTAAATTAAAATATATTAAATACTTACAAAAATAAGAACACATTAAGCAAACTGTATATCATGTCCTGTTATATATCTTATATCATTTTCGACGAGTTAATTATACCAAGATTATAATTTGCTATTTGTTCTTATAACTGTCCTTCCAAAACTGTTAGAATCTGCAAATCATATACGCCCTCAAGTCGGCCATTATTATACTCTAACAGAGACGAATTAGTCTCGAGTATGTACCTGCCTATGCAGGAATTGTAACCGATTTATTATTTATTATTATTATTTAATATTTATTATTAGCGATTTATTATTTATTATTATTAGTATAAAAATACATTTTAAGATTCCATATTCAATTTTAAGTTTAACAAAATACCATGTGAAATATTCACAGTTTTTATTGCCTACTTATTATTTGAGATTTTCGTAATAAAAAAGTAATAACAAAATATTGAAAAACTGCCTAAATAGGGATAAAATTTTAATTTCTATTGAAAGTAAGAACAAGAGTTGACACTGATTTGAATGCTTTTGACACAAATTTTAATGAAAAGATAACGTTTCTTAACCATTGATTTTAGCCTTTGAGTGGACACTTCAAAAATAAATATAAGTTGGAAAAAGTTTATAAACTTATTCTATTTATTTTAATAAATTAAATATAACAATTGATGAAATGATTGAAAGTAAAACGTTAAGTTTTTTTTAATATTGTGAAAATATATGTATGTATGTATGTATAGTTTATGAATTTCTTAAAATAGATTTAAGATTTCACTACTAATTCATTTTTTGAAACAACTAAATATTACCTACCACTATGGTAAATAATTTGGTACGTCAGATAAGATATCAAATATAATAAAGCACAGGTTATGTGTACCGTAGTAAACAATAGCGTCGAACTGAGTGAGGAGGGGGTCGCGTAGTCGGTTGCGCATGGCGATACGTCCCATACTGTGCACTCTACTACATATAGACTATATATATACCTTAGTATAGCGTGGCGACCCGTCTCCGCGGCAAGCGTCGCCACGCCAACGATCCGGTTTATGCCTATAGATGTTTCACATCAAAAAAATATTAAAATTTATAAAATATCCACTACGGTAAACAAATTGGTTTGCAACAGAAATCGACTGTAAAATTAAAGGGATATTTAATTTATTTTAAAAAATATATGAAAGCACACTATAGGTACACTGTGAAATACCCACGTACGATAGAAGTGAAAATATGACAAGAAATATTTCAAATCAGTAATGATTAGTGCATAATGATTTATAGGATAATATGGCGATGCACAAGAATGAGTTAATTATGTATTATTCCTTCAGCATATCTTTAGGGTAGAATAATGTGTTAAATACTATTTTCACGTCCCAATGTTTATGCAATAGTAATATAATAAAATTCATATTTAGTTTTTACTAACTATATTTACTCGGCTACAATGCGTAAAATTATATCTGTTTATCTATGTACATTTGTATGTAGATATACAAACTTATGTGCGTAAAAACTATTATATATAGTCCAATCAATCAAATAAATTATAGTAAATGAATTTTGAAATAACATTTCTCTATAACTAAGGGGTCACTAAAATATACGAATATTTATCGTTTACAAAAATGTCATTTGAAACTTAAATGACATACAATTAAAGTAAGATATTTATTTCACAAGATATCGCCTCTAATACTTAATTACCAGCAACACATTAACTTAAAAATCCAATAAATTTATTTGCTTATATATTTAAAAATCCAATAAAATACTAAACGGAATCGTATAAAAATCATTTTGTTCAAGTGCTATTAAATACGCACAACTTAAAACTGCATTAATTTGAGAAGTAGTTAGTGATTATTTTTTGTAAAATAGTTATGTAATAAACACTTAAAAAACATATTTTAACATTTTTACATATTACACATAACATCTCTAATAATGTTAAGGATATGTTAACAGTCGTAGATTGAAAAAAGAATATACTTGATGCATAATAATGAAATTCAAAAATTACTAATATAATTGTGAAAAGTAATATTTTAAATATATTTTTATTATTGTTTCATAAATAAACAAAACGTCTAAATGATCCTGTCTATAAATTCAGAATTCAGTTTTAGAGTGTCGGATGCTCTGGTATATTAAAAAATTGTAAATTTTTTGAATCATAACAGACATTTTATTTTTTTAAGTAGACATTTTAAAAAAATGTTTCATTTCTTATTAAAATGAGAGCTAATGGAAAAGGTAAGTAGAACCAAATGGAACAATACAAATTATTTTCATTTTTTCAGATTTTACTGAAATTTTAAGAAGAAAATGTATTATATGCTTTATTGAAAATTTTCTTTGTTCTTAAATATATTTATTTAGGAAGTTGTCATTTGTAGATAAAGATATAGCCAAATTCATTAAGTAGTTTTTATTGTCGTTTTATTATCACAGAAATTTCGAATTTTCGAATTTGCGGAATCGCTCTGGTGTTTATCGAGCTCTCTGTCGCATAAATTTTTCTAAGAGATCATTTATTATCAATAGTTGTAGGAAACAATGGGCCAATTACAGATATTGATTCCATTTAAGGGGACAAGTTAAATTTTCCTTTCGCAGCAGTTTTGGAGGGGTGAGTGTAATGATGAAAAAAACATTTTAAAGTCATAATTTATTGTAATAAATAACGGATTATTAAAATATCAATTCAAAATATATGATTTTTATTCTCAGAAATCGGTCAGAGAAATCTGAAAAAATCCAGTTATAAAATTATTATTGGCTAAAAATTATATTATTCACGTTACCAGAGATGATATTTAGAGTTTCGTACATCAAAAGGAAAAGCAGAAGCTTATGACGTCACTCAGTTGTGTTGTGATTAATCCGTAAATATATTGAAAATTAACACTCAAAAATATTTGTAGGGAAATTATATAGAGCTTGGGGAAGGAGAGGGTCAAATTGAGTACTCGATTTTTTTCCTCAATATTCAATATGGGATATCCTTAAAAAAGGGTCAGTAAATTGTATTGATGGTTTTAGATGTCGTAAGTTTTGAGAAATTCACTACAATGTATTCAATATAACATATGCCCCGCCTGTTTAATTATTTTAGGAATTTTTAAACAATTATTGCGACAGGAAGTTCATTTTAATGATAACTTACGTTAAAAAAGTACATCAATCTATTCATACCAGACTTGGAAGTCTTGACTCGAGAGATAAATTTGAAATTAGGCCGGTTTTATTAACAATTTAACTATTTAAATCTAAATACAACTAATGATTTTAATACTCCGAAAATATAATGATTTTACTTAAATTCTTTATATTACAATGAATAACAAATATTAAAAATAAACATTAATAAAAACAGATTTGTACGAATGCTGTATACTTAAAAGTTGCCAGATGTGACCAGTATTGGTTTCATATATGCTTCGATAGTTGTAGCGTTCTATGTAATATACTCATCGCAACAATTCGGTTAATTTTTTTTTCTAGCTGTACAAATTAAATCAAGAAACTTCGTTTCTTCATCAAACTTTTTACTCAAACCAGATTTGTGGCTAAAATAATTATATCTATACATATAAAACAGAAAAATATATTATATTAAACGAAATTTAATAAAAATAGATATAAAAATAAAAATATATGAAGAAGAAGAAAAATCAATGTAATTTGAATTAAAGTAGTGATTTATCTATCTATGCGACCACGTCAAAGGGATATAAGGCACGGCACGAGGCGGGCGTCGGTGACGGATTGCCACGTCAAACTGAGGTACCGATGCGGCATTTCCCTCTCCCTTACTTCACGAGATGTGACGTGATAGACGAGTTTTATCTAGCATTGCGATACATTTAATTTATTCTAAATTGAATATTGCCCGCTACTGTGCTAGTGCGGAACAATTTATTGAAATTAGACATTTATTTTTATATTTTATACGAATAGATGTAGCGAATTATTTATTTTTTAAGAAAATCAAACTGCTGCATAAACTATCAGCTTTTGCATTCAGCTCCGTTAATGTGTATTTTTCCATCTTTGCTGAGGAGTTTTTTTTAATAATAATGTTTTTATCTTAAAAGTATCCTAACGCTGTATTTTTTCTGCAAGCTGCATATTTTCACAATTATGACAATTCCAAAAAAATGCATTCTTAGGTCTGAGACATCAAAACAACATTTTATGATATTTTTCATAAATATCCTCAAACTACCGACATATGTCGGTTACATATTTTTAACAGTACAAAACATGTAATGACCAAACGTAGGTGAAACATATGTATGTAAAACTTTTCTCAGTCCTTTGATAGATGTAACGGGAAAATCATTCAGATAATTTGCATTCATAATACCAGAGATTGTTGACAACCTTATTTATTGTTATTAGAAATTATACAAGATCAAACGCAGTCTAACACTTGAACGTATCTTAAAATATTTCGACAGTGTCTGAATGAGAGAGGCTATGGATATTTCTATATCCCGCAGATTTTCTCCTGAGTATGCAAATTTCTGTTTACATTAATATTACGCCAGTAATAAAGTTTGGTATTTTATTGACGTCATTATAATTCAAATGACCCATCCGCTGAAGTCATAAATAGATATTAGTCTTAATGTGACTGTCATTGCAAATATGATTATATTGTTTATATTTAGTCCATATTTCTAACGTCGCTACGTTAATAGTAGATATGTTTTGTCCATTCTGATTATTTATCCAAGAGTCATTATTGTGAAATTTTAATTCACAGCTATTTTTTAGAATTTTAATTACGGACGGTAAGTTGGTTACTAACTCTGAGACCTATGTGATATTTTGCCGAAGATACACCTGATTCTGGGATATACCTATGACACATCGACACGTCTGTGAATTGTATACATTAAAATGTATAAGTAAATAAAGTAATTAATTAATAAGTAAAAAGGGCCAATAATAAGTTTCTACGCGTTTGATTTACACTAACAATCAAATAGCAACAATTTTTTCGTTAATTTCTAAAGCCAGTTGTGATGTTATCCATATACGTTTCTGTATATATATATGTATATATATATATATATACATATATATATATATATGTATGTATATGCATTAACTACACACACATTATATATGCCCTTAATTTACACGCACGGGCACGGGCCCGGGCACGGGCCTTAATTTACACCGCAACAACTGGAAAATGAAAATGCGTAATCTTTCTCAAAAACACCAACTTCTGTATTATTCAAATTTGCTTCGCTGATGAAAGCATTGAGATCCAAAAAGCTACAACTATCTTCTATTCCAGAGTCAATTTCAATAATTACTACATGGCAACTTTTCAAATTGTTATTCTCAGTCAGCATTTCATAGATTTTTGTTTCGGAAGGAACAAACCTTCCATATCATTTATAGCTTATACTGGTTAATATCCAAACGCATGGTAGTAATGACGTTTTCTTTCATATCAAAATGTGCAAATAAACGAACTGAACCCTTTTGATTTACTTTTGTCCCACCTATACCTCATTAGTTATTGGAGGTAAATAAGTAAAATTATATCTACGAATTATTTTACGATTCCAAATTTCATTACCGTAGCTTATATATTTCCTGAGAAATATAACTAAGAAAATACTTCCATTTAATACTCATTGATTGACACACTCAGTGAAGCAATGCCGCGTTCAAAAGTACTTCTCAAAATATTTCTCTTTACCACATTTCAAACTTGGTGTATACTTTCAAAAGTGTATACCAAGCTTGAAATGTGGTAAACACAAAAATTTAAAATAATTACCACATTTGAACTTTTTTTTTTGGTTTTTATGATGATAAACATATTTTTAATGTATTTTAATCCAGTTGCTGTTAATGAAACTTGCCGTTACTATGGATTCTAACAATTTTATTAGCCAAATAATTTATTATTCCTAAAATAGTATCTGTCCAGGGTTTTTGAAAATTTATGTTTAAGTTTTAGAGGGTAGTTTGAAGTTTAGTGGGTAAATTTTATCCCTTAATGGAATAAAATTTACCCACTAAACTTCTAGTTTTCCTTATTGTTTAATAGACAATACAAATTTAGTATATTTTTTTATGACAGTACAGCAGCAAAGCCATAATATTTTTGGACAAAATTATTCATTGATTTGTGTAATGAAAATATATAGAGGAGTTTATATTAAATGCAATTTATCGAAGGGCATATTAATAAAAATAATTAGCTTAAAAAGTAATAAAAACTTTATAACCATACTTCGCCTAAATCATAAAAGATCAGCATTGTTGAAACTGGGAATTATTCACCTCTTACAAATCAACTTGTAAGCATGCTTTTTACGTGCGTATTTATTGTACACTATGCCCGTTTACATGTAATTTTTTTAATTTTTTAAAATTGTCTTTAAATATACCTTTAACGTAACTTTTTAATTTTTAATGGCGCACAACAAAAAATTTATATCCAGTATAATATTTTCACATACACTTCATTACATTAACATTATATTTTTCAGATACATTTTCTTATAACGGAAACCTTTCCAACTTCAATTTAGTTATAAAATGATTATATGTTAATCCACCACAAGAGAAATAAATTTATTTAACGCTGAAAGGCCCTGAAATCCATATTCACATAAAATAATTTATAACGGGTGTGTGCAATATTTTTTTAAGACACAACCGTCAAATTAATTGTAATAATTTCTAAAACATTTGGGTGAGAATTTTTCAGTAGCCAAATTTGGTTTAAAATGTTTTTTTACGTTATTGAAAATCTGCACAAAAATCACATCCCATTCTTCACTACTTCTTCGTAAATACTAGAGTTAAAACTAAGCAAAAGTGAGGTAACATAAAATCTAGGGAAAGAAAATCACGCTGATATTAAATCTTATAGTTTTTGAGAAATCTATACGCAATGCGAATGAGATGCTATACGCAATTAAAATATACTTTGTTGTAATTATAGTTTAATAGCTTCAAAGATGTTGTTTCATATAAACTACCTTGTATCCAAAAAAATCATTAATTAAATATTTTCATTACATTTTTTGACGAAAAAGGATCTCTGATTGTCTGCAATATTGATAAATTTTGATTGATTTATTTCATTATTTTGACGGTATAATTACATTGTTTTTAAAAATACTGCTCATTTACAATGTTATATTGAAATAACTTACACATTTTATTTGTAAGACTTGAAATTAAAATATAAGTTATATTTTTAAAAAGAAAGATCTCAATACGATGCTTATATAAATGGGACATGTTCTTAAATAAATATACGGCCCTTAGTCCGATTGGCCAATTCAGATTTATTTTCATAATAACATAAAAAGTATGAAAACATTGCCTTCAAAATTATTTCTGAAACCATATGAGAATAGAAAAATTATATACTCATGCCTTAAAAGTTTCTTATTAAACTTTCTGATACCAGAAATGCTACCTCAAATGAAAAATATTTACGTATTTTACATATTTTGTGGTTATAATTTACATTATGACTATATCATTTTATGAATTTTGTCTAATAGAAACAAAAAGACAATGTTATAAACGTTTCAAAAATGTTCCAGTATCATTAGATATATGACATAAAATGAAAAGCATACTTACCTGTAACACGTAATTGTTTGCAACACGGAAATTAATGAATATTTTATAGACCAATGTACAAATAATAGCTACAGATGAAAGCAAAAAGACGAAGACACTACGACAACGAAGAAATAATTAAATAGTGTGTTGATTTTGTGCGGTCTTTCTTCTTTCTACCTGTTCGCGAATGTACAGAAACCTGTTTTTTATATATGTATAAAAAGCATTTTTTCTATGCAGCTCTTACATATATTTCAATTGTTTACACCTATTTTTCTGTAAAACGGCTGATATTAATTAATATATTTAATATGAATTTTAAAAATCGGAAATGAAAGCATTAAAATATAGCTGATAAGTGAATCTCAAATGCATCAATGAAGAGAAAGAGGTAAACGAAATACAAGAATTGTGTGAACTTTAATAATGATGGCAACTACTCTAGCCTCGCGTACCTGGAATCATATTTCGCATCAAACATTCGCTGTAAAATAAGTATGAAGGCAATTTTATAAAAAACATAAGTTATTTTCATTAGTACCACATATAAGATATGTACTATATTGATATAACATATTTCGTATTTGTTCAAAAATATGTTTGTTAAATAAAATTATTTAAAAAATAGACAAAAAATAATAATTCCGCACGACTTCTTAGCTTTGACATCTAATTGGACAGAAGTGACATAAAGAATTTCACCAAATCTGTAGAAAATTTATCTGAGTAATATTACTTGGTATTTAACAGGACTCTAACAAAAGTAACTTAAAACCTAATTACATTTAGATTTATCTTCCTTTTTTTTACAAGTCTATAGTTATGGTATAAAATATATTAAAGCCAAAGGTCAACACAAATAGAAATATAACTAGGAGTTATTACTTTCGATAAGAGACTTTGATTCCTGAAACATGTGTAAATTTTGCTAACTTTTTACTTTTTACTTTCGGTAATTGATAAGGTCGACATTATTTAGTTGAATTTTCAAAGAAAGTAGAAAGTACCTATTGACAAATAAATTATAAAATGACGGATAAATCAAAGTTAAGAAAAATAATTGAGTGTGTGTGCGTGCGTGCGTGTGTGTGTGTGTGTGTAAATATATACGGTTGTTACTTACTTTTTACGGTTCTTAGTTATTATATAATTTATCTTTATCATTACGATGAGGACCAGCGCCTCACTTTTATCTTATTTGTTATTTTAACTCTCTAAACGCCTGTAATGTTGTGGACCATGGGTTTTATAATTGCAAAATTATTGTTAATTAAAGTTAATTTATCGTAAAAATTTCTTCGCATTTTCCCTACTTATTTTATTAAAATATAAGGTGAGTCAATTATAAATCAAGTCTATATTTTTTTTCATATTTATTCTCGACAAATTATTTTGTAACTTTTTTTTAAAAAGCAATTTTTTGCGACATATCGACGCGGCAAAAAATAATTTTTTTTTATTAACAAATTACGTATATAGACTATCCATAGTGATATTATATTTGTTTATTCATGAAACATAAACAATCGATTGTAACGTCAATAAATGTTTAGTAATAATTCACATATTCGCTCGTAATCAAATATGAACTTCCGCACTGGGAAATTACTCATGAAGTTATGAAATAAATTATACCTTCCAAAAGAACGAAAATAAAAGAAACATACCCTAACTAAACGCACATAAATATGTTTTTACATCTAACAGTTATTTACGAATCACACGAAAAGAGAAAAAAAAACCTTTTTCATATTAGGATGTGTTTCAGCAAGCATCATCTGGCGGAGATGCTATTAAAATCTATTTAATGACATATATTTCAATCAAATTGGAGAACTTTCAAAACTCTACTAATTAAGCCATGTAATGTGTTTACATAACCACGCGTCCAGCTACCAAATTTGTTTTCAACTTATTAGAAGATTCTCAATTCTAACGTATATTTATATCTGTCGATACAGAAATATTGTATATCGGGCACCAGCACACAAATATTTATACTTGTTCAGTTACTTAATAAATTAATTACTATTACGTATATTCATAAATTGTATTTGAGACATATGTATAACTATCCAAAATAAAAGTCGTTTCCTTGATGTGTTGGATTGATCACAAGGTATACAGCCTTTGACGGCATGATGCACTGCGGGGATCCGGTTTCAATTCCCAGTTGCTTATCAAGCAGGGCTGGGCTGATATTTTTGTTGGCTGTGAGGGATTACTCTCCTAGCATTAAGTCTTTTATATATCCACTGTGTGCGTTAAGGTACATAAATAAATAAATAAATAAAAATACTAGAAATCTTCAACTCAGTACATATAAAGACAGTGGAGGTAAATTTAGTTTTCAAGACATAATGTAGTGATCACTCTAGCTTTCTATTAAGAATCAACTAGCTACACGGTTACAGTTACCTCACTTACACCGTTCAGCGACTTGCTCAATCTCTCTTAATTCATTTATAGTTTCACCCAAATATCCGGAGTTACAGTTAGATCAATTACAAACAATCGTAACAAAAAGGAAAAATAACATAACGTTTTTTTCCTAATTTTGATTATTTTGAAAATACAATTATATATAATGTTGTTGTAAAACTTTCTGGCGTGCTATTTAACAATTATATTACATTGAGGTAAACACAATTCCCTTAAAATTTAATTCGTTAATTAGTTTGAAAACATACTTATTTACGCTTGAATTTTCGTCAAGATAATAAAATGTTGGTTCAAATTAGGTTTTTAATTTAAAGTTTAGCTAAATTAATACACTGCTGAAACTATTTCTTGAGAATAAAATGTTCATTATTCACTGTCTTTATGAGTACGAACATAACGTCTTTTTTTACTCGTTCAATTGTATATTTTATAAGCCCTTATACAACTATACTAGGGGTAATGAGTAAGTTCAAAATATTTTTTAATGCCAGGTACCCAATTCTGCGTCATTAAGCTTGGTTCATAATGTCCCAGAACATTTTGAATTATAATTAATATCATTTTCATATTACTTTATGATCGAAAAATACGTCACACATAGGACATGAAATTTATTCGAACTGAAAAATTCTTATATTTTACAGTGATTCGTTATGCGAACGCGTATAGCGCGACAAGTATAATAAGCTGTAAAATAAAATTATATCATTTATAATTTACAACACTGATTTTTAGCAATACATTTATTTAATTAAGAGTTAAATTATTTATATTTCGTTAAAAATTGAGAAAGAAAGTGAAGTTCTGTGCATTTTTCAATAAACTCTATTGAAAAAAAGAGTATAAAAAATAACTTTCCTATATTTGATATGTTCTTTAACTTTTAGAATATATATGTCTATGTGGTTTAAGTTCAAATATAAAATATTAATTTGTGTATCACATCAACATACTTCAACGTTGATGTAACAACTTTCTACCTAATTAACATTGGATCAAAATTATTTCTAACAATGTTGAAAATATTAAGATTTATCGCTCCACTCAATGTAGTATCTGGTTAATAGACACGTTTATTTTTAATGTGCTTCTTAAATAATTTTATTTCAGAACAATTTTAGTTTTTTTATTTAAGTAATATTCCTATTATATTAATTACGCCCATATTTATTCAATCAAACTCAGACGTCTTTGATACCTTCAAAAGATTTGTAAATGTAACTACCACAATGTACACAAATATAATTTAAATATTAGCTGTACAATATTTAGCAGTATACCATTGGCTTCTATTCTTCAAAATTTGTTTTCATGCGGATATGTAGATCGATTTCGATGTAAATGTAATTTCATTTTTAAAAAGTTATCAAATATAAATCAATATCGTAGTAAATTTAATTTAATTTTTACAGGTATAAGTAACCATAATATCTCTAAGCTACAATATAAAATTTGCAATATCAAGAAACCGTAATCATATAAAATAATTCAATATCCTTTACGATAGAAAAGTTAAACTTTCGTGCTGAGTCGAAAATTGTAATTTGCACGTCACAAAATTTGCCATATCCAGGAATCAACGGTTTTCTCGAAATGAAAAAATCAATATGGCGCTAGTTCCGCATAGAAAAGTCAGGCTTTGGTGCTTCTTCAGGTGGACAATTAGCAATAGTCTTTGCTAATTGTCATGTTTCAATGCTTAGTGTGTTGTACATCCAAGATATGGTTAGAAAACAATTTTTTTTAAATATTTTGATGGATTTGGAAACAAATCATGCCCAACCCAAAAAACAATATCAAAACAAACATTATACCATTAAGTCGGAACAACCGATCGTAAGTTCGTAGAAAATATGTCATAATTCCGCGTCTGAAATGTTTAAAAAAATTTAAAAAAAACAACGATTCTACGAAAACTTATTAAATGTGTAAAAAAAATTATATATATATATATATATATATATATATATATGTATGTATGTATGTATATACAGTATATTTTAATTATATTTTAGTGCAATAACATTCATTACTTTTGGAAGATTCATAGACTGATCAAAGTGTAATAGTGGTATACGAAATATATCGCATATTTTATGAAAAATACCAAACATATTTTTTTTTCGATATCTTCTGTTAGTTGGCAAATGTATTGAAATTAACTTTCAAAAACTGAAGGACAGCAGATCAGTTTTACACAATATTTTGTATGAAATATATCGTTCCGGTAAGCGGACCATATAACTTCAATATTTAGCTTTAATTAACCACGAAGTTTACTGCGTGCTGACCGGCTGAAGTCGAAAACGATAAATCACCTTAATATGATAAAATAAAACCAACATTTTAATGAAAATACTCTTCGCCATTTGAAAGAGGATCTTGAGTACGGATTTATGCTCTAGCTTTTTTCTTTACATAGTGTCATAGCTACAATTAACAAACTCATCAACAATTTATAAAAATACTTTTTGTATGAACGTTAAATATTAACTATTAGAAGAAGAGAAGTCGAAATTCCAAAAAAAAATTTGTTGGTTTGGTGAAGTAAGAAAGTTTCCTTCTACGATAGCCATCCATATATTCTGGTTATCCGTAGTGGCAAAAATAGTAGTTTTAATTTGGTAATTATATCGGATTTATTATTTTAATTTTTATCACGAGAAAACGTAAAATACTATTACCGTGCCGAAATTGGTTGAAATAAAAATTATGTAGTCGAATAATTCGTATAACCACATGTTCCGCATGACCACGATATTAGATTGTATTAATATGTTTAGGTAATTTAAAGAAATATCGTAGGGACAGTTAGAGGCCAATCAAATTTCAAGTTGTAATCGACAACAGACGGGCCTTCGCGATTTAATAAGACCATCTCAGTACGGAAATACGATATTTTATTACATCGTTGTTGTCTACACCTCCTCGATAGAGGACAACAATGAAAATATTAGTATTATTATTTGTGTACTTTTTGTTAATCCAAAATAATAAATCCCAAAATTACGTGGAAATTGGATATTTAAAAATCTTTATTAAAAATTATGCAAAATGTCAAATGTTATAATAACTATTGTTAATAACGATACGAGGGTAAATTGGTATAACTGGTTATTTGTAATAATGGTAATAAAAAGATCAATTAAAATTTTGAATATTGAACTTCCTTTCGATTTAATTTAACGAGTTTCAGCATGGTCATGCCAGTGATGATCTATATAAGGGATGTTTCCCAAAAGGGATATCTCACAGATTTCCTCAACAGGGCAGATAACATCAATGTTGTATGGCTCATGACAAAGACAGGCAAGAAAATAAACTGCTCGTAGATTTGAATAAGTCTAGGCATTTATATGAATAATATTCTAGATAACCAGGTAGATATGTGTTAGTTCACCCTATGATTTTGCCATATCTCAGAAACACCATGGCGTTGATTGGTGTTGCAAAATAAAATTTCGAAGAATATGTAAAGCGCCGTAAAAAAGAAGGCTGCCTAGTTCTTCGTATATAAGGGCTATTATGCAACCATTGCCCTATAATATCGAAGAAAATTCACCGTAAACTGGTACACCAGCAATTGTATAGCCTGTTGTTATAGAATAAATTTGAGAGTAACGCGCTCATAATAAAATTCTCCTTCATCATGATAAGATGTGCGGAGGTGACACTCAGTCAAACAAACGACCGAATATTTGACAACGGCATATGTAGAAAATATAAGTAATTCGTCATGCATCCCCGACCTCGCACCTTACCATTTAGCTAAAAGATAAACTGCAAGGAATACGATTTCCGGTGGCCGAGAAAGCGGTGACGCCTTCAAAAATTCTGCAGAAAAAACATTCAAAGGATAGTGTGCTGACTGCGTATCTCAATATTATCATCAAATGGAACGATGAATGGAGAATCACAGAGACAAATTTAACACACATTGTAAGATGATAGTAATATCATACATGTACTCTAGATCCATTTAAACAATATAAGCAATACATTGGTGAAAATTTCATGCGACTTAGATGAATCGCTTTAGAGCTAAACTTTGAAAAGCAAACAAACAAACAAAACTTCTCCCTTTATAAAATGAATATCACAAATAAGCAAATAGGTCAGTGAAATTATTTCTGCTTACGTTAAAATAAAGTTTATTGTATTGATTTGTTCAATTTGCAAACTCAAAATTGAGATTCGACATTTCATAAGTTTTAATCATCAGCGATTCAGTGTTTTGTGATTGGAATAAACATTAGTTATTTGTTCAATATTGTTTTATATTGAAATGTGTTTTCCACATTAAATTTTACGAAGTATCAGTATTGGAATAGGAAATTTGTACAAGGGTAACTATATAAGTTCTATCGAAATATTTTGGAGCATCTATTGATATATTTGTGTCCTTATTAATTAATCTCAAAAAATAAATTCTGAAATAAATATTTTTGCAACCGGACATTTTTTCCACTTGATATCACACAATAAAAAATTAATAGTAAGAAAATAAAGAAAATCGATCACTGCCTTTCGAAATATTAAAAATTAGTTTAAATAACAATTTTTAGTATTAACTATTTCGGTAAATACTAATTATTATGCGTTATCAACATCTCTATTAATGTGTAGAAAAATATGAATTAAAACAAATTTACATTCTTCTAATTACGTTAAATGTTTTAGTGCCATGGTTTTTACTCATATATACTTAAAAATGCCAAATAAATCTTGATGTCATTTACTCTTGTCTCGAAAAAAACTGTAACTATTCCAAAAATTATCCAATTTTAATAGTTTTTTTCGGTATTTTCCTCAAAAAAACTTGTACAAGGATAACAAAATACGAAGAAAATTATGGAAATATATATTGTGAACAAAAATTATAACAAAAACTGAAATCAAGGTTACATCTGACGATGTTTCCGCAGTTTTTTCCGGTACATACTCCGTATCAGCAAAATAATTGTTATTGTCACTATTATCACTATCACTCAAAATTTGCATTACGCTAAATTGTGAGCGCACCACAATGTCACTCCCTCTATCACTTTCTTCACAATTGGAAAAACGATCATTTTCATTCGTATTATTTTCGTATTCCGAAATTATGGGTTAAAAATGTTCTTTTCCTCGATCGTTTTTATATTGTAATTACTAATAATATTATAATTTGAAATTTATGTAAAACGTGGAAAGATACAAAATTAGCGATGCGTGTGAGCAACCTCCTCTACCGCGCGCTAAACAGCAACAGATTTTGCGAGCGCCATCGTGCTAGTGGCAAATTTAGTTAGTACAAGCACGAGCGCGATGGCGCTCGTCGGCACACTAAAGGTTAATAAAGGAAGGGCGAACTGTTTTTCGTACGTCATTTGATAGGTATTGTAAAATTAAGTTACTTATTTACTTGCCATTTTTATTACCTCTCACTCAAAATTTATTGATTTACATTTAAAACATAAATCCCCAAATATTGTATTTATTGGATAATTAAATCTAAGTATTTTAATACATTGTATGATGAGAATCGAATACAGTGTGTTGATTTTGAAATATCCTAGAATACTTTTATCTATATTCATTATTCCTTAAAGTTTCATTATTCCTTATTCCTTAAAGTTTCATATTCATTATTCCTTAAATATTTCATTATTCCGTAAATTCTACCATTCTACTCTGAAAAATCACTTATTACGCAACCAGCAACAATTTTCCGACATTCTATTTTATTCGCTGTCAACTGAGTAAAGCGACAAAAAATAAAGTTTCGAGGAAAATCGTTTTACCTGAACTCCATTATCTCTCATACTCCAAATCTCTCACGTCCCAATATGAAAAGAAATATTGCGAGAAATTTTTCTTCAATGACCATTTAAGTTTATATTCGATTTTCTGATCTTGACATTGTTATTTATCTTATCGTCCTCCGACCCACAAACGTCTGTGAATTTTGGGCCGGAAATCAATTTCTTTTTAAACGCCTATCAAGGTGTCAATACATTTTATCTCAATGGTCAAATTTTAATATTTTTACGAGGTAAGCTTTATAAACACTTGTATCTGTTTATTAAATTAATGGAAACTTGACGTATAAATTAATTCATTGAAAACTCGAATGTAAAATTTAAAAAAAAATATGTCAATAAAAATATGTGACAAAAAATACATGAATAAGTCGTTAATGAACAACTAGACATAAATCGTATATAACATAAAATGAGCCATCGTTAAAAACCTCTGAAGCAACAAAAAATATTGTGATGACGCAAATAACAAGAGTTAAACCGCCAATAGCATGGAAAACGGGTGAAGGCTGTAGAATATTTATGCGCGTCCTAGATGGATGGAATAAAATATAATATCAAATATCGTTAAGGAATCTAAGGGCTTAACATTTTAAACGTATTTATGTTTCATGTCCCTTTTCTGCTTGTATTATGCTGATTATAAATGATTATTAAAAACAAATTGGCATTTTTTAACAAATGCACGTAATATACGTACTGCGATATAAAAAAAGTTCAAATAAATTCGTAATTTTCTATAAAGGTATAAAAATATCAAAATCATAAAAAAATGTGTTGTAATAACTTTTATCTTGCAATATCTTTTATTCTCATAATTAGACGTTATGTAATGCTCAATTTTTAAATCAAATTTAAACTTATATTCAGTGAACATCCGAATTACTGAGTTTTTTTTATTTGGTGGACTTTCAATTGGGTTAGTTGGCTACGCTCTTAAAGTTCGATTGGCCTTACTAAGGAGTCACCATAATTACAAAACATGTGATCATCAAAATGTTAATTAGAATGAATAATTTCACTATTTATAAATACTTCTTTTCCGAAGTTAGTCAAATATTTAGTCAAAGTTTAATTACGAAAAGTCTCGACAACTTCACAACGACAGATACTGGAATATTCCTTTCGCTGCTTTTGCCCATATAGGTTATTGCTTATATTATAAGCGACATATTGAAGTTTTCACCTTCATCACTTATAATGTTTTTCTCGGTACATTTGTGATTAAATATTGACTTTCAATCATAAATTTATTTAAGTAAATTCTCAAGGTAAAGTTTATCTTCAGAAAATAATACAGAGAATTTATTTAAATAATAATCCTATTCAATTTTTGAAAAATAAATTTTAGAATGAAATATTAGTACTAGCGTGATTTGACAGAACCTAAATAAGATTTCAAATTGTATTATTTGAAGTATGCGACTGTACTAAATACATTTATTACAAGGTATTTTTTGCTTATACCAGTTTCACTTCGTAATAAATTTGTAGATGTTGATAATATTTCTATTAAAGTATACACACAATTAATACAAGAATAGATAATTTCAAGATAATGTTTTTATAGTCATGAGACATTTATTATATTATATTCTAAACTTGTGTATTCTGCTATACGTTAAGTAACTTGAAATTAATTTTTAAATTGTGTAATGAAGCTATCTGATATACTCGTAGATATCTACACATTATTGTATTATAACAATTGTAATAAACTGAATTCTGTACAATGAAAATATTTTTAAAAAAGTGATTGAGTTAGCAATATGGAATGAAAATAAAAACCGAAAAAACTTTTTTTAAATTTTAGTCTGTCCGACAATTAATTTTTGCGAGTATCACGTAAAATCTACTGAACGTATTTTGATAAAATTTGATATGGTAATAGTATGTACCTAAGAGCAACACATAAAATAAAAAAAACAAAGATTTCTTTCCTAATACTACACGCATACGAAGTCGTAGGCCTATCTTGTGTAGAAATATATATAAACGAAGATTGCGTTTTGTTATGCCGTGCGAGGTTTATAAGTATATTAAATTAAAAAAATATTGCTTATTAATAAATAAGTACTAACAAAGATTTAAACAAAATATTTAAATTTTTAAAGAAATAATAAAAGTCATACTTATATTGTCTTTTTAAATTAAATTATTTTAGTTTTAAACAGAAAAATAAAGATCAATTTGATAATCCCGATAAAGAGCAGACACATCATTATCGAAATAAGTGTGCCGAAGTTTAAATTGGTAACTGTCGTTTATTGAAAGTGTAACAATTTTTTAAACTCTTTAAATAGTCTGTCTACCAATGTATACAATCGTTATCGTATTAACTTTTAAGATTTAGCAATCCTCAATAATATCACAGTTACGGAAATTATGTTAGTCTCCACTCCTGATAACTGATCTTATTGGGGAAAAGTTTCAAATAACCCAAATGGATGAACATTAAGTCTTTGGACGGGGTATTTCGGGAGAGGTTGCTTGAAAATAGGTCTCTCTAAATTCTGAAGGAGCTACTTAAAAGTTAATGAAGTTTACTTCAAGTGTCAACCGTCACTTGACTCGTTGTCGATGGTGTTCCGTACGAGAATTTGTCTTATGTCGGGTAGGTAATTTCCCATTAACCTGCTTAAGGTATGCAATTCTACGGAATTAATCTTTAAATTTAATATAGTTCCTAGAATTTTTTTCAAACGGAATTGATTAGCAAAAAAAGTGAGAAGTGAGGTTTCAGCAAATAAATTTGATCTTTCGATAATGGGATGGAATTCAGGTGCGGCACTTTAGTATATCTTTTTCTAAAAAACCAAAATAACACTGGGTTTTGGTGGTAACAGAAATTTCTGCTTACCAGTTATGTTTTATTCTCTGATACTTTATAAAAATTACTTGAGGAATTTTAATCAGCCGTTAACAAAAAAATATCTGTTAGTCTGCTTAATTGTTTTTAATCGAAAACAAAACTTACTTAAAATTTAGATTTAAAACTTTACTTAATCCTATTTTCATTAAAATTTATTTCTAACTTTACTCCAGACTTCTCTTTCGTTATTACAGAAATAATTCCTAAAATTACGTAATATGTAATTTAAGTATGTCAAGTGTTTTTCCGTTAGGTTTGTATTTTTGTGGTCTTTTCCCGTTTAGTTTGTTTCCTTATACAAATGACGTTAAAATTCATATATGTGCACATTATAATACATATGACGTTAAAATAACATACGTACAGACTTAAAATATTGATGTATTTTGTTTATTTTTAATAAAGGCGCAGTTAGATACTAAGTAGATAAAGTAAAAAGTAGGTAAGATACAAAAAAGAAACTGGTTTAATAGTTCGCCTTACAAAATTTCACTGACAGTTGCAATCAACAATCGTAGCTATATCCGTTTTTAACAAAAAAGTCTTAAGTATTTTTTGTCTAAGTACTTATGCTCAAAAAAGATTTAGAGTTGTTTTCTTTGTTTCTATCGTTATTACCTTCGTGGTCATCATCAAATACCTAAAAAGTTGTGAGAATCCGTGCGGTAAAGAGTGCCGTATTTTATTCATATGGCTAAAATATTATTTATAGAAATTAAAAATAACTTATTGTAATAATACTAATATTACTGTAAAAGTGATTAATAAAGGTAAGAGATCGTATTAATACTTGAAGGTGTAAATAACTGATAAGTGGTTTTGACTAATAGGTCGTATCCTGATATAAGCCAAGTAGTTTAATACCGTTAGAAACAGGTATAATAAATAAGTGACCATTTCCTGTAACGTACGCTTTGTCCATGATATACAGTCGAAATATAGGCTTGTAAAGTACATCAATTTATAAATAAGATTTGAATAATCCATATTTTCTAAGAAACTTCGAATACATATTAATTAATAAAATTGTAAGAGATGTGTATATATATGGTTATTTCCAAAAATAATTTGAGATATTAAAAGGGGAAATTCATCACACTGTTGGAACATCAAATACAATATAAAAATTGAAGATTTATAAGTATCATGTTAATTGTGCCATTTAATCATTAATGTGACCACTCAAGGAGCAAGGTGAACCATAACTTAGGCAGCTGTAAGATGAAAACTTGCCGAGGTATAGCATTGTTAGTGGGCGACTTCATTTTAATCCACCGATCGTCTCTTTATTGTGTGCTTAGAGGACTACTTAGCCGATCTCGACATGAAAAAATGCAGAATAATTACTATTTCTTATGAAATTGTTTCAGTCAAATATTTCAAAAATGGCATTGTTTATTTTTTTATCATTTCCACGACTCTTTTTTTAAAACTTTCTTTTTGACGTATTACAAATTTTAGTGATCAGACAAAAAAATTAAATGCCGAAGATACTGTTGTCGGAAATTTAACACAAAATTATTTGAAAACAAACACTCAGATGAATATTATATAGTTGATTGGTGAAATGAAATAAAGATGTTCACTAACAAAAACATATTTCGGTTCAGACTTTCAGCTACCTATGTTACTATATAATGTTATGCTACCTATGTAATTTAAATTTTACCATGTTTGACTATTTTTGGCGGAACGAATGCACCGTACAGCGCCTTGTTGTGTAGGGTACATCAGAAGGCACTAAAGCATGTGGATGGATATGCCATAGACTATAGACCGATGCCTATGCCATAGATGCCTATGTCATAGACCAAACAGATTAAATCTACCATGGCTGGTCCTTTGTACGAGTGGACAGATTGGAGCACTAGAGAGAGAGAAAAAGAGACAGAGAGATATGGCGGGACATCGCGAGGCGGGTTATATCAGCCCCTGTCAGTACAACGTGATGGTCGTGAGTACACTGAAATGAGAATCACAATAGAGAAAAAGTACCATATATACGAGTTTAAAGCTTATACTTACTCGTAGTAATAAGAACAAATAACCGATTGAAATAAAACTCTATGATTAAACAGAAAGAAGAGATGTGTTTAAAGTATCTAAAATAGAAACTAATTTTCATTTTTCAACTATTTTCTCGAGAGCAACTTCTACTTTGCGTTCTTTTACTCTTTAACTCTCCCTGTTTCGTACTATTCGAAGAAAAATACTTTCTTTTCTTCTTTTTAATTTAACACCCCACTACATATTTTGCAGGCTAATTGAATGGAAGTGACCTCGTTTATATTACGTTTCGAATGAAGCGCTAGCAGTTTTCGTTGTTTCTCAATTAAATTATTTTGCACAAGCATAGTAGTTTTGAATTGCGATTGACTGTAGATTTTAACACTATTTGGTTCGTCAAGTATCTTATTTATTTAAAATTAACCTGGCGTGTGCAGTTAATTAAATACTTATTTAGTTTTACTGAGCTCGCAATGAAATGCGTATTAACAAAAGCCGAAGTTTTTTGTCGTGATTGTTTAAAAATTCATATTTTTTATCAAATATTTACAATTCATTAATTTTAATATCAGTGCAAAAATGTATTAAAACAACTTATACGTTTACTTCGACTTCGCCTAGAAAATATAAAAATTATGATGCATAGTAGTCATCACTACATAAATACATAGATCAGATCACATTTTACCGAATAATATTTTATTCCACCCACCCGAAGCACCTACGAATTCTACAGCATTATCCACAATGTTGCAGTACTTCCCACCTACGTGCTTTCATTGCTTAAATTGATATTGCTTCTATATATCTAGCCTTAACCTTGTTTTCTCTTGCACTTTGGATGTATTAGAGATGCGATCTTAGATTTATTTCACAATTAGCGGTCATCAGTTAGTAGTCGGTATAGGATCGTTATTATTTTTTTGTCATCGTTTACTTCTTTCTAATAGTTTGGTGTTACCGCATTTTGGTTTTATTCATACATTCAGTTTTTTGGTTAGAGTCCAAATAAGTAATAAAATAACAAGCAAAATTTACCACCCAAAATTTTTTTTTTCTTTATTCATAAATCATACTGATATTACGATCAAACCCACCAACCAAAAATAGTTCTTCATAATTAGAATTGATTTATATAAAAGATTGATTTATGTAATAGGTTTGAATTTAAGTTCTATTACGTCCGCTGACAGCGTGGCGCAAATATATCATTAGCATGTATTTTTTGCCTTGATTCCCTACCTATGAAATTAAAATTGAATATAAGTAACAGTTAAAAAAACACATATAAACTTTAACTATGCCAAATCTTACACTACTCCGTACGCAAAATATGTTTAAAATGGGGTACAAAGTTTTGTATTCACATATGAATATATAGGTTTAACAAAACATCAAATAATTTAAGGTTCCAAAAATCTGTAATTGCGCAGACATCCACTTAATAATGTGCCAATACTAACTTTTAGTTACTCTTCTTGACGAGAAAATTAACCAAAATGAGATTTGAGTTATTTCAATAAGAAGAACAAATTTTGTATTTCCTCTAAAAGTATTTTGGTAGTATTTGAGGATTTTATAAATAATCCTCAAATACTACCAAAATACTTTATAGCTGGAACGTTCCGGTCTTGTTTGTGATTTAATAATTATTCATCGTTAGCCGTTTTTCAAAAGTGCTGAAATAAGTATTTCTTTGTTCTACCTTTAAGTATTATCTATTACAAAATTCCCTTACAAATAAAATTTCAAACCGTATTAATTGTACGTAGAAGTAAAGTGAAATTAAGTTACTAAATTTAAAGTTTAGAAATTTCATAGTTCTGGAGATTTTTTGAAGAGTCTTTTAGTAATATTTGACTTTGATGTATGTAGGTATATAAATACAGGTTGTTGGAAAATATGTTGCTGTGGAAAACCATTATAGTGAAATAAGTTAAAAAATTGCTGAAACTTTATGGTATCTCGTGTGTTCTAGGTTATTTTTTAATTTTCATAAAATTCATTATCATAAAGAAAACGATTAATGATACTTGTTGTAGCAACAAATACTCGTCGTTTTCTTTTAAATAGAATGTCGTATCCTTTTCTGCCATTTTGATGATTATTCCCTGGTTCTACTTTTACATATATTTTTTTTTCATTACCTTTCCGTTGGCATTATCTTGATCACCTTTAATCGTCTAGCTATCACTTAATTTTATGTCTTAAAAGCTTCTGGCGACGTAAAAAAATACATGTGACCCTCACTATACAAATAAATCTGAATATAATAAAATACTAATTAAAAAAAATATGCAGCAAAAGAGCTCTGTGCAAACTTAAATACACCACAAGCTTAGCATATTAAAAAAATTTAATTAATTAATTTTTTACGTACATAAAAAAATAAAGTATGTCTTTCTGTAAAATTTAAGAACATCGTTCTTGAATAAAAACAACGATGCTGCATGTACGGAAATTAAGATCCTGGCTTCATCCGTGATATATCATCTACCTTAAACTTTGCTAGGAATTGAATAAATAATAAGCAACAATAACAAATAAAAATATTTGACGAAATATTTTTTCAGAACTCTTATTTCTCGCCGCCCCTACATTCGAAGGTTGCGTATTATGAATAACAACCCTAACGATACTGATGAGTGAATGACCTGGATATTTTTCTGACACTACTTTGTAAATATTTTCAACGCTTTTTGTCGAAATAATTCGCTTCATTTATTTCGACGAAATTGGTTCTCAGGGAGTGCAGGGTTATTGCCTTCTATAAAAACAACATTTTTATTAACATTTTAGTGACATTTTTATATCTATAAATAAGAGTAAATTTAAGCCTAAGGACTAACTTGGACAAAACACTTTTGCATGAGTATTTAATGCCAGTTGGCATTTAAAATGGGGGCGCTTTAAGATGAGATCAAGCTTTATCTTTCGTTTTGGAAAGTAGTGGGATCAAAAAAAATAATTTTCAACTTCATCATAATTATTGGAAATAATTAGTCAAAAAAATCTAAACATATTTTAATTTCTTTTTCAGATCAACTTGAGATAATCTTATCTATCTCACTTTTATGTATGGGTGTGATTTTGCCATTATATATTACAGGACAGTGATGCCCTGTGAATGAAATATTACTTAAATTTAATTAAGTAGTAAACATTTTTGAGTTATTTTCAATACTTTAAATAAAATTTATTTCACATTTCACGAAATAATGATAACATAAATTCAAAAAGAGGTGTTAAACAATTTTTAAAATAGAATCTAAATGAATTTGTAGCGTTGTTGTGTTTTTAACTCAAAGTAAAGTAATTTGTAACAAAATTATTAACTGAACCTCTAGTTCTGTTATTTACTACCATATGATTGCTTGGCGCTAGTGAACATTTATTTTTAGCTTTGAATAATTTTGTGAAAAACACTAAAATAATCTAAAGAATACTACTTTATATGTTACTGTGAATTAAAGGACACAAACAACTGAACGATCGATATTTCGTTACTCTAACACTTAGGCCATCTGAAACTGTTTACATGATGAATACCTGTATGGAAATTAAACGAATCCAAAGTGAATCTCATTATGAAATGTAATGTTAGCTTATTCACTCACTGCGTAAGAAATTAATAACAATTAGCGACATTTCCTTTAAAGTCAGAATTTCATTTCGAAATTTAATTTTTGTCAGTGCACAACGTGATACATTTACCTTATTTTCTATCAAACAGAAGAGATTGATGTGTGTATGTATGTATGTATATATATATATATATATATATATATATATACATAAAGATATATTAATTACGGTGTTCCGTTCCGTAACAGACCTCTATACCCGACTATTTTCCTTTTCAATATTACTGCTTTGTTCCTTATTTGGGTCTAGTAAAATTCATTTTAGAAATTTTGAACTTTATATATATTTGTAAAAGCCGTTATCAAATAATCAAGTTTAAGTATTTTTTTTTGAAGTATAATTGGATAATTCATATTTAGGTCAGATATGAAAAAATAATAATGCATATGCCAAAATTATACATTAGGAAATATAACAAAAGTGAGTTTTATACATATATAGTCCTAGTGCAAGACTATAAAAAATCATTATATTTAGTCCCGAAATAAAATTTTATTCAACTTGTTTGGCACGATAAGATATATAATCGTATAGATCGATTAAAGGTCCGTATGACCAGATCGTATGGGTCGACAAAAGTCGTGATAAGGCATGTTCGATCAGCATTAATTTTAACATTGTTTTAGGAATATAGCTTATCAAATAACTTATCGCAACATCGAAGGTAAGAAATCAAGGACTCGAAGATAAGAAATTTTAGTCTAAAACTATTGTCCTTATATTATAAAAATTAGTTTATATTCTAGAACAATATTACATTTGACTCGTCTGATATATAAAATATGTAAAATATAATTATGTCTAAAGAGCTCTGTATTTTGTTACATAGTTTGAAAACGAATGTTAGCATTTAGTTTTAATACGCCTCACTACGCAGAAGCTGCTTCTCCAGTTACGAATAGTAATAGCTCAGATCTGTTATTAATAAATCATCTCTTTACAGCAAAATAAAGCGGATGTTTGACCAAACACGCTTCTACAAGTCGACAAGGGTCTTCTTCAAAGATTTACGAGTTTATTTGTTTTTTACATTTCCTTTTGCAATCTCGTATAAATATGAAGACATATAAAAACAAATAAATTATGCAATATAGTCTCCCGTATTGAAAAAGAGGTTTATTTCGTCACTTAATACCTACATCACATTTATTTATTTTATGATAAGTCAATTGGTTTGTTAATGGGGAATTTAATGAAATTACATTTTTACAAATGAGAAGAATTTATTTAAAAATTAAATGGGAATTCTTCGAATTGTAGTTATCGATGATATTCAATTTATTTACATAATAAATATATTGTCTAATATATGCATTTTTCTTATAACTGACGAAAATCAGAATTTTTCTAATAACTGATCAAAGTCAAAGATAAGATACAGAATCAGGTATGGAAAACTTAGAAATCATATATTTTTAGGATATACATAATTTAAAATCAAATAATTTAAACTTTATGATAACTTTAATAGCTTTGTTTATACAATAATAGTCGTATTTACGTATTGAAATTTGTGTACCTAAGAATTACATAAAATATTTTTTGTCATGTTATTGAGATTTATACCTATATATATATATATATATATGTATATATAAATATGTATATATATATATATATATATATATATATATATATATATATATATATGTATATGTGTGTGTAAATATATTTATATATATATATACATATATGTATACAGGCTGTGCCTGTCTGAACGCAACACATGAGAGGGGCGCGGGGGGCATCGTTAGAAGCGCTTTTGCCGTCGAGGCGTACATTTCGAGTGGATTTTCGCTGTCTGTAGCATGTCGTCGATTTAATAATCGTTACAGTATTCATCGATTACGTGATGGACCATCGATCAACCTCATTCAGTCATGGGTAGCAAGGTTCAGAGCTACAGGATCAACATTAAATAGGCCAAGGCCAGGACCTGCACCAATGGTAGCCACGGATGAAAATGTCGAACATGTTATGGTTTCTGTCGTTGAAAAACCCCGTTTGTCACTGCGTACGCGTTCATCGATATTAGGAATTCCGAAATCAACTTTACAGGTAATGATGCGAAAAAAGCTCAAGATCCATTCACATAAAATTCAAATTGTTCAAGATTTACACGATTCTGACTTTGAATTAAGAAAAACTTACGCGGAGGTGATGTTGTTGAGATTTCGTACTGCTACCCGGATGGGCAACATATTCTTTAGTGATAAAGCTCACTTTCACATTGGAGGATATGTGAATAAGCAGAACTTTCGTTACTGGGATGTCTGGACTGTCCACAACCCAAGAAAAATGCATCAAGAGTCTTTACATAAGCCTAAAGTAACAGTCTGGTTTGCCATTTCTGCATCTGCAATCATAGGGCCTTATTTCTTTGAAAATCAACATGGCCAAACTGTAACTGTAAATGCGGAGAGATATGCCCAGATGTTAAATGACTTTTTCAGATTAGAACTACAGAATAGTCCATCCTTCAACTGAAACACATGGTTCCAGCAGGACGGGGCCACAGCTCACACTGCTGATGTGTCCATGAATGCAGTGCGGCAGTTATTTCCAGAAAAAAACATATCCCGAAACGGTACCGTACCGTGGCCACCTAGGTCACCCTATTTAAGCCCATGTGACTTTTTCTTATGGGGATACTTAAAATCCGTTGTTTACAAAACAAATTCAAGCACTGTGACACAACTTAAAGAAAATATTCGAGCCGAAGTCAGTAGGATACCCCAGTCGCTCTGCAATCGCGTTTTTGAAAACATGCGTGTTAGACTCGAAGAGTGTGTTAGACTCGATGGCCGCCATTTGGAATACGTGGTTTTTAAAAAATTAAATCCGCATTTGTTGTTATATAATTAAAATAAACCTACTTTGTAGTTTTTTTTTACAATTTTTCAAACATTGAAATCTGCCACTGAACAACCTGTATATATATATATATATATATATATATATATATATATATATATATATATATATATATATTGGACGTCTTAACAAATAACCAATAACAGTTGCTTTTAGACCTTATCGAATGTTTGATTTTAAATTATACCTATATGAATTGGAGCTTCGTGATAGATATTTTAACCGTCTGGTTATTTTAACTAAAAAGTAATATAATATTAATTTCAAGGATATGACTCTTTTTATTTCGTAAATTAGTAAATTATCAACTCGGACAGTACTGTTAAAAGACAGAAGATATTTTAATATTTATATTTTATTATTATTAGAAAAATTTATTAATATTAGTCTTAATTCTAAACAAGAATATGTAGTTACGAAAATAAATGAGATTTTGAAGATATAAGATATATCTAAATATGTTTAAAATGCATGAAAAAAATACATTATACTTTAACAATGGCTTTTATATTATATTTTTATATTATGCAATTTCCTTTACTAATGTTAATTTTACTACAATATACGTAGCATTTCCATATGTTATAATACAGTCAAAATTTGTTAAATTTAATCACCACTTAGGAAGTGTTGATTATTTTAAATTTCCGATATATTCAAATTTCTGAGTATAAAATTAAATTAAAAATATTTTAGTTTAATGTTCTATAAGAATATAGAATGTTTTCACGCTTCTCAAATACGCAGTTGAAAAATTGGAAGGGGGAGAGACACATTTTGTTTCACTTTGGAAATTGGTGTTTCGAAAATGGGTTCTGAGAATTAAAAACTGTTAAAGTTTAAATATTTACAATTGGTTTGCAACGACTTTACATTTATGGAGACGTAAATTCATTTTTTAAATATTTTGCTACATATGATTAGAGACCTGAAGACACTAGTTACAAAACTTCATGCATGTAGGTTTAAAACTCAAGAAATATGTTAACCTCTTCTAACAAGAATATAATCGGCAGTGTTAATATGTATAGATAAATAATTTCTGTACATTCAACGGAAAAGTGTTCTATTTAGAGTTTTGTTCTATATAGAGTACTGCAAATATGGATAAAGCTTGACTTAATATCGACAACAAAGAGGTTAATTCAACTCAAACTATAACCATCTTACAACCAGCTCGTTAATTAAAGTTCCATATAAATTTTCCCGCGGTCCCAAATGAACTAACAATATGTCCTGCCAGAAACTTTCCACGGCTGCTCGGATCTATGCATATATGTGTTATAGATGTTTAGTTCTCTAAGATTAAAGATAACTGAACTCTATGTTATCTTTGGTGTATATTATCACGTTCGAGTTAAGAGTAATATTCGGTGAATGATTTTCCGCTACTTCATAAATTAACTACTTCAAAATATTCAAAAGTATGAAAATACTTCAAAATATATGTTCATACGGTTTAAATTCAAAACACTGATCTAAAATTTTGTTGGAGTAATTAAAAAATTTACTGAGTACTTTTAGAAAATTATGTAAATATAAAGAAAGAAAAAGTAAAAAGAGGAGAAGAGACTTTTGCAATATGACTTACGCCCATAGGTGCACATATGATCAGTCAGACTTACTAACAGTTAAAACGTATTTCTGTTTCTCTTTAACTGTCAATCGAGTCGAAGCAAGAGTCTAATTTATCGACCGTACCCTACTGCACAGTTCAATTCTTGAAGTATTTGAACGTGTGTGGTGCATACGGGCGTTAGTTGTTTCCCTTTTCAATGGTGTCCTCTACTTAAATAAATATACGGGGCGATGTCAAGCAGCATAAAGTTCTTATTATGAAGTAAATTTTCATTTTGAATAGTGAATTAAATGATTTTGACGTCGATTCATTCACATCAACTTATCGTTACGGAAATACAGTGTGGATTAAAGAATTTAAAAATATCAACATTTTCCAATAAGGAATCTTGCATTCCGTTTTACGCCTTCCTCCTCTACACCCATGAGTATATTTCCCTTAAAAAATATTTACGACATTCACAGTAACAGATTCAAACTTTATTCTACATGTTCTACATGTATATTTGAAATATAAATTCCCTTAAGCGATGAAATAAAATGAAATAGCTATAAACATTGGCGTACTTAAAAGTACTAGTCATTAATAATACAAATTAAATATCATAGTATTAGAAGTGTATTAATAAAACAAGAAATATAAGTTTATTTTATTTCTAGAAACACAATGTGCAATCATATGTAGTAAGGTATAATAGGTTAAATGCCAATTAATATGTAAACAGACTGGTATACTTAGTAATGTCACCTTTTAGAATTGTTATGTGTGTATTACAAAGTTAATATTTCATTTGTTCTATATAGATTATAATTAGTGCTTTTTGTACATTCATAAATTTCAAACGTCTTGTTTTTCCCGCATTACATTTTGAGTTGTTCTGTACATATATAAATGTAGAATACCGAGTTGATTCATGATAGATAGGCTCATTAATATTAATCTTTCATTTTTATACATTTTTTTTATACACCAAAATCGCAACCCGATTTTGATGATAATGTGGAATAAGAAATACTTTTTCTTCTCAAATTAGTATAATGTTAATGAAAATGGTTACCATTACAGTTACATTTCAAGATTAAAACTCTATGCTTTTACACTCAAATATTTTACTCAATAACAAACATGGCTTACACTATAAGTCCTTACAGAGTAGACAGAGACAACAGATCCGATAATTATTTTTTGTTTTTAGTGTAGTATTTATGAAATCTTTTTTTTAGTTTTTTAAACTATTACTTTAATTACAATCTATTGAATTATGCATAATTTTAAGCGTTTTGCTCTATGGTTGACTGTGAAAAATTGTTACCATAGCAATATATTTGTAATTTGTTGCCTTAGTTTTTAAGGCAACCGAAAACTTAAATAAGATAAATAAAGTAAACAGACGCGTCAATATAAATTTGTTGCCCTAATCATATCAACTAAAAAGCTCTTTAATTATTAAAGAAAAAATAAATAATGGCGTAAGAATTATATATATGCTTAATGAAGATACAAGTTAAATTACGTGTTATATTTTAGTTATAATCGCGTATTGTAAACTAGTGAAATGAATTATAATTTTGGTAATCATTTAAAGATTTAATTATAATATCAAAGCGCATTACATATAATTATTTAATTTTTCCCAAAAAACCTGTAATCAAAGTGAATCCTGATACTGAAGAACGATTTTATAAATTATTGCAATACTATATCGACCAATAAAGGGCTCATTGGATATACTCATCACGAACGAACTATTCGAATATATTGATGGATTGCGAGAAAACCTTATTTTGTTTAACTCAGGAGTCATTTGTAAATTAAGTAAGGTGTTCACCTAGATCTTTCCCCTCTACTCTCCGTATAATACCATGTAGACCTTCGCCTTGATCCCTTCCTTTCTCCGTAATGTAACTCTGCTCATTAAATATAAGGAAAATTTCCAAAATTCAAATATTTTTTACGTAATACTGTTGCTCACATTTTTGGTAATCATTTCGGTGAATTACACATTGAATATCACAAAAGGGCAAACCAGCTATCGACCAACCCTATCATAACGGCTGAATCAAATGATGGAACCGCATGTGGAATGTTCCAGCTTACCACAATTTCATCTTTTTTCAAATCATTCAATTTATTCAAGCCAATCTGGGCTAATAAAGGCGCACAATGATTATTTATTGTATCGTGCAACAATGCAAATAGCTCTTTTTGCTCCGTTTATTTTTTTTGCAGAACGGATAATTTTATGGGTTGTTCTTCTCTGTTATGAAATATTTCCACGATGCACGCACAACCTTTCTTGAAGGAGAACCTGAACGGTTGAGCTCTGGTAGTCAATAGGAAAATGGAAGCAATCGCCCCTAAAGTGTCCAATTATGATAGAATTTCTCAAAGGAGAGAAGAGTTTTATTAGAAGTGTCTAGTATTTACAAAGAGTTAAAATTTGGTTGAGACAAAAAGATGGAGTTATGAAGCCATCATCTAATACTTGACATAAACCATTTCTTTGTATTTTTTCATTCAACTTAATATTACTGTTTATATTACGTGAATAAGAATTTGAATCAACGCTAATTTTGAAATAGTTTCGGTAACAGAGATTAAATCGACTATAAAACTTTTAAAAACAGCAGATTTTAAGGCACTTCTTAAGGAATTACCACAAATATAATTTTGATGAACTATGTAATTTTGATGCAGAAACATGTAACATTTTAGAAACGTATGTAGGCTTTAAAATTATATGTTAAGCTATTTTTCTTCCTTAACAATATTAAAAATATAACCTAAAATTGAAGTGAAAATCAAAATACTACGATATCTCTGAAATAGTAAAAAAAATTGTAAAAACTTGCGCCAGTGAAGAAAACAAAATCACTTCAGTACAGTCTAAAATCATATTAAATCTACATTTATGTCCCCTTACGTAACAGTTTGTACCATCTCTGATGCCTAAATAAAGAATAGTAAAAAATGGGGAAGGAAGTTTGTATAAAATAACATGAAATATCATGGAATATACTTCACAAAGTTGTAAATAGAATACAATTTTATCGCTTTAATCAGAGAGCCTTCAAGAATGATTTATCGTCAATATGCTTGAAATATATTTTATTTTGTTTGCAATTTTCATTGACAAAAACATACTGCCAGTATCGTTTTTTATGTATGGGCTGAGTAATATGTATTACTGTAAATTGAAAATTAGGTAAGGTTTTTCGTATTTGAATCTCTCTTAATAAAGAAAACTGTTTAATGAAGGGAAAAAATCCATCCGATATCTTTTATCTTGAAAAAAATAGCCCTCAAATCACTCATATAATTTTTTGGAATATTTAATAATTAACTTTTTAAATATAGCAAATGTTTTCATTATTAATATAAACTATCACTACGTAATATAAAAAACAGTAAGCAATTAAGATTACAGTAAGTAATAAAAAATTGGGAAATTTGTGGAGAAGAGATTTGAAAGGATACGTAAATATTATTCTTTATCAAAACACACTAAATTTCATTGGTAATATTTTTCTCTCTCGGTAGATAATTATATTTAGAACGGTTCATCATAAAATACTTGAAACTTTTGGTGGTTATTTTTAAATCATTATTAAGCTTCTTTAAATACATAAAAATTATTAAGAAGCAACTACATTAATGACAAAAATAATAAATAACCATATTTACCATAATTAAGAAACTATACGAATGTTCATCGACACATATCGATTACAATTGAAGAAACTGTTTCCTTTTTATGCAATTGTCCAATGTGACAGGACCAAATTACACGACATGCCGCAATTATTATACCCTGAGTACCAAAACCACGAAAAAGGTTTATTTCTAATTGCCAAAAATGATAAAACTTTCGAAGGATTCAAATGCTCCACATTGATTTAGCAATCAATGTTACTTGGCTCTGCGCCATTTCCGATTGATTTCAATGCACTCCCTTGCCCTCATTCGTCTCCTTCAGTTAAGTGTTTGCATTAATATTTAAGCTTTGTGTAATTAATTATCAGTCATTGGAAATTTCAATTAAATTCCTCAATTTCTTTAAATTTAATAACGGTGCTTTCTGATCACGGCTCATGAGTACGTAAATATTAATAACATAAATATAAAAATAACGTATGAAAATTTTTCTGATCTATTAAAAATATTGCATTTTGGAATAAGTCACACTCTTAGACCACAGCTACCTAATCAGGCATATTTTTTTTGTTTAAACCTTAAGTCTATAGCTAAAGATAGATAAAGATTATTCTTCGTTTTTCTTCTGTCGTTTTATTTTTATAATGTCTTTATATGCTTTAAATTTTCTTATAAATAAACCACATTTTTTTTTAAAGTTTTTTATATTTATGGATTGTGTTCTGGAACACAGGCAAGCATAAAGTATTCTTGGCAGTACGTTAGCAGCCAGAAGTCGCGGAGAAAAATTGTTTATATAAGAAAAAGCTAATTTTAATTGCAGTTTTAAAACGAAATAATACTATTTTACGCATGTTATGTTAAATATTACAGTTTCACATAAAAAAAATTTTTAAACAAAATAACTGTTTCTACATTTCAATTTTTTACTTTAAAAATTCCTTACTAGAATAGCACGTATTCTAGGGAAACAGAAAAAGTTTTTTTTTATCACTTTAATTTTTAGCAAATTAATTATTTTTTCGCGACCAATTACACATTAATAGAAATAACTTACTAAAAGGCAGATAAATACTCTATTAATTAATGTACAGTTACAGTATATGTTTTGTTTTTTAGTGTAATTATGACACACTAAACATTAGACAAAAATGTAGAAAGTATATTCATTTTGAATTAACCAAGCTAAGATAATTATATAGCTAAGAGTTACATCTTGTATAGAGTGCCGCTTGTATTGAGCTTGACTATAATTGACGGTATATTGAAAACGTTACTTATGAATGTTTTATACTTTTTGCGTGTTTTCATTTCCTTTAAAATAAATTTTAAAAATCAGACTTACAGTTTACTTACATATTTTAGGATACACCATGTTTAGAAAGGTTACCTTTCATCTTGAAATGTACAGTACTCTAAATATTTGATCTGTGATAATTTAATTTTTTTAACAGAATATTGTTTGAAAGTAGGTCTTATTATAAAGACATGATTAAGGCGGTTTCAATATCAAGCTCCAACATTTACAAGAAAATATTTATGGAATTATATCGATGTGTGTTTGTCATGTGTATTTTTCTCAAAGTTGATTTAACGTATAAAGGTTAATTTAGTATTAACCTAATTACCAGAGTTATGTTAAAATGTTTTGTTTCTTTTTGAACAATAGTTTTGAAGGATAAAAAGGAGAAAAAATGTTAAGGTCACTATGTTGAATACCGAATGAAAATTTATAAAAATGCAAGTTGAGAAGTACTTTTGGAATGCGAATGTCATAACATACCCAAAAATGTTCAAAACAATCCTTGCCCCCTAATAATATTCCAAACTAATATCGGAAACCTTTAAAAAAAAATTAAAAATATTGATTTTTGTAAAGTCGACTTGTTGACTACAATATTTTTAACACTCAAATGGCTGTAGAATACAGTCACATTTTCGCGAAAAACATGAATCGACAACGGTTTTTTAAATTTTTTTTAACAAATTTTGAAATATAACGAAATAAAATTTGAGATTCACTGTGGAAAAAACAGTACAAAAGTCATATATATAACATGAACATTTTTTTAGTTTTTGACAATTACCTTAGAAAAATTCATAATTTTATCCACATTGTAAATCTTAAAAAATTTACGAACTATACAAACATGGAGAATACGTAAAAATTAAAAACTGAATTTTACTATTATCATTCGGAATATTGGCAGAATATAAAGTATCATCCTCCACTGGAAATATTCAGCCTACCTTTATAAGCAATTGCGATGGAGGCTGATAAACGGCCGAACATTTTGGTCGGTGTAATTTATATCGAGCATCGTTGTCACTTGCAGAACTTGCTCTGAGGACGCTTCTTTTGCATACACAATTTATTTAATGCAACCGTACAAAATAAGTTATTATACATTGAGATTTGATACATGCGTTTGCCAGCTAATGGTATAATACCACCAATCTATTTATTATTAATGTTTTCATTGAGACGTAGCCACACTCTTATGGTGTAATGGCATGATACACTATGGCATCGATATTATATTATCTGAAAGTCTTCGCCATCATCGTCTTCAAATAGGACTGGAAATTTATTGTGGAAAAAACTAAATATTAAACTACATATAGCTTAAATGGTAACTAGAATGGGTTGAAAAGAGATTATCTTGAGAAGTCAGAATTTATAATATACCTATAAAAATTGCAGCATTATCCATTAAATAGTTAGGTCGTGCGGAATATCATTGTTATAAAATATGTTTAATTATTTTTCAAATCATAAAAAAATATTAATTCTTAACAGTAGGACATTGACTATAATTATTAATATCGACATTGCCTAATCTAGATGTTTCTTTGGACTATTCAAGATAGAAATACTTGTATATACACACAATGACTTATCAAACTTACTTAGTTTTTACTTGGAAAATGTAGTTGAAATGTAGAAGTTAGTAGAAAGTAGAAAGTAGAAAATTATTTCTGTTGTACTTTTCCCGCTATTTATCCAATTACGAATAAAAATATAATTTAGTTATAGATATAAAAAGTACATAAAAATCTTGATATCATATAGAGATCTTTCGCCTTTTAAAATTTTTATGGTAATTAATAGTAAATTATTTTAACTCACATTATCTATATTATTTAAATGTAGAAATAGACCGTATTTTGTAAAAGGTATATTTTTAAGTGATTATAAATACCCCTTAACATTTTATGTACGAAGCACCGGCTTCTTTTATTTTACTTCCTTCGAATATTATATTATGAAACTGTCATGCTGCAACAAACGGCGGGCAAATAGTGATACGTACGTGATAAAATTATAACTATTTTACTACGGAGCCTTAAAACTAATTAACCTATCAAGAAAATTTACAAATCAAATTTGAAAGTTCGCTCATTATCTCAAATCTTTAACATCTGGTGTTATTAAAGATACATAAATTATTTACAAGCTAAACAATTTGACTACGATCTTCGCAGCATATCCTATCCCAATACAGAATAATATGAGAAAGTTTGAAACGTGTTGGAAGCTCTTGCATCTTGGCTTGAATTCAGCAGCGATAAATCATCTCTGTGTACTACTGTGCGAAGGTCTGACCAAGCACATGCAATGTAACCGAAAGAGGGATGGATTGAAGATTTATGCGTTTACTTTTTCTTTTGATTGAAAGACAATCCATCGTAAACTTTAGCTTTCACTTGTTTATAAATGGCGTATAAATTAAGTATGAATATTCAAGTTTTAATGGCACCGTAATGAAAAAAGGAACCCTTATAATTTGGTTACGTTCGTCTGTCCGTGCGCCCTAATCAACCTTACATTTCATGCCACGTATAAATTAAAAATTAAAAATATGTAAAGACAGAGATTTCCGGCATAGAACGGTATAAAACAAATACATTTTAGAGTAAGGAGGATTTCATAATTCTGACTTAAGCAGCTTCCGCACATTTGAATATTTAAGGGTACATAGTATTATTATTAAACTATTTACAAATTTCAATATTATTTTTAGCAAGGGTATATTGTACAGTACCAAATAAAGTGTGAATTATTATAAAACTATGCGATTAAGAATATTCGCTACAGATTTCTTACTACAATCTTTAATACGTTTTCAGAGTATTAGAAAATAATCATGAAAGTAAATTAAAGTTGTCATGCTCAGTAAATGAATTTACTGAACTAAAAAATAAATTATACTAAAGATTTGATAATAACGAACTAAAGTCAATTAAAAATTTAAAAAAAACTCAGATATATCCTCTACAAATATATAAATTAAATGAGTAGTAAATATTTCCAAATGCTCAGATGGACTTGAGTCAAATGGACGGGTGTAGTCTATTCGAAAGAGGAAGTATGATTATGTAAACAATATTTACAGTACTTTATCATCTTATGATGTAATATAATAATAAGTTCTCATATTTGATGTATTTGTTTTTATTGTATCTAAAATATTTACCATAGATGCCGTACTGTAAAGTACGTACTTGAAATATTGGAGTTTCCTTATTTGGCAGGCATGAATGTAAAGAGCATTTGATTCGACGTACTTTCCCCACACTTCCTTTTAATTTTAAAAACGCACCCTTGAGTAAATTAAGGGTAAAAAAGAGTCACATAATCTTCAAAAGCCTTCTATGGATAATGTAATCCAGGATGCTGAAGCAGGGGTCCTTTGTCCCTTAAGTGAATCAATTTATTTAAGTACGTTTTTTCAAGTACGTCGTAAAGCCATTGCTTGAACTATAGGTGTTTTAAAAGCACTGCTATTTTTTCCCTTTTTTCGCTGCATCTAAACTTTTCTTTAATCTTCATTTTTATACAAATTTTTTATATTTTTGACCAAATAATTTTTAAATAATTCGTTTAAGTTAAATCTGAGCATTTGTTTGTAAGTTTCAGTACCTCAAAAGTGAAATCTGTAAACTTTACAATATCATTTGTGTTTCCTCCCTTCCGTCTGCCTATCTGTCAAAGGAGCTTTTAGGAACCCTGTGACGTATAATGACGGAACATATATCTCAAAGGATAAAACTCGAAAATATTTTTGTAGGAATTTTTAAGGGAAAAATGAGGAATTTAAAATTCTGTTTAATATTTTATGAATGTAAAGACTATTTTTGACAATACCCACCAAATCCTGTTCTCCCCTTCTTTCAACATCGAGACTATTAAAGTCAGATTTATGAAAAACAGCGTTACTGGAAGGTTATTAAAAATTAGTTGGAAATCTGTAGCGAATATTCTTAATCGCATAGTTTTATAACAAGTCATGCTTTATTTGATACTGTACAATATACCCTTGCTAAAAATCAAACGTCTATGCTGAATAAAATCTGTATGCAAACATAGTCACTGATAAACCTAATATATAATAAAATAGTTGTAGTAATTATATTTTCTTAATAAAAAAATCTTTGAAGGTAAGAAGGTATTGCTTTTAAATAAATGAGATTTTAAATTTTGCAATATACAACTAAACCTTTATTAATTCAAGTCTAGCTGTCAATATGTATACATTAGGCAATTTAAAATTGGATAAATATTTTCTTCTGTCTATGTACTATTTGAACCTTTTAATGTCAAGTTACTGGACCCGTTTAAGTGGCACATAATTATTAGTCGTGGTAGGCGTACATTCAAATTCTCAGATAAACTCAGTTAAACTATCCTAAATATACTAATTTTGTATCCTTGTGGATGGCAAAAAACGCCAAGCAACCTTATTAAGCCAATTTAAGTTATCTAATGTCTTATCTCTGAACTGTGATATATGTAATCTAGTGATATAATGTCTTAACTCTGAACTGTGATGTATGTACTCTAGTGATTGACTGATTAGAACTAGTGGTCGCTAAGTAGTCGAACTTTAACCATAATGTATTTACCTATTAAGTCAATTCAGATTACTACTACTAAATTTTCCTTATATACATACATATATATATATATATATATATATATATATATATGTATATATATATATATATATACATATATATATATATATATATATATATATATATATATATATATATATATATATATAATTATATATAATAGTGAAATACAGTAAGCTGTATTTGACTATTATATAAAACAAGGATATCAATTATATAAAATTAACGCTCTTTGCCTTGACATACAGTCCAGTGACTAATAGAAAAGGAACAATTGAAATCACACAAAATTCACAGCTCGAATCTCATGTGAAACACATAATAGTCTATGGTCAAGCAGTCGCACAGAGTAGAAATTATCATCTAAGAATTCTAAAATATCAGATTGACTCTGATATTTTAGAATTCTTAGACGATAATCTCTACTCTGTGCGACTGCTTGACCATAGACTATTATGTGTTTCACGTCGACAGTATGAACGTAAACTATGAATGTTTTAAAGTATTTGTAAAATATAATTTAATGTATTTGTTACAAATATAATATGCCAATTTTAGTGTTTTGCCCTCTTTATGAATATAGATATTAACTATGCCAAATCTCACACTTCTGTGCGCACAATAGGCTTAAAATAGTGTAAAAAAAATTCTCTCCGCGTATAAATATATAGGTATATCCTGCTTCAACAGGGGTCCTTAGACCTCTAAAAGAGTTGGGGTTTTACTTGAACAAGATATAATTATAATTATTTATGTAATTAACTTAAAAAGTTGGTTATTTATGATGACACTGATAACAAGGGAATACGAGGCTGACTGCCAACATGATGGCACGAATGAGTGAAAGAAGTTACATAATTTCTTCAGTATAATCTATCATACGGTGAAGGGGACTGTGGACCAAATTCGATACAGATCATCTGTTCACAATTTTTGTGACCGCGACCCGAAGAACGAAGGCCAAATCCAAGAGGGGTATGTAACTAAACATTCAGAATAAGTTATATCATATTCTATTTCCTATGGTTGATTACCTTTATTGTGATTCGTATCAAACGACACGAAAACTGTTGTGTAACTTCTGAATTTATGTAGTAGGATCTATTTTGATATACAGAACTATTAAACATTGTTATAAATTCTCTTTTATTTTTGAAAGCTTTTTTATTTATAATTGTCTTTAATTAAAACAGAGACTTAGTCGTTTTTAAAACACTGCTATATTTCTGCCAAACATATTAAGATACTTTAATTAATCAAACAATTTTTCTGAGACTTAAAAGCAAAAGTAATAAGTGAAAAGATTTAAAAAGATCATCTTATCCCAAAGCCATACGTAAAATATTGTATTTTGGGTTACTTTGATGGTGATATTATCACCTTAGCTGGTTATAAATTTTACTTAATTGCAACGTGAAGCCATTCGTACGTATTTAAGTAGCGTTTGGTTAAAACGTAATTTTGTCTTTGTGTAGTCGTTCATCTGGTCGAATGTACTTTGATAGTCACGCGTTCATAAAAATCATAATGTAATAACCTTATTCTTTATCCAAAGAAGATTGGACCATTTTATTATAATTAGAAAAAATACCAATTTATCAATAGAAGTTAAATTTTTGTAATTATACATTTTTATGAATATATATTCCTACGACATCTTTGTCAAACACTTACTCACTCTTTAATTATGGCGATATAATAATGGGGCTTAAATAAATTAAATAATCTGAAAATTTTGTTAATAATGGAAATGGTAATTCAATTTAACCTCGGCTTTTATTATAAAAGTCTATTTCATTGCTAGCACATTATGTATGCATAGCTCTTATAACCATTTAATTTTCATAACGTAAATACATTTCATAGATATACAGTTATTCTAAAAATGCTATTTTCCGATTCCCCAATAAATTTTTATTTTTCATAGAAGAAAGAATTAAAAACCAGTTTTGTCTCCACTCAAAAATCCATTATTTCAAGATTCATAATCTATTAATTATGCTTGATAATTTTACGCTTTAATAAAGATAATTTTAAAACTTTTTAAAAAACATTTCTATGCTTGGATTAGGAAATTACATATTACGTGTAAATTTGAAGTTTATGTTTTATTTTGTTTAGAAATTGTACGTTTTATTTATAACTATATAAGTATTTAGTTTAGATATAAGTAATAAAATAATTCCATTCAGATACGACAAATTTGTTCACTTTTATAATCATTTACGCTCTTTAGAAAAAACTCAAACATATTAATTTATACCAGTAATTCACCCTGAATTGATTTAACCCCTAATTAAGGGGCATTAAGAAAGTTACGTATCTAGTCGGACGGGGTCACCGGTGAGCCCTAAAACAATTAAATAAATTTAGCGAAATCCATAAATGTATGAAATTGTTTATTATTTAAAATATTTAAATACTTTATTGACACAAACTTTTGTAACAAAAATTTTCTCTTTACATAAAAAGTTAAGAAAAACCAACAAATTGGAACTATCCTTTTATTATTAATTTTTGGCAAAGCTGATATCAATCATAAGAAAATAAATTAATCTACGACGTTAGACGAATTATTATTTACGCATTTGATACAACGTTAACAGCAAACCAAATTGCGACATTTAGTTGGAACTTTTTTACCTTCCTTCCTTGGACATGACGAATAACGTACACGCTTGGCAGTTGACTTTGCTACTACTAATTGCTCGTCATGTACCCCACGGAGCCGTATTTTGGGGAAGTAAAGGAAGAACGTAGAGAAGCGAGACAGGTTTCGTTGTTTTTAAAAATATCTATCACTAATTTCTTCAAAAATTCACGTTACTTGTACTATATACAATTATAGCATTTTTATCAGGTACAATCAAAAGATGTAAAATAGCCAATGGCTGTCTCTTAGTTCTTCTTCCATTAGTGCAAAGTTGATCATTGTAGTCAACACTTCTTTTTGTATCATTACAGAAGGTAATAATTTAAAGTCTTTCCCATTGTTATATATAAGGTGTTTCCCATTGTTATATCAATGGCAGTTCACTACGCACAGCGAAGAATAAAACAATTGCTCTCTTTTGTTTTGCAATATGAGAGACTAAAGCATTTTGATAATCAAAAGGAAAATGGACTGTATTTTGTTCAGTTTTAATTTAAAAAAATATGGAAGAATATCAGGCTTTCGTTCATTCCATATCAACCAAATTTGTTTGTATTCCATTGTCAGCTACTTCTTGGCAAGTTTTGTACTTATGTACAAATTATCGGTTATTATGTTCTTGCCATTGCATTTTAGTGGCTCGACCAGATGTTTTACTTTATGATCTGGGGAATTAGAAAATTAATAATTTTTATCAAGTTGCTTACAGAATGCACGTCAAATTTGTACAATTGAGACGTTTTTGCCTTATCCACAAATTAGATTGTTATTTCCTTATTTTTCGGCTTATTCAGCACCTAAACTTTTCAAATAAATTGATTTCGATATCCAATCAAATATTAATCCACCTACAAGTTTTCAGCAGGAAGATATACCGACAAGATATTTTTAATTCAAGACATCAAGATGTTTTCTTTTAACTGCCATATTGGTGATCTTCAGTCTTTCAAGTCGACATTATTTTATCAAATCCTAGGTATTGCAACGATAAAAAAAAAACATTAATTAATCCAATCGAGATATTTCTACAATAAAACCATCAATGAAAATAGTAGGACGTGTATCTCCATCGTTGGAGTGTATCTTTATTTTTCTATATATACTTTACAAGCGAACAGGAGCAGCATATCTTGCTTACTATTTGACTGCTGGGAGATGAACAATTATGTTATGTACCCTAGTTCTTGCTGCCTTTGTTTATGACGTTTTTGACAACTTTAATTTTTGGGCTAGTTCTTTGTGTCTGCATAGACAACAAACACTTACCATCCTGGGTATCAATAATACTTCTTCGCTGTGTTTTTATTGTGAAGAGAATTCTATTTCGCTGCTGAAGTCATGCTCAGTTTCCAACGCTTTGCTACCCACAATTTCGTCTTCTGAGTCAGAACCAGCAATATTTAGTTCATTCACGGGCAACTCCTCCAACCACTGTAAGAGTTATGTATTGCTCTTCATTTCCCTCCCTGAAATAAAATAAAATCATTTCAGTGAATTTTCTAGCTATTACAAACAAACGAGGTATATGCAGTTACAACATTCTGCTGGTACTAATTGTAGTGAATAATGCATATATGTGTAGCAATAACAAAGATAACAATAGGTCAATAAAAAAAGACACAAAATAATTGCATTGAAATTAATTTACAAAAATATTATATTCGACAAAAATTATTTCGTAAGTATGCACATGGGTCAATATTAAAGAAATCAGTAATACGTACGTACGCGCTGAGGTAGCAGTGGCTACTGATTTGAGTAAACTGAGAAAGGATGGAAAGCTAGCAAAAATACATGCTAGTTTCCAATACAACAGGTAAGGTTTTCCTTTATTCAAAGTCGCTATAATTGCATACGTCTAATTAAAGGGTAATCATGGGCACATTCTCAACGTACCACTTTTACCCTCAATGTAATTAAAAGTTGCAGACTGTCATTAGATCATATTATTTTGAAAGTTTTTTATTTTGATATCGAGACTTTCTGAAAATAATTAAGAAAATCGTTATTGGCATTTTAAAATAAATTCGTTTGTAAAAATTAAGCATCTTAGTTTTACTTTATGTGGTGCATAGTATATTTTATGGCAGAGTTACACGTTGGGCAGTGATTTCAACGGTTAATCATAGATTGCACTTTGACCAAGAAATAAATTGAAATGTTTCTTGCGAACAATTAAAATTAGTTAAATAGCACAAAATAAAAAATATCGTCCTTTGTGTTTTAATGTCTATCATATACATTATGGTATTCTACAAAAGTAAGCTAATTTATTCTTGATGGTAATTTTTTATATTTAACTTAAAGTGTTCGTTTGGGTTAGAGCTACGATACCCCCTAACAGTTAAAACCCTTTTTTCAGTGTCTGAAAAGCAATGCAACTTTGGTATATACAAAATATCCCTGCGTCAGTGGTTCAACCAAAACTTATATGTAGAGGACTTACTTACTAAATCAAAACAGGGTTATATGAAAGGTGGTAGTGAAATTTTTTTTATAATTTTTGAAGTATCAAGTTACACACACATTTTGACTCAAAATATAATATATATATCCTGCATTAAGACTATGCGAAGGACAGTCATTGTATTTGTTGGAAATGTAGCTTGTTGATGTATCTATAAAATAACCTCTTGTTTTATACCAAAAACCAGGAAAAAATTCTAAAATTTTAATAATAGCTTGTGGAACGTGGAATTCAAAAAAATATATTAAATTTTCTAAGACTCATTGTGTAATAATCATAAGTAATTTTAAAATAATATAATTTGGTTTAATTGGTTGATGGAAAAGAACCTAATGGGAATATTTTTAAAATATATTTTTTTGCAAAATCATTTAAAGATTTAAAAATATGTTAAGATTCTTATGTCTGTTTGGCTATAAGTAATCAATTAGTTAATTATATTCTACCAGAATTTAGAGACTAGAGAGTAGAGACTAGAGAGTTAATTATATTCTACCATTTTTATTTCATAAAATACCGTGATTTCCTTCCAAGAAATCTTTTGAATCATGGCCTTGAACCGAAAAATAATCTATGAAAAATGGGGGGATTTAATGTTATTGTACGCTCCGTACATAGTAACATGATGTCCCATCTTGCTGGTACTACATTATATAGCGGGCGTCTAATGAAACTACTTCTAATAAAATTAACTTATCAGAAACTACATATGACGTGCTCGACGGGATCAATAAATTTTCTATCAATTTCTACTTCATAAATTCACTGATAACTGAGGTGGAAACTGGATCCTTATCTGTTGTTGGTCTTTATGAAGCACCAGTAATGCATATAAAATAAAGCATACATTTGATTCACCACCCTACATTGTTTTATCAACAAAGTTCGGTTCTTCCATATCTCCCCTCAATATATATCGACACATATGCTCCCTATTTGGAAAATCTTTTAACCATAACCTCAACATACATGAAATATCCTAAGGATGCATTTTTAATGTATATAATATTACACGATGCATAATGAAAGTGATATGCCAATACGCCATTAAGTTTTTTTCGCACATTTATTTTTGGTTCTATTTCCGTCAGTATTTCTACATCTACTTTAGCAACATTTACGCTTCTAAGACTCTATTATCATATTTTCATTAAAACACGTTTTAATCAATTACTATTATTGCTTTTTCATTCACATACCCACAATTCGAAATAGGTATATTGCTGTCTACTATTTTGTCTGATAATTCCTGAAAAACTAAGTCAATTGGCCATTACAAAATATATAAACGTTAAATTAGGTTAAATAAATTTATCAATTCATTTCTTTTATATGAAATTTGTGCCATTTTGTTTCACTGGGATCGCCTTAAAAGACCGAAAAAAAGGAATTGCAATATTTTTTGATCTTTCGATGGTGCTGAAAAAAATTTAAATTGAAAGAATATTCCCACGTATTTTTTTTTTAATTTTTCCATTTTATAGACATTTACACATAATGTAATAATTTGCATGTTCTCTTTAATAACTTTTTTTCACAAGAGATTTGGAAAGTAATAATAAAGATATTATAATAATAATAAGAATATTTTTTTTAGAATTCCAAATTTTATAAGAAATTATTGAATTTTAGATTGTTTTAATTCTCGGTATAAAGTAAAAGGTTAACCATAGTCACATGAATAAGTTACGTTTGAATCAAAATTTATTGCAATTCGTCGCATAATTCTAATTCAGGATCGATTACAATAAGTCAAGGTATGAAAAATCTACATATTTTGAAAATAATGAATAAATTTAAAACTAGACTTTCATGTAATTCTACTTTGTTTTAGATTGGATTGATAGTAGGTCTTCTACTCTTAACAATTGGTGGATCACTGACGCAGGAAAAACCTATATGACAAAATTAAAATGACAATTTTGTAGGCTCTATTACTTTACAAATAATAGTCGATCAATCAATGAAATACAGTTGGATCTTTAAAAAGTTCATAGAAATTTCAAACAAATAACTCCAAAAATAACATTACATTTCAAAAGGTATGTTCATAATCTGTGTGAAAAATATCTTGGTAATATATGTATACATATTTACATAGTGAGAAATAACATTATTTAAATATTCACTGTTATTTCACGCTTGTGAGAAATATAGCAGGCAATATATTTACGTTGCCAAAAATTAATATTTGTCAATAATTTAATGGCAATGTATATAAACACGCGTGCACATATTACGATTAACGCACGATAAGCAAGAGCTACAGTACCCTAACCTCAAATAAATACCAAATAGGTTATGTTGAGCTGCTGGTGGAAAATCAGGTACGTTTTTCATTGTGAGTTGTTTCCGGAGATATTTGTGGTGAATGTTAAGGTTTACTAACGGCATTTAAATAGACTAACTAACACACTTCGTAACGAATAAATCCTAGTCTATTATCTCCATGACAAAGCTACACCACATACTTCAAAATCTATTCGTTCAAAATTACAGGTTTTGAGTTGAATTATGTTTGTACAAGGATCTTAATCATCAGATATACATACATGCGCCAAGTACATAGACTTATGCGCCAACTGATAATCAGTGAGTATCTGTATTATTCAGAGCTCCGACTAATCATTTTCAGTATAAAACAATAGACATCTTTTCAAACGGTTTACGCAAAAGGTACATTGTTACTGATTACTTGATAGTGGCAATTTATCAATAAAGAAAACGTATTTATATTTTGGTTTCGTTGCAGCATAATGCGGTTTACAATTTTATTATCCAACCCAATAAAACTGACTTTTCTATAATTTGTACTAAAAAAAAATAAAACCATAAATACATATATGTGTACATGTATATATATATATATATATATACATATATATACATATATATATATATATATATATATATATATATAAATATATACATATATATATATATATATATATATATATATATATGCATATATATATACATATATCAACATAATTTTGAGTCACAATATATTCCCGCTTTCACTTATTCAATGGAAGTTAAACATAGCACACAACACAAAGTGCGGTTGTTTTAACATACAATCTCGCATGCCGCACGAGCTTAAGTAAATACCACAAATATTCCCTTGATACGGGCGCGCCTGACGAACTTTGTACCTCCGCCGGTAAACATTCGCGTCTACGTGATTAAATACTTTGCAACGGGCATATTCGTTAAGGTCTGGTTGCTATGTCTTACAAAAACTTTCATATATTAAATAATTTTCAAACTCTCATTAATATATTAAAAACTTTTTCGGAAAAAAATTGTTAACAATGATCCTACACGATAAAATTGATTATTTATGTGGGTAAATATTTATTATGAATAGTCTCTCAAAAAATATCTCACATTCAAGTTTCTATAGCATATACAACATATACATGTAATATGTGCTGATATATGTTATAAATTTACTATAAAAAAATTAATCATTACAAAAAAAAATTATAATTTCGATTCGACACGTGATTCATGATTGTCATTATGAACAAAGAACAACTTAATAAATTATTAAAAAAAAAATAAGTATGGTATTTATTAATAAATATTTGACTGTCGCAGAGCCCCTTTATTTTAAAATTGATGAAGTGTATGAAAAAAATTTTTTATCAGTGTTGAACACTCTATACAATTACTCTACTTCAGCCAGAGTGCGGGAATTTTTATTGGTATAACTATAAAATTAGTTACAAAATTTAAAAAAATTAGTTTTAAGGTTTGCAGTTATTCAGTACAATTTTGACCAACATTTTTAGCACAAACGGTAAAGAGGCAATTGCCAAATTTGTAACGGTTGGATTCAAGACTTATAAATAAATTAGAATTACCCCTGTTATTTTCACCTTCCACTTTGACAAGGTTTTAATACATGTAAACTTCAAGTGCTAATGTTCGTTTGATGCGCATGTGGTCGATTTTTTTACATTTATTGAATTAATTTTGAGTATTTTATCACTAAAATATTGATCATTCCTCAGTTACGTCATATTATATGATATAAAAGTCATAGAATGTACGTTGAAAGATCCATAAAAATTTATGTTCTTTGAATACCTATATTAGCGTTACTTGTATCAACTACAATGAGAACATGTGTAAAGAAAATTGACGGCAATACTTAGAAAGTATATACAATTTATATCTCTCAATTTTGATTTTACAAACTTAGTAGAGGAAAATTTTTGTCAGTCCACATATTTTCCCATGTGTTTCAGAAAAAAATTCCAAGTTCTTAAAATACAGCGAACTTTGCTCAAATATCGTTCGTACTTGATTCAAACTAATTTTAATAAATTTTCGAAAACTTTTAATCTCGTCATTTTGAAATTACGAAGCCATCTGGATTATAATTTTTTACTTGGTATTAATAATACTGGAGTGAATTTTCGAATAACAAGTAATGCCTAAAAGTCACAATGAAAAAAGGCGCAAATTCGATAAAGACGAAAGGACGCGAGTTTAGCCAAATCTTTGAGTAATAAATTTCCGACTACATCCTCCCCAGAAGTAAATTTTTGCTTTATATTTATTTGAAGCTACCACATCTGATGCAGGAGGCGGTGCCAAGATAAAATTATCAAACAAGGGACCAAGGGACCACATCTGCTGCAGGAGACGGTGCCAAGATAAAATTATTAAACAAGGGACCAAGCTTTAAAAAATATTTATGAAGCTTTTGTCTCCCTATGCGGAGCTTTTAGGTAGACTGTGTAGAATAAACTACGATTGAGTTTTTAATGTTTTTATATAGTTTTTCAATATTGATAATAATTTCAAAAGATTTTACAAAATTAATTTTGCAAACTGCGTCGATGATAAATAAGATCATGCAAAATAGCGCAAGTATGAGTAATTTATTTTTACGCGTGTAATTTGTGCAAATATTGGTATATACAAACATTATTTAAGTTTTGGAAATCATCAGTACTTATTCAAAAAGTACCACAGAATAATTTCGAAGGATTCAACAAAATTAATTTTATATTTGCACCAAGTGGCTCGGGTAATGAGAAAACCAGTTTAACCGGTTTAAACTTGCCCTACGAGGGTTCCATATACATTTCAGCGCTTATAATATTTCTGTTAACCCGTTCACAAATATTCATATCTCACAACTTTAACATATTGCCTATAAATGTGATATCTATAATAATGGTTATAGTTTTCCTACAATTTTTGGCTTTTAAAAACTCATATTTGTGTCATAAATTTAAGTTGAGTAGTTACAAGATAAAGGAGGAAACATTTTTTTCGCATATTTCTCGGTATATCTCTGTACATGCAATACAAACATTTTGGAAAAAATAACATTTTTGAGACCCTTATTTTTTTCCAAATTTCAAATTGTTTTCCAGTTTTTAATTTGGTCTCCCTAAAATTTTCAAATCAATATCTTTCACTTTTATTGCCAAATATGTGGATTAATGTGTTGTATTGCTGTGTCAAAAAATTTAGAAAAACGGCTGTGACGGACATATGGGTAGACACGAGAGTGATCTTACAATGGTACCGTTTTTCCTATTAAGATACGTAACACTAAAAATAAAGGCAAAGGTAAACCAATGCGAATGTATTTTAATTTTTTTTTCAATGATCATAATCCTAGGTCTATGTTAATTCTTTAGTAAATATATCAGGTCGTAATTATAATATTTATTTATTTTATTAACATTAGTTTTGCCGCTCTGCAGATGAAAATATTTTCAAAATTACTAAAAATGACAATGGAGCCAAAACAATAGCGTGTTAATTAAAAACAAATTTCTTTTTATTTGTACCAATTGACGTAACACTAGGTGGGAACATTCAATAAAAAGCAAACAAAGGTTGAGAAATTTAAAATAAATGGAAAGAAAATATAATTAATAACGACATTAACGGTAATGAGAATGCTTTTACATACACAAAAACAATCCCTCATTAATAAATACTAGTGGTAGAAATTCGACCGTAACGTACTTACCTACTCACTTTATGAAACACTAGTAGGTATGTGAGAGAAAGTCTATTCAGATTGCTGCGAAATTTTTTTTCTTTTGCAACAGGTGTATGTTAAGTGGCTGACAGATTTTTCCTTTTGAATAAGTATATATTAAACAAGCAGTATTTCACTAATATATAAAGTATTAATATATAGTTCAGTTTTATTCAAATTGTAAAGAACTATAAATTTCGAAACTGAATGATTGCTTCTGAAATATTTCAAAACTTCACTTTATTAGTTAATTATTAATAAATGTTTTCCTTTTATTACCATACATAAAGCATTACGAAAGTAGATAAGAGTCCCCCGTCCGTCATAACTCGTTTTTCCACCCTACCTAAACACCGACCCAGCTAAGGTATACTTGTAAGAGTTTCCCCAAAAGGACCCAGCGAGAACACCTCGAAGCTTACAATATGTCCTCAAAAGTCCTTTACCGTAAATCTAAAAACATTATGGCCAGCGGTTGTAATAGTTTGCTATCAGAATGTTATATCCATCGTGTAAAAGTGAATGAAAGCAAGATTTTTTTATGCTTTTTTTGCTTCAGGCTTTGAATCTGTTCATGTAACTTACCTTATCAACATTTTTTCTATACGAGTGTTAAGCATATAAAACAACTGGGTGGGGTAAAAACGAATTGTTCTCTACGAATTATTATCTACGATAATTCGTAGAGATCAATTCGAGAGTAATTTCCAGCACGGATATTGATTATTTTTTTTAAAACTATAATATAAATCTTTCTTCACGTGCTCCTTAATTCACAACCAATTTCTTCCGTATATTTAATAAACATTTCTTATTTTGAAATGTAAAACAATCTAGATGGGAGTGTTTAGTTTTTTTAAGGAGAATAGCTGAAAAATTAATAACTATTCACCTGACTAAATATCTGGTAGATTGTTTATAATTTACTAACAAAAACTACCTATAAAATGTTTTAGATTGAAATTAATTTAGCAACAAACTTAATATTAATATTTAATTAAACCTTACACCGCCACCAATAATGGTAACGTTTCTAATGAATATCCAATCGTTCAAATACCTATGATCATCATATAAGTGACCTGTTAACCGAATCTTGACATTGACAAGAGTAGTTAAATTGTCCGTTTGGTTTATAATCGCTTTTGTACCTAAATTCAATAAAACATCCTCCCTGTTATTGAATCGTTGCGTCAGTATCTGTTCTTCTCCTTTTTTATTTGCTTATCGATTTCTTCAAAACATGTTAATGGTGACTATTTTTATTTTATTTTATAGAATTTGAATGTTTTTTTTAACATATCAATTAAGTATACTTTAAATTTGTATCGAGCAGATTATATAATAATCTAACCATGGAACCCATATAAAATTAACAGGACTCTTTAACTGCTAAATGTCTTCTAGTAGGGTTGATTTATTAGTAAAGATACGCAATGACTATGTAGGTGAAAAATTACTGGTGTAGTTGGGTGATATTTAAATATCAAAAACAGTGCTTGTAATGATAAACGGTAATTATATTTATGAGCCATGACTCACAAGATGATAAAGTAGATCCTATTTGGACCGGTATTGATATTTGTAGTTTAAGAACGGTGCTCTTTATTGGTTAATAGTATTAAAGTGAATATTGAGTTAAGTTGTTCAGCCTATTGAGCAACTGAACGAAGTTTTTTTGTTACTATTAACAACGATAACAAAATCCTTTTTATTTTTATTAACATACTTAAAACATTTCATGATGATCTAATTATGAATGTCAATCATAATCAACCGACCATAAATAATATGCTTGTCATGATTGGATTAATTTGGAAGGATTAAAGAGTAATAACTCTGTGAGTAACAGAAATTTGCTAGTGAAATTTTCTGAAATTTTGTTGTCCGTAACAGTTCTCCTCAATTATAAATGGACAGCACGTTGTAACTGACGAGCAATGACAATCAAGGTAATGATATCCAAAAAAATAAAAGCTTTTTTTGTGTGGATTGTTTATAATGTCTAAAGGTTTATAATGGTATTTTTTAAAGATTAGCAGCTGTACTATCAAGAATGGATTAACTCATATGCAGATCACCAATGATTCCTCTAATAATAGGACGTTTTCGGCATATGTTGGTGACAAAATTTAAGGGTCAACTGTGGTACTCGTCAGTAATTAGTTGATTGAAGTAATTTATTACGATTTTTCTGCGGTGCCTTCTTGAATAATTGTTTACTTCCTCACGGTTCAGGTTTCCACAACTTTCTTAATTCGCACCTAAGTTTTTAACTCATCCTATTCGGAACGTTCGCTTACGGCTATACCACCCGATTGTCCAAGATTCTAGTTCACACGATTTGAATCATTCGCTTACTCAGAAAAAACTGGGTTATAAAATTATGGTATAAAGTAACTAAAAGTGGATAACTTTTACAAAATATTTAATTATATTGTTATATATTCGCTGAAAAATTATTACGATTTTCTAGTTTACATGGTAACTATTTAATAAAATGCAATTTTGATCCCTATATATATATATATATATATATATATATATATATAAATTTGTGGTCAACACATTTTATGAATTGTCATTTATCTGTTGGAAAAAAATTAGAAAATAAAGCGTTGTTTTCATTATTATTGAATCACTTAAAAATAACTAGTAAGTTAACGATATTTCGTTGAAAATTATAATAATTTTATCATTTGTTGATTTATTAAATACTCGTACGTTATTACACGATGTTTCATGACACATACATTCGAATATTATTTTATACATGCGTACATAATAATTAAACTTAATATGCTTAATTTTCTATCTGATTGATTATAAATCGATGATAGCATTTTTTATGAAATTATGTATCGGAACGAATTAAGATGTTAATGGCAACAATTTTTATTTACGAATTGTAAACAACCTTGAAATGTAATTGGTCTTGAAATTTAATTATAACACATCTTTTTCCTTCTCTTTCTTTTAAGCTTTTTTATAAAACGGTGCAAATGGAAGGGATTGTTACAAATTAAGTGTTATGCAAATTAAGGTCAAAGTAGGAAGTCTGCAAATAATGGTTGGATTTCCTAATGTTAATAGAACAAGCTACATTATACCAAACTGCGTGACGGTTACTTCGAGATAAAATAATACGGTCTTTTATTATTTTAAACTGAGACCTTGACCTAAAATCCCACGGTCAATCATAGTGTCATTGTTTAAAATATGATCCAGCACTACATGAAATATGATCTCTAAAGAATATTCGTTTATGTGGTCACTGAAAGGACTTACGTGTTGCGAACATTGTATTGACCAATGGTAGTTACAACTGTATAATGTAATGAAATCGTTTGTCAGCTAATTTGTTTGCAGTGATTTATCATAAAAATGAGCACTTGGTTATTTTGGGTATACTCCGGAATCAAAATACAATAGGTATCTCTCACCATTACACGTCATGTGACCGTGTGCGATTACAATTAGAGTCTTATTTTGCGCATTTAACATAGACGTTGAAGTGTCTTCAAGGAGCTTTGTGAAAGTACGTGTGTACTAATTATTTTATTATTAACGAAGGAAATGGAAGCTGAACCTTATACGTAGATAGAGAGTAATGAAAATGGGATAAGTATGCATATTTCCATATATTCCTCCATAAGGAGCGAGTGTCATTTCCTCCCATCAAACACTACGTTGAAATGCAATTGTAAGCATAAAAACAAAAAAAACGCTACTTGGGTCATCACATAGTGTCATTCTAAACAGCGTTAAAAATGATGATTTGACCGTAAATATCCTTATGTTTAATACTAAATCACGTGTTAATTATCAGCATTACAAAATATTTTAACATAGCGTTGGCAAAAAGAAGATAACACACGCACTTGAACATTGGTCATCGATATTAGAAAAGTACGTATTGTATTATAGTAGCTTATGATTTTAACACAACAATAATACATTAATGTTAATATAATAATAATATTGATACAAACTTAAATCTACCCTACATCAGTCAAAAATAATCTAATTGAAAGTAACAATATTTTCTCGCATAGATCGTTTAAATTGATTATTAATTTTGGATACTACACTAGTTCAGTTTGACAGCAAAGCAGCACAATGGGCAAAGTGTTCAATTACGTTTAGAAAATATGATTGTAAGATAAGATTATTCGAAATTGAATATATTTCATTGTATTAAATGTCCTTATTACACTTATTTAAATTAAATTTAAAAAAAATGACATTTAAAAAATAAAAATTCCATATCTGAAAATGTTATACTTACCAATTCATTCTCAAATTCGCATCATTAAATGAACGGTTAACGATAGCCATTTAGTGTTTGAAATTAACCTATATGAAAATAGAACAGACGAATTAATACTAAAAAAAAAGTCACAGAAAGTGATAAAGCTATTCTTAGAAATTATTTTATATTTTTTATATTGTTAGTTAAAAAACGGCGCTTTGTATTCGATTAACGTATCAGCTTTTTTTCTTTTTTTGTCTTTTTTAAAATGTTGTCTGCTAATTAGAAGTAAATGCATATTTTATATTGTTCATATGTGCTTCCAATACACACTTTCAAGCTATTATTTAAAAAGTACTACTTTAAAAAGAAAATTGTACTAAATGAATCATCATACCAAACTAGTATATCTGAACATTAATCAACTGGTAACCATTTTCATTCATATGCGATCTGAGGTAACTTTGGTATCAATGTTATGTTACAATATAATGGAAAAAATTATAAAAATTTCTCGTGATACGTAACTTGAATGACCATATTTTTATAAGCCATAACGGTATACAAGTCTAATATTTAAATGAAATGTGAAAATGTCAAAAAAATTAATTTTACTTTTTTCCTCTCAAACATATATTTGTAGGCGAACTTTAATTTTTACATTCTAAAATATTGATACTTACCTCTGCTATTGAGGACAGAATCTCAACAATTTAAAAAGTATGAATAAGCCATGAAGCAAACCGCGAAGTGAATCAAATTAATCATTCAGATAAGAAAATTAATCATAAGTTAAAAATTTTAGAAATACGGAATCCGGTACATACAATATATCGTTAACAATACCTTATCTTGTACTCTATATTTCATACTTAATGGTATGTATGCACATTAACAGTTAATATATATTCACTTTCATCTTACTAAGTTGTACTTATTAGATATTCAAATGAAACTTCCTAACAGCTTTGCGCTATTATTGTACTCTGTTAGATTTTGCGATATTTGAATTTAGTATTGTTTCCTTGATGTAATAATGCGCCGGAAGTTTTGAAATTTCACTAGATATTTGATATTCAGATAACATAATAAATTATGTAAACTTTGATTCGAGATTATATAAATATTGGGATTTCGAAGTATCCGTATTTACTTTAAATGAGGCGGTTAAAGTATTAATTAGCAAGAAAGTATTTAATTATTTTATAGAAAAAGCTTTTTTATTAAGATAGATATCAGAAATTTAACCAAATGCAATTTTACCCTGAATTTTTCTGGTTTCTTTTTATTTGAATAACACAGTTATTTTTTAATCCTTATTCAAGCAAAAAAACGCTTTAAAATTTTATTTATAAATTAAATATCACAAAGTAGAATTAAAGATTCAATGTGATAATGAAAATCTTCGAAATAATTAGGTGGTGAAAATTTTATCATAAATTGAATTATCAGAGGAAGTAAGAAATGTATTAAAGGTTTATTCTTAATAGCTTCTACCTAGTTTTGATTTTCTACCTAACATGTTGAATTTTTTTTAAATCACCATTTTTTAATTATTTGAGCATCTCCATAACTGTTTGAATTAGATTCAAGTACACTCATTTGTCATTGATTTACCTATAAGATGTTAGAGGGCTTTCTATAAGAGGCAGATCACTCATGTTCGTCTTATAATTTGTATTGGTTTGATATGTGCCAAACTTATTTTCGCAATGAAATTATTAAAAACTTTGCTTAGCCAAAAAATAGGTAATTATATATAAGTGAATGTTGGTAATCTCGTGGACAGATATGAGAATAAATATCCTAGTGTTGAGACAATATGTCTCAATATTTTGATTACTGCTTCAATTATGAATTTATCATTGTTTAGAATATTCGATGAAATCTCTATATAAAAGAGTCAGTTATTATATTATTTAATTTTTAAGTTTAATTTACTCTTAATTATTGAATTATAAAGACTGAAACTGAGAATAAAAAGTTAACTACGTATTCATATTAAATAAGTTTTATCAAATAATTTTCTCAATAAGATAAAATGTTTGTACTCCTTTCTCCGACAAAAGGAGATAAACACAGAAAATGAAGTGTCTTCACTAAATTTTGCTCCGAATTTTTTAATTCCTAAGAAAAAATGAATATTTTTTGTTTTTATAATATTATTGTATTTCTCTCAAAAGTAATACATTTCTAAACAACGTTCATATTAAAAAGAAAATATCTATAAAATTTATAAGTGAAACATCATCAGGTGGATTTACAGTCTCTCCGCTTATTCTGTGTGCTCCGTGTACACATATGGGCTAGCAAAATAAATAAAACTTTTCCTCACCTCATAATTTATTTTCCTGTACTAATGTGAGAAAAATCTACGCGACAGTTAAAGTGTGTTTACAGAAAGCTCCCACATGAGAGAAAAGCGCCAGCCACTTCTGGGCCTTTGAATACATGTAATATTGTGGCATAAGGTTGTCAAGTTTTCTTTTGTTTTTTGAGTGAGTTTTTGTCTTTTTATATTCCTTTTTTTATTTTAATTAAAAAAAATTAAATGATTTTAGGTTTAGATTTTTGGTTGTTACTAAATTCTTAAAAATCGTTTTTGCAAAAAATCAAACCGATACATTTCACCCAAATATTATAAAGAAAAAAGTAGGCCAGAAGCTCATTTCAGGAATTGCACCCAATGAACGTGATATACACATGTATTTATATCGTGCCTAACTTTTGATTTGGATTTTTTTGGTATAAAATTTACCATAAAGCTATAATTCAGTAGAAAGTTATGTTCACTATAGTAACTAGTGAAAATTGAATATAAAACTTTCAATTGTATGTCAGAAATTAATTATGACTAAAAAATTAAAAATTTGACTACTGTTCCTGAAAGAATATGCAAATTAGTCATTTGATAATTTAATCTATTTGAAGTACATGAATAAACAATTTTTTTAGAGAACTTCATCGTTGGCTGCGACAAATTATGATAATATAACTTTAAACGACACCGTCAAATTTCGAAACATTTTTATGATGCTTATTTGAAAGGAGTTTGTTTACTTTGAATACTCATCGGCAACAATTATTATGGTCCGTAGAAATATATGAAAATATGCGGAAAATTTATCACTTACTCCTTATTAACTATGTTAGTATTAAACTTTTTAAAAGCCTACTGAATGTGAGTGTTGCATAAAAATACAATACACTCAGATACCGTAACTACGATATTCTATTAATTGAAACCATAGCGAAAAATTGCAACAAGGTAGTCGACAAAATTACTCAGCCTTTTGCGGACATTTTTGATTTTGAAAAAATGTAAGGTAAATATTAAATAATAATTTTGATTGAGTTCATAGGTGAAAAAAATGGCGAGATTTCTTTAAATGTTTGTGCATATGTCGAACGTAAAGAAACTATGAGAGTTGGTTTATATCTAGAGAAACTGTGAGACGGTGGTATGGAATAAATATAATGAAGTTAAAAGAGTTCCTTTTTTCACTAAGAAAAAGTTCTTTCTTTCCTTGCTCTCTAGAGAAACTGTGAAAATTATTATACTCGTATATCTAGAGAAAGTGTGAGAATGTGATGTAGGATGGACGTAATGAACTGTGGCCTTATTTGTCCTGCATTAAGTTATTGGCGTAACTCAGGTCTAACTACTAGTTACTGCCTCATGTCTGATTACTTTTCCGCCAATCCAGTTATGTTTTAAAATAAATAATGACTGGTAAATATCTCACAAAGTCCATAAGGAAAATCTGTAGTTGATTTCTATTTAAATCACCTTTGAGTTTGCACTTAAAGGTTTGGTGCTCTCATTGGCTGAGTGATAATAAAATTTTGTGGAACTGTTGATAATATTCTAAAAAGGTTCCAAACCGTGGTTCAAAACTTAGCAGCCAATCCAATATTCCTCTACATCATATAAACTACGCTAAACGTATCTGAACTTATAATATATTTATCAAGTACTGCTCCATTTCACTGCTTCAATGTGTAGAAATCGGCTGTTTCTGTGGCCTGAGAGAGTCATTCATATGTTGTTAAGAATGTATAGGAGTTACTTTAAATAGATTATAAATATTGTATTAATGGAAAGGAGACAAATTTCTGATACAATTTAGAATCGATTTAACTCGGAATTATCTTAAATCTGTTATTAATTAATATAATTAAAATATGCCATTAATTTAGCTAGTCACCCATTTCAATGGTCCCCCGTTACACAATTGATTGAATATATTTTATTATAATGAAGGCCAAGAGAATAAGGATCTTAGGTTAACCATAGTTTAGAGCTTTCACAATGCAAATAACTTAGCAATGTTCTATGTTTTGAATAAAAAATATTCTGAAGGCCAAACTGAAATTTTAATAATAAAATAATTCTAGAACATATACAGAAATAAAATTAATCCGGAACCCGTTCGAGACCCTTGAATAAATTTTTAGTAAACATAAAACGTGTCAAATTTGAATTCTGTTATTTTAGAGTTTAAGCAAATATGGAAGAAAATAAAAAGTAAAACCGATAAATAAAATAGAGTGTTTATGTGCAGGAACCCAAAATTTAATATCTTTTTATTAACAGTGATATGTTTGCTTCCAAGCATTTTCCACATTTGTATAAGTTTTCATAGATCCTAATTAATTTATTAACAACAAGATACTAGATAGGGTAATAATTAGAAGTTTCAACATGTGACCTTTTATTCCCGCAAAAGTTCTGATAGGATGATTGAAGTACCCGAATAATTAAAGTTTATATTGTACGATCGAATGTATGCGAAATCATTTGCAAAGAACAGTAAAACGATATTTTGAACAATCTATGACCACGTGTCGTATATGATTTGTGAACTTTCCTTTAATTTAATCCAAATAATTTATTAATGCCATACATCGATTTTAATTTACGCGCAATAAATATCACCTTAAGTATTTTATTGTTATTTGTAATATAACATATTTTTATGCATTGATCATCTAAGCTGCATAAAAGCAATACACGTCTTCACATACAAATTTAGCGATGCACATTTCTTGTGCCTCTGTAATATTTAATAAGAACTAGTAAAAGTTTTAATCGCCAATAATTTTCTCTCATATATAAGCAATATTAAAGATTATATATATATATATATATATATATATATATACTGTTTATATTTTAATGTTTTTAGTTTGTAGTATATATTATAAACCTATTGTAAAACTTATTTGTTACGGAGAAAATTTATTTATTTGAAATATCATAGACCGGAAAAAGGACAATTTTTTGACCAGGATATTCATGTAGTAAAACTTCCAATAAGCTTCAGTAATCAAGAAAGTTAAGCTTTATTATCGTATGTAAGATAATAATATAGTGAAGAAAAAAAATTATTTTTATTTTTAGTCCATATTATATACCTTATTAAATGAAAATTACTAGAAAATTGTCTGGTATCCCTTAAATCTTCGTCCTTAAATATTATGGTAATTTCATTGTATTTAACAATAAATGCTTTCTCAGATTTCAAAAAATAAATATGAAGTTGCCATGAGCGAGCGTATTGTATAAAAATATGATTGGTAAGAACATAAAAGATGTGATCGATAGTTGTTTCCATGTTTCTATGTGTTTTTCCCATTTCTGACAATTTTTGCCCCTGAAAAATTCAGTACAGATGGTCCATAAAAGTAATTTCGAATCTTAAATAGATTAACAATGGTCTATTAAAATATTCTCCATTCTTAATTTTCACAATGATCTATTAAATTTCACAATGATCTATTAAAATATTCTCTATTCTTTCGGCGATATTGTAAGACATAAACGCAGTGAACAGAAAAAGATTTTTCATGAAAAAAGATATATTTGCTATATTGTCATATTTATTAAGCATATGATTAACAAGGCTTAAAGATTTTATTAGATAATTTTACTTCTGTCAAAAAGTATTCCGCCTTTAAAATAAACGTAGATTAATATATTCGTAATTATATGCGCACGTATATTCATAAATTAATTTCTATTCGATACACCTGATTTCATCTTTACCTCGTATCTTAAGTTAAACTTAATAATTAAAAGCATGTATCACCTCAACCGTAGCACAAAAGTGCGTATATAATATCCTTTAACTGGTGAAAATAAAGAAAATACCCAAAAATAAAATATTATGTCTGGATAGTATAATATTTTTTAATCAGGGTAAAGTAATTTTATAACATAATTTTAGAAATTTTAAAGGTATGTCATCTCTTGTCTTCCCTTTATAATATATTTCTCATGAAATATAATTTCACCTGTGCGGTGGTAAATCATGGTGCAAGAAAGTAATTATTGCGAGCGATAAACTGTTAATAGTTTTCTTAATTAATACTGTTTCCAAATAAAATGGTAATCATTTTTAACCGTGTAAATATATAAATGTATTGCCTAGTATATTTTCAAAGACATAATAAACATATGTTTTGAAAGTTAATTTATTGAGTAAAATTAAGTAATTTGTACAGTTTCTATATACCTTCAAATAATTTTTTCAAAAATAACGCTTTATTTGATAGGAGTGAGGACGTGTATCTATAAAAACTGACCGTTTTAAAAAGTAATATTTCGTAAATGGATTTTCGTATTGAAAAACTGATAAAGGGACCAGTTTGATATACCCCATGCCATGCTCCGGCATGATATGTCTCAATCCTTTTTAACGGCCGTTTAAATGATATCAATTTTTTTTAAAACATTTTATTTCATAACTTTCTTAATGTTATAAATGTAAATAGAACCAATTTCAGCTTTATGGTACTAATAGCATGCGATGAAGACGGCTATGATATACAGATGGACGTTGCAAAATTATAAGAGTTTCTAGTTTAGCTATGGTACCCATTCATCTCATCGGACGAATTTATATAAAATATTAATCCACCTCAAAACTCGGGCTTGCTAAATATTATTTCGAATTTCCCCTTTAAATATTATTTTAGGTACTCAGATATGCTGAATTAAAATATAGCAATTAAAATGCAGTTTTTTCGTAGCAACTCGAGATTTTTTTAGAATAAATGAACATATTTGCAGGACTTTAAACAGTTTTTACAAAATAAACTTCTGAATATCAACACCAACAAACTGCCTTCTTTTATTTTGGCACCCCATAGGTGTTAAAATTGGTCACAAAAATAGTTGATAAAAGCGATTATTTTAGTAATGCCTTTACAAATTGTTTCACACTATCTTATTTGATATGAAGAGTTATTTTGAAATGTTAACCGGAGTGTCGCGTACAAAATTTTCATTACCAGAAATTAATGACGCTTTTGTAGAAAATTGTTTGATACTAACGTTTTAAAGACGAAGACTTAGAATAGTGAGGTATCAATTCCTGACATGATTTTATGGTTCTATCCAAATCATCGGCAAACGAAAATAATGTTTTTCTCCTATTGACCATTTGTCACATACGGCGAAAACAATTTAAGAGGCATCCTATTTTTGTCGTTGTTTTCTACGTGTACACACGGCGAAAACAATTTAAGAGGTATCCTATTTTTGTCGTTGTTTTCGATGTGTACACACACAGCGAAAACGATTTAAGAGGCATCCTATTTTTGTCGTTGTTTTTTATGTATACATACGGCAAAAACAATTTAAGAGGCATCCTATTTTTGTAGTTGTTTTCTACGTGTACACACGGCGAAAACAATTTAAGAGGTATCCTATTTTTGTCGTTGTTTTCGATGTGTACACACAGCGAAAACGATTTAAGAGGCATCCTATTTTTGTCGTTGTTTTTTATGTATACATACGGCAAAAACAATTTAAGAGGCATCCTATTTTTGTAGTTGTTTTCTATGTGTACATATGGCGAAAACAATTTAAGAGGCATCCTATTTTTGTCGTGGTTTTCGATGTTTTAATAAAAGCTCACGTGCATTTGTGGAATGAGACAGAAATAACTTTTTGATGTTTTTTATTACATAACTTCCACGCTTGTGATAAAAGTGATCTCGAGATATAACATATTTGCTTGAAATCATTAATATAACTTCTGCAATAATGACAGAAATTACTTAGCGTTACCGATGCGCGTTGTTTTAAATAACTATGCACACAATCTCCGTAAACAACAATTAGTGAGGATAGAAGATATAAATATCAATACCGTTATTATCGCGTATTTCTAAATTTTAAAAAATATTTAAAACCAATACTATTACCACTAAGAAAAAGAAGAAAAGATTTTTCACATAAAGCTTACGTGATGGAATTTCTTTATATCTTTCTCATAAACTTGTAACTTACTATTATCATAATAATTAATTTAATTTCCAAAGGGAAAACTATCGCAAACTTGATATATCAAAATTAAACTTTTAAATAATATGTTTTCTTACTTACTTTATATATAATTGGTTTGTTAAACACGACAATATATTAATAACCAATAATTATAGCTAGCGAATGTGTATCAGAAAAGCAGACAATATGGTTCCGTACCTGACTGTCCTTTGTCCCTTGTTGTTCTTGTTGTAAATGTGTTGAAATTGATGTAAAATTTACTTTAAAAGGCCTAATCAAAAGTGAATATTCAAAATTATTCTAAAAGTGTTAAAACAGTAAGGGGCGTGACATGTGGACGAAGGGAGATGATAAAATTAAAAAAATTGCTTACCGTGGGTAAAAAAAAAATGTTTCAGGAACAGCCTCTTACAGTAAGCTGAAATATTATATACATACTAAATCATCTTGATTATTAAAACTTTATTGCTCTCAAAATTATCTTACGAATATTTATATTGAAAAAAAGAAATTAACATTTAAAAATTACCTCAGTGACGTATATCCTTACTAGAATTAATAATTAAATTCAGTCCGTATGCAAATTTGGCTCTATATAGTATGGGCAAATTAATTTGTCTACTTGAATAGGTTTCAGAAATATGTAACCATAGCATAGTAAAGTGATTAGTAGTAAGTAGTAGTTTAATATCGTTATTCTCGTATCACCAAGAAGCAAATTATATTAAAGCAAACGAGACGTGTTGCACGAAAAGTGCATTGCACATAACATGCATCATCTGAAACATAGGTATAGTAATTTAACGCAAATGTTCCTTAAAACTGTTTACTTTAATAGAAATTATTTACTATTAATGAAAAATCATCAACCTAAGACGACCAGGCATGAATAAATAATTAAAATATTCTTATATATCTTAATTTTTCTTATCATTCATTCTTAATTAAGTAAGATATACGAATATTATACCTTGTATATGTTATACATTTGAGCTAGAAAGACGAAATATTTATGACACAGTAATTCGTGCCGTTGCGTGTCGTTAAAGTTTTTTTTACGTCCTAATGGTGAGCCTACAACTTAGAGCATGCAGATGTACCATAACCATGGTCTAAATTCCATGATATAAATGAACGTGACTCTCTAATATTGTAACCATTGCTTCAGCGACCTTGACTCAAATTAGTCTGCAAAGAATAGTCAGACAGAGGTAAACGTAACATTTTATCTATCATCATCAATCAATGCTAGTAGGGTCGACATAGACGGTAATATTTGAAACTGCTTATCAATACCGCTTAATAAAGACCACTCAAGAATTGGTGTTTTATACACACGCGGAAATAAAAAAAATGTACGATGGTTTTTTAAAACTGTATATTATTACAACTCTAAAGTTATAGTGTTGATTTGAGTGATAATTATGCCCGTGGTATGGTACTAACTAAATTAAACACAACGCTAGGTTACAATAAAATTTTAATTAACCTCAAAATTTCTGATAATTTAATTGGAATACTTTGCCGATCCGCGTTCTCTTACATTTTTTAATGATTTAAAATAGGCTGGTGATTTAATTTAAACAATACATATTTGGATTTCACTACATTTCTTTTAAATTTTTCATAGAAATCAGACCAGGTATCTACTATTTTTATTGATGTTTGGCATTAAATACGATCACATTATCATGTGGTGAAAACTGAGCAGATCTATGTTGATAAATAAGTGTGTACAGTTATTGCCGTTGAAAATATCTTATCGTGCAACAAAATCGGGCGATGTTTTGCGGTTTATAATCGTCGTATATAGAGTTGGGATTTTACAGTTTCCTATTTCCTGCATATTATTTTATTCTTCCTTTTATTGGAAAGGAAATTAAGTTTGGAAATTCGAGCATGAGCACCTATAAAAATAATAACAAAATTTGTTGTTATTTTTTTAGATGCAAATGTTATTTTATTTTTTCGTAGAATCGATTAAACAAATCTGGATGTCTTTCTATAGCATAAATGCCCAAATAACTTGATCAGTAATTTATGAGTCAGCTATTCCCTCATATCGGCGAAATATAATTTAGTTTGAATACATTTTTCCATTGAAACGCTTTATGGTAGAATTTATAATCGCCATGGTATATAATATAAAATAATTTCTATAATTCCGTATCCAATAGGCCCGAATAGAATCCACTTTTATTGGGGCTACGTTCTTTGTTTCCTTATCAGGGAGAACTCTTTAGCATAATATATTATAGACTTAAACGTTCTGCAAATTATGACCTTTGGCCATAAATTGCAAATTGTATTTAAAATTGATATGCAATTTTAGTCAAAGCAAGCATCAAGACAAGCAAAGGTCAAAACATTTCTGTCTAGAAGTGAGGTCTACCGTTGGAAAAGACTTTTCGATTATGGATTTAAAAGCTGTTCTAGTAGAAAAATTGCAAAGATTTCTAGATTTGCGTTTTTTTAGCCTTTTTATTACCTGTCTCAATAAACTTTAAAGTCACACATCTAGACTTTGTGGTAAATACTGCAAATATCTAATCTAATACTAAGATGTAGTCCAACTTTAATAGTTTGTAAACCAGAAGCAAAATAAAAGTAAGTTTTTCAGTTATGAGGGTGCTTCATGGCATAATTTTAAAATTTTGTATGAATAAATGTATTTCTTAGTTACCATATCATTAAAATAATAAAATATTGTTTTTTTTTTAAATATGTGTGACTTTAAATATTTTAAGCATGAAACCTCCACGTAGAAAAGTCCTATGTGCGATCAACCTGTTTTTATTTGCAACTTTTCAACAGAATTTTAATAGCAATTTCTCGAGTAAGTCTATCTAAGTGAGCTACATATTTTGAACTCCGTACGTAGCAGAGTAATAGACAGACTGAAAACACTATTATTTATTTACAAAAATTTAATTGTGAATCAAATGACATTTCCGAATAATTAATTAGGCGCAACAGGAGAGAGAACTCTTAAATAGGGCACAAAATACAGGGAAGTTCTGTAACTTTCTTAAGAAAGATAATATATGATCTATTTCATCATTAAAAATAAGAAAGCATTCAACAAAATATTTAAATGTACAGTATTATCTAATTGAAAAGAAAGTTTTTTTCGTTTTGAATTAAGTCAACAAAATAAATAGATTTTAAACGCGGCAGAAAAACAAAACCATTTTGCAAGATATATCTGAAAGTAAGCTTTAAACTATTACTTTAAAATAAAATTTTAATTTATACGAAAACGAAATTGTTTCCCAATAAAAACAAAATATCATAAATTGCATGAAATGGGTTTTAGAGTACTCAACTTTTAAACGGTTTGTCTCTCTTATTTGAGACATTTAATCGATGCCCTAAGGGACTAGATAATTGATAATGTAATAATGAACAGATTCGAAGCTAAACCTTCTATTACTGATGGAACTTGACAGGATGATTAGGGCGACGAATAAATTAACCCTTATGTTACGATATGATAATAACTCACGGTATAACCTTTATCAGTAAGTCCTCATTATTCTGTGGGTTACAGTTTGATGACGTGTAATTTTCAATGTATACACTTGAAGCAAATTAATAAATAAGCACCCAACATTTTTTTTCCTGAAAATACGTAAAGCTACCCAAAATGCTTCAAGCATTTGGAGTTAACTAACATTTCCTAATAGAAATGTATTTAATCAATTCACACAAGCCGATCTAAAATGGATTAAAGTATCTTTTTTTTATTAGTTTACACCCCCAATCGGTTCCGTGATTTAGGTTAACAAAGATTGAAACAAGTTTAAATAAGGCAATTTTATAAAACTTGGAAGAATGTTTTTGGGGTATTATCAAATTTTTAGTCTAATTTTATGCCATAAAACAAAACATATAATTGACAAATTTGATAGTAGGTAGTACAAAATTGGAGTCACTCATTAATATGGTAATCATGATTATTTATAATCATTAGCCCTTATTTCCTCGATCCTTATACACACACACACACACACACATATATATATATATATATATATATATATATATACATATACATATATATATATATATATACATATACATATATATATATATATATATATATATATGTATATATATATATATATATATATATATATATATATATATATATATATATATATATATATATACGTAAATATACAGATATAAATATGTCCCAAAATTCAACGTCAAGCCAGAAACAGGGGAAAGGCCAGGTTGTGATAATTCTTGGAAAAATAAGAAAAAAGTTTAAGTTATGTACTTTTAAAATTATAGGTATTTTTAGAAAAATCGCGAAGATTGTCACTCGGCGACTTTACTGTGACTAGAAATTTCAATTTTTCTTGATTATAATTTTTGTTTCTTAATCCTGAATAACCATTCTATTAATCACAGTCTAAAATGAAAACAAAACTTCCTTAGTTTCAAAGAAAAAATAATCTTTTTAGCCCAATCACGCACTCGAAGTATTCCATCACCTAATTTTGACTGCTCATACTGAAAACAAATGTACTAGGCTATTCTGGCAAGTTACTTTAAATGTTGGCGCATTTAGTTTCTATCTATCTCTAAATACACCAACTTTTAAAGTAACTTGCCAGAATAGCGTAATACATTTTTTTTCAGAAGACATGATATAGATTTTTTTCTGAATTTTCCAAAAAAAATCATAACCTGGCCTAACCCCTGTGTTTGGCTTGACGTTGAATTTTGGGACATATATACATGTATATATATATATATATATATATATATATATATATATATATATATATATATATATATATATATATACATATATATATATATATATATATACATATATATATATATATATATATATATATATATATATATCACACTCATGGACATGTTTAGAGAAATGCAAAAAAAAAGTAAAATAACATAAATTTAGACCATAGAATCAGAACAAGTAATTTGAAAAAAGAAGGATTTAAATTGAATTTCATCTACGGATACCTTTTGGTTTTTTTTGTTGTTATCCGTCAACTTCTTCATTGCGTACTGTATCCAATATTGAGCAGTGTAAGAAATTTGGCATTACTTTATTTTTGTTATAATTTTTTATCATTACGTTTATGGAATTTTATTCAATAAATTTAAGCGATAATGCCTGATCTCAGCGTTGCTCAATTGTCGTAAGCTCCAACTTCAAATTGAAAATGGATATACTTACAATGAAGAGGCTCAAACATTTCAAATTTCCAAGTCTGTTATTTTTTGCAATGATAAGCGATACCGGCAGACTGGAGAGTATACAAGGAGTAAAGAGCCATGTCGCAAAAGAGTAA